>JAKSZT010053843.1:15206826-15828926 GCA_026826555.1 Tolypeutes matacus | reverse complement strand
TGCTTTATAGTGTGCAGTTACAATGGGATAGGATGTGGCCATTAGACATGATGATATTTAATGATATAGAGAAATGTCCATAAGCATTTTGTTCAAAAATTGTTAAATGGAACAAATAAAAGGCTGCAAATCGTTTCTAAATTATCAGAACATTTTTTTCCTTAAAAGTGTAACTTTATTCATAAGAAAAACCTTTATAGGGATAATTCAAAATGTTAACATGTATTAACATGTATTAACCCTGATGAGTTGAAAAGTTATTGCCATTTTATTATTTTTATTAACATATCATTTCTAAGTTATCTACAGTGAAGATGTACTGCTCTGGCAATAAGATAAATCAATATTGTTCATAAATATTAGTGTTATTTAAAATAAATCTCATATCTTACACATGTACATATCACTGCAACTTGATGTTCTTTATCTTTTCATCATTACACAATGCTTAGCTTATAGGGAGAGTACACAAATACTTAAATACTTGCCTAATAAATGGAAATAAATTTGGCAAATGAACTGTTATTTTTTTCTTTAATGGGACAAGAAATTGGATGATGTGGCATGCCCTATCTGGCCAAAGATACTGAAATACTTTTATTCAGATATATGTGTGTGTGAGAGTGTGTGTATGGCTTTAATTTATTTAACTGGAAATAGTGAAATTTAATACTGCCTTTAGTGAGATTAATTTTATAGTGTGTCCTGGTACTCACTCACCCTTTCTTGGATTCCTTGTTGCAGTTCAGTATCTTCGTCTCCAAGTTACACAAGAATCCCATAATAAAATCCAACACTTTCTAACACAAACACAGAAGAGCTTTACACATTGAATGCATTTGGTTATTTTGTATATTTTGCCAACAGAAAGTTTAGTTTAAGAAGTTTCCGTATAATATACCATTCTGAGATTGTCAATTAAAACTCTTCTAATTTTACAGTTTCTTCTCTTTTCTACATCTTTGTTCTCCATTTCAGAGCCTTCTCATTTACCTCTGCTTCTCAGAATTGTTTATTGTTATTCTGACATACAATCCACCATTTTGTCTACTGTGATTCTTTCTATGTGGCTTAGACATTTCAGCTTTTCTCAGTCAGTTGGTGAAGCAAACATGATGTCTTTCAGTGACCCATTTTTATTATTTTGTTACATTGTTTCTTTTGTCTTACGGATCTTGTTTCTACAGTTTTATTACTATCATTATTTCATGGAAAGTAATAGAGTTTTATTTATTAAACAGAAGCTGGAACCATTATATATGAATGAATAGACAAAAATATTTCTTTGGGTCCTTTCTTCCTTAATTCTTACCTTCCCTTTTACAATCTGAAAGTATTATACTGTGTAGTTGTTAAAAGCCCGGACTTTGAAGCCAAGCTGCCTGAGTTTAAATCTGAACTCTGTCACTGGTTAGCTGTGTGACCTTGGACAAAGTTATGAACTTCTCCAAGTATCAATTTCCTATATAAAATCAGGATAATTGGAGTAGGTATGGTAGGCAGAATATTTACTTCATAAGATATCTGTGATCTAATCCCCAGAAGCTATGAATATGTTACCTTCCCTGGAAAAAGGGACTTTGCAGATGTGATTAAGTTAAGAATCTTGAGATGGGGAAATTATCCTTACAAATGAAATAGGGAGGTATGAAAGTCAGAGAAAGAGATGTTACAACAATGCAGAGAACCAAAGTGATGCAGCATGATAAAGATGCGGCCAGCCATTGCTGGCTTTGAAGACAGAGGAATGGGGCCATGAGCCAATGATTGTGGGTGGACTCTCAAGCCTCCAGAAGGAACACAGCCTTACTGACACTTTGGTTTTACCCAGTGAGACCCATTTTGAACTGCTCATCCCTGGAACTATAAGACAGTAAATTTGTGTTTTATTAAGCTACCAAGTTTGTGGTAATTTGTTAAAGGAGAAATAGGAAACTAACATAGCAGGGCTGCTAGGAATATTAAAAGACTCCATATTTGTAAATCAATTAGAATAATATCTTACTCATATTAAGTGCTATATAAGTGGCTGTTAAATATGTAAGTAGATATATAAAGAAATAGTATTGAGTGCTTCTTACAAATACTTCATACAACAGATGGGTAAAAATATATATTTAAAAAATTGTTCCTATACTTCAGGTACAATATACATTAAGGTACACTACACAAACATATATTTAAAAAAATAATGGAAATCCATCAATAGCTTTGTCATATCTATGCAGTGCCAAAAAAAAGAGAGTCATTGCGGGAGTTTGATAGTATTGATGAATTCCAAAAATAAATACTGATTATGTTTTTAGACTGGTCTGCTCCTCTGGGCAAGTGATACCCTTAGATTGTATTGAATTGTTTCACTTTTACTTGATTAAATTACGATTAGGGCTTTGATTGGGCTACATCAATAGGACATTGAGTCCCTGCCCGCCAAGGGGCCAGGGACTCACAGAGAGAAGACACTGCACAGGAATTAGTTGAGTTTTGATCCTGAAGCCGAGGAAGTAAACACATGGAGAAGCAGATTCATGAGGAAGGAGAGAAGTCTCCATGAGACACAGCAGAGGCCCCAGGAAGAGAGATGAGCCATTTGCCTGATAGTCTGCAGCTGGCCTTGTGGAAAGAGCAGAGCAGCTGAGCCCAAGGGGAAACAAGCCTGGGGAAAAGAGGAACCCAGGAAGCCTGAACCTTTACAGATGTCAGCAGCCATCTTGCTCCAACACATGACAACAGACTTTGGTGAGGGAAGTAATTTATGCTTTATGGCCTAGTAACTGTAAACTTCTACCCCAAATAAATACCCTTTATAAAAGCCAACAGATTTCTGGTATTTTGCATTAGCACCCCTTTGGCTGCCTAATACAGACATGGAGTAGGTGTGATCTGCAGCTGCTTTAACGATGTTATCCTAGTACTCTTAGATATAATGTTATGCACATAATCCTCACCACTGAATGCCTAAATGCTGAGAAAAAGACTTTCCGATCTTTCTTTAAAACAGTGTTTTCTGTTCAGAGAGCTAACATTCAATTCAGAAACACCCATTTTAGTTTTAGAACAAATCCCAAAAGGATTAGCATACACTGGGGTGCTTGAACAGCAAAAAGCACAGTCTTGTGAATGGAGGTAAAAACGGCACTTTAGGAATTGGATAAACACCTATCCTCTTAGAAGATTCTGGAGAAGGAATATAATACAGCTGGCCCACTTGGGGTTGACTTTTCAGGTATTCTTCAGTGAAGAGGTTGCAGCTGTCAGGATAATCACAACAGATGGCCATGCATGCTGGCTCCAGGAGAGCAGTGCTCCGAGACTTTCTGTCTGCCACATGAGCTGACTCGGTACTTTTGTGACTCCAATTACTAGAGCTTTGCAACGTCAAGCCATATGCCTGACTCCTGGGAGAGGCTGTTTCCTTCCATGACATACTTGAATCACAACTCAAAATATAGCCATGAAAGACATCTCAAGCTAAGAGATGTCCCACAGATGAGGACAAATTGAAATATTTGTGAGGAGGAGGGGTAGGATATCTCTTTTGAGAGATGATCAAGGGGGTTATCCCTATTCTATTATTTGATGTAGTATTTTCATGCCATCAATTATTTCTGGTTACTGAAAACCTACTGGATTGATCATTTTTTTTTGAAGAAACATCTACTTATATGCTTTACTATTATTATAGTTTGTTTCCCAGATAATAAAAGAGAGATATCTGCAGTTTTTCATTACTAAAACTAAAGAAAAGAACTCAAAGGGGGAAAAAAACATTTACTTGCATCCTAAAGAAATGCTTTAGGTATCTCTAACTTATTAATATATGCTAAGCACTATGCTTTACTTGCCATATGTCTTAATCCTCATAATTCTCTACATATACATTAATTCAATCATTATTATTATATATGTAAAAAGCAGTGTAATATAAATACAAGTCAAGATTTGTCTGATTCCAAAGACTGCTTGTAGCAACTCAACAATTCTGCCTTCTTCAGCCCCTTCTGGGTATTGTATGATTATCAAAAAAAAAAATCTGCAAATTTTTCAAATATGAAGCAAAAACACACACACAAATACACAAACATGTGTCTAGTCCTAAGATGTTTGGCATTTCAGATTTCCTCTGTGACCTTATCTGTACTTGTCTGGATATCGAACTTGTCTGGGCACAGCTGCTTTTCTAAATATTAAATACCCACAGGAAGCACAGAGAAGTGTACACCACAGAGGGCCAGCAGTGCCTTTATCAGAAGGCCATAGCACTAAATCAATGTAACCGAAATGTATTTTCATCCCAAAGTGCCCCAGTCATAGAAGTTACCTGAAAAATGCAACACATTTATCTTCTAGACAACAGATTTCCTGTTGAGTTACTTCATACTTCTCTTAATATATGTGATTTTACTCCACCAGGGGGTGCCAGAGCTACAATAACAGCCCTGCAATAATTAAGGAAGGTGATCTAATTTTTCCCAGAATATATCTGATCCATGGAGATAAGGTGATGGCAACTATTCGGACAATTCCTGATAAATCAGTGCTTTACAATAGTACATGATGTTAAATTTAATTTAAGGGAGGATAAGATAACTTATCTATAAACAAAATTCTGACATTTTGCTATTTATTAGAATATTTCTTCTGCCAAATTTGCCTGAGGTTCTGCTTGCTTCTTTTCTAGTGGAAATAGTTTTTAGCGACAGGAAAAAAAGGCCTGCGAAAAAGATAAGAGACAAATAAGAAAATTAGTTACTGAACAATAGAGATAGTGTTATGCGGGTAAAGAAAACTTTTTTTTTTCAACTTATAAAAAATTCTTAGAACACCACAGAATAGATATGACCTGTAACACAAGTGCTAAGACACTTAAAGAAGCAATGGTTCCCATTCCCTATATCTCATTGAAACCCTCAGAATAATTGCTAAGATATTTTGTATATGTTTTTCCATGTCTGTATATACATGTGTGTGAGTGCACCTATATGTTCTAAATGTATACACAGTGTATATAATTTATAACAATAAGCTAAGGTTGTTTGTATTTATATATGTGTGTGTTTGCATATGTATAATTTTCACCATTTATTTTTATTTTTTATCCACTTACTGTATTATAAAGATCCTCCCACATCAGAACATAAAATATCTGGCTCATTTTTAAATAGCTATATTGTGTTTCAATTGAAATTACACATTAATTCATTTGTTGGTAATGATGTAAATAAATGCTTCTTTATATAGATAGGCATATATCATTGTGCATATTTCATGTTCACACCATTTGACCCCTCAATACCACAGCTAGAAGTTTACACTGAAATAATGGTAGAAATACATAATTATATACATATATTGGTTTTCTGAAGTATCTCTTTGAAAACAAATAAATTATTTGTTAATTAGGACTAGTATATAGAGTTGGCATGCAATAATTCACTTGACTGAGCAACTGAAGAGTTCTGCATTCTTTGGGTAAAAGACCTCACACTACATTCACCCCTGAGAGAATGAGTATGCATATTATCATAATATAGATTCTGTTAATCTAGCAGTAGAGACAGCTGCTTATTTTCATTTAGTCCATCAGCATTTCACAAGCATATTTAAACATACACCATTTTGGGGGACAGATACACAACAACAACATAATTCTTTGCAGAAACAGATTGTGATGGCCCATTCTAGGTTATGTACTCTGCCCTAGTTTGACCCTAGAGCAATGTGTCTGGAACTATAATCTGCATATTGATCACCTGGGGATCTTGTTGAATTGCAGATTCTAATTCAGTAGATCCTGTGTGAAGCCAGACATTCTGCATTTCAAACTAGCTCCTAGGTTATGCTAGTCAATGTGAATAGCTTTGACTAGCAAGGCCTTAGATTAAAGCAGAGTACGTAAATCACCTAGATCAGTTATTTAAATCATAGGAAATGGCAGGAAGCAGAAGTTAGAGAGAAAGAAATTTCAAATTCATAAAAGGAGCTTTTCCCCCCTCCTTTCTTTTTAACATGGTTTCATCTGTTGGTACTTTACATTTAAATGAATTTTTAATACTACCTCTGAACACGAGTTAGTTGAGACCTCTAATGGAAATAAGCATGGTTAATGTTTTAGGTGAGGTATTAACAGCTGTATTTTAGCAAGATTTGAGATAAGTAAGAGTAATGAGCTCAGAAACAAGTGTGACTTGTTTTAGTCCCTCAGCCAACTACCACTGTGTCTGCCTGACATATGTAGAGCTCCATGGCAGCCTTTATGCAGTGGGTAAGCTGTTTGACATCCATAACAGATGGGGTCATAACTTCCCAATTCCATAAACATGGTGTCCACTCCTGGAAGCAGTAATGTACTAAGATGTTTTTTTTCGATGTGTTTATAGTAGGTGCATTGCTAGCATTTCACAAACTTATTGAAGCTCAGGGCAGCAATAACTTCAAATGTAGTTTTCAACATAGTTTCAATGTCTTTTTAGGGATGAGGTACAATAAATAAGGGATACTTTAGTAAATTATTCTCTTATTCTGTCAGTTGGTCCAGGATTGTTGCACCCTGGCATTTCAGTGTGAATTTGCAATTGTTTTGGCATCATCATTTACTTATTTTGTCCTTTGTAGGATGTTCTTATCAGTGAGGATTTTAGCTAACTTTGGTAAACACCCTCCCTCAGAAACGCATGCAACCTTGGCTCCTATGATTGGTAACAGCATACTGCTTAGAGATCAAGCTAGACCCTTTCTTAGTTTGCCAGGCTGCTATGGCAAATCCCATACAATGGGTTGGTTTAACAACAGGAATTTATTAGCTTATGGTTTGGAAGAGTAGAAGTCCAAAATCAGGCATCAGTAAGGCCATGCTTTCTACCAGTCTGTAGCATTGGGGTGCTGACTAGTCTCAATCCCTGGGGTTCCTCAACTTGAATCTCTGCCCCCTTACAGGATGATCTCGCTCTTTCCATGTGTCTGCTATTCCAGTTTCTGCTGACTTCCAGCTTCTTGCTGTGTGGCCTTCTCTAACTTCTGTGCCTGAATTTCATCTGCTTATAAAGGACTCAAATAATACAGATTAAGGCCCCACCTGATTCAGTTGGGTTACACTTAAATTTAAAATAACATCTTAATTTCCTGTTCACACATGAGTTCACACACAAAGAAATGTGGACTAAGATTAAGAAAATGTTTTTTGTTGGGGTACATAATTCAACCTGCCACAGGCCCACATGACCTGGCATTCCAAAAAGACAAGAAAAACATGACTTCAGTGGAATATACAGTGGAATATTTCAGGAAGGTAAATTATATTTTAAAGTTTTTTATGAGCATTACCTTCATCATTTGAACAATCCTGTAAGTAAAATACCTGGCAAGTGAAATATGCAACTGATGCATCTTAATTTCAGTGTCTTAAACAGCCCAGTTTCTGAAACTTGATTTCAGGAAATCATGAATAAAATGAGATGAACTTACTGATAACCAGGAGCTCAAATTCTAGTAGAAAAAACAGAATATTAAAAAAATGTGTAATATTTTAATAAATATGTTATACTGAATGTATATATAAGGTGACAAACAGAAAGAAGAAAATACCTAATACTATTTGAGAAAGGTCTGTATCATTGCAGGAAGTGAATGGACAGGGAAGCAAAAGTATTATTATCATTTCTATTATTGTTGTTACTTGAAGATAGAATTCTAAAAATATTCACACCACCCCTGGGATAAAGAAATACAAAAACAACTGAGGCATACAAAATTAAATTACAAATTTTTATATATTCTAGGTATTTACCATTTATGCATTAATTTTTACCTGCTTTTCAAGATCTATACAAATCCTAACCCCCAAATACTACTCCACATTTCATAGACACTGAAATTATATTTTTGTTTGTTCTCTATAACAATAGTTAACACATTGTTGCTTTTTATTTTAGGGTTATACATGATTGATCCCATGTACTCAATGTAGGCCCATTGATAAGAAAGATGAAAGTTTGCTTAATCCCCTTTATATCCTTGTTCCCACCTTTTATCTTCTATCTCCAATCCCAAATAGATATATTAATTGGCACTATAAATGCATACAGTTAAGTGAAAAATTTTCTGGTTTTATATATTGTGGTAAAACATATGAGCAAACGGCTATAGAAAATAGACATCTGATACTATTTAATATATAACAATTTCCTGTTTGCAAGATTCACTCAAATATTAATGAGGGCAATGCTTCTCTCTATTACACATTCTGGGAATTAATAGGATTAGTGGATAGATATTAAAGACATTTTTTATCAGCTTACAGGACTTTTGAAATTTCTGCCAATCATATAGGTAAAATTTCTGTTTATAATTACCTGAACCTTGAAATAAAGCACAAAATATTTTACATGTTTTTACCATTGTCTGATTCTTCTAGAGATATGCCTTTTGTGAAAATCAAGGATGATTATTCCTTGTTTTGTTCAAAATGTAACCAGGAATTTGTTCATTAAATAAATGATTACATTTAAATAATTGTTGAAAAATTCAACCCCATGTGAAAGATACTGTTTTGGATCCTTGAGATACAACAGGGATACTAGCACACAAAATTCTCTAGGACAGATAATAAACAATAAACATGAAAATAAGAAAATGGAATTATATGTTAGAATATGATAATGTCATAGAAAAATAAATAAAGCAGAGTAAAGGTTTTTGGGAGTGTCATAAGACATATTGCAACAGGGTGATCAGAGCGTTCCTCATTTAGATGACATTTGAGCAATGATTTTTTAAAAAATGTAGGATTTAGCCCTGCAGTTATCTTGAAAGAGAACATTGTGTAGCCTGACAGAACAGCCAGTGCAAAGTCCCTAGGTAAGAGCTTGCCTGACATGTTTGGAGAATATCTAGGGGGCTAGTGTGGCTGGAGCAGAGTGAATAAAGGGAAAATTAGTAGGAGAAGAGCACAGAAAGTTAATAATAGGGGATTATTTAGGACTTTGTATGCCATTGTAAGGATTCTGCTTTTTACACTGAGTGAAATATATCCTTATAGGTATGGATGAAAGAAATAAAAATATCTAACTTACATTTGTACAAGGACACTGTGGGTGCTGGCAAAGGCAGAAACAGGGAGAAGACATTGCATGCTATTGCAATATTCCAGACAAGAAAGAGTGTTTATTTGGGCCAATGTAGTAGCAGTATATGTCTTGAGATATGGTTATAGTCTACATATATTTACATGATGAAGCCTACAGAATTTCCTGATGGATAACACTATGAATGTGAGATAAACTAAAATTTTAAATATATTCAAATATACCAGGCCCAAGCAACTGGAAGGGAAGAATTGTCCTACAATAACATGTTAAAGACCCATGTGAGCAAGTTTGGGGGGAAATATGAGGAGGTAAGTTTTGTGTATGTTGAGTTTGAGATGTCTATATTAAACACACAAGTGAAAATACTAAAGAGGCAGTTCTATTTTTGGAGACTTTGACCTAGAAATAAAAATGTAGAGCCATTTGGTACTCCAACTTTTGAAAGGTAGAGAAGAGAAGAAATTAGAAAAACGACTGAGAAAAAGAAAGAATAAAAATAACAACAGTGAATTAGAAGGAAAGCCTACAGAGAGAAAAGTCCTGGAAGCCAGGTGAAAAAATTTTATTCTGGACATTGTAGTGATCATTTATGTCAAATGCTGATTAGATATGTAATGAGAGAAATAAACATTTAATCTAGTAATATGAAGTTTGTTGGTGACATTTACAAGGATAATTTTAGTCAAATAATGAGGGGAAAATCCTAATTAGAAATTGGCTAAAGGAGAAGTGGAAAAGAGGAAAAGGAGAGAGAGACTATAGCCAACTTTTCTGAAGATTATTATTCTTCAAAGGATAAAACAGCTATAAAGCAGTAGCTAGCTGATGGGGGAAGATAAGTGAAATAATGTGTTGCTTCTATGTTAAAGGGAATGATCCAGTGATTGTGTTAGAAGGGATGAAAACAAGTGTAAACTGGAGGGCTTGATGTTAGCTGTGAAGAAAATAAATTTTGGAAGAAAATCAGATTTAGATACTAGTAGGTGGGCTGATGTGGGGTAGAAGGATGTGGCAATTCTTTTATCATTCATTCACTTTTTTCAGTAAAGCTGTAAGGAAGGCCATGAGGCCTTAGTGTGGCTGATAGAATAGAGAGCAAGGAATATGGAATAGCCATTTAAGGGACTGGGAAAACGAATGGACTAGAAACATAGAATATTATTTCTGGGAGATATTAATTCCATAATTAAAGTTTGTAGTCAGGAATTTAAAGTGGGACCAGTTAGACTAGTTTCCAAGTTTGTTTTTTCCTCTAGCCACTTTTGGTGAACAAGAGCAGAAACAGGGAATGATGAGAGTTGTATTTATCCACCTGTCTGCTTTTTTCTCATAGGATGTGTCAAAGCAAGAAAAGGGCAAGAGAGACCAGAATATATGCAAAGAGGTGTTTTAAAAATTGACCATTGATTTAGGTTGCATAAGGAGTAGAGAGAAGATATCCAAGAGGTGGTGGACAGTGAAAAGAATTGTAGCTCACATTAGGGTCAATAAATTGTTGAAGCCTGGGTTCTAAAGAAAGTAGTCTGAGTGCAGAGGAGGTGATAATTAGATAGTGAGTTACTCTTTGGAAAATTAGATTGCAATGGATGATACTACTTATTTTTGTCAATATTATATCTACTTCATTTGTACCTGTTGCATTCATTGTGATTTAATGAAAAATTAGAAGCATTTGAATAGTTCTATATATATATTTAGTATTATAGGAATAGTTCTCTATTCTGTCTAACAAATTACCACAAACTCAGTGGCTGCAAACAGCAATCATTTATTATGTCACAGTTTATGGATGTCAGAAGCCTGGACACAGCTTCACTGAATCCCAAGTTTGAGGGCTCACAAGGCTGAAAGCAGGGCATTGGCCAGGCTGGATTCTCATCCTAGGCTGGACCAGGCAAGGATATACTTCCAAGCTCCCTCAGTTTATTGGCAGAATTCACTTTCTGTGGCTTTAGAATTTGCAGCAATTATTTTCCAGAGACACAGCAAAGACTTTGCTTCAAGTTTCTGACATTTAAACTCCTTTTTAAAAGACTTACCTGATTAGGTTAAGCCCACCAGGATAATCTCCCTTTTTCAATTATTTCAAGTTGCCTGATTATGATTTTTTTTTCTTTTACGTCTCAAAATTCCATTTCACTTGCCATATTCTATGGGTTATAATATAATGACAGACTAGAACTGTACTCAAGGACAGAGAATTATAAAAAGCTGTGACTGAGAGAGGAGACTTACCTTAGGGTATGTCTGTCAAATTAATGAATATTTTGAACTATATATTTATTAAAAAGTGCTTTATCAATTTTTTCATCCAGACACAGAGGATTAATTATAGAATTGAGAATAATTTGCACACTTAGCAGCCAGAGTAAAGAGACTCTTCAATAAACAAGGCATAATGCAGAGTGGTCAGAAGAGATTTAACATAGTGCAATTGGAAAAAAAGTTGGAAATGAAAGAGAGCTTAGAATGAAAAATATTTGAAGAATGACTGGACAAAATTTTTCCCAATGTGCATAAAATATAAGCCCAAATACAAGCTAAAGAAACAAGAACACTACACCACAGCATATAATAATAAAATTATTGAAAAAAAGAAATAAAAATAAATTTTAAGAGCACTTTGAACAAAAGATGACTTACAAGTTCAGAGCAGAGATGAATAACAGTAGACCCCTTCAGAAGCAATGCAAACTCAAAGTCAGAGGAACAGCATCTTAGTACTGAAGTATAAAAACTGTGAACCTAGAATTGCCTACCAAGAAAAATGACTTTTAATAAATGAGGGCCAACTAAAGACCTTTTTGGACATGCAGAAGTTGAGAGAATTATCTTAAGCAGATGAGCTCTATAAGAAATGTTAAAAGAAGTCCCTCAAGAAGAAGAAAAGTGATACCACAGAGAAACTTGGATCTCTGTGAAGGAAAGAGGAACAATGGAAACAGTAATTATATTTGTAAAACATACTTTTAAAATCATTTTTATTACCTTTAAGAAAGAATTAGCAGCATAATTTAATAGAGGTTGATGATGATGATAATAATAATAGTGACATATTGTAGGATATATAATATATAAGTAGAAATAAAATGTATGAAAAGAATACCAGAAAGGCTTGGAAGGGGTAAATCAAAATATAATTTTGTAAGTTTCATGTACTATATTCAAAGTTATGTGATATTATATGAAAGTAAATTATAATAAGTTCAAGATATATACTGTAAAGCCTAGATGAACAGCAAAATAAAAGAATGTGTATTAATTAGCCAATAAAGGAGATTAAGATGAATGCAAAATATTCAACAAGAAAGGCAACAGAAAAAAATAAAAGTAAAAAAGGGATAAAGAACATATGGGGAAATCAGAAATAGCCCAATCATATCAATGATCTTATCAAATATAAAATGTATAAACATTACAATTAAATGACAGAGATTGTCATATTAAAAATAGCATAAGACTCAAGTTTAAGTTATATTAAAAGAAACCCACTTTGACTATAAAGAACCAGAGAGGTTCAAAGTAAACTATAGAAGAAGACATACCATGCAAATGCTAATGAAAAGAAAACTGAAGTAGCTTTATTAATATCAGATAAAATAAATTTCAAAATAAGGTAAATTCCCAGGAAAAAATAGGGACAGTACATAATAATAAAGTGTCTATTCACAAACAATATACAACAATCATAAATGTGTATGTATTGAGCAACAGAACTTGAAAATAGATGAAGCAAAACTGACAGAAATGAAAGGAGAAATAGAAAAATCCACATTTACACTTGGAGAATCCAAGAGTACTCTGCCAGAAATCTATAGACCAAACAGACAGAAAATAAACACGGGTATAGAAGACCAACTCTATCATTCTATTTACATGGAATTCTAGAAAAGGCAAGCAGATCAGTGATTAGCAGAGCCAAGTTTGGAAGGGATGATTGACCACAAAGCAGAAGAGAACTTTCTGGGGTGAAGAAAATAGTGTACATCTTAAATGTGGTATTGGTAACTGTATCCATTTGTCATAGTCATTGAACCATATACTTAAAATGAGTAAAAATTCAACCAGAAAAGTACCAGAGGTATAAAGAATAAATTATTGGAAAACTGTTAATAATTATTGCATCTTGCTAATAGATGCATGTTTTACTATATCTCTTTCTACTTTGAATATATATATATATATATATATATATATATATACCAAAATGAAAAGTTATAAATAAGGGTATTGAAATTGCATGCTTTTATTCTAAAATATCAATTTATTTCACATAAGCTCTAACTTTTGTTAAAGCTGTGTCTTACAAGAGCCTTGTAGTTTAAACCTTTTTGACAGCTTCCTATCACTAAAAATAGTACATTTTGCTTACAAGTCAGACCTTATTGTCTTAGAGAAAACTTTTTGAACTGTTGAGAACTGTTTTAGACAAGGCAGACTAATTTATGTAACAAGCAACCCCAATGTCTCAGTAGATAACCACAGCAAAGTTTTATTCTTAATGTAAGTCAGTATTGGTGGTAGGGGCACTACATGGTCATCACTATAATTATACTGTTTCCCTCCATCTGGCAAGCAGATGACTGCTGAGAGTTTGTGGAGGATCACATGGGAGGTTTCAGAGACCCAGCCTAAAAATAGCATATATCACTCTACCCACATTCTATTGGCCACAAATCCAAAACATGGTTCTCCCCAACTGTAAGAGAGACTTGGAAAATTGTTATTCTTGTGTGTTAAAATCAAATTATAGGGAACCAGATGTGACTCAGGTGACTGGGCTCCCACCTACCACATGGGAGGTCACTGGTTCGGATCCTGGTGCCTCCTAAAGAAGAGAGCAAGCTGGTGCAATGGGCAGGCAGGGCAAGCTGACACAACAAGACACAAGAAGAAAAGGCATAAAAAGAGACACAACAAAGCAGGGATCAGAGGTTCCCAGTGTCTCCTAAAGACGACAGTGAGCTGATGCAATGGCAGGCTTGGCAAGCTGATGCAACAAGATTACACAACAAGATTACACAACAAGATTACACAAGATGATGCAACAAGAGACTTTGGGAGGAAAAACATAATAAGAGACACAACAAAGCAGGGAGCGGAGGTGGCTCAAGTGATTAGGCATCTCCTTCCCACATCAGAGATCCTGGGTTTAGATCCCAATGCCTCCTAAAGAAACAAAAAACAAGGAAGACAAGCAGACACAGTAAGTGAAAAACAAGGGGATTGGGAGAAATAAATAAATAAAATAAATCTTTAAAATAAAAAAAATCAAATTATAATGGGATTTACTGAACCCAAATATTTTCTCTGTTACAAGAGGCATTTAGTCTAATAAATATTTCAATATACTTATATGTATAAATCCATTTAGCATATTTTAAGTTATCAAATGATGAAGTCTCATAAAAGAGATAAAAGTGGAAATTATAATTCATGAATGTGATTGGAACTACATGCTTTTGAGCCATTTGCCAAAAGTAATATCTACCATTCATCCATTCTTCAAAGTTTTATCAAGTGCCAAATGTAAAATACTATGACAAGGCACTGGAGATGCCAGCCAGAGATGCTGCCATATAGAATTTTTAAATCTATTATGTAGGACTTGAAAAAATATAGGGAATCCCAATGAAGTGTGCAACGAGAAAAAGTGGGAGGAACACCTAGTAAATGTTGATGGGTTGGAGCAAATTCCTGAAGGGAACAGACATCTTTAAATTGAACCCAGTTGACCAGAAATGAGAAGGTAAGGTGTCAGCCAAGTAAAACTGGGGTTTTAAAGTGTGCTCCAACCCCTAGAATAAGGGAATGCCATAAGTAAAAGCTTGGATGCCAGTAAAGCTTCTGCACAACTGATAAACCTTGAGGGTTCAATGTTTTAGGAGCCTGGAATAGGAAGGAGAAAAGAGACTGCAAGACATGATGCTGAGAGAAAGTAAAGTCAGACTGTGAACTTGTATATAGAAAGGAGTGTGGTTTTAACCTGATGTCAATGGGGAGAACACTTGAACATTGCAGTTGTTCAGTGGATAACATTTATAATTTTCTAAAAATTGATTTATTTCACATAATCTCTAATTTTTGTTAAAACTGTGATTGCAAAGGGACTTGCAGTTTAAACATTTTGATAACATTCTGTTAGTAAAAATATCACATTTTGCTTACATGTCAGGCCATAATTTCTTGGAGAAAATTCAGGTACTATAGACAATTTTTCTATTCCTCAAATCTTTCTAAATAATAGGACCCTGTGTCTGATAGAGTACTAAAAGAAATAGGGTATAATATGTTTTGAAGAATCTATGATTCTAAAAATAATTTCAGTTTCTCTGAAACAATTAAATGCTGCTCTTTTTCACTAATATTTTTTATTTAAATGTTTCTGATAAAATTAATAATTTGAAAATATTTAACTTCATACAAAGTAGGTCAAATAATATAATTTTACATGCAATTGCACTTATTTTAATTGGAACCTTAAATAAGTGATTAGAGCAAGAATACCTGCTGCAGACTCTTTAGAACTATTCCACATTCATATTCATATACAAGTTAAATATTGTAAGAATGCTATATTCTGAGTTCTGGTCTCAAAGTCCTGCTCCTGCCCACTAAGGGATTGCTGTTAATGTTTTAATCAGAAGGCTTATAGTGTACTCTCTGTTCTTCTAATACTCCTTTTATATGATCCACAAAATCTGTGTTTGGATGCTCATTCTCCTTGTCCTTGATAATGAACTTTTAATCTTTACATCTGAACATTGTTAAAATTACCTTATATTATACATCATCTGAAGGCTCTGATGCCATCCATTATGCTCCGAAATTTTTTAATTTTATGTAACTTTACCTGTGGTAAAAGTTGTCTTAACCTAACTCTGAGGTGTTCAGGCAAAATCAGGTCTTCCTAACACTTTCTGGGATATTGACATGAGAAAAATAATAGAAATGAAAACCAAATTTTTAGTAGTATTATGTACTTGTTCACATTGGGGTTTGGTTCCTCTTCTTCTAAACTGAATATTTCCTGCTTGTGGTAGATTGAATTATATACACCAATTTAGAAACGTTCATGATCTTCATGCACATTCCTGTGGGTATGGACACATTTTAACTAGGATTTCTTGAAGGCCTTATTTTAAATTAAGGTTTGGCCTAATTGAATGCAGTTGGGTCTAAATTCATTTTACTAGATGCCTTATCAAGAGAAACAAACCAGAAGCATAGTTAGAAAAAGCCACAGGGAGGAAATGGAATCTCGAATTCAAGGTAACAGAAAGGAAAGGAGAGAACATTGTCTTGCCATGTGAAGTAAGGCAGGGATACAAGCGAAGGAACCCCAAGGATCGCTGGCTGCCAGCACCAGAATGATACTGACTTTGGAGAGATTCCTTGATTTTGGACTTGTAGCCTCAAAGCCATAGGCTAATGAATTTCCATTGTTTAAGCCAACTATTGTGTGCTGTCTGTCAGAGCAGCCAGGCAAGCTGTGACACTGTCCATGAATATATGCTTCCTCTGCCAATTCCATTCTCTGCTAAAATTAGGATCATGTTTGGTAGAGCAATATGAGTACATTTTAAACTCCCCTTCAGGGGGAATAAGCATTTAATGTTTGGAATCTGATCTAAAAAGAGATTGTCTATTTTGTTGTGCCATCTAATTTCTTGGCATTAAGCATTCCTTTGGCAACATTTACTCAGGAGTGTAACTTTTAACCACTTTTTGTCCATTTTAATGGAATATACAGTCATTATAACCCCTGTTTTGCATATGAGTAAACTGATATTTATAATAAAATATTACTCCCCTAAGGAAAAACAGCATATAAATGATAGCTTTTAACTCAGGAATTCTATTTTACACCCAGTTATTTTTATACCACACAAAAAAATATGACCCTGTCTCGCATCTACTTTCCATTATTAATCACTGGGAACAAAATTGATCCTCCTTCTTAAAGACTTAATGTCAAATGAATTTCTGGGATTATGTTGCTCCTATTTGGAGGGAATTATAGAAGCTATGGATTCAAGCTTAGTGATTACTTCTGATTTGCTTTCAAACATGAACCTCACCTTAGTGGCTAGTTAGACTAAGACTGTATTTCTTAGGATCACCTCTGAGTCTGTTAATTAAACTAGAACACATATTTATTAATCACCTTTTGCATTCAATACAGTGTGGTAAGATAAACATCATGTGAATAATTTAAATGCATGACAAGTTGTAAAGCGAAATTGAGGTATAAAAAGTGTTATTGACTCCCAATGTATAAACTTTCTCAAGGCCCACTAGGTCCCCACTTTTCTTAATTTCTTCTAAAAGGCTTTGCTGCTATGCCTGCACCATTCATAAATTTTGGCTCTGAAAGGGTGACCACTGTACAGGGCATGGAAGAGGTCCTGGTAGTCATACCTTTTCAAAACCCATATTCTAGATACTCATCAAAAACCACTAGCCCTCTAGCTGGGTTTTCTATTCTTACCTTCTTGCCTGATATTTGCTGGCACCTAAGTCATTGCCCAGCTTTGTTCCTTTGGAATGGCATGTTCTAAAATTATGATACTTTGTCCCACTGCTAAATTATCCTTGTTTTTGAAAAAAGCCAGATTAACATATACAGGCCTAGCCTATTAATTTTTTTCCCCATCATGTATTCAAATTCATGACCATATTATACCTAGTAAGTTGGTATACTATACCTTTCAACCTAGTCTAATTAGCAGAGATCAAACAAGTATTACTGTTTTAATATCAAGCAATTACCTTCATTTTTAATCAAAGGAAAAAGTCTAATATAATGCTAAGATGTTTGTAAAATCTCTAAACATCCCTTGGTTATTAAAATCATTAACCTGTTTATGAATAGGTTATTTAAAATATTTATATCTGATGAAACCATAAAGATAAGAAAATAAGCCCTTACAATTATGGCATGGCGAATATCTGTTACCTGCACAGCCACATATATTTCATGAGATTCTTGCTTTAAAATGGTTCTTAAGGGGAGCAGAGGTGGCTTAAGCCATTGGGCACCTCCCTCCCACATGGGTGGTCCTGGGTGGGGTTCCCGGTACCTCCTAAAAAACAAAAAAAAAGAAGACAAAGCACACAACAAACAGACACAGAGAGCAGACAGTTAGTGCAAACAGCTGGTGGGGGTGGAGATAAATAAATAAAATAAATCTTTTTTTAAAAAAAATGGGTCTTAGGACTTTTTCTACCCATGATTTTCAAGTGTATAATGAAACAAAAGGAAAACTCCATATTTATACTTAGAAGATCCAGTGCCCTCATTTCTATTCCTGGATTCTCTTCCTGTACCCTGTGTCAAGTCTCTTAACCTCTTATGCCTCTTCCTCCATCTGTAAAATGAGGATAATGATAACCACCTCCTACATCACAAAAACAGAGGATTAATGAGATGTTTAAGAACTATTTTAGCTATTTAGAAAAATGCATCAAGTAAAGGTACTTTCTGCCAAAGGGTGCTTATAAAGTGACAATTCCCTTGAAATAATGGAAATGGCTTTTAAATGAAAATATAAATGTAAACTGTTTGAGAAAATGCTTAAGATAAAGCTACTTTTTACAAGGATATATCAATGTTTTAGTTTCCTGGGCTGCTCAAGCAAATGCTATGAAGTAGGTTGGGTTAGATAATGGGAATTTATTCACTTATGGCTATGAGCCTAAAATGAAGTCCAAACCAAGACATCATCAAGGCAATGCTTTCTTCCCAAAGACTATGGTGGTTCTGGGGCTGGCTGCCTGCTATACTTGTCACATGGCAAGGTACATGTAGGTGTCTCTCCCTACTCTTCCAGTCTTTGTCAATGTGCAGCCTCTTGCTTCCTGTGGCTTTCTTGCTCTCTGTCTGAATTTCAGTGCACTTATATGGTACTCCAGGAATAGGATTAAGACACATTCTGACACTTCTTAACTAAAGTAACCTCGTCAAAGGCTCTTACATACAATGGGCTCACACCTACAGGAACAGATTAAACTTAAGAACATGTTTTTATGAGATGTATACAGCCTTAAACCACCACACTGCACCCTCTGGATCCCCAAAAGACATGTTCTTTCTATATGCCAAATATACTCATCCCATCAAAATATCCCAAATGTCTTAAATCATTTCACAAACAATGATTAGAACAGTCTTATCAGAATTGGTTATGGGTGTGGTCTGTCCTGGGGTATAAATCTTCTTTGTCTGTAGATGCATGAAACCCAGAGAACAAGTTATCTACTTCCAGTATACAATGGCGGGACAGGCATAGGATGAACATTCCTATTTCCATGGGGAGAAATGAGAAGGAAAACAGGGGTCATAGTTCGCAAACAATTCAGAAATCCAGCAGGGCATACTTCATTAGATGTCATGGTTTGAGTGTCAACTATGAAATGATGTTTTGTCTGCTACACTTGTTGAAGCAGCAGCCCCAAGTATTCGCGCAGTGGCCATGCTCTCCTTAAACACTGAGGTGAAGGATCGACCTTCTCCAAGCATTGGAATGGCAGCCAGGCTGTCTGTGAATGCCCAGGCACAGGCTCTACCTTCTTGGAACAATGGGATGGTGGCCAGACTCTCCCTTATTCTTGAGACACAGACTCAACCTTCTCCAAGCACTGGGAGACTGGGACCACAGGGAGGGTCTCTAGCCAGACCCTCTGCAATCTCTGGACACAGGCTCCACCCCCTCTGGGTACTGGGGTAATAGCAGTCATCCTGAACATAGCATGGAAGGCCTGCCTTCTCCAAGCACTGGGACAGACTCATTCTTTCCGTACAAATTTGTGTACATGCTCTTTTGGCCTGAGAAGGTGTCTTCAGTCCAGAATGCAGCTTACATGGCTCTGTCCTTGAAGTGAGTTTCCCTTCATTTTGTCCTTTTTCTGTCCCTTTTAGTCCAAGCTGGCAGTGGTTCCATTCATACATATTATGTACAAAACTTGTTGGTTTTGCATTTAGTTCATAGAGGTCCAATCCATCAGATAGAAGAACTGTCTACAGACCTTTCTTGCATAACTACACCTCCAATCCTGACTTGCATGGAAATTGCTGACTGGTTCCATGTTCAGATAAACCCTCACATGGAGCACTATCCTCTGGGTACTTGTTTTTCAGAAGTTCATAATTTTCCTAACCTCCAATTTCTGATTTCTTTGTGCCCAGGAGTTCAGTTCTCAGCTAATTCCCTTTCATCTCACAAGGAAAAACCATACTTTCATACTTAGCTTGGAAAGCTCTGCTAAATATCCAAGTTCATCTCTCTCAAGTTCTGCCATCATCTCACATCAGAAATCAATTTTGCCAAGTTCTCTGCCTCTTTAAAAAGAAGGATCACCTTTCCTCCAGTTTCCAATAAAACATTCATCATTTCTGTCTAAGCCTTCATTGGAAGTAATTTTAGCATCCATATTGATACCAACAGTCTCTCCAAAACAATTTAGGCCTTTTCTATAAAGTGTCTCTCAATTCTTCCAGCCTCTACCCATTACGGAATTCCAAAGCCATTACCACATTTTTTAAAGGTATTTGCAATAGCAGCACCTCACTTTCCTGGTACCTAAATCCGTTTTAGTTTTCTAGGCTTCTCAAGCACATACCATGAAATGGGTCAGGTTAGACATGAGAATTTATTCATTTATGATTTTGAAGCTAGAAGAAAGTCCAAATCAAAGTGTCACCAAGGTGATGCTTTCTTCCCCAGACTGCGGCTATCTGGGGTAGGCTGCTGGTTAACCTTGTCTCCTTTGTTACATGGCAAGGCACATAGCAGTGTCTCCTGGTCTCTCCCTTCTCTTCCAGGTTCCATCAATACCTAGCCTCTTGTTTTTTCTAGCTTTCTCTGTTTGCCTGAATTAAGTCTTCCTATAAAGTACTCCAGTAATAGGATTAAGATTAAGACCCATCCTGATTGAGGTGGGCCACGCCCTCTTAAACGAAGTAACTTCATCAAAATGTCTTACTTACAAAGGGTTCACACACCCACAGGAATGTATTAAAATAATAACATGTTTTTCTGGGATACTTACAGCTTCAAACCACCACCACAACATGTTTAAATTTGATAGAATATATTCTTGTTCATCTGATAACTCAATGTTTTAAAAACAGCTCTGTTTTGGTTTTTATTGATATTATATAAAATCATTTAAAATGAGATATTATTATCTGAATGAAGGTTTTAGTGAATGAGCACATAAATAAAGAACTATGAGCTGGATTGAGCAACATGGTCTGAACTCTGGCAGCAGAGTGGTGGTTTTCACTTCAAATAACAAGTGCCAACCAACACATCATGAGAGTGTGCTCTAGAGTAAAAGAACTATACTGAAACTGAAGATGCTCCATTATGCTTTAGAGAGCAAGCAGCTATCCTGTGGGATCTTCTGAGGAGAGAGAGGTCTTTTTACAGTTAAAGATGACGAATGTTAACCAGTCATTTTACTATAAAGATTTTGAAGTTAGAGTTTAGCACAGGCAAAAGTCAGCAAGGGCACAAGGGAAGGCAGTGGAGCATCAAGAGTGATGGTCGAGACTCTGAGGCATTTTCTCTGATGAGTCTCGGGATCAAAGAACTAAGGACCTGCAAGTCCAAAAAAGTAAAAGCTATTTTGATGTCTTATCTATACACACCTGCTAGTGAATTCCTGGGGTAGATGGCATGTGTATATATATTTTTTCTATGAAACTAATAGTGGAACGTTGTTATAGAAATATTAGAAAAGTTGTATCAGTCCCATATAAACAACCATAGTCTAGTTAGTCGGTAATTAAAGAGTAAAAAGATATTAAAAAATAAAGTCTATATATTGGTATTTGGAGGTCCAAGCTACAGATTCAGTATCCATTTAATCAGGAAATATTTATGTGTGCTTACCATGTGTCAATTATTCCCACAATGAGTATCTGGTTTTAAAGGGAAAGGCCAATTTGAAAGCAAGTAGCTATAAAACCATGTTACAGTGAGTGTAATAGATATATGTAACCAGTGCTATGGAAAAGAGAAAGATTATAAAATATCCAATCTTTTGGAAGTACCCAAAAACTTCAAAGAGCCCTGTCAAGTTTGATGCTTTAGGATGGTAGGATGCAAGAAACCATAGGGATGAAATTAGGAAGGCAAAGTAGATTTATATCTTTATGAACCTTGTATGTTTACCCTGGAAGGTAATTTGGAGCCATTAAATGAACAGATTTGCATTTTAGAATTATCCATGTGAATTCTAAATTGTAGAAAATAGATTTTAAAGAGGCAAAAAGTTTTAATTATACAGAACATCCCTCCACACATCCCAAAACAACCACACATACATACACACTTAAAAACAAACAAACAAAAAACCACCAAGATAAGTATCCACACTTAGTGCATTGCATGGGAAATGGAAAATAATAGAAGAAATTAGGTTCATGTGATAAAATACAGGATAGTGCAATTAGCCAAGATAAGGGATTTTACTCATAAAAGGAAGTCATATTGTTATAAACAACTATATAATATAGCTGAGCATTCAGTCAAATTCTTTGTGTGCTGGTGTTTAGTCATTTCTTTTAGAAATAATTCCTCCAGCAAAAGTATATATTGAAAGGTCAACCCCATCATGAAAATTCCATTCCACACTTGTAACGATGGAGGAGAGTTTTCTGCTTGTTTTATTCTGAAAAGGTAGGGATTAAATTCATATAAATGTATTTCAATTATGAGAATGCTCTCAATGTTAGCAAAAATTTTAAACCCTAAAATAGTAAGGTAATGTATTTTTAACAACTGTGATATTTAAATTATGTTTACTGCAGCAGCACAGCGCAGACTGAGTCACAATGGCAGTGGCCAAAGACGACAATTCGCTCTACCCCACCGCGGAGCTCATAGACGACGAGCTCTGCAATTGAGGATGTGCAAATCAGGAGGCTACAGGGGACTTGGGGAAGATGGCGGTGAGGAGGACACGGGGGCTCTCACCAGGAAGCTCAGCTTTTGCTGGTCGTAAGCTTCACCTCAAGAGCATCAAGAAGCTTTCCACTATCGCCTTGGCCCTCGGTGTCGAAAGGACCTGGAAGGAGCTCCTGCCCTTCCTTACAGACACCATCTCTGATGAGGACAAAGCCCTTTGGGCTCTGGCAGAACAGCTGGGAACCTTCACCACTCTGATGGGACACCCAGTGCACTGGTGCTGTCTGCTGACATCCCTATTCCTTGAGACACAACGATATTGAGATTTGGCCAACTATTAACCGTACAATGGTCTTTCAATTGAAAGTGAAAGGAAGAGTTACAAGTCTCTCACTTTATATAAAAGCTAGAAGTGATTCAGCTTAGTGATGAAGGGATGTTAAAAGCCAAGGTAGTTAAAAAACTAGGTCTCTTTTGCCAGTTAGCCAAGTTGTGAATGCAAAGGAAAGTTCTTGAAGGAAATTAAACGCTCTACTCCAGTGGACACACAAATGAGAAGAAAGCAAGTCATATTTATTGCTGATATAGAGAAAGTTTTAGTGGTATGGATAGATCATCAAACCAGCCAGAACATTCCCTTAAACCAAAGCCTAATCCAGAGCAAGACCCTATTTCTCTAATTCTGAGAAGGCTAAGAGAGGTGAGGAAGGTGCAGGAAAAAAAAGTTGGAAGCTAGCAGAGGTTCGTTCATTAGGTTTTAGGGAAAAAAAGCCATCTCCAGTGCATTCAAGTGTAAGGTAAAGTAGCATGTGCTGATGTAGAAGCTGCAACAAGTTTTCCAGAAGATTGAGCTAAGGTAATGATAATTGCTATAATAAACAAGAGATTTTCAATAGAGACAAAACAGCCTTATATTGGAAGAGGATTCCATCTAGGACTTTTAAAATTTATTTATATTATTTTTAAAGAAGCTTTAGATTACATGAATGTTACATAGAAAATATAGAGAATTCTGATATACTCTATCCCCTCCCTCTACCACACTGTCCCACATTAACAACATCTTTCATTTGTTTGGTACATTTGTTACAATTGATGAACACATAGTGAAGCATCGCTACTAACCATGGTCTGTAATTTACATTATAGTCTACACTTTGCACAACACAATTTTATAGGTTTTGACAAAATATATAATGGCCTGTATCCGTCATTGCAATGTCATGCATGACAATTCCAATGTCCCAAATTGTCCCATGTTACACCTATTCTTCTCTCTCCCTCCTCTCAGAAACTCTGGTGGCCACTGCCTTTATATCAGTGTTACAGATTCTTCCATCACTAGGATCATAAAAAGACTACTTTAGTCCATAGTTGAATTCTCCCTCTATGTTTGTTCATTCCTCAACCTTGAGAATTTTGGGAAGGTGATGCCTATTCTGCCTCAATGGTTAGATCTTATGGGGCAGATGGAAGGAACTGTCTTGCTTGCAGTTGTAGATACTCTCTGTTTTTTTGGGATGGGCATTGTCCATCATCATCCTTTTGTTAGTTGTCCTGAGTGAATCCAATGAACTGGAATGTAGATGTTGGCTGAAACTCTGCTGAGACTCAGGGCTTGACTGTCATATGCACAGCTGGACATCTAGGACTTTCATAGTTAAAGAGGAGAAGTCAATGCCTGCCTTCAAAACTTCAAAAGACAAGCTAACTTTCCCGTAATGGGCTAATGTAGCTGTGACTTTAGGTTTAAGCCAATGGTTATTTACCATTCTGAAAATCCTAAGGCCCTTCATAATTACACTAAATCTACTCTGCCTATGCTCTGTAAATGGAACAACAAAGTCTGAATGATATCTGTTTACAACATGGTTGACTGAGTATTTTAAGCCAACCATTGAAACCTACTCAGATAAAAAAGATTCCTTTCAAAATATGACTCCTCATTGACAATGAACCTCATCACCCAAGAGCTCTAATGGGGCTCTGATATACAATGAGATGAATGTTGTTTTCATGCCTGCTAACACAACATTCATTCTGCAACCCATGGATCAAGGAGTCATTTTGACTTTCAAGGGTTATTAGGTAACAAATACATTTCATAAGGCTATATTTGTCATACATAGTGACTCCTCTGATGGATCTAGGCAAAGGCAAAGCGTTCCAGAAAGGATTACCATTCTAGGTGCCATTAAGAGCATTAATAATTCATGGAAGGGGATCAAAATATAACATTAACAGGAGTTTGGAAGAAGTTGGTTCCAACCCTCATGGATGACTTTGGGGGATTCAAGACTTCAATGGAGAAAGAAACTGAAGATATGGTAGAATAAGCAAGAACACTAGAATTAGAAGTGGATCCTGAAGATGTGACTAAATTGCTGCAATGTTATTGTAAAATTTTGTCAGTTGAGGAGTTACTTATTACGGATGAGCAAAGAAAGTGGTTTCTTGAGATGCAATCTATTCCTGGTGAAAATGCTGTAAACACTGCTGAAATGACTACATAAAATTTAGAATATTAATCAACTTAGATAAAGCAGTGGCAGGGTTTGAGAGGATTGACTCCAATTTTGAAAGAAGTGGTACTGTGGATAAAATGTTATTAAACAGTATTTCACGCTACAGAGAAATGTTTTGTGAAAGGAAGAGTCAATCAAAGCAGGAAACTTCATGTTTGTCTTATTTTAGAAATTGCCATAGCCACTCCAACCTTCACCAAAAACCATCGTGATCAGTCATCAGCCATCAACATCTAGGCAAGATTTTCAACAAGCAAAAAGTTTATGAATCATTGCAGGATCAAATGATGTTTAGTATTTTTTAGCAATAAAGGGTTTTTTAATTTAAAAATAAATTATGATTACTATTTTAAATTTTCGTCCTGCTTCTTTTTATTTTATAAAAGTCTAAGAACACAGAAATGGATTACTACCACTTCAAAAATATCTAATTATTTCACTGCAGCCAATGATATCAAATTTAATGTACCTCTTCCTGAGCACAGTCCTCCACAAACACCATTCTATTTCATACTTGAATTTGAGAAAAATGTCAAAGAGTTGTAGCTCAAGTTTCTGAATAATTTTACTAGAGTTTTGTGTCTTTGAAAAGTGACCATTTCAAAGCAGAAACCATATTAGATAGAGTGTAGAATTTTTTCTACTGAAAGTAGAAGCAAATTAATATATTTTTTGTATTGTGTACCATTTAAGGAGTCATTTATAGTCCTTTCCTTTTTAAAAACATTTTAATCTAAAGAGAGATTCATTTGTGTTTTATCTTGTATTAATATCTTTATAGAGAATTTTCATTTTGTTAAGAAAACCATTTTTCTGCATTCAAACACACTAGAAACCATAAGCAAATGGGGAAGGCAGATATGAAAACTTCATGTTTTTACCCTGTTAAAATCTACCTATTTCTCACCCTTTGAATAATTTTGAACTGAATTCTATGTTGAATTGTAAGGATACCAGAGGTTCTGCATAGCTATTAATAAGCATATATTATACATTCTAATTTAAGGCATGTAGTTCAACTCACTGATTCAAATGGAATAAATATTTGAATCAATGGCCACTGGGAATAAAATAGCGAACATTCAATTTCCTTTTTGACAGAAAATGTTTCAGGCCGCTTTGATGGTTTTATCTGTCAAAAAGAATAGTCATATGGAGATAGATAATCACCCCATGACTTTTTATTATTACCTGTGATAGATTCAAAATATACATAGGTAAAAGAAAATATAAAACACCTATGTACTCACCTCTGTGATTTAACAAATGTGATATATAAAGTAAAGAAGGAAAGAAGGAATAGAGGAAAGAAGGAAAGAAGGGAGGGAAGGCAAGAGGGAAGGAGGGAGGGAAGAAAGAAGGACAAACATAAATATGGAATTAAACACTCTACTGAAATTAATGTATATTATTTCTATGGACACTACTTACTTATATAAAGCATGTATCCATAAGTATATTTGTATAAATTGTTTTTCTCCCTCAACATCATGTTTAATTAAGCCCATTTATCTCTGTAACTAGCAAATTAATATTTTAATTTATCATTCTCTTTTAATATGGGTGAAATTTCACTTTTTGGTGAACTGATTAAATTTGCTACAAAACTGAGGACCTGAAGGTTGACATGATATGATTCCATAATATTCCTGTAGAGATTATATATAGTGACAGTGTCTGAATTTACCAAAACTCTGGCTTGTAGTGAAATTCACAAGTGTTGGCTCTACCTAGGTCAGGGAGTGAGTTTAACTTTAAATCTCCTATCCTGTGTTATTGAAGTATTCCTCTTAACCAAAAGCAAAAATATCACCCAACACCATATCTAGGTTAAGAAATGTCATGTTTTGTGGTAATCTCACCCTCACAGTTCTCCAAAGAGAGGAATAGATTCTGAATCAGACCTCACTATACCAAGTCCTAACCTACCATTGCTTGCAGGGTAAATATATTACTTTTATTGGAGGCCTGTTATATTCCAGGCATTGGGTTAGGTACTTTGGTTGCCATTTTACAGATAAGAAAAATTGCATTTCTGAAAGCTTTATTTGCCAAAGTACCCTTAGCTAATGTGTACTTTGGGGAGCTAGAATTTAAAGCCAGAACTTCACACTTATGTGATCTTTAAGAATGTGGCAAGGAAATGAATTACATGAGGCAAATGACAAAGTGACATGATCTGAAGCACTAACTTATATAGACACTGCTATAATAAAGCAGGATTTTCCAAAAGACCTAATCCCAGTTTTAGGAATTTATTTTCAGTAATTGTTACCCTTGTGATTTTTTTGTGATAATGTTTAAAAGACAAATGACTAATTCTACATTTAGAAACATGTTTGTTTTTGCATATGAATCCAAGGTAAGTGATGTGGTACTCAAATTTATCTTAATATTAAGAAATATTGTCCAAGACTCTTAAGCAATAAATGAGTGTTTCCTAATATCAGCCTTTGATGACAAACCTTTGTCAATACCATGTCATATTAAAAGGGGTAAAGTGTAAGGAAAATCAAATATGGATACACTTCCCTCAGGTTTACCCACTGTACTTATTCTATTTAAACACATCTGTGAACAGAAATTATATTACAGATAAAGTGGTAAAGAATACTTCCTATCTGTGCTAGTCCATTATATACATATACAGTACTCAGGATGGAAGCCTCTTATGTAGATTGCTGGAAGTATGGTTCCACATATCACTTTTACTTTTTTAAACACTGGAGGTAACCTGCAGAAGAATCTTTCCCAAAGCTTTATTCAAAGGGGTCTATGGAGAACTTTGGATATTAAAAAAGTTTTATGGGGAAGAATGTGAGCAGGCAAATTTACCAAGGAACTTACTTCTGCACTAAAATATGAATAAATTTATCATCATAACTCTAGTATTTACTGAGTATGTTCCATGTGCCTAGCACTCTGCTAACCACATCATGTGTATTAACTCCTTTAACTTTCTCAATCATAATGTGTTAGTTTTTAATGATCAAATATGTCCTATAATAAATCTTTTCATGTATTATGGAATGGCATATATTCCAGATCATTACTCATCCGACATACTTCCCCTATACTCTTATCCAAAATGATGTTTACAAATGCACTTTATAATTTTTCTCCCCATCACTATATGTAAAGTATTAGTAACCTAATTTAATTTATTAATTTGCCTATGAGTTGTAAATAGATAATATCCAAAATTGGGACCAAATTAAAGGGTGAATATCCATCATCAAAAAATTCTATATTCAGAGAACATCAGCTCAAAGATATAACTATAGTTTTCACTAAGTGGTCTCTTGTAGGAAAAAGGCTGGAAATAATTTTAGATGGTTATACTTATGTGTATTATGTTGTCCAATGACATTTAAAAAAAAATTCACACTTGAAAAGAAGGCTTTGTGTCTATTAGGTATGCAAGCTATGAACTATAGTGAAGTGTTATTGGTTTCTCTTTTTAGCAACTCTTTTCCTCTTGATTTTTTGGAGGGAACTTCCCTTCCTCTCATTCATATCTCTTCAGCCAAACCATTCAAACTATTCAATCCCTCAGCTTACTGCATGCCTTGGGAGAGCATGTGAACTAAAGTAAGCCAAAAAGGACCTGTTCCGGGCAGTTTGGACATGGAGTTAAGTATTTCTCTTTTGGGTGAAACTGCACAAAATAAAGATTGAGAGCTGCCAAGTATCCATGTTGCCCGCCTTGTGGATGGCAGATGAAGAGGTGAACATTTTCAAGGAGAAAGGGAGGAATGAAGCAGACATGCAGATATTCCTTGATCTCATTTGTAATGAAATCCTGCAGTCATTTTGTCCTTGAGTTTCACAGACCATCCACATGATTATTATAATTTCTCCTTTTGAGTTTGGTCATTAGCCTTAATGTCATTTATATGCAACTCATGGTATAGCCAATAAATTAAAATATGTTACAAATACAATAGATATAATGACCAGAAGAGGTTGTATGAAGTTTCTTTCACATGAAAGAAATACAGTCTTAATCACCACTATGGGAAATTTTTCAAGATGTTTGGATAAATTGGCATTGCTTATTTATTCAGAGATGACTGTATGTTCTCCCTTTGAATTTTTGACATCATGTGACACTCAACTCTCATGCATTAAAGGAAGGACCTGTACATTAGAAAAGACCTTAGTACAAGGATGTTTCTTTCTTTTCCAGTATCAATGTGGATCAATAACTCATAATTAAAGAATTCCTTCATGCTATCTAGGGGGAAAGTACACAATTTTAAAACAATAGGAATGTAGATAAAATAACACAGGTAGGGGTGCTGTAACATTGCCTTATTTTGTTTCATGTATGTCTCCACATTTCTTCGTTTTACTTGAGTTCCCAGAGCACTGTACTGATTGTTTCATACTGTCCTAACCTGACTATTTTCTGGAACTGCAAACAGCTCTGGTCCTGAGTACCTGGAACAGTGAAGCAGTAGGAAGGGGAAAAATTAAATGAAAGACTTTTTGTCTTCCCCTCCACTCTTCTAACCTTCTTTAATATTATAATTAATATGTTGGTGGTTGTAACAGATATTTTTCATATTTTAGCTGCCCAGAATCCAATTCCCTTAATGTAGGCAGGACCAACTCCTATTACAGAAGGTAGGGCTTTATCATATGATATAGTTCAATCAGGCATACCTGCACTGGAATAAATTGAATTTTAGCAATTCTAAAAAGGGGGTGTCCGATTTGCTGGCTCTGACGATGGCAACGATGCCCAGATACTGGGGGCAGAGATGTTAGTGTTGCCAATAGTGGGTATACTATCCAGTGACAGCACTGAGTCTTCAACAAGATGGCAGTGGTGTATGCACTGTGCCAGTACTATGCCATAATTTTACATTGGTTCTAGCAGTGGAGCACCTGAGCTGGTTTTCCAGACCTCTAAGTAATTGTGATAGCTACCTAAATCTTTGCAATAAGTTACTATTTTATTCAAATTAGAGGCAGTTTCTTTTCTTGCTAATGGTTACAGGGTTAAACATTAAATTTAAAATACAGTGTAGCATTAAAAATAACATTTAATAATCATTAATGTGGTATAAAACATGTTTTAATGAGTTAATGTCATAACATTTCAGCTTTAGTTTTTCTTTTCCTAAGAAAAAATAGAAAATAATCTTTACAAGAAATAACACTTCAACATTGTTTATGTTACAATTGCTATTCCTGTTTTACTCTTTATCAGCCAGACCTACAGAAGATAGAAACCCTCTCAGTGTGTAAGACATCGAACTATTTTCTAGGGAAGTGTGATTAAGAAAAAATTAAAAAACTGGCAATAAAACCAGCAAGAAGGTTTTCTGGAAAAAAAAAAAAAAGGTACTTGTTAAAGTGAAGGTGCAATTTATTATGAATATTTTTATTTAAGTAAACACAAAGATCCTGGTACTAAATTCTTAGCAGTGTACATAGTGACCAAATTTGCTAAGTAATCTACATATTCACAAATGTGACTTTTGTGGAATAATTCTCAGGAGGAACATGATTTGGAATTGTGGATTAATGGATTTTCATGAAATACTGCTTAGAAAGGGGAACTAGTGTATGTTTGTGTAGGTCGGGTACAGAAATATGCTGTTTCCACAGACTGGAGTGCAGGAAGCTTGTGGTTGTCTAGGACTCTGACCCCTATATATATTCGTGGAAGCACAATTATTCTTGTTGAGGGCAGGATTGGAGGGCTTTCCTGTTGGAACAACTAAACACCTGAAAGACACAAAGGGGTCAGCTTTTGCAAGGTTCAGTGAGAGCCATCATAAATTAGTGATTATGAATCTGTGGCACCAAACTTATGAATTCTAATCTCTGTACTGCTACTTTTTATTACTATAACTTTGAGCAAGGTATTTAAATTGTTTAGTCTTTAGTTTATCAATTGTAAACCAAAAGTAACCATGAATCTAACATATAAGGTTTTATTGAGAATTACATAAGATAAATTATTTAGAACAGTGCCTGGCACATAATAACCTCTATTAACTGCTAGCTTCTGTATTATTAACAATGCCTTCCCTGTACCACAACTAGGATGGGGTGAGATTAAAATGAGTAACCATCAGAATCCCAATGTTGCTTAATCTATATTTAAAGTATGACTTTGGGGTAATTCTATAACTACCAAAAGTTCTAATAACTTGTTGCAAATTTGTTGGGAAGGGAAGTTCTTATATTTGTGTAAGCTCTTTCAGACTAAGATTTTAATAGCATAAAAACTATTTTCTTATATTTTTTCTTGCAGATAGCCAAAAAAGTGTTAATAGAACTTCAGTGAGAATAAATGTGTAGGGATAAACTACTCCAAGCAGGTGGAAACTCAGAGAGCTTTGTTTTCACCAAACTGACATCAAAAATAAAAATCAAATAATTTATAAGTAATAAATAAATGAATAAATCAGATAAGCTCATCAATCTGATAAATCAGATAAATTAATGAGAAATTAGTATTAATAATTTTATAATTGGTAAAATAAAATTTTATAAATACTGTAAATATATTTCCCTTGGTTAGAAGTTCTAGATTGTAAGGTTAATGAAGATGTGATTTTTCTTTGTATCCATTATTCTCAGCTCTTGCAAGCACCCTTACATATGATGGATTGTCAGTTGTTCTTTTAATGAATGAATAAATGAGCACAATTTCATATCAAATTAACTGTTAATGTCTTCTCTATGTTTATAATTTAAGTAACCAATAAATAACATTTCAACCATTATGACTTCCCCTTACATTTTCATTATTAACTAAATATATATGAGCCTCAAAAATATTTTTCAACAATAGATTGTGAATAAAATATAAAATTAGATAATCAAATGATGTCTGAAGCCATGGTTGTAAAAGATGTATTCTGAAGTCTTTTGAATAAAAATTATAAAAAGAAATCAAATGTGCTGAATAACAAAAAATATATTTCACCATTTATAATGAAAACAGATTCTGCATCTATCCAATTCAAGAAAAACTGAATTAGAGATGAAAATGAAGTTAAATGGGAAAGCAGTTTCTCATTAAATTAAATCTAAATTGAACATAATAATAATATAAAACTTTGCAGTGTGGGTACAGAGATTTCTGTAATGAAATCCTATTATGCACATAATGCTGAAGAATGCTGTGCACAAAACTCCTGCCTGTTAAACAGCAGCATACAGAACCACATCCAATAAATACACCCACCAGTATTCTTTATAGCATAAGCAGTCGTATTGTTCTTATGGAAGAACGTAAATTATCATCTGTTGTACCATTTTTCTTGCCACAGAAGGAAAAAAGGCAAAACTTTTCTCCATTTCTGTATAACACTCTCTTGACATGTTTTCACTTCCTTTAAAAAATTATGATAATAATTTACAAACATTCCTAAACTATTACCATCAAGAAGATAACAGAATTTAACTTTTAGTAGATCAATGGACTTTATTATGCTTGCTTTTTGATATTATAGAATATTCTGAGTTGAAAAGAAAATACATGTGTGATGACATGTTTTTAAAATAAATAGGAACAGTTACCATCTGACATGAATGGGATTTGATTTAAATTTTATGTTCTGTTTTTTTTGAGAGTGACAGGCTAACTCTTGGAAATGGAGACCAAAGCCAGTATAAAATATTTTTTAATACCTGAGATTCCAGTTAACACCATGTGCCAAAGCCAGATACACAGTTCTTGTCAGTCGTTCTCTCTAGGTTTATGTTATTGCCACCAAATTATTTTAGATGTTGCTGTGGCATCCATCTTACTTTGGCTAAGCCTCTTGCTTCAACAATGACCTAGTTAAAGAACCGTTGTCCAGTCCTGGGCCATAAACTCCCCCAGAGGCCAAATTCCCATCTGTGGCCACCACCCACACACCTCACCCCAAACTCTCAGCTGATCCCAAATAATAAGTTCACCATTCCTATCATCCTTGGATCTCCAGTCCCTTTCCCTTTTCGCTTGTGTTTGCTTTAAATTAACCAATCCCTGACACATGTGGGAAATCTACTAACCTCTACTCCTGAGCTTCAATAAAGGCAAACCGAGGGGCCCTCTCACTCTGCCTGTGTGCTCCTCACCTGCTGGTTGAGCCCCTTGAGCTGATCTTGCTTCCCATTGACTCTTTTATCCCTCTTTCTCTGGGACCTGATAGTAATAAAAATATTTTCTCATACACGATGGTCCTGGATTCCCATTTGTCACACTTGACCTCCACTCAGACGCAAATCTAAAATCTAACTTAATTAATTAAGAACAGTTTAATTATAGATATTTTATGTTAATTATAATTACATTGTGACTTTATCTTCCTAGAAACTTTAATCTGACTAAAATTTTGTTCTAGAAATCAGCTGCATTTTCCTGGGTCTTATATAGAGGATTATAGCCAAACACTTAATTTAGTAAATATCCTGAGACCATATCTTAATGGTAGAGTTCTAGATCCACTACCACATATCACCCTCCCCCATGCCCTTGGCAAAGCTATCAAAGCATTGATCTGATACTGTGTAATACAGATTATCATATTTTCCAACTGCCTATAGCAATTTTCTTATCACATATAACTTTACTCTAACAGTGGTTTCCTTACCATGGCCTCGTGGTCTCAAAGTCATTACCAAATATTTTAGTCTTTTTTTTTTCTAGATACATCTCACTTCTAGGTACTAATTTCTGGCTCCATCAACTATTGCTACAACAATACTGCATTAAAAAACAACCTTAAAATTTTAGTGACTTAAAACAACAATCATTTTATTTCCCTCATTCATCTGTAGGTCAACTCTAGTTCAGATTATCTAGGCTAGGTTGGCCTGGGCTTGCTTTTAAGCTAGGGATGGCTCCAGGTAGACTTTATATGTCCCTCATTCTTTTTTGACCCATGCATGTTCTTTCCATGATAGAAGTTCCCAGAAGAGAAATGGAAATGTGTGATGTCTCAAGGCATAGAGCCAGAATCTACCTAGTAACTTAACTTTTGTTTACAATCTATTGGTCTACATCAATGGAGTGAAAAGTATTTTCAACTTCTACAGAAGGGAATTGCAGAGTCACAAAGCAAAGGTATTTGATGCAAACAGAAGAACAGAATTTGGAACAATAACTCTATCTCCCACCCCCCACCCCCCCAAAAAAAGATTAAGAAGATAAAGCATTCAAATGAAACAAACCATATATTATATTTATCAGATAATATCAATATATCTAAGAAAATAAATAACATTAGGAAAATTTTATTATTAAATTGTAATTTATAAATGCAAGCATGCAAATGGCAGAACCAAATTTTAAAAATTGACATTATATGTTCAGTATAAAGGTTTGACAGTATATTTAACTATGAATAAGATGATTACTTAAACTGTATGTTACATAAATAAAAACTATGAAGTCTAAGGTATAGAGAGAAAAATATGAAAAATACAGTAACAGAAATAATGTAAAAATGAGTCAGAGTGAAAAATATTTATCATCAATATAATTTAAGTCTAATTGGAGGAGAATAAAAATGGTGCAGAAGCAATATTTGAGGACAAAATGCCCAAGAAGTTTCAAACACTGTGGAGACATCAATTCACAATTTCAGGAAGCACAATTAACCTCAAGCAGGATAAAACAACAATCATACCATAACCTCAACAACAAGAACAAAAACAAAACCTTACCAAAGCACTGCAAACAAACAAAAACCTTTTGAAAACAAAAGACAAAGACAGTCTTAAGATTTTAATACACTCAAGGAAAAAATATGACTTTCAAATATGCAACCTCAAGACTGAAAGCTATTTTTTTCAATAGAAGCTATGAATAGTTGAATACAATTGAATGCCATCTTTAAAGTGCAAAAATGATATCAATATTAACCTATTAAGTTTATTTTCAGAAAAAATTATCCTTCAACATTAAAAGGAAAAATAAGAGATGTCCATTCATAAAAACTGTGTTAATACAATGGTGTCAGACTCTTATTTTAAAAAAAAATCCTGAAAAGATTTTCAGGTAGAAGAAATATAATCATGTTTTGAAACAAAAAAATAAAAGAATGATCAGCAACAAAAACGATGCATGTTTGAGTAAATCAATATGACTTTCACTATATAGCATAATAATAATAATAATGTGTTTTGTGGCTTAAAATAAGCTATGAAAGTGAATCATCCTAACGATAACACAAAAGGCAGAGGTAAATAAAGAAAATAAGGACATTGTAAAATGCTTTCAATTCTTTAGAAATTGATAATTCAATGTAAAATCAAGAATGTAGGACAATTTCTAATCCAATCATTAAAAATATAATAAATGTATAAATAGGAAAGAAAATAAATAATAATACAATACTTCAATAATCAATAATAAGTCAAGCCAAGAAATAAAACACATATAAGAGTTGTATATGTAGCTGACAAATACAAGACAGTAGATAGAATAATTACAAATATATCCATACATACAGTGAATATAACTAGATTAAATACTTTAAAGTAAATTTGTTAGATTGTATAAAACATAAATGCCACTTTCACATCACTACACACTTCAGGGATTAAGTTGCTGAGTGTTTTCTTTTCCCTAAAGACCGCCAGTCAGGAAAAAAGTAAATCCTTTCTGGCACTCAATGAAAAATAACCAAGGATGTGAGGTGAAAGGAGACATAAACTCAACTCAAGGAAAATAAGACTATAGAAATAGATGCAATGGATAATGGCATTATTAGACATGGACTTTTAATAATATATATTCACATATTTAAGAAAAGATCTAGATTTTACCAAAAACTGGAAACTATAAAATGGAACCAAATGTTAATAATGGATTTAAAATAAAGGAATAGCTAAAGAGAGACTTGTTGTACTGGAAAATAAAATAAACTACTCATGAAGAAATAAAAGGGGACAGACAGGACATGGCATGTTTATGTTTTATTGGGTCCTAAAGGAAGCAAAGGGACAACAGGGAAGAAACAATATTTAATTTAAAATCCTGAAATTAGAAAATTAATGGATGGATTTATCACATACAAAAATTTATAGCAGCATTATCCCTTAATAAGCAAATACTGAGAAAATCTCAAACATCCATCAAAAAAAACATATATGAATAATTTGTTATATTTATATCCATTTGAATACTTAGTAAGAAAAATTAATTAATTACAGCTATATATAAGAACATGGATGAATTTCTGAGACATATTTATCAAAAGAAACCAAGCACAAATTAACACATACTTCATGATCCATGCATACGATATTCAACAACTAGGGAAACCAAGATATAATGATGAGGTTAGAAATCAGGATGTTGCTTATTATTAGAGATAAGAGTTTGAACAGTTGCCTGCCAAAAAGACTTAAATGTCAGTTCACTTGCAATTGTTATCTAGTAGCACAATCACATTTGATCTGACTCAATAAGGTTGTTTCAGTCTATTTCAAAAGAAACTGGATTCACACACACACAGACACACACACACACACTACTAACTTCTTAATTTATATAAAATATACCCATTATTTCAAACAAAAAGAGAGACCCAATCAGGCTTCCTTCAGTGAAAGGGAGTTAATTAAGTGGCCTACAATGTGACTGTTCCTTCAAGGGAAAAAATAGACCTAATTATCTCAACTCTCATACTTATTTTAAATCAATAAATAGGTATATTCAGTTTATAGTCTCTTATGTGCTTAAACAGGCTGACTGAACTGGAACTGAAGCTGGAAGTCTACTAGGATTCTAAGTGAATCTGGGGATTAGCTACTGTCCTTGGCATAGTACTTGTCACATTGTGAATGTTCAGTATTTTTTAGTTACTGCTATTTTTGTTATTATTTGTAGCCATATCTCTCAATATTACCTTGCATACTGTCTTTCACATTGAGCCTTTTTTCTCTTGCATTGGTTAATCCATTACTTTTTAAAAATTTTTTAGCTTTTATTTTTAATGAATATCTAGATTACATAAATGTTACATAAAAAATATAGGGGATTCCCATATGCCCCCCCCACACACACACACACACTTTCCCATATTAACAACATCCTTCATTAGTTTGGTACATTTGTTTGAACTGATGAACACATATTGAAGCATTGCAACTAATCATGAACTATAGTTTACATTATAGTTTACACTCTATCCTGCACAGTTTCATAGGTTATGACAAAATATATAATGGCCTGTCGACAAAATACAGCATGCTTTCTTGATAAAAACACTTCAAAAGATAGGAATGGAAGGAAACTTACTCAACATGATAAAGGGTATCATGGTGAGTATCACAGCTAACATCATATTTAATGGTGAAATGCTAAAGGCTTTCCCTCTAAGATCTGGAACAAGACTAGGAATATTCCATTATTTTTTAGCATCTAACTTCCTCATCATGTCTGTCTTTTCCATCTAAACATGAGATAGAGATCCTGAATAATTTACTCAAAAAGCATCACCCCTATTATTAATCCCTGGTATACATAATCCTTTATAATTGACTGTCTCCTGGAATACTAACCAGCGTTCCTGAGAATGGTTGCCCTGATTCTTCCGCCAACAAAAACAGATTGTTGCTTCATTGATGGGAGAACCTCAATGTAATAATCCCAGGTAGAAAGTAAGTTTAGTTTTGACTAGAAGTATAGCTCACATTTTCAAGAGAATTCTCAAGGAGAGCAGTGAATACTAGAAGCCTGACAGGTCTTTCTCCATAGTTAAACTTCATGGGATCCCAAATAATCAGCACGTTATTTTTTTCATTTATTCTACTTACTTATTTCAAAAGATATATATTATAATTATATGCCAGGCACTGTGCTAACTATTAAGGATGCAAATACACAAAGAAAATCCCTAGCCACATGGGACTTATTTTCAGGTGGTTGAGACAAATATTAATTAAAATGCACACAAATGAAATTTTCTCTAGAATAATGTAGAAAATGTGTAAAAGATTAAGAATTAGAGAGACTGAAGTAATCAGGGAAATCAGAGAAGGTATTCATGAGGAAGTGATGAAACTAAAATAAAATGGGAAAACCAGTTAGCAAGGTGAGGAGAAGATCACGAGGGGGCAGATTACTGCAGGCAAAAAGAAAACAACAAGTAGCAAGGTCATGTGGCAAAAGAGAGTTAAAGGGACAGGAAAAGGCCCTTGTAGCTAGAGTGCAGAAAGCAAAGGGAAATATGCTGTGAAATGAGGCTGCCGTGTTATGACTTTTGAACTATGTACTAATAAAACCAAGAATTTGATGTCTTTGAAATGTTTTGACCATGGGAGATGTCATGAGATAAGTTTGAGAAAAATCAGTTTCTTGGAGATAGAAGAGTTAGAATAAAGGAAATTAGGAAACTATTTCAAATGTTAAAAGTCATCAAATTAAGTCTGGCATGCATCGCCCACAATAGGATGTACTACCATTGAGAAAATAATCAGATGGTCTTCTATGTGGATGCTATTACTTATTCTAAGCATATTGAGAAGCCACTAGTGTGTTCCAGGCTCATTGGACATTCGAGCACATTTGCATTCCCATATGATAATTCTGGCTATAGTGTACTCCAGAAATAAGGATAATTGTCTTTCCTGCTTTTATTTTTTATAAATGTTATTCCATTTGTGATTGAATAAAATATGCTTCATATTTATTAGGACATTGTCACATCTCGCAGGCCTGGAAGATATTCTATTTCTCTAAAATGACTTTGCATAAAACTCATATGATCTATTTTAGTTAAATCTTGAAGGGAATCATATATCCTGCTAATTAATTTCTTCACACATTAACAACAATTTACTCTGTGCTTAGCATTCACCAAGCACCCCATGAAACACCATGGGTAACAAAGAACAATATAGGCATATCCTCACCTTCATGAGACTTATGTAAAAGTCAAAAATGAGTTCAGTACAGGGGAGCTGGGGTAGCTCAGTGGTTGAGTGACTGCTTCCCATGTACTAGGTCCTGGGTTTATTCCCAGCACCTCCGAAAAAAATTATTTCAGTACAATTAAATATATGACATGAGAAAGCACTGGATAGTAATCTAGCAAAAACAGGAAATAATAAATCCAAGACCTGTGTGGTCAGAGAGGGGGAAAAGTAGGGAGAGACTTCTCTCAGTCTCTGTATAATACTGGGGATAAAAATAGTCTCTTATATTAAGGTATATTTTCCCAGTACTGTTTTTGTAACAACAAAGACATTGAAATAAATGTGTTTATTGTACTTCATTATGCCTCAAAGAAAATTAACTAAAAAAGGTCAGCTATAGGAAGCCAGGCGTCAAACACCCAATGTAATGAATTATAACTTCTGCCTGCTGTAGATGCAGAGGATGCTCTTTCAATATCTAAAAACATGTGCCTTGATGTTTTCAATTACTGTCAGGAAATTGAACGTATCTTCTGAAAAATATTTGACAAGCAGAGCTGAAAAATTTGACTCTGCAGAAGGAAAGCTGTTGGATCACTGGAGAGTGATTGAAATGAATGCAAAAAGCAGGGTCTCTGCTCCTCACATCTGAAAAGGATAATACTCAAGGTCCCAAGTTTCCTGGGATATACAACTCCTGACAGCCTTATTCTAGCATCAAAAGACTTTTAATGCCAGAAGAAGAAAGCAAGACTCACCATCTTAAAAGAGAAAGAGTGGGGTTTTATAATGTTACACCTTTCAATTCACAATTATGATAACACAGTTAAGAATTTACAGAGTGACAGCTTTCAATTAGGAGATACATAAACAAATCAAGTAGACAAATAAAGAAGACAAAACTAACTTAAACTATAAATAAGTTAGACCTGAAGTCCCCCAAATATCATTCCAATAACTTAAATTCTACTACCTTTTCTTAAAAGCCAAGCACATCTCCCTTGATAGAATTTTTCCCATATAAAAACTCTTAGCAACTTTATATAATTTAATAACTTAATCTCATACAATCTTGAGCAAGAAGAATTAGTGGAAGATTGGATTGTTTTTTAATTGAGGAAATATAGAATTCCTCCAAAGCTAGCATGCTATCTCTTCTTCATTCAGTGAAGTACATTAAACCCATTTTCAAAATACAGGTCAAACTATAAATGTACTTTATACTGCAATAAAGAAAGAATTAAATGCCTTCTCTTTCAGCCTTTCCTTATCTTGTTTTTTTTCCCTTCACCAAGAATAAATAGCATTAGTGAATTTTTTCTAGTGAACATAAGTGTTTATCTTTCTTTTGTTTAATGACTGTATAGAGGAAATTTTAAATATGTATCTGCTAAAAGCTTCAACTCTTAAAAAATAAAAGTAAAAACTATGCCAATAATTACTTACCTACCAATGAAAATTTTTCATTTCCCATGCCAAAAAGAAGAAAAGGAACACTAAAGTAAATAATCTAAACTTAAATAAGCAGTTTAAATGTTTCTTTACATCTTATAGATACACGATTAATCTTATGGCATTAATGTAAATTTTAAATGCCACTGAGTTGTCAGGTCTCATTTTGCATACTGATATGACTAAAATATTCCCAAAGAGATTGAAGCAAAATGTAATATAAACTGACTATGGAACAATGAGGAGTATTTCAGTCATCCTCTTTTATCCAGGAGATGAGGGAACATCCTGTGTTTCCATATGTATCTCAAGATAGAGGTTTGAAAGTCCTTTGTCAAAAAAAAAAAAAAAAAATCTAATTTATTACTTTTATCTCAACACGATGTTATAATTTATGTGATGGCCAACATTTTTCTTATAAATGTACTTTGATGGGAATGTAACAAACAGTTAAAACCAAATGAATGTTTTAATAAGATGATCAAAACAAAAATTATTCATAGGAGCAGGAAGTGAAAGATGGGGATCTCTACAGAAATATTTGATATTTCTAGCTCATATCAACTCTTCTTAAAATGTTTATTTTTGCAGGATAACACTAGTAACAATCACATACACTGTTTAATTACACAAGCACTATTTTTAAAATATTCTTTATTTAGTAATAGGAAATTTGATTCCATTTCTCTGTTGGATCCTTTTTGCCAGTGTATACCCTGTTTATGGCTAAACTACTATTATGCTAGTGTTTGAAACCTTGTGCCTTTGTATAAGTACATAAAAATTGAACTCAAATGATAGATCACTAAATATTCTTAACTATTTGAAAACCTATTTTGGAAACTACTGCCAAATTTAGGAAATAGACTTCCTTCTTTCTTCTAGCTAGTAGTCTGAATCAACATAAATATATGTTGATTCCATGAAATATTTTCTTTTTACAAATGTGCATTTTAATTTCACTAAAGAAGGAATGAACTAACTTTTTTATTTAGAATGAGCCAAGCCAAATATAATTTTGGCTTCAGTGAATTGTTTCCAGACTTAAAAGGCTGTATAATTTTCAGCATGAAGAAATGAAAAGCACTTCAAATGAACCATTTTGCTTTATTTTTCTGAGTATTATTTTTGTAATTTACAATAAAAAAACATTACTTACTTTTTCCTGGAGGTTGCAAAATAAATGTCGTGACTCTGCACATTTTAATGTGATTGTTATGTATAAAAAATCAAGTTAAATGTAAAAAATCATGATTTAGATTGATTTCCCACCAGCTAAAAGAGATAAACTAGAAGTATCCTTGAAGAAATGAAGCAAAATATCAATAATAATGTACTGTGTATGCAGATTGATAGTGGTAAGAATTCCAGGAATATTTTATAGAGTTGATAAAGCATTACCAATGCAGATGATATTTCTTTCATTCAGTCAAAATGACTGAAATTATCCTCATTGTGGACTACTTAGATGCAATGATACTGAATTATTTCAAAAAGGACTTTATTAATTATACTTACAATTAATTAAATCATATGAAAATTAGTTCGGCATGATCCTGAATGATCTTCGTATCCTCTTTGGGGACCTCTTCAAATTTATGTTTATTTTTCTTTTGGTTTTCCAATATTTATTGATTTGTTGTTCTTTATGTTGTTTAAATCTGAGCACTTTGTTGCGTACTACGTTACAAACTTCTCATTTTGTCATTTGCTTTTTCGGTCTTTATTGGTGTCATTTGAAAAGTAGAAGTTCCTATTTTTTATATAGTCAAATTTGTCACTCTTTTCTTTTATGCTTAGCATATTTGTGTCCCCAAAAAAATGTTTCCTTAACTCAAGTTATTAATGATATTCTGCTAAATTGTTTCCTAGTAGTTTTGTTGTTCCTCCCACAGTTAAATCAACAGTAGATCTAGAACTATTTCGTGTGTGATGTGAAATAGGAGTAAATATAATTTTTTCCCATATGGACAGCTAATGGTAACAGCAATACAACTGGGAAAGATCATTTTGCCCCACTTCTTTGAAATGCTTACTTCCTCACGAATGAAATGCCTAGGCATTCTCTAACATTTATCCTTTTGCCCATCCTTGGGTAAATCACACACTGTCTTAATTACTAATACTTATAATAAAGTTCCTTCCACCTTGTTCTTCTTTTCTGGTTCTCTTCAACAATCCTTTGCATTTCCATATATATTTTACAATTGTATTGATAATTTCAGGAGAAATTAAATCCATTGAACCAAATTTACAAACCAATCTGACTTTAGAGAGAAATGACAAAAAATCCAATCCAAGAACAAGATATATTCCTCTGTTTTTATGTTCTTTAATTTCTCACACCTATCTCTTACAATATTTAGAAATATAATGCATAGAGATATTGCACATCTTTCATTATATTTTATGGGGATATTTTATGCTATTTTAAAAGGCATGTTTTCAAAAATCTAAAGTGTCTGTATCTTTTTTAGTGTGAAAATATGATCAATTTTGTCTATAGATCATGTATTTAAGCAATGTTGCTCAATTTCCTTATTAATTCTAATAACATGTATGTAGATTCCTTTGGATTTAATATGTATACTATTATATTATCTGTGATGGTATTTCTTTATGATCTTTTCACTTCTTTTCTTACTTATCACATTGTCTAGGACCTTCAATACAATGTGTACTAGAAGTGGTGATTGTGGGCATTCCCTTTTTTTTTTTCCCTTTACACGGAAAAAAAGCTTTAATCATTTCATCATTATGTATGTTTACTGTATTTTATCTTGTGGGGAGTGGTATGCAAACTTTCCCAGAGTAGGCAATTTGCCTTCTTTTCCTGCTTTATTAGGTACCTCTAATAAACAAAACTGGCTGAATATGGTTTATTTATATTTTTTAAACTCATGAATGGATGCTGTTTTCATCAAATTATTTTTCTTCCTATATTAAGTTAATCTTAAAGATTTTCTCCCTCATTACCATTATACAGTTAAAAATGTTTTTTTTACTATTAAATCACCTTTGCATTTTTTTATGTCAATGCCCTTGAGCTAAGACCATCATGAAGACACTTGTATTTGAAAAGCTGGGTTTTACTGATTGTTGTAGTGAGGGAGAACACATCCCATGGCAAACAGCAGGATGTCTCAGTAAGAGGTGTCAGAAAAAATAATTATTGGATTTGGCTGATTTTGAGACAGATTTAAGGAAGCAGGAATTTCCTTAGTGTTGAATGCTTCATGAAACAAGGACGATTTTATGATTGAATATTTCAATAAATCTTATCTCTGAAGTGAGTAGAAAGAAACAAGGCTAGAGCTGTTATTTGTAAAGAAACAGTCACTCATATTAATCAGTATAGGTGGATATTTGGTTATTTGTGTGGTTTGGGCAATCTTCATTTTTTTGTCAATGTTCATATATGATAATGGAGTGATTTTGTTTTTGTCCTGATTCATTATAATCCCAGAGTGACTTTGTCTTTTGTTGGTGAGCTGTGAAATGATTTATGTTTAACAGGAGAATACCAAATGCTAGCTGTGAGGAGGTGATAGTGCCAGGCCAGATCCTGCTTTTCTTTCTCACTGGAATTTTCACAGTTAATTGGTTTTATGTAGTAGTAAATTGGTTTGCTAATATCATTTAGGATTTTTGTATCTATGATCCTGAATGACATTGGCCTATGGTTTTCACAATGTACCTGTTAGATTTGGCTATCATGCTGCATTGGTCTCTTAAAATGAGTTGAGAACTGTTTTCTCTTTTTTTTCCTGGAAGAATTCAATATAAGCAATTATTAGATCTTTTTAGGTACTTTCATTGTTTTGAAATATTCATATTAAGTAACTAACATGGTATGTAAGAAGACCATAAATAAATATGAATTAGCTTAAAGCAGTCCATTTAAAAAATATTTCAGATGAAATTTTTAAAAGTAAATCTAATATATTTTTATCTTATTGCATCATATATATTTTAATAGTCTTTCCATGTTTTTTAATTTCAGTTATACAGCCATATTGCAACTAATAAAATCTGTAAGTAATACATTATTTGAGAAATTGTTAGTTGCATTTTAGTCATTTTACTGAATCTAGCAAAAAGAAAAAAAAAATCCCATGACTCTCAGAATTTACTAATAGAAAAATCTCTAAGACTGGCTGTACTAGTCAGCCAAAGAGTGCTGAGGCAAAATACCAGAAATCAGTTGGCTTTTATAAAGCCTATTCATGTGGAGTAGAAGCTTGCATTTACCAGGCCATAAAGTGCAAGTTACTTCCCTCATCAAAGTCTATTGCCACGTATTGGAGCAAAATGGCTGCGGACGTCTGTGAAGTTTCAGGCTTCATGGGTTCCTCTCTTTCTGAGGCTTACTTCTTTCTGGGCTCAGCTACTCTGGTATCTCCACAAGGAGACTCTCAGGTGAATGGCTTGCTTCTCTTCCTGACGCCTTTTCTCTTTCCTCACAACCAAGCTCCTCTGTGTGCTTACTTCCTGGGGCTCCCACTCAAAAACTCCAGTATCAAAAAAAAACCAAACACTCCAATTCTGTCCTTTGTCATGTCTTTTATCTGTGCATCCCCACTCACCAAGTGGTAGGGACTCAAAACCCTATTGATATGGCCCAATCAAAGTCCTAATCATAATTTAATCAAATAAAAGTAAAACCTCTGAATACAATACACTCTAATATGCCCAGAGGAAAAGACCAGTTTACAAATATAATCCAATATTTATTTTTGGAATTCATTGATAATATAAAACTGCTACCCTGGCCTTCACCAAATTGGTCTTTTAACTATTCTATATAGTAGGAATTGCACTCCCAATTAGCTGATTGAATGACTAGAGGAACATAAATGGAACTCTGCTAATTCCCAGCTGATTGTCTTTGTGTAAGGCTTATTCTCAGTTAATCAGGAATAGAGAGCCAACTAATATTTCCACACCAATGTTTTAGGGTTACAGAGGCAAGACTAATATAACTAATATATTATATACTTCAGCTGTGAAGTCACCATTATAAAATGGTTTTCTTTTTAAACCAAGTTGTGAGAGTCTGCTAAAATGTTACCTGTATATTAGCAATGTCATATACACCTGCTGATTGTGACAGATCAGAATAAGATGGCACACACACACACACCAGGTCACAAATGAATGCATGTTAAACAGGTGAAATCTTCAAAAGGTCAGTGAATTGCATCAGTGTCGGTTTCCTGGTTAGGATTATTCTATTAATGTTATGCAAGATATTGGGGAAACTGCATGAAGGGTATGGGAGATCTTCCTGAATTATTTCTTACAATGGCATGTGAATGTGCAATTATCTCAAAACAAAACATTTAACAAAAATAAAATGAGCAAGTGAGATAATGATATATGTAAGTAAAGCAAATAAAATGTATAAGTATTTTCAAGTCTTAATGGCAAGAGTTTAGAAAGGCCCTCTGTAACCAAGAGTTTGATTCTATTTTCAAGCTAATATGAATAAGCAATTATAATGAAAACATGAAAATAGCACACTAATCTTAATCTGAAGAAGCGATAGACAAAAGCTCTTAAAATTCACCATTATAATATATTTTCATGTTTTAAATGCTCAATTCACCTTCAAAGAAAACCCACAAAGTTTTTTCTTATAATGGGTGATTAAAGAAAAACTTGTCACAAGTAGTCCAAGGTTGCACATATATAACCTTTCTATATTCTGCTACTTTTTCTTTTTATCTCATCAATTTCAGTGTTTTTCTCAATTTTAATAGCATGTCACTATCTATATGTTAGTTAACATTATCTAACCATAAAACAGGTAGGAAATAGAAGTGAAATGGCTCTTGAGATCCCAAAAATCCATGCATTTAACTGTTAAGAAGGTGTTTATTGCATTCCCTTTAAACCGCATTCTCTTCTCTGAAAATTATTTTAACAATGTTAACTTTTTCAAAAGTCACAGTATTTTAGAAGGAGAAAAAAAGCTGTCGTAGGAAGCGGGTTAACAGCAGTAAAAGGTGAAATCCTCGAGTGTTATATATTAAAGATGAGGGAATATTAGAAAAGCCAGCCTAAGCAGCTTTCACTATAAAGGCAAGAAATCATCAAGGGGTCAGTGAGAACATCAACTTTTTTCAATATGGTAAAATGATGCTCACAATGTTCATCTTGAGTCCCTAAAAAGCTTAAATGATGAATAATAACTGTTTAAGATGACAGGTGAAATAGCAATGTGTATTTGTCTAGCACTCATAATGATGACAAAATTGTAAACATTATCTCAGTTACTTGTCAATCATCAATCCATTCGTTTGTGCCTATTCATTGTGTGCCTATTATGCATCATTTTATATTCATGACAGTTGTGGTTTTTTTTTTTTCAGGTAAAATATACACATATTTTCACCTGTTTTAAAAATATTGAGGGAACTTGTGACTTTCACAAGGTATCTCAGCTCAACAAGTTACAGAACTGGAAATAAAAGTATTTACAGATTTAAATGTGTGTAATAATAACCATTTTTAATAGTTTCATTTCCCCTAAAGTATGGTGCATCTCTGTTTCTTGAAATCTTCCATTTGCTTTACATGTCAGTTAAAAAGTTTTCTGTAATTATGGCCTTTAAATTTACTAACTTTTGCTGGAATGTATGTCTCAACTAATTTTGACTTTTTATTTGCTGTGAGAGTACGATGTTATAATAGTGTTTTAGAAAGAGATTATCCATTTATGTAAGATTATTCTTAGATAATTGAGAAACCGGGAAACTGAAGCACTGGTCTACTAATGAAACTCAGGTGAAAGGCTGAGGAAATGCATGCTCAAAATTCCTGAAAAACCATAGTCTCTGATAGTTTTTTTTAGTACTGGGTATATATACTCATTGACATAAAGATGGACCAAGATCTGGTGAACTTTGCTTCAAACAGTTACATTGTATCATTTGGAACTGTCATTTAGACAGAGAAATGTCATCTAGTTTGAGGTGAGAAAGGGATTAGTCTTTCAAAGGAAAGAGGAAAAGAGCAAAGCTTTCACTCAGTGCTGAATGCATGTAACCAAGAAAGAATGAAAAAACTGAAACATTCCCAGACTGATAATGGCATTCCTGCTGAGAGTGCAAGTTCCTGGAGTGTGCAAAGGAACTCTAAAGAGTGGTCTCTCAGACAATAAGATTGATTCTGTAATTCTCCATCAGCACTACAGGCTGTCAGCATGATTACACTTGTTTCTCTAAAATCATTAGCAAAACAATTACTGATTATTTTATCCCAGCATTTACATGTTTGTGTCCATCTATCCTTGGAACCTATGAAATTGATAATGCACCATCATTCATTTTTGCTATTTTATGTGGCATATCAGACAGCCAAAGTAAAATCTGATGGCACTGGGGACAATCAAGTGATTATGAGCTTGTAAATTACATACACAAAAAAAGAAGTAAGCCTTGAAGTGTATTAGAAAAGTTTAAGAAATCAAAGTGGGCATTTTTCTTGATTTAGAAGAAATTTATTTTAGTCAATAGGAAAGAAATGGATGTACAATTTTATATTTCAGTTTTGTGAATGGATTAAACATTACAATAACATGTCTCTATAAATTGGAGGGTACAACTATGAAGCATCCAGTAAAAATATAAAGCTAGGATTTTTACATGTACCATAATTCATTTGACCATTTCCTTAACACTGTTTATTCTCCTAGGTCTTGGTATCACTCTCATAAAATTGAAATGAAGATGTGTATAAATAATTTGACTGTTTGCATCTTTCATTATTTACTTAGAATTAATTAATAGAACTTTTTAGAATTTTTTAAAGCTCTTGAACAATATTACCAATTCATATTTCATAATATTGGCCTAATTTTTATTACCATTATGGTCCATGTGTCCTCATCTCCAATACAGAATATCTATTTTTTTGAAATGTTTGTTTTATTATTTTTAAAGAAGTTTTAGATTACATAAATATTACATAAAAAATATAGTGGATTCCCATATGCCCCATCACGTTCCCCTCCCACATTTTCCCATGTTAATGACACCTTTCATTGGTGTGGTACGTTTATTACAATTGATGAACACATATTGAAGCATTGCTACTAACCATGTAATATAGTTTACATTATAGTTTACACTCTGCCCCACATGATTTTATAGGTTTTGACAAAATGTAAAATGGTCTGTCATTGTAATGTCATTCAGGACAATTCCAATGTTCTGAAAATGTCCTCATGTTACACATATTCTTCCCTCTCCCTCTCCTCAGAACTACTGGTGATCACTGCCTTTATATCAATGTCACAAGTGCTTCTGTTGCAATAATAATAATAAGTCAATAATAAAATAATAATAAGTTTATTTTAGTCCATTGTTCATTCCTCAGTCTTGAGGATTTGGGGATGATGATGCCCACTGTTTCTAATTCAGAGTAGGCTTAGATCCCATGGTGTAGATGGATGGAACTATCTTGCCTGCAGTTGCATATACTCTCTGTTCCTTGGGATGGGAGTTGTCCATCATGATCTCTTTTTTAGTTGTCCTGGGTGAGTCCAATGCAATGGAGAGTAGGTGCTGCAACTCTAAGTGAGGCCCACTGACAGGGTGCCAAATTCCTGAGCCTGTCTGTCCTGCTTATATTGTCTAGATGTCTCTAGAGCCCTCAGGAACCCCACTATTTGAAGCACTGTTTACTGTGGCAGTCAATGAGATCCTGCTGAGATGTACATAAGCATAACCTCTGGAATGACCTCCCGACTCATTTTGAAATCTCTTAACCATTAAAAAGTCATTTGTATTTAATAGTTCCCCCTTTTGGTCTAGGAGGTCTTTTTCCAAATGCATTGCTAGTTGGCGCTTGTTAATAATCCCTCAGTGCCAAGGAGACTCATCCCTGGGAGTCATGTCCCATGCCAGGATGGGGGTGGAAGGGGAAGTTGGTGTGTTTATATGCTGACTTTGGCTTAGAGAGAGGTCACATTTGAGCAACAAGTGGCTTTCAAGAGATAACTCTTAGGCAATATATAATGCTAGATTAGGTTTCAACTTCACAAGAAAAGGTTCATAAGTACAATCATCAATATCAAGGGCCTTGCATAATGGTTTGTCTTCTTTTGCTCAAGACTACCCATGTACTCAGGGGATTCTTGTCATTTTATTAGAGAATGTAGAAGGACTCCCCAGAATGGGAATTCAATAATCTTTTGGTTGTTGTGTGGGGGTCCACCCTCCAAGAAAACGCCCCATGAAAACTTGAACATGTGCCCCAGGTGAACCCCTCCCATCACCAACACCATGTAGGGGTTATCTTCCCCTGCCACAGTTATGACCATTCTGTGATCCAAACCTCTCCAAAAATAAAGCCAAAAAGATTACCAAATAAAATTAATAGGAAAATAAAATAATAATTTAAAAAATAACAAATTAAATACAAAAATAAAAAATTGAAATAAAATTAAAAACTTTCATACATTGTGTCTTTCATTCCTGTAAAATCTGTTATCTTGTATGTACAGTGAAATTTTCTTCCATATATTCTGTCAGTGTCTTTTTTGTTCCATTTTTTCTTCAAAGAAGCTTTAGGTTACAAAAAGTCACATAGAATATATAGAGGATTCCTATATACCCAATGTCCTCCCCCTCTCCATTCTCCCCTATTAATAACATTTTACATGTGTATGGTACATTTGTTACAATTGATGTACAAATATTGAAGCACTGCTACTAACCATGGTCTATGGCTTACATTATGGTTTACATTTTGCACCATACACTTTTATAGGTTTTCATTAAATTTACAATGGCCTGTACCCATTATTGCAAGATCATTCAGAACAATTCTAATACCCTAAAAATGACCTATGTTCCAAATATTCTATTCTCCCATCAACCTCTCCTTGAAACCAATAGTAAACACTAAGTTTCAGAAGAATAAGGTTTATAGTTAATTGCAATAATTTTGAGGGTTTGACATGTTGGTATTAAGCATTGGCTATGTATTAAGTGGTTCTTATCCTTCTAATTGAGAAAATAGCAGGACTCCCCAGGATAGGAGTTCAATATTTTCTTGTTTATTGTGTGGATCTCCACTCACTGAGATAACACACTATGACAAAATGAGTACTTACATATTCCAGAGAATCATGCCCCAGGTGCTCCCCATCCCTTATATCCCCCTACACCTGACACCCTGTACCAGTAACCCTCCCCTGCCATATTTGCCAAAAGAGCATTCATATCATTGTAGTTTTAACCACAGACCTGAAAATCCCCAGGGTTCACATTCTCCTTCTTCCAAACTTCCCCCAGTTTGATGGATAGTCCAACCCAACTCCCCACCCTACACCCTAATTTTTCAGTTTGTTATTAAATATTGTTATTTCGTGATATTTGTGACATGAATATATTTTGTTAATGAGTATAACCATTTTAAAAATATATTTAGTATATTTATTTTTTCTGACATGACTTTTCCATTCCTTAATCTTTTTAAAATTGATTACTCAACCTTGTCATGCTGTTTTTTTGTTTGCTTGTTTTTTTTTGGGGGGGGGATGTGAACATATTTATTATATTAATCCTTTAAATATTTTTTCTTTTTTTTTCACCATTAAATCTGGCTCATATATTTTATTCTATACACATTAAATTTTTAAAATATGTGTTTGTGTCATCAAATCTATTAATATTTGCACTAATAATTTCTTTGATTTAATGCTTAGAAAGGCATGTTCTTTAATATATATTGGCAATGATAAATATTTCCCTGTATTTTGTAATTGTTTTATGGTTTTAATTTTGTTTAACACCTTTAATGATCTAGACTTCAAAATTTTAGCTTATGCTATAAACAATGATATAATTTTATTTCCATAGATGTCATTAATAATGAATCCCATTACTACTTACTGGGAAGTCCAATATTTCCCTCAATAAATTAATTTGCCTCATCTACCCACATTTTTCTGTAACTGCTGTTATTTATAGATGGTCAGCTATACAATTCTAACAGTAAAGGAGACCCCAAGTCTGCTTTCAGGTGATTATTCAGACCCCAGGGGGGATGGACAAATAGCCAGGCATGTGCGTCAAAGAAAAAGTAATAATAAATTACTCTTGTTGCCTGTGTATGGACCATACATTCTCAGTTCTGCAAGATAGAGTCTACCTGTTTAGTCAATTTGCATTTGCCAATAATGATGCTGAACACTGAGAAATGACTAATGGTGGTGACCATATCCTGAAAAACTTGTACCCTGAAACCCACGTTGACCACTGGAGTGCCATGTGAGCAATTATTTGTGTAAACGTGATATGCCCAGCTTTACAATAACACACTCCATATCATGCCATTACTGTTTAGGGCCTTTCTAGATTACATACATGATTATATATATATATATAGATAGATTAGATAGATATAGATATAGTTGAGATAAGTATAGATAGTGCTATAGAAATACAGAGAGCTATATAATGAAACTGACATTCTTTCATTTTCTGTTATGTTACTAGCATAAGAAATATATCTCTTTCAAATATTTAGTTTATTATTGTTGACGTAATTGAACTTACTTATTAGTTCAAATAGTCTTTCCATGAGCGGTGAGTTTTCAGAAAATACTGATGGTTTTTTCTTCCTTTTAAGCATACATAACTTTTGTCTCTTTTTTTTGTTTTGATTCATCACATTCAAGAATTCCCAGAACAATATTAGTAGCAAGAAGTATTGTATTTTGTTAATTAAAATTAATTCAGAGTAGCAATTACCAAATTGATTTTAGGGAACTCCAGTAACCTGAGACGTTAAGCAAATGCAGCTTTTTAATTTTACTGTAACATTTTTTCTGCTATTGAATTCAGATACAGTTCTATTTATGATATATATCACTAGGTTAACTAATTTTTTAAGCAGGGAAAGGATGTTCAATTTATTCAAATTACTATTTAGCATCTGACAGGATAGTATATTTCCCTTGAGTTTTCTTTTTTTTTTTTAGATTCATTTTATTTACTTTATTTATTCTCCCCTCCTCCAGATGGTTCTCTTGTCTGTCCTCTCATTGTTTGCTTGCCTTCTCCAGGAGGCACCGAGAACTGAACCTGGGACCTCCCACTTGAGAGGCACGTGCCCAACAGCCTAAGCCACATCTGTTCCCCATGGGCTGTGGCATCTGCTGGCTCGTGGCATCTTCTTTTTGTGGCAGTGGCGGCCTCTAGTTTGTTGTGGGGGGAGGTGGTGTCTAAGGTTGTTGCCATGGGAGGCAGTGTCTGCTAATCTTCTTTTTTTAGGAGGCACCAGGACCCAAACCCCAGAGATCCCATGTGGTAGGCAGGCACCCAAGGGGTTGAGCCATATCTGCTTCTCTCTCCCTTGAGTTTTTAACAGTAAATACTGTTCATATTTACTGCTAATATCAAAGCTCCTTTAGTTACAATTAATCAACTCAGACACTATTCATTATTCATTGATTTTTGCAACAATATTCTCAATTTAATTTGGTCTATCTATTTCTCTTTCAGATTAACCACATTAAATTTTGAAATATAATTATTTCACACGTTCTTCTCTTCTCTCTTTTACTCCTTATCTTTTTCTCTTGCTCACAGATTATGCAGAGAATATATCTTACTAATTGTAAAGTGTTCCATAACACCAACTTCATGACATATATTATTAAAGCTTTCACCTTTAAGTATTGGGTGAATTACTTTAAGTAACTCATTTTTTGAATGGGATCAAAAATTGATTTGGAAACTCTGTGAAGTAGAATACGGACCCATCTTTTAAAACCATAATCTGGTTTTTAATCTGGTCACTACTTCCTTTATTTTCAGCTTACTCTAATACTGCTTTCTCAGCCATCATTTGACACATCTATTATCCCTCATATAATTACTCCCTTGAATGTCCCCTCACCTGCTTTGCTTTGTTTACTCATCTAAAACATCTCCAATTCTGTTTACTATCAGTTATTCCCATTTTCTGCACTAAACCTGTGCACTAGATTTTTTAAAAATGGCAAAAAAGGACAAAAACATAGTGACTTGTTTTATATCAAATTTATGGCCAAAAATATTAAGTAGTCTTCAACTCTAACAGAAACTCAGCTATATGCTTATAGTATATCACTCCCACATTCTCTAAGACAATTATTTTATAGTTTCACCTCTTTCTTCAAAGATTCAACAACCTTTTTACTCTCACTCTCATGACCATGTTTTCTGTTGTATTGAGAATATATAACAGTCTGAAGAGAACTTTTTCTCACACCAAATCTGTATATATTTGGCCTCATAAATTCTGTCTTTCCTCCTAACAAACCATGATTTATCTCAGTTTCTAGTAATCTAACTTGTACAGTGAATCTTTTTTCCTCCACATACTAAAAAAACTTTGCTTCTTTAATTGATCCTATTTTTTTTCTTTTTGCCAAAAAATTTTCCTTTAATATTGCACCATTTTTATCTTAACAAAATATCCTTTAATATTTTATATCTGAACATAAACTAAAACACATTTTTAACACCATATCCCCTCAGCTTTCACATCATTTGTCTACTCCCTTGCAAAATTAAACTTTACAAAGAGGTATCATTGGTTTCATTTTCTCATTTTCCATTCTCATACCATTTTATATTTTTAAATAATTATAGTAATCATAAGCATTAAAAAGTTCAAGTTTACTGCAAGTCTTATAATAAAAACACCTATTTACCTTGGCCATTCATCCCACCTCTTGAGTCACATTTTCAGTGGCTAAAATTTACTATTTTAATTATTTTGTTAGTATTTATCTCCATAATTCTAAATATGCTTACATAAATAATTACCTTTGTATGGTCTATTCCATGTTAATATATAAGCTTGTGATTAATGTAAGAACTGCATGGAAAGAGTTGTGACATCAAAAGAAAATCTCAGCTTTCCCTAGGTTAATTAATACAGGTAAATAGTATTGATAAAAATTTGCTAGAATGGCTTGGGAGTCCCCAATGCACTTGCTGCCCTAATATGTTCACAGATAGATATTGATTTCTCTGTGAACATATTATGAAATATGTCCCAAAATATAATTTCACATTTCTTCACTCTGATATTGTTGATTACACTAATGAATTAATCATAATCATTAAGTCCTATCAGCAGTATTTAGTTTCTGATTCTTTTACTCATGCTTGTCTGAAGGCTCTGCTGTAAGCTGCAGGTTAGAAATTTAGTCTGCAGCGGAGAGAGACAGCATCAGGGAGACTGCGCTAGATATTCTTAACTGTTGATATATGAAGAAGTAGACTCTGGGGTACAGACCTTGAAGTTCATAATATCACCCTTTAAGATGACCATAGTATTACCTCTGGATTTCTAGGGTAATTTTTAGGTCAGAGACAGATATCCTTATGAAATCAGATTGCAAGCAGAATTAATTATATAGGAATAAATGTATTGATAATGTAATTCTAATTATGCTAAGTTACCTTGGGATATTTGTATATATATTTAAATGATATATTCTCTGAATTATTTATGAGAAGCCTCTTCCTCTTTTTGACTTCTTTATACAACAATTTAATAGACTATACTTATTCAAACTGCAATCAATGAGATAAATGGTAACTTGGTCTCACTGACCCCTTAGAATTCTGGAACAAATACTGAAAGTTTATTTTTCATAACAATGCAGATTTTTGCATTGGTTCATTAGGAAGCTCTTCTCTTTTAATTGGAAGAAGTAGTCTTTGCAAATAAGGCCATACCTGAAGTGTCATATTGGATAGTAAATTTCATTTAATCAGGTAAGCTATATCTACCACTGAGGAATAAGATTTGGACATCATTGTGGACCAATGCCAAAGTTATCCTAGGAACTGGTAACTGTTCAATGGCTTATAACAGAGTCCCAGTCTTACAGAGGACATGAAAGGCCCAGATTTTGGGTATGTCAAGAAGAGAGGAATTCACTCACATTTGTATATACTGCAGGCAAACCTATCTTGGGTTTAGTTTTCTAGTCTCAAAATAGAAGACAAAATAAAGATGTTAAAATAATCTCTGGAATGATAAAAGCTATTGAAAATGCAATCCAAGATTCCATCTGAAACTTCCATTCAAAAATTAATTCTCCTGCCTTACATTTGTTTGAAAACATGACTCTAGATGTGCTGCCATATTATAAAGAGTCTTGTATGTGTTAATAAACTCCTCCTGCTGCATCTATGTAAATGGACCAGGCCAAACTATTCTGAAGCGAGCCTTTGTGATGCTCAAGAAAAATCTTTGGACATTATTGTAATTATAAAGGAGACTTTTGAGAAAAGTTAACCAATCCTTTAATATAGGCCTCAAGGATAGTGGAATACCATTTCAATGTCGTATTGGAAGAGTGTCTCATAGGCCCACAAAAGGAAAATTTAACTCAATAGGAAAACATAACTGTTTGACTTACTGTTTGATATTAACTAGAGGCAAACTTTGTGAAATTGAATGTCAATTTATAGATTATTTTTCTTATATATTTGAAAACATTTTCTGTGCAGTAAGAAAAGATACTCAAAAGTTGCTATTGATTGCCCTATTCCAGCATTCTGTTTTTCAGTATATGTATAAAATAATCTCTCGTTTTCTACCTCGAACTAGTTGTATTCTGTTGGTTTCTTCAATAATGAACTAAAAAAAAATCTGATACTTCTTCCTAAAATTTTTGAATGCGAGTAATATTTATAATATTTCGAAATGAATACATTGCCAGTATCTATCATACATTCTTACCATGTTTAACAACATTACAAAATGTTGCTCCCTTTCTCTTTTCCTCACCAACCCTCTCATCTATCTATTGATCGATCGATCGATCTATTTATCTATCTATCTAATTTAATCTATTTATATTTATATATATAGCTTTGAACACATGAAGAGATTTATTTTATTTTTTTCCTCAAACTATTTTTCCTGGGGTACTTCCTCCTATTTTCCTTATTCTGTAGGATTTTATGAAAGACAATTTATTGACTAGAGAAATATGTTCTTTGTCTGAGATTTCCAGGTCTCTGAATGTTTCTTTGCTTTAATGTTCCTCCTGAAGTAGATGCTGAGACAAGGATAGGAGTGCAAATTTTTTTATTGGGGAATAGTTGTTGACAGTTTTGGAAGAAGGGAAGGGCAGGAAGCCAGTGAAAGTCACATTAATCAGCAAATTTCCACTGTGAGCATGAGGAGCTTAATCCTTTTGTGAAACTCCATGAATCATTGTAGAATATATGTGTGGAATTTATGCAGCTCCAAGTCTGAAGTTGAGGGCTATCTCCAGGGCATCAAGTTCCAGACTTTTACAATCTGCCATGGGGATTCTGGTTAAGAGCAAGCCCTCAGGCAGAAACACAGATGCTGGAAACCAAAATATATATTCTGTGCTGAGTGGAGGTAGGCAAAGTACTTTCTGCTACAGTCCCATTGAATTTTGTCCACAGCTTGACATATATACTTCATCATACTTTTTCTCTATATGCACTCTCAATAATTATCAAATGAGGCATAAAACATAAGGAAAAATCTAACTGAGGCTCTAACTGCAAGTAGATTCAAGTTTAACATTTTCAAAACAGAGAAGGTAATTCTTTTTTCCCCACAAATAAGGGATATTAGATAACTCTTTTAAGCATAACTCTTTTGTTTGTGCTAATGCATGGCAATTTTCTTCCAGTCATGTCTGGGATGGTTTGAAGTTATAAGTTCCCCAGAAAAAGAAGTTTTTGAATTTAATCCATCCCTGTCGGTATGATTCCATTATAAGCAGGACTTTTTTCGATGAGGCTGCTGAAGTTAAGGTGTGATCCAACTCAATCAGCTTGGGTCTTAATCCTATTACTGGAGTCATATATAAAGGGGATGAATTCAGACATGAGGAAGAAAGCCACAGAAGCAAGAAACTAAAATCAGGGAAACCATGAAGAGATGGGAGGGACTAGCAGATGCTACCAGGTGCCTTGTCATGTGATAGAGGAGCCAAGGGCCACACAGGCAACTGGCCTTTGAGAGGAAAGAATTGCCCTGATAATGCCTTGATTTGGACATATTCCTGGCTTCAAAACCATGAGCAAATAACTTTCCATTGCTTAACCCAACCCATTTCATGGTAACTGATTTGAGCAAAGTAGGAAATTAAAACAATGCCATTGGAATATGAACAGTATCAAGTTATTTCTTAGTAGCTTATTTTTTGCATTCATTATACTTCAGTCAGCTTTGTACTTATGAATTGCCATGCCTTTTAAACTACATCATTTTTCCGAAGTCTTCCTACTAATATTTTTTATAAGTGTAACATATTCAGGGTAATAACTGTTTGCAGAAAAGCAGATGGTAAGCTCATCATGGAACTATTAATGTTAACATTTATTTGAAAGATCAAATGAATGTGCATGTATTATTTTCTTAGTTTTGACGCCCTCACAGTTTCTACTAGTTCTCACTCAAAGAAATGTTCCTTGAACATTTGTGTCATTGTACTACACTGCTTTGAATAAAATGTATCAGGAAAGAATAAATATTAGGGAAGCTCTGTTTCTGAAGCATATTCAGAATTCATCTGAAAACCCTTGCTCTATGTTTTTTTTTTAATCCCCCAAGTTATTGTTTGTACTCCAAAGAGGGAATATCATATGTGTTCTGAAATCTCATCTTTAGACTTCAATGGAGCAATTGCATGCTCTTCCTGCTCACTGGATTATGTCTCTTTTCTTTGACAATTCCAAAAATGTCAGTTATGCTATTGATGGCCAATGAAGGATCCAGTAATGCTGCTCTTGCTTGTCTATTGTATCTTTTATTGAATTTATTTTTATTATTTACTTATTTATTTTTAACATTTAAAAAAATGCTTAGATTACATAAATGTTACACAAAAATTACAGGGATTCCCATGTTCCCAACCTCCCACACCTCCCATAACATCCCACATAAACATCTTTCATTAGTGTGGCACATCACCTGCAGTGGATATACACATCCTGGGGCTTTGCCACTAAGCATGGACCATAGTTCACACTGCAGACCACACTCTCCCACACAGTTCTGCATGTTTTATATGCTGATGTAAAATGGCTTATATCTGTCGTTGTAATGTCACTCGGAATAATTCCCAACTCCCGAAAAAGCCCCCGTACTGCAACTGCTTTTCCCTTCCCTGCCCCGAAAGCGTCCAGTGGCTACTGGCTCAACCTCACTGTTGTAATTTCTTCCATTGCGTGAATCACAATGTGTCTAAAACAGAATACCAGTAAGTCCACTCTAGTCCATAGCTCTTCCCCCAAACCTGAGGAGTTTGGGATGGTGATGACCACTCTACCTCCAAGTGAGAGGGGTCTTATATTCCATGGATACGATGGGTGGGATTATCCTGCCTGCAGCTGCAGGCTCTCTTCATTCCCTGGGATGGCCTTTGTCCATCATCATCTCCTCACCAGGTGACTTGGGTGAGTCCATTGAGCTGTAGAGTAGGAGTGGCATCTCCATCGAGATTCCAGGCACAGCTGGCACATGGGCAGGCCAAAGGCTCCAGTCTCTGGAAGTACACCTACAAACTCCAGCATAACATATAGGTTTGAAGAGTCGGGACTGATGGACCATATGCAGGGAGGACTTATTTGAGTCCAACTCTATCACTCTCAGGAGCACAGATTCCAAAGTAGAGCCCACTGATAAGGCATCAATCTCTGGAGCTATCCCCCCTTATATAGGACCTGGATGTCTCCAGAGCCCTCAGGAGCCCATCTGTATGGAGTGATATCCACTTTGGTATTCTATGAGATCCTACTGACGTGTATATAAGCATTACCTCTGGGATGACCTCCTGATGCTCTTTGAAGTCTCTTAGCCACATAAACTCAATTGTCTTTACTTTTTCCCCCTTTTATTCAAGCTCTTTTTCCAGTTGGATTGCCAGTTGGCACTTGGTATTAATCCTTCATTGCCTGGGAGGCTCATCCCTGGGAGTCATGTCCCACACTGGGGGGAAGGTAATGCATTCATATGCTGAGTTTGGCTTAGAGAGAGGCCACATTTGAGCAACAAGGAGGCTCTCAGGGGGCAACCCTTAGGCACCCCATAAAAGTAGGCTAAGTTTCAATTACAAGAGCAAAGACTCGTAAGGCTAGTCATCTATAACAAGAACCCATTAGTGGACCATTGTCCTTTGCCAGACACTGCCCCTGCTCTCAGGGGACCATTGCTGCTCCCTTGGAGAATGTGGCACAGCTATCCAGGCCAATGATCCTCTGCTGCCCCCATTGTAACCCTTCTGTGATCTAAACCTTCCTTGAAGATGAAGTCCATATAACAGCCAAATACAATTAATATGAAAATGAAATAATAGTGATAAGCTTAAATGTAAGAGATAAAATACATGGAAACTCAGAAAAAAAAAAAACTAAAAATCAAATAAAATTACAGGATTGGGACATTCAACAAATGGGAAAAAAAAATTTTAATATATTTTTTTCTTTTTATCACTGCATTATCAGGTGTCCAGTCTGTACCATGGCACCTTCCTCCTCTCACTTCTCAGTGTCTCCCAAATTTTCATTTAATTTTCAAAGAAGTTTTAGGTCACAGAAAAGTCACACACAGAATACTAGAGACTCTCATATACCCAACCTCCTCCCCTTTTCCTCACCCCATATTAAAACCTTTTTTATGTGGATGGTAGCATTGTTATAATTGTTATACAGATAGTGAAACATAGCTGCTAAACATTGTCAATGGTTTCCACTATAGTTTACAATTTAGATGGCACATTTTAATAATTTTTGATGATATTTACCTGATCCTGAGTCCATTACTGTAAGATAATGAAAAACATTTCCCCTGGCCACTAAATACCCCCTGTTTGATCTTTTCTGTTCCTTCCTCCCCATCCCCCTGGGGCACATGACACCCCCCTGTCTTGACTCATTAGAGGACATGATTCATAGTTACATGCAACAAGAGGTCTTGACATGCTGATTATCCTCCCCTATTAGGATACACCCTTGCTCCTAAGAGACACCCACCTATCTGTTTTGGGGTGAATCGGTCCTCCCAAAGATGGGGGATCCATCTCCTTACCACTCACCATGTGGGTCTCCACTCCCCGACATAACACATTATGACAGGATGAACACTCACACACTCCCCAGAAGCCTACTCCAGATGCACCCCATCCTGAATGCCCCCCCAACCTACACCCTAAACCAGTGACAATACATTGTCATATTGTCATAAGAGCATTCCCACTACTGCACTTTTAGCCTCATGCCCACAAATCCCATGTTCACCTAGGCCCTCTCCCATCTCTCCCCCCAATATCCTGGGTATTCTAACCCTTCCTTCCTAATCTACCCACCTGCCAACCTTGCACTACCAAACCCAGTAATATCACTACCCACCTGTCCTATCCTTCAATAGGATACTTTCACAATACTCTATCACTTTACCATAGATTATTTCCATGTGGGAGATGGCTCACAACCTTCTCTTCTCTTTCTCTCCCTTGTTAACCTATCTTTCAGATAATGGTCTCAGAGACTGCTCACTTTCCTCAATTCAAATCAGTCAGCTCATATATTGTTCATCCTTCAATGCCTGGATTGCTTCACTCAACATAAGGTCTTCAAGATTCATCCATGTTATTCCATGTGTTAGCACTTTATTCCTTCTTACAGCTGAGTAATATTCCATTGTATGTATGTACCACATTTTGTTTATTCATTCATCTGTTGATGGGCACTGGGGCTGATTCCAACTTTTGGCAATTGGGAACAATGCCGCTATGAACATTGGTGTTCATATATCTGTTTGTGTCTTTGCTTTCAATTCTTCAGGATATATACCCAGCAGTGGAATTGATGGATTATACAGAAGATCTATTGTTAGTTTTCTGAGGAACCGCCAAACTCTCCTCCACAGTGGCTAGATCATTCCACCATCCCACCAGCAGTGGATGAGGGTTCCTATTCCTCTACATCCTCTCCAACACTTATATTCTGCTGTTTTTTAACAGCTGCCATTCTGATGGGTGTAACATGGTATCTCATTGTAGTTTTGATTTGCATTTCCCTGATAGCAAGTGATGTTGAGCATTTTTTCATGTGCTTTTTAGCCATTTGTATTTCTTCCTTGGAGAAGTGTCTTTTCAGGTCACTTGCCCATTTTTCAATGGGTTGTTTGTCTTTTTATTTTTGAGGTGTAGGATTTCTTTATATATGCAGAATATTAGCCTCCTATCAGATATATGTTTGCCAAATATTTTCTCCCATTGGGTAGGCTGCCTTTTTATTTTCTTAATAACAGCCTTTGAGGTGCAGAAGTTTTTAATTTTGAGGAGATTTCATTTATCTACTTTTTCTTTTGCTGCTCGTGCTTTGGGTGTGAAGTTCATGAAACTATTTCCTATTACAAGGTCCTGTAGAGATTCCCTACATAATTTTCCAAGGTCTTTATGGTTTTGCCTCTTATATTTAGATCGTTGATCCATCTTGAGTTGATTTTTGTATAAGGTGTGAAATGATATTCCTCTCTCATTCTTTTGGGTATGGATATCCAGTTCTCCAAGCACCACTCATTAAAGAGGCGATTCTCTCCCAACTGAGTGGGCTTGGTGGGATTGTCGAATATCACATGACTGTATATGCAAGGATCTATATCAGAACTCTCAATTCAGTTCCATTGGTCAGTATGTCTATCCTTATGCCAATATCATGCAGTTTTGAGCACTATAGCTTTGTAGTATGTTTTAAAGTCAGGTGATGTGTTACCTCCAACTTCATTTTTTTTTTCAATATGTCTTTGACAATTCGGGGCCTCTTACCATTCCAAATATATTTTGTAGTTAATTTTTCCAGTCCTTAAAAAATACAGTGCCAATTTTTATTAGGATTACATTAAATCTGTAGATTAGTTTGGGTAGGATTGACATCTTGATGATGTTTAGTCTTCCTATTGATGAACAGGGAATATTCTTCCAGTTATTTAAGTGTTCTTTGATTTCCTTTAACAGTGTTGTGTAGTTTTTCTGTATATAAGTCCTTTACATGTTTAGTTAATTTTTTTCCTAGGTATTTGATTCTTTTAGTTACTATTGTAAATGGTACTTTTTTCCTGATTTCCTTCTCTGTTTGCTCGTTATTGGTGTACAGAAATGCTACTGATTTTTGAGCATTGATCTTATAGCCTGCAACATTACTGAACTCCTTTATAAGTTCTAGAAGCCTTGTTGTCAATTTCTCAGGGCTTTCTATGTATAGGATCATGTCATCTGCAAATAATGGAAGTTTTACTTCTTCTTTTCCAATCTGGATGCATTTATGTCCTTTTTTTGTCTCAGTGCTCATGCAAGTACTTCTAAGACAATGTTAAATAGGAGTGGTGATAGTGGGCATCCTTGTCTTGTTCCCGATCTCAGAGGGAAGGCTTTTAGGATTTCACTGTTGAAAATGATGTTAGCTTTGGGTTTTTCATATATTCTTTTTTTTTTTTTTTTGAAGTGGTATCTCATTGAAGTTTTTTATTTATTTATTTATTTATTTTTTTATTATTATGGGTAAAAATCAAAATTCTCACAATACATACAAACATTTGCAAAATGATATATAAATATATATGCATATATGTGTATTTGGTTACAAAAAATGTTGTTTATATATATATATATATACATATATTTTAAGAGGTGCTTAGATTACCCAAAATATTACACGGAACCCACTGGGATTCCCATGTTGCCCACCTCCCACACCTCCCATCACGTCCCACACAAACATCTCCCACAGTGTGGCCCACCACCCTCAATGAACTTACACATCCTGGAGCCTTGCCACCGACCATAGACCACAGTTCACACTGTAGACCACACTCTCTCCCACTCAGTTCTGAGTGGTGTGTGCTGATTTAATATTCTTTTTTTTTGTATTCAGAAAGTTTCCTTCTATTCCTATCTTTTGCAGTGTTTTTATCACAAAAGTGTATTGTATTTTGTTGGACATTTTTTCTGCATCTATAGAGATGATCATGTGATTTTTTTTCTTTCAATCTGTTTATGTGGTATATTACATTGATTGATTTTCTTATATTGAACCATCCTTGCATACCTGGGATGAAACCCACTTAGTCATGGCATATAATCCTTTTGATGTGTTATTGAATGTGATTAGCAAGTATTTTGTTGAGGATTTTAACATCTAGGTTCATTAGAGAAATTGGTCTGTAATTTTCCTTTTTTGTGGTATCGTTGTTTGGTTTTGGTATTAGGGTAATGTTGGCATCATAGGCAATATTCCTTCTACTTCTATTTTTTGGTAGAGCTTAAACAGGATTAGTGTTAGCTCTTTCCGTATTGTTTGGTAGAATTCAGTTGTGAAGCCATCTGGTCCTGGGCTCTTCTTATTTGGGAGGTTTTTGATGACTGAGTCTATCTCTTTAATTATAATTGGACTGTTGATTTCATTAATTTCTTCTTTCTTCAATGTAGGCTATTTGCACATTTCTAGAAACTTGTCGATTTCTTCTAAATTATCATTCTTGTTGGCATATAATTTTTCAAAGTATGCTCTTATGATACTCTTTATTTCTGTGGAGTCAGTAGTGATATCCCCTTGCTCATTCCTTATTTTGTGTATTTGCATCTGTTCTATCTTTTCCTTTGTTACTCTGGCTAAGGGTTTGTCAATTTTATTGATCTTGAAGAACCAGCTTTTGGTTTTGTTTATTTTTTCTAGTGCTTTCTTATTCTCTATTTCATTTAGCTCTGCTCTAATCTTTGTTATTTCCTTCTTTCTACTTCCTTTAGGTTTAGTTTGTTGTTGTTTTTCCAAATCCTCCAAGTGTGCAGTTAGGTCTTCAATTTTAGCTCTTTCTTCTGTTTTAATATATGTATTTATGGCTATGAACTCCCCTCTCAAGAGAGCTTTGGCTGCATCCCATCGGTTTTGATATTTTGTGTTGTCATTTTCTTTTTTTTCAAGATAGTTACTGGTTTCTTTTGAGATTTCCTCCTTGACCCACTGTTTGTCTAAGAGTGTGTTGTTTAACTTCCATATCTTTGTGCCTAATCTGTTTCTCTAGCCCTTAGTGATTTCCAATTTCATTTCATTGTGGTCACAGAAATTACTTTGTATAATCTCAATCTTTCTGAATTCATTGAGGATTGTTCTGTGGTCTAGCATGTGGTCTATCTTGGAGTAGGTTCTATGTGCACTCGAGAAGAACGTAAATCCTGCTGTATTTGGGTGTAGTGTTCTGTATATGTCTATTAGGTCCAGGTCCTCTAATGTATTGTTCAGAGTCTTTATTTCTTTATTGATTCTCTGTCTAGATGTTCTGTCTAATGGTGATAATGGTATGTTAAAATCCCCCACTCTAATTGTAGAGGCATTTATTTCTACACTTAGTTTTTCCAGAGTTTGCCTCCTGTATTTTGAGGCACCCTGATTAGGTGCATAAATGTTTATGATTGTTCTCTCTTCTTGAGCAATTACCACTTTTACTAAAATATAGTGTCCATCTTTGTCTCTTACAATAATTTTGCATTTAAAGTCTGTTTTGTCTGATATTAGAATAGCTACTCTTGTCCTTTTTTTGGCCTATTGTTTGCATATAAAATTGTATTACAGCCATTCACTTTCAGCCTCCTTTAATCAATGGGTCAAAGGTGGGTTTCTTGTAGACAATATATAGATGGATCATATTTCCTTATCCATTCTGCCAATCTGTGTCTCTTGAGTGGTGAATTTAATCCATTAACATTCAGTGTTATTACTTAAAACAAATTTCTTACTTCACCCATATTTTCTTTGGGTTACTATATATCATATGCTGTTTTGTTTCTGTTTTTGTCTTTTTAGTTGTTTTTAAACTCTCCTCCAACTCTCTCTCCCTTGTTTTTTCCTTTCAACTTATAGAACTTCCTTTAGTATTTCTTGAAGTGCAGGTTTTCTTATTGGCGTACTCTCTTAATTTCTGTTTATCTGTGAATATTTTGAACTCTCCATCATTTTTGAATGCCTGTTTTGCTGGATAGAGAATTCATGGCTGGAAGTTTTTTTCTTTTAGTACTTTGACTATGTCATACCACTGTCTTCTTGCCTCCATGGTTTCAGATGAGAAATCAGCACTTAATCTTATTGTGCTTCCATGTATGTGATGGTTCTCTTTTCTCTTGCTGCCTTGAGTATTTTCTCATTGTCTTGAGCATTGAACATTTTGACAAGTATATGTTTTGGATTTGACCTTTTGGGATTTAAACTGTTTGGGGTGGGCTGTGCTTCCTGGACCTGCACATGCATCTCTTTCAATAGAATTGGGAAGTTTTCAGCCATTGTTTCCTTCAACACTCCTTCTGTTCCCTTTTCCTTCTCTTCTCCATCTGGGATGCCCATAATGCATATGCTTGTGCGTATTGTGTTGTCAGTTAAATCCCTGAGTCCCTGCTGGATTTTTTCTATCTTTTTATGTATGTGTTCTACTATCTGTTCGACTTCAGATATATTGTCTTCTACATCACTAATTCTTTCTTCTACCTGTTCATATCTCCTGTTATGTGTATCCAGCATCTTTTTTATTTCTTGGATTGTGCTATTGATCACCATCATATCCGTTCTTTTTTTATGTATGTTTACAATTTCTTCAGTATATTCTCCCAGTTTCTTCTTAATATCCTCAATCTCTTCCTTCACTTCATTAAGTTGGTCCATGATATTTGTTTGGAAAGCTTTGATTAGTTGTTCAATGTTCTGCATCTCTTCATGGTTTTGAGTTTGTTCATTGGACTGGTCCATGTCTTCCTATTTCTCAGTGTGGTTTGTAATTTTTTGTTGCCCTCTAGTCATCACTTTATCTTGATGGGTTTATTCAGTTGATTAGCTTCTCTCTCTGCTCTAGAGTTTTATTTAGCTGGTGATTCTGTGTGTGTGTTAAGTTTTCTCTTTGACACTTTTTCTTCTTGCTTTATTTCCTTCCTTCTTTCTATGTTCCCTTGAAGGCAAAAGATTAGGCCTAGAGGAATGGAAAGATGTGAGAAAGGAAGAAGGATAATAGTAATATTGATAAAAGTTAGAAGAGGGGCTGTATAAGACTTGGTAAAATGAATATATAACTCATGTAGGCAGTGTGGAGTAATAGGGGGAAAAGTGGAGTACCTGAAATGGCTATAATGATGAAGAGAGAGAGAAAGAGTAAGGAAGGGCTAAAAGGAAAAAGTTAATATTAATAAAAAAAAAGAAAACAGAATAGAGTAGAAATTGACACCCTTAAGTTGTGGGCTAATGAAAAAATGTGGTATGTAAGAATCACAACAGAAAACTGAAGGCAGAAAGATGAAGGATGGAAAAGAGATAGCGTTGAGAGACAAAAATCAATATAGACAGAGAATGGGAAATCACTGAAGAAGAAGCACAGCAAAGAAGAGACAAGCTAGCAGCACCTAATTTAAAAAAGAAAAGAAAAAGAAAGAAAGAAAGAAAAAAGAAGGGGGGAGGAAAGAGGAAAGAAAAGCAAGAGACAACAAATAAACAAAGAAAAACCAAACAACCACAAAAGCAAGCAGTCAGCCAAAGCTAAGGAAGAACAGTGTTCCTTCTTGGGTCCTTGTGGAACCTCTCAGCCTGCTTGTGTTCATCAATCAATTGCTCTGCAAGGTTCTATCTGCAGGTTTTGAGGCAGATTTTAGCTGTTAAACTAAATTAAAAAGAAAAATTATTTTTTTATTTTTTAAAGTGACCTTTTTTTTTTTGGCAAAATAAGGGACCCAAAAGAAATCCTTTTCTAGACCACCGCCTTCACCGAAGGGACCCTAACTAGGCTTGTGGAAACTAATCAAGCACTTCCCACTTCCTGGCCTCCCCAGGGGAACTGAAGCTCTGATGCTTGTCAGTGCAGAATGATAAAATTGGCTGACTCTGCCCCCTCTGGAGCTAAGCCTCAGTGTCACCGGACTGTTTGGTAAATTGGGCTTCCTCAGCAGATTTGCCACTCCCCTCAGCCTGGTGCTGCTTCAAGCCAGCTATTTTGTTCTCCAAAGCTGCAAGGGGTTCCAGGCAGCCAAATCCACAGAAAGGAAACCCCACTCGACCCTTCACCAGAACCCTCCCACTCTCGGAGAACGTTCTCTCTCACCGGGTTGCCGGTGGGAGTCGCAGTTCAAACCAGCCTTTTTCCCTGAGGGTGGGGCTCAGCCCTCTGTGTTAATCACTACAGGCAGGGGAAAAACTGACGAATCTCTTCCGAGCAATCCGTGCTGTCCAGCTCCCTCCAGATAGATGTCCCCAAGGTTTTTGCTCCGTGCGCCCCCAGCACAGACTCCTGACAGGACCCTGTCCCCAATCAGCCGTCCTCAGAGAATGAGGCAGCGAGTGCTCTCCTAAACCAACACCATCTTGCCTCCTCTCTATTGTTCCTTAGTGCTGCAGATTTCCAATGTCAAGGGTTCTGATGTCTATACCATCTCCTGTTGATGAAAATATTTTTTGAAGTTTTGTACCTGTATTGTCCTATATGGTATCCACTAGTCAGCACAAGTGGCTATTGAACACCTGGACTATGGCTACTGCGAGGCAGTGATTCTAATTTTTTTTTTAAATTTCAAATTTAAAAACTGATAATTGATTGAATTATTAGAAAAGTTTTAAGTATGGTTTAAAAAATTTAAGTATATGAAGCTACTATTGCAATTTTATTAAAATTCTAAATAAATACTGATCAGGAGTTTCTATTATAATTTAATATTTGATATTTGACATGTTGTAAATTTAAAATATTTAACATATTTCTAAAACTTTTTTATTTTTCTTTTTTAATGTGACTACTAGAAAACTTAAACTTCCTTATGTAACTCAGATTATATTTCTATTGGACAGTGCTGTTTTGCACCCTTAAAGGCCCTCACATCCATTTTAGTTACTTTCTTAATAATGTTCTTATATTCACATATTACAAAAAAATATAATAATACATTTGCATTGTAAAACAATTTATAAAATAGGAATTTTTATTATTAAATTGGAATGTTCTTTCTTCCCTTATTCTCAAGTCCTCAATTTGGCTATAGTTCACCACTAACTTTTCAAAAGTTAATAGTCCGTTGTATATTTTCAGTATTTATGTAATGTAGAGGACATTTCTTACTTTTGGCCTATGCACCATTTTGGCATCAGTAGTTCATTCACAATTTTTCCTTATTATTGTTTGTTTGGTTGGTTTTTAATCTGGTGACTCCATCTTCCTTCTTTAGAGATGACAAACTTCTTTAACTGTAACCAGAGGTTTTATTTGTTTGTTTCTTTCCCCAGAGATTTAAATGATTGCATGACATGGTTCAGCTTGAACAATAGGAATTTATTTGCTTATGGTTAGAGTCTGGGAAAATGTCCGAATCAAGACATCATCAAGGTGATGTTATTTTCCAGAAGACTGACTGCCTGTGATCCTTAGTTCCTCTGCCACATGGCAACGCACAAGCAGTATCTTGTGCTTGTCTCTCCTTTCTATTCTGGGTTTTGTTGATTTCACCTTCTTGCTTCTATGGCTCTCTCTCGTTATTAATTCCATTTATAAAGGACTTTAGTAATAGGGTCCAGTCCCATCCAGACAGAGATAGATCACAATTTAATTGAAGTAGCCTCAACAAAAATCCTCTTTAAGATGGTTTACACCCACAGGAAGAATTAACTTTAATAACATGTCTTTCTTGGGTACCTATGGCTTCAAACTATCACAGAGAGCTTGCCTAAGAATGAAACCAACTCAGAGTAAAGTCAATGTTCTATGGTTTGAGTCCTTTGATCCAGCACTGTCTGTATTCAGACCCAGTTGTGCATTCCTAGTTATTGGACTCAACATATTCCACTTTTGCTCAAGTTGATTGGAAGTGAATTTCTGTTATTTTCAAGCCAAAATGTGCAGTTACACACATATATGTGATATTTTGTTATATTTATTGAGGCTTACTCAATGAAAATGAAATAAATTATACCATAAAAATGAATATTTTAGTTCTTACTCTATTCACAAACAGCAGCTATATTGGTTTAGAATGTTTAGACAGAAATTTCTAGATTTTCCTTTGGAGTATTTCAATATTCTGGATGGATGTTTTGGAAATACAGACCCATTTTAAAAAGGGGATGTTTAAAAATAATTTTGTGGGTTTATTTGAATTAGTTATATTATGATATTTTTCAAAATTAATATGCATAACCTATTTACTATTGTATCTCTTCTAAAAATATTCAACAAAAATTAATTCTGATGTAAATTCAAAATCTAAATAAAAAATAAAATATTAATTATCTATATTATTATGTTGAACAATGTATTATTTAGACTATATTGCAAACATTTTGGGTTAATATTGGAAAATTATGGCCCAGTTGTGTTTTTATATGTCAATTGTTGCTGATTGATTCTTTTGAATTTGAGCATGATAGACCATGATTTTTACTTTTTCCTTTGACATTACTTTTATTTTTAAAATGATTAACTTTTTATTAGTCAGGAAGCTGATAATTTGAAGGTCAATGAAAAAGAACAAACTAATATATAACCCTAAAGATTTTTAAAAGTCATCTAATAAAATTTTCAACAATGTATATTTGTTACTATACTTATTCCAATTGTGTTTGCACAAATAAGAATTTCCTCAATTTACACAACCTCAAACTGAATTTAAACATCATTATGTTTTCTTTTTTTCCATGTGTCTGCATTTCCCAGTTTTATAAGAATAAGAAGGACCTTTTTTTATCCCATTCTTCAATGAATATTTGTGTTTCAATCCAAGAGTAGAAATTCATTATAAAACACTTTTCTTATCTAGCCTTTTTAAAATCTAAATCATTTGAGAGATTTATTCTAGGTGTCAAAGGGTGGGATAAGATAGCTCTGTCCTTGAGAAACATAAGCATTAGATGAGAGTTTATACCATACCAGGAAGAAAAATAGATGTATGTGTCCTTCTAATAGCAGAGATGGTATTTGCTGACAAAAAAAAAAAAAAAAAAAAATGGAATAATGTGGACCTGTCTTAGAATAAAGTTCAAGGTGAATGAACAGAAAATAATCACATTTGAGGATAAAGTTTGTGAACTAAGAATCACATTTGCTAAATTTCAATTAAATTCTTCTATATTCAATTCATACTATCCATTAAATACTATATTTCAGCCACACAATGCCATTTCATGATATTGAATGGAAATTTTAAGTTGTTATAGGCATACTTTGTTTTATTGCAATTCACAGACATAGCAATTTTTTACAAATTGAAGTTTTGTGCCAAATGTGCATCAAAAAAGTTTAGGGCACCATTTCTCCAACTCCCTGTGTTTACTTCATGTCTCAGTGTCACATTTTGGTAATTGTCACATTTCAAACTTGTTCATTATTACTATATCTGTTATGGTGATATGTGATCTCTGGTCTTTGATGCTACTTTTGTAATTGTTTTGGGATGTATAGCAGTTAGATATTGCTTATGAATTCCAAAAATAGATATTGGATTATGTTTATAAACTGACCTGTTCCTCTTGGCATATTAGATTGTATTAGCTTCAGAGGTTTTACTTTTACTTGATTAAATTATGATTAGGACTTTGATTGAGCTATGTCAGTAGGACATTGAGTCCCGGCCCCCTTGGTGGGTGGGGACTCACAGAGAAAACGACATGGCAGAGGAAAGAGTTGGAATTTTCATGCTGGATCCCCAGGAAGTAAATACACAGGAGAACACAGAGGAATAGAGACAGTTTTATATACATGGCAGAGGCCCCAGGAAGAGAACCTGATAGTCTATAGCTGACCTTGTGGAGAGGGCAGAGAAGCTGAGCTCAGGAAGAGGTGAGCCCTGGGGAGAGAGATGAGCCTTATACCAGCTTACAGCTGAGACCAGAAGAAGCTGGGACCACAGAGACTGAGGAGGGTGGCTGAACCCTCACAGGGACTGGTGGCCATCTTGCTCCAGGGTGTGGCAACAGACTTTAGTGAGGGAAGTAACTTATCTTTTAAGGCCTTGTTACTTTATATAAACCCTTTATAAATACCTTTAATAAAAACCAACCCTTTATAAAAACCAACCAATTTCTGGTATTTTACATCAATACCCCATTGGCTGACTAATACAGGATGCCATGCACCGCACCCATATAAGAGGACAAATTTAATTCATAAATGCTCTACCTACTGCTGTTTCCCCATCTCTTTCCCTCTCTTTGTGCCTCCCTATTTCCTGAGTCACAACAAAATTGGAAAAAAAAAATGCCTCTTAATAACCCCACAATGGACATTAAATGTTTAAATGAGAAGAAGAGATTGAACATCTCTCATTTTAAATAAAAAACTAGAAACGATTTAGCTTAGTGAGGAATGCATATTGAAAGTTAAGCTTCTTGTGCCAAACAGATACCCAAGTTTTGAATGTGAAAGAAAAGTTCTTGAAGGAAATGAAAAGTGCTACTCCAGTGAACATGTGAATGATAAGCTAGCAAAGCAGCCTTATTGCTGATATAGAAGAAGCTTCAATTATCTGGATAGAAGATCAAACCAGCCACAACATTCTTTTAAGCCAAAGCCTAATCTAGAGCAAGACCCTAACTTTCTTCAGTTTTCCGAAGGCTGAGAAAGTTGAGCAAGCTGCAGAAGAAAAGTTTGAAGCTAGCAGAGGCAGGTTTATGAGGTTTAAGGAAAGATATCAATTCCGTAATGTAAAAGTGCAAAGTGAGGTAGCAAATGCTGATGTATAAGCTGTAGTAAGTTACCCAGAAGATCTAGCTAAGATAATTGGTGAATATGGCTAAACTAAACAGATTTTCATTATAGGTGAAAAGACCTAGCAGTAGAAGAAGATGCTATCTAGGACTTTCATAGCTAGAAAGAAGTCAAAGCCTGGCTTCAAAACTTCAAAGGACAGGTTTTTTTCTGTTGTTAGGGCCTAATGTAGCTGGTGAATTTAAGTTGAAGCCAATGCTCATTTTCCATTCTGAAAACCCTAGGGCCCTTAAGATTATTCTAAATCTACTCTGCCATGCTTTACAAATGGAACAACAAAGGCTGGGTGACAGAATATCTTCTTATAATGTGGTTTCCTGAATATTTTAAGCCTGCTCTTGGTAAGTACTGCTCAGAAAAAGATTCCTGTCAAAATATTACTGCTTATTGACAATGGACCTTGTCACCAAGAACTCTGATGAAGATGTGCAATGAGATTAATGATATTTACAGACCTGCTAACACAACATCCATTCTGTAACCCATGGGTCAAGGAGTGATTTTAATTTTCAAGTCTTATTAATAAGTACATTTCATAAGGCTATAGCTCCCATAGACAGCAATTCCTCTGGATCTGGGCAAAGGAAATTGGAAATCTGGGAGGCATTCACCATTCTAGATGACATTAAGAACATTTGAGATTCATGGGAAGAGGTCAAAATATTATCATTAATAGGGATTGAAGCAGTCGATTCCAACCCTCATAGATGACTTTGGGGGGGGGGTTGAAGGAAGTAACTTTGGATGTGGTAGAAATAACAAGAGAACTAGAATTAGAAGCAGAACCTGACGATGTGACTAAATTGCTGGAATCTCATGTTAAAACCTTTATGGATGAGGAATTGCTTCTTATAGATGGGCAAAGAAATTGGTTTCTTGAGATGGTGAAGATGTTGTCAACATTGTTGAAATTACAACGTGGCTTTAAAATATTACATAAACTTAGTTGATAAAGCAGCAGCAGGATTTAAAAGTATTGACTAAAATTTTGAAAGAAGTTCTTTGGGTAAAATGCTATTCAGCTGAATCACATGCTTTCATGAAAGGAAAGGTCAATCAATAAGGCAGATTTCACTGTTGTCCTATTTTAAGAAAATGCCCCAGCTTCCCCAGTCAACCACAACCCTGATCAATAGCAGTCATCTACATCAAGGCAAGGCTTTGCACTAGTAAAAAAAATGGCAATGCACTGAAGGCTCAGATGATGGTTAGCATTTTTTAGCAATAAAACATTCTAATTAAGATATTGTACATTATTTTTGTATATATAAAAATACAATTAATAAACTACATTATAGTTTAAACATAACTTTTATATATACTGGGAAGATAAATAATTCATGTGACTTGCATTTGCTTTATTGCAATGGTCTGCAACTGAACCCACAATATCTCTGAGATATGTCTTTATACAAGTCCAAAAGCTAATATTCAATGGCCCTCAATTTTGAATTATTAATGAAAAAGAGAAATATAGGCTTTATAAATGATAATAGAATTTAATATGAGTGTACATTGACCGTTTCCTTGTTGTCTTTTTAACATTCACATATCTCGATCTAATGGAAGCCAACACATTAAAATTAAATGCTGTCATTTTCCATTATTACTTGAAAACAATATTATCTTAATTATGAATAAAAACACTACATTATTAATGGGTGGCTGTAACCTACTACACCGCAGTCATCAAGATCACACAAAATGTATGTTTGCACAATTTTGTGACATTTAAGATTATATTTAAAATGATAATACACTCAAAATGACTTAGTTACAGAACTCTTGTAGATTCTTACTAATCTGTGGGCCTTTATTTAGGGAACAGTAGTAGAACATTTTTATTAATCCTTTTTTCACACTGATTTGTACTTAGATACTTTTGTGATATGTAAAATAGTAAATTTTGGATTTTCAAATTAAAAATATTGGTGTTTTTATTCCAATTAATCTCAGAAATAAAATTTTGGTTGTGTCATTTGTCAAGATGTCCTGCAAAACAAATGAATTCAGAAAGGATGGACAGTAAAAGTCTATTGTTCTGATCTTCTATGTGAAGAGTTCTTATAGTTTATGTAAATTGATAAAAATCTGTTCTTTTAAAATAAGTTTGAATAACACTGCTTTTGTTCCCTTGAAGTTCCTTAAATTCATGTAGGTATAAAATATTCTCAAGTTTTGAACAATCGGTTTTGTCATTTTTTTCATGTCATTTTGGTACTTCAGCTATTCATATCTGACAGGGAATGGGGAGGCTTTTACTCTCAAAATGGAGTCACTATATATACTTTTTCAGATATTCTTTTAACACAAAATATAGCTTGTAAATTTTCAAAAGACTTATAATAGTGATAATGAGTTGTAGTATTACAAGGAGGAGCAATAACTATTCGAGCCTTTAATACTGAGCTAAATGCCTGTTTTAGTTTGCCTTAGCTGCTATGACAAATACCACACAGTGGGTTATTAACAGGCACTTATTGTCTAATGTTTTTTAGGACTTGAAGTTAAAAATTACAATGTCAGCAAGGCCATGCTTTCTCCCAAGGTTGGTAGTGTTCTGGTGATGTTAGCGCTTTATCACATGGAGATCCCACCCCGCTCTGGCTTCTTTGTGTAACATTTTTCTTACTGTGTTCAAATTTCCTCTCTTCATAAATCATTAATATGGATTAAGGACATATTTGATTCAATTTGGCCAGACTTTAACTTAAATAAGATCTCCAAAATGTCCCATTTACAAACATGGATTAAGGCTTGAATATGTTTTTTGGAGGGTGCATGTTTCAATCTACAACAGTGCCTATAGAATTATCTTATTTAATCAACATAGCTACTTATTTTATAGATAATATATGATCTCCATTTTTAAGTGTAGAAAACAGTGATGTGAAGAAGTTAATTAACTTGTCCAAGTTTCCATTGTCAGTGCTAGAACTGGGCACTACCCATGAAACCACATCTCTAAATAGTATGTAGTACTGTTTTAATATTCCAGTATAAATTAGGTTTTAGTTAATTTAATATTTCCATGTAATGAATATTTAGATTATTCCTTAATAAATAATATTTTGTACATGTGCTTTCTAGTACAAGTATTTCTTGAGAATACTTTATCAAAAGTGAATATTTCAATCAAAGGAATACATATATAGAATTTGAGAGATAATGCCAGATTGTCCTTCAAAAAACTAATCTAAGCTATATTCACATTAACAATATTCTATATATTTTCTCAAAACTTCATAATGTCAACAATTTAAATGTGTGCTTATCTAATATGTGCATGTTTATCTTAGTAACTTTTTGTTTTAATGTTCATTCTCCTAATTATTATTGTAAATTAATATTCATTTCATTAGAAAATTGTGTTTTGTTTTAAATGAAGATATTATTATTTGGCTTGGCCATTTGTTTTCTATCTCTATTTTTTTAGTCTGTTCATTGATTTGTGACTGCTTTTTATGTATAATGGATATAAAAAAATGATTTCCTGATATAGCCATACTTCTTTATTGTTATTTTTATTTCTATACCTATCAATATATCAATATCTTTCAGGGACCACAACTACTATTTAATTGATTCCTTATTTATTTATCCATAAAGATAAGAATAAGCATCCAGATATATTACAAATATTTATGAGAGTATGTTTATCTTTAATGTTCTGATGTCCCTTGATATTCCAAAATACTGATATTTTTCATACTAATCAATATGAAAATATTTTACTGTATGACCCCACTTTTCTGGGCATGGATCTGCCATTACAAAAAAAAAAACAAAAAAAAACTGTGCACGAATATCCTCTACTTTGTCCTAGTATTTTCAAAGATAATAAAATTTTCCACTGTAAAAGTGAGGTAAAAATACTATAAATTATTTTAAGGATATTTTTTTAATAAAATTTATTGTTGATTTACATATGCTTGACATCTGTAATTTAAGTTTGATTTATTCATAGAGTAATATGAATTAGGGATTTCTTGACTTTATTTGTTCAGTTAAACACTCATTTGTCCCTAAGCCAATTTTAATAGCTTATCTCTTCCCATTACTTTTATTTGTGTGTATGTGTATGTGTTCTTACAACTTTATTCAATTACAATAACACTTGTTTGTTTGTTTTTCGTTACTTCGATTACATAAATGTTACAGAGAATATACAGGGGATTCCCATATGCCCTGCTCCCCACACCTCCCACATTTTCCCACTTTAGCAACATCTTTCATCAGTGTGGTATATTCATTGTAATTGATAAACATATTTTGGAGCATTGCCACTAAGCATGGATCATAATTTATATTGTAGTTTACACTTTCTCCCATTCGGCTTTATAGGTCATGGCCGGATATATAATGGCCTGTATTTGTCATTGTAATGTCATTCAGGATGATTCCCAAGTCCCAAAAATGCCCCCCATTACACCTGTATTTCCCTCTCCCTAACCCTAGAACATCCATCGGTCATTGCCTCCACAACAATGGTATTTCTTACATTGCTGTAGTCACAATAAGTCTATAGTAGAATACTAGTAAGTTTATTTTAGTCCATAGTTCATTTTCCAATCCTGAGGACACTGGGATGATGGTGCCCATTCCACTATTAATTGAGGGGGCCTTCAATCTCACACATCTGATGGATGGGACACTCTTGCTTGCAGTTGTAGGCACTCTCGGTTCCATGGTATGTCGTTTGTCCATCATCTCCTCCCCATTAATGATCCTGGGTGAGTCCATTGAAATGGAGAGTAGATATGGCAACTCCGTTAAGATTCAGGGCTCAGTTGGGACATGGACAGCCCAAAGGTTTAAGTCTCTTGAATGTACACCTACCAACTGTAGTACTAATTATAGGTTTCAATAGAAGGACAGAAGATTCATGCATTGGGAAACCACTGCTGAGTCTAACTCAGTCACACTGGGGAGCATAAATACCAGATTAGGGCCTATTGGCAAGGGGCCAAATTCCTGAGCTACCTGCCCTGACTACAGTGTCTGGATATCTCCATTGCCCTGAGGAGCTTCGCTATTTGGGGTAGGTAGTATCTAATTTTGTTGTCAATGAGATCTTGTTGAGATGTGCATAAGCACTACCTCTGGGATGGCCTCCCAACTCACTTTGAAGTCTCTTAGCCATACAAACTCGTTTGTCTTTATATTTTCCCCCTTTTGGTCAAGGACTTTTTTTTCCCCAGATGCATTGCTTATTGGTACTTGGCAGCAATCCCTTGGTGCCAGGGAAGCTCATCCCTGAAAGTCATTATCCCACACTGGGGGGAACTTATTGCTTTTATATGGTGAGTTTGGCTTAGAGAGAGGCCACATCTGGGCAACAAGGAAGCTCCCAGTAGGTAACACTTAGGTGCCCTACATCACTGGGCTAAGTTTCAATTTCAAGAGCAGAGGCTCATAAGCATAGTCATCAATATCAAAGCTCCTTCAATGGACCATCCTCCTTCACAAGTCATTGTCCCTGTACTTGGGGCATTCTTGTTGTTCCATTAGATAATGTGTCAGAGCTTCGCCGGATGAGAATTTGGTAATCCTTTGGTTATTGTGTGAATCTCCATCCACCATAGCAATGCCCCATGAACATTTGAACATATTTATATACCTTATAGGTATATCCAGGTGAACTTCCTCCCACGTATCCTCTCTCACTGACATCCCACACCAATAATCCTCCCCTGCCACAGTGGTAACAATTCTGTGATCTAAAACTTCTTTAATAATGAAGTCAATAAAATAGCCACATACAATTAATAAGAAAATAAAATAATAATGATAGTTTTATACATAAGAAGTAAAATACAGAAAAAAATAATAAAAAGTAAAAATAAAATAATATTTTTTAAAATTGGGATATTAATAATGAAAAATATTTAATGAAAAAAAAACTTTTTTGGTGACAGTTTACCTTTCATCACTGTAAGACTGTTGTCCTGTATGCACAGTGACACTTTCTTTCATTTATTCCCCCAATGTCTTATATTTTTTTCTATTTAATTTTTTCTTCAAAGAAGTTTTAGGTCACAGTAGAGTCACGAACATAATACAGGGGATTCCCATATACCCAAACATCCTCCCTCTTTTCCCCTTTCCCCCATCAATAACATTTTATGTGTGTATGGTACATTTGTTACAATTGATGCACAAATATTGAAACATAGCCACTAACCATTGTCAATGATTCACATTATGGTTTACATTTGAATCATGTACTTTTATAAAATCTGATAAAATTTAACATGGCATGTAACCATCATTGCAAGGTCATGCAGAACACTTCCATCACCTCCAAAATTCCCCCTGTTCCATCTATTTTATTCCTCCCTCCCCCTCCCCTTCAGGCCCATGGTGAACACCAGCTTTCATTCCTTGAAGGATAAGATTCATAGTTACTTACATCTTCACTGAGGGCTTGACACACTGGTCTGTCCTCCCCTATTAGGCACCGCCGATGCTCACAAGTGACTCCCATCCCTCTGTTTGAGAACATAGCAGGCCTCCCTAGAATGGGATTCTAACACCTTCCCACTCATTATGTGGCATAGTGTATTGCATCAGTTGGTAGAAACCCATTACTTTTAAATATGAATCTTTACAAATATTCCCAATAGCATTTTTTGTTAGAACTTTGAGTAAACTTTGCTTTCTCTCTTTTTATTTGTTGGTAAGATTATTTATCACAATTTCCCATGTTGTGCATACCTACTCTGTTTATTACTAATAAAATATTCCAATTTCTTTTGTACAAATGAAAATCTTCACAATATACCCACCCTCAAACTGAACATATAACAGGATACTACTAGAAAGATTTAATTGAGTTTGGCATGTCTACACTACCCAATGCATTGTGATAATTCAGTTGATATTATTCAGATTCATTTGACAGTGAATTTGCATCTCCTGTGCCAAGCCAAACCTTTCATATTTCCTCTCTCTCTTTTTCTCGCTGTCTTTCTCTTTATAGGTATGTATACATACATATACATATGTATATGAGTGCGTATATGTATATATATATATATATATATATCTTTAAAATTTTCTCTGCATTCCTAGTATTCTCAGATTTTACTAGGATATATCCCTTTATGTTAATTTTTTGCAGCCTGACTAAATGCCCTTTCTGGGGAAATAAAGTACATTTTAAAAATTATTTTACTGATGAATCTGCATCTCTGTATGTTTATGAGAATGTTTTTTGGGGGGGTGCAGTTGAGCGGGTAATTGAGGAAGGAGTTGCAAACACACAATAATTAAATTAACTCTTCTTTATGGGTTTTCAGATACTATATCTATTGAGTTTTATTAGTGGTTCCAGTCTGCTTTATAACTTACAGAAATTGTTCTCCTAAGTTTGTAGTGCTATTGTAAGTCATAACAATTTTCTAGGTCTACTATTGATTGCTGTATATATACAAAGATATATTCGAATGGAAGAAAGCTAACTGTGTGTGTTTAATCAATCATATGACCAGAGATGCTTTCTGATGCCAATCACATGACCAGGGGATTCTTTCTGAGACCAGAGAGTAGAACTGTGGTAAATGATAGCAAATATTAGATCTGCAACATTATTATACAGGTAAGGAATTAGACAGCTAAGGAAATTAAGACACAAACACCTCAAACTGTCAATACCTTCAACGTGAAGTAAATCTCTTCAAACAGTAGTTGCCCTTGGAATGGTGCCTAAAGTATCACATGGCAGAAATGATAATGTTTACAAAAGAGAATATATATAATTATTTGAAATTTAATGTAGACCTCTCTCAACTTTATAAATATATCTCTATCTTACAGCACACATTAGGAGCCCAAGGTGTCCTTTTATTACAATTAGACCACTTTTTGCTTGACCAAACAACTGGGCACAATTACCTGGCTGAGTTGACACATTAGCCTAACCATCACATCAAGTCTTGAAGCAAAATGGCAGGTGACGTATATGAGGGTTCAGCCTTTCTCTTCCCTCTTAAAGTTCTGTGGGCCCAGCTTCTTCCAATCTCAGCTATAGTCTGGAGCAGGGCTTGTCTCTTTTCCCGTGGCTCATTTCTTTCCAGGCTTAGTGGCTATGTTCTCTTTACAATGTGTAAACTATCTGGTGCATGGCTCATCTCTCTTCCAAGGGCCTCTGCAATATCTATGGAGCTGTCTCTCTTCCTCTGTGTTCTTGTCCATGTATCTACTTCACCTGTCCTTGATTGAACATCCATTTATATAGTCCACCAAGGGGATGGAGACATAACTCTGCATGCTCTAATGACATCGTCAATCAAAGCCCTAATCCTAACGTAATTTAATCAAGGCATCTCAGCTGAATCTAATACAATCAAAGGGCATCATGTCCACAGGAACAGACTAGTTTACAAACATAATCTCAATTTTTGGAATTCATAAATAATTTCAAACTGCCACATTCCACCCTCTGAATTGCAAAAAGACATTAAATATTCAAAAAAACTTTAAATCCTTTCTATTAACGATGCTAAGTACAAAATCACATCATAGTTATTTTAGAAATACAGTTTGTCTTAGAGGAAAGTCCCATCATCTAGCTGTAGACCTCAGAAATTTGCAAAACAATTTATCTGCTTCTGCTATACAAAGGGACAGACAAAAGATAAACATTTGCATAACCATAAGGAGAAATTGGAAGGGAAATATAAGCAACTGGTCCCCTACAGTTCTAAAAACCTGCAGGGCATATTTCATGGGATTTCAAAGTCTGAGAGATGATGGTTTCTTTTCCCTGGGACCTCATGTGGGCCCACCCTTTCCACAGGTTTGCCCAATGGCCATTTTCTTGGTTCCACCCTTATCAAGAATCTGGGTGGCGACTGAGGTCCAGACCTTACACTCCAAGAATGTTGGGATGATTGCCACACTTTAACCAATCTCTGGGGTAAAGTTCCAACCCCTTTTGTGTAGTGAGGTGAAGGTAACATCCTCATTAATCTCTGGCCTTCCCTCTCAAACCAATTTGTTGGCAATCTGGCCTTCCTTAATCTATGGGGGACAGACCCACCCTTCTCAAGCCTATGAGATGTTGACCTTACTCTCCCTGACCTTTGAAGAATGTGCTCCACCCTCTCTGTAGCCTGAGGTGGCAGGCTACAGAGAGCCTCTGAATAGAAGGCTGAAACATCCACTCTCTTCAATTACTGGGCAAACTCACCATCTCTGTAAGCATGAGTGGGGTCCTTCTTTTGGCCAAAGGAGATGTCTTAATTCCAGACTGCAGTTTCCATGGTTTTCCTCTTAAAGCTGTTTTCCCATCCATCTCTCCCCTCCGTGTCCCTTTTAGTCCAGGCTGACAATGGTTTTATTCATACAGGTCTTGCTAAAAGCTTTTTAGTTTAGCATGTAGGAAGCAGGGGGCCAAGCCATCAGACAGTGACACTTTCCACAAGTCTTTCCTAGATATTCTGGCTTACAATTTCTAAGTTTAGCTAATTCCTCAAATGGAGCACTATTGTCTGAGGGCTTAATTCCCAGTGGCTTGCAATTTTCAGAATCAGTTTATGCTTTCTTTGTCCCCAACAATTCAGTTATCAGTTTATATTTGTCCTCTAACATTTTGCTACAAGCTACAAGGAGAAGCCAGGCTGCATTTTCCATATTTAGTTTGAAAATCTCCTTGGCTAAATGTCCAAGTTCATAGTTTTCAAATTCTGCCTTCCATACAACATCAGGAGTCAATCTTGCTTAGTTATCTGTGGCTTTACAACATGGATCACCTTTCCTCCAGTTTCAAATAATAGTTTCATCATTTACTTCTAAAGCCTAATTAAGAGTCTCTTTAGTGTCCATATTCCTACTAACAATCTCTTCAAAGCAATCTAGGTCTTTTCCATCAAGCATCTCACAATTCCTCCAAAAAATACCCCTTACCCATTGTAGCCGTTTGGCAATTTGATGTAATTATGAATTCCAAAAATATAATTGGATCATGCTTGTAAACTGATCTGTTAATCTGTAAATGATTAAATTATGAATATGGCATTGACTGGGCCATGTCAGTAGGGCATTGAGCCCCACACCGTGTTGGGTGGGGGAATCGAATATAAAAGACAAGGCAAAAGACAGAGGAGAAGAGAAGTGAGTCGTTTGCCTGATAGCCTGCAGCTGACCTTGTGGAGGAACCAGAGGAGCTTAGCCAGGAGAGAAATGCAGCCCTGGGAAAAGAGGAACCCAAGAAGCCTGAACCCTCATAAACTTTGGCAGCTGTCTTGCTCCAACACGTGGCAATGGATTTTTTTTTCTTACATAAATGTTATTTTTTTTATATTTTTTTAAAAATATGCTTAGATTACATAAATGTTACACAAAAATTACGGGGATTCCCATGTTCCCCACCTCCCACACCTCCCATAACATACCATATAAACATCTTTCACTAGTGTGGCACATCACCTGCAATGGATATACTCATCTTGTGGCTTTGCCACTAAGCATGGACCATAGTTCACATTATAGACCACACTCTCTCCCACATAATTATACATGGTATATGCTGATGCAAAATGGCCTATATCTGTCATTATAATGTCACTCAGGATAATTCCCAAGTCCTGAAAAAGCCCCTGTATTACAACTGCTTTTCCCTTCCCTGCCCCGAAAGCAGCTAATGTCCGCTGGCTCCATCTCACTTTTATAATTTCTTCCATTGCTTGAATCACAATATGTCTAAAACAGAATACCATTAAGTCCACTCTAGTCCATAGCTCTTCCCCCAATGCTGAAGAGTCTGTGATGATGATGTCCACTCCACCTCCAAGTGAGAGGGGGCGTATATCCCATGGATACAGTGGATAGGATTATCCTGCCTGCAGCTGCAGGCTCTCTCCATTCCCTGGGATGGCCGTTGTCCATCATCATCTCCTCACCAGGTGACTTGGGTGAGTCCATTGAGCTGTAGAGTAGGAGTGGCAGCTCCACCGAGATTCCAGGCACAGCTGGCACATGGGCAGGCCAGAGGCTCCAGTCTCTGGAAGTACACCTACAAACTCCAGCATCACATATAGGTTTGAATAGTAGGGACTGATGGACCATGTGCAGGGAGGACTTATTTGAGTCCAACTCTGTCACTCTCAGGAGCACAGATTCCAAAGTAGAGCCCACTGATAAGGCATCAATTTCTGGGGCTATCCCCCCTTATATAAGACCTGGTGTCTTCAGAGTCCTCAGGAGCCCAGCTGTGTGGGGTGATATCCATTTGGTGTTCTATGAGATCCTACTGAGGTGTATGTAAGAGTTATCTCTGGGATGACCTCCCAACTCTCTTTGAAGTTTCTTAGCCACATGAACTCATTTATCTTTGCTTTTTACCCATTTTATTCAATGTCTTTTTCCAGTCATATTGCCAGTTGGCACTTGGTATGAATCCCTCGTTGCCAGGGAGGCTTATCCCTGAGAGTCATGTCCCACACTGGGGGGAAGGTAATGCATTCATATGCTGAGTTTGGCTTAGATAGAGGCCACATTTGAGCAACAAGGAGGATCTCAGGTGGCAACCCTTAAGCACCCCATAACAGTAGGCTAAGTTTCAATTACAAGACCAAAGACTCATTAGGCTAGTCATCAATAACAAGAACACATCAGTGGACCATCCTCTTTGTGGCAATGGACTTTGGTGAGAGAAGAAACTTAACACTTTATGGCCTGGTATTTGTGGACTTCTACCCCAAATAAATACCCTTTATAAAGACCAACCCATTTCTGGTATTTCATATTAGCACCCCTTTGGCTGACTAATACAGAATTTGGTACCGAGGAGAGGGGAAGTGCTTTTGCATATACCAAAATGTTGGAATGGTTTTATAAATGGGTAATGGGTGTTTTTTGGAGGAATTGTGAAATGCTTGATGGAAACATCCTAGATCACTTTGAAGTGACTGTTGATAGTAATATGGACGCTAAAGAGACTTACTATGATGCCTTAGAATTAAGCGATGAAATAATTATTGGAAACTGGAGGAAAGGTGATCCATGTTTTAAAGTTGCAGAGAATTTAGCAAGATTAACTCCTGGTGTTATATGGAAGACAGAATTTGAAAATGGTGAACTGGAGCATTTAGCTGAAGAACTTTCCAAGGTAAACTCGGAGAATGTGGCTTGGTTTCTCCTTGCAGCTTATAGCAAAATACTAGATGAGCAAAATACACCAAGGGCTGAACTTTTGGGCACAAAGATAACAGAAACTGATTCCGGAACTTCCTAGTTTCTGGAAATCAAATTCCCAGATGAAAATGCCCTATTTGAAGACTTTACCAAACTTGGAACTCATAATTCAGAATTGAAGATGCAGTTATCTCGGAAAGACTTGTGGGAAGTCTTACTGTCTGATGGCTTGGACCCCTGCTTCTTGCATGCTAAACCAAAAACATTTTTGAGAGTGCTATATGAACAAAACCACTGTCAGCTTGGACAAAAGAGGACATGGAAAGGAAAGATTGAAAGAGAAACAGCTTTAAGAAGAAAATCATGGAAGCTGAGATCTGGAATTAAGACATCACCTTGGGCCAAGAGAGGAACCCCACCCATGTGTACAGAGAGCTTGAATTTGCCCCAGGAGTTTTAGAGGGTGGATATCCCACCCAATGTTCAGGAAAAGTTTTGCTGCCTCAGGGTACAGGGAGGGTGGAGCACATTCCTCAAAGATTAGGGCAGTTAAGGTAAGAACCCCATAGGTCTGAGAGGGGTGCTCCTGTCCCCCATGGATTAGAGAAGGCCAGGTGGTCAACCCATTGCTCTGAGAGGGTTGAACCTGTATACCAAAGGTTAGGGAAAGACAGGTGGTCAACTCCTTGCTCTGAGAGGGTTGAACTTGTATGCCAAAGGTTAGGGGGAATGTTGTCTTCACCTCACTGTACTAGGGGGCCTAAGACTCTAACCCAGAGATTGGGTAAGGTGTGGCAATCACCCCAACACTCTTGGAGGGTGAGGTCCAGAGCTTAGTTGACACACAGATGCTTGATGAGGGTGGAACGAAGAAAATGGCCATTGGGCAAGCCTGTGGAAAGGGTGGGACTCCATGTGGCCCCAAGGGAAGAAACCATTGTCTTAAGAATGACTCTCAGACTTTGAAATCGAATGGAGGATGCCCTGCAGGTTTACTGAACTGTAGAGTGTCCATGACTCATGTTTGACATCCCAATTTCCCCTTATGATAATGAAAATGTTTATCCTTTGTCTTTCCATTTGTGTATTGGAAGCAGTTAAATGGTTTTATAAGTTTCAGAGGTCTAGAGCAGATGGGATTTTGCCTGAAGACAAAAATATTTCTTTAAAATGATTATGATATGATTTTGTACTTGAATTGTTACTGATTTAAGGTTTTTTTGAATATTGTAATGTATTTTTGGAATCCAGAGGGTGGAATGTAGCCATTTGGCAATTTGATGTAATTATGAATACCAAAAGTATAATTGGATCATGTTTGTAAACTGATCTGTTAATATGGACATGATTAAGTTATGATTACGGTGTTGACTGGACCAAGTTGGTAGGGCTTTGAGCCCCACACCTTGGTGGGTTGGGGACTCGAATATAAAAGATAAGGCAAAGGACAGAGGGACCAGTTTTTTGAGAAGTAATTTTGATGTTGGAGTTTTGATGTTGGAGAGAAGGCCCCAGGAGAAGAGAAGTGAGCCGTTTGCCTGATAGTCTACAGCTGACCTTGTGGAGGAACCAGAGGAGCTAAGCCAGGAGAGAAACACAGCTCTGGGAAGAGAGAAACCCAAGAAGCCTGAAGCCTGGCAAACTTCGGCAACTGTCTTGCTCCAACACGTGGCAATGGACTTCGGTGAGAGAAGAAAGTTAACGCTTTATGGCCTGGTATCTGTGGACTTCTACCACAAATAAATACCATTTATAAAGACCAACCCATTTTTGGTATTTCACATTAGAACCCCTTTGGCTGCCTAATACACCCATTAATAAAACTGTTCCAGGATTTTGGTAATTGCAAAAGTACCATCCCACATCATGGTACCAAATTCTGTATTATTAGCCAAAGGAGTGTTGATGCAAAGTACCAGAAATCTGTTGGCTTTTATAAAGGATATTTATTTGTGGTAATATCTGACAGTTACAAGGCCCAAAAGATTCCAACTCAAGGTACCATAAGATGTATTTTCTCACCGAAGATGGTTGCCAATGTCTGTGAGCGTTCAGCCTTTCTCTTTCTTCTTAAGGCTCCATGGGCCCAGCTTCTTTCCATCTTAGCTGTAGGCTGGAGGACTCGGTTATTTCCAAGCTCAGCTGCTTTATTCTCTTCACAAGGTCAGCTATAAACTATCAGGCAAATGTCTCATCTCTCTTCCTGGGACTGCAAAATCAAAGTCCTCTCCTCTTCTGTCCATGGAGCTCTCTCTTCACATGTGTATCCTATTCTATGTATCGTCTTCTGTGTGTCTCCTTGATTGAGTAAAGGGGTGGGGACTCAAACTGAGTCAACCTACTCATGTGGTTGAATCAAAGCCCTAATCTTAACATAATTTAATCAAAGTAATCTCTGCTGAATCTAATACAATCAAAGAGTATCACACCCAGAGGAAAAGACCAGTTTACAAATGTAATCTATCTTTTTGGAATTCATAAATAATCTCAAACTGCCACAGATGAAAAAAGTGAAGTCCAAAGAGTTTATTTGCCTATATTTATATATCTAGAAAGTGTTAAAATCATGATTTGGATCCAAATACCTGCTTGGAATACCTATCCCCCAAGCTAGCCCACCAACTACCTCTTCCAGAAACAAGAGTCTAAAATGGAGACTAAGGACAAGAGAAATGTAAATTGAACCTGACAAACTAATTGATGTGAATGTGTTCATGATAAATAGCATGAGAAATTGCCCAGAAGTAAGATGGGTTTCCAGAAGGGGACAGTATTTATTACTCCCTTTCTGTGTGCTTTGTACAATAGACTCCATATATAGGGCATTCCTTTTCATATTCAGAAATGTGTATTCAAATAGATATTGCAACACTTATTTTACAGAAGGTAAAACTGAGAGTAAAACTAAAGAAAAAAAAGATACTTGTCCAAAGTCACCAGTTAATATATGTATTAGTCCACCAATGGGGTGCTGATGCAAAATACCAGAAATCTGTTGGCTATTATAAAGGGTATTTATTTAGGGTAGAAGCTTACAGTTGCCAGGGCATAAAGTATAATTTACTTCCCTCACCAAAGACTATTGCCACATGTTGGAGCAAATTGGCTGCCAAAGTCTCTGAGGGGTCAGGCTTCCTGGGCTCCTCTCTTCCCAGGGCTCATTTCTTTTTAGGCTCAGCTGTGGTGCTTTCTCCACAAGGCCAGCTGTAGAATATCAGGTGAACAGCTCTGTCTCTCTCCCTCAGGCCTCTGCCTGTGTTTAATGGGGACTTCTCTCCTTTCTCATGTATCAGCTTCCCCTGTGTGTTTACTTCCCAGGCTTCAGGATCAAAACTCCAGCATCAAAACTACAACTCTCTTCTTTTACTATGTCTTTTATCTGTAAGTTCCCACCCACCAAGGGGCAGGGACTCAACATCCTACAGATGTGGCACAATCAAAGCCCTAACCATAATTTAATTAAGTAAAAGTAAAACCTCTGAATCCAATATGTTCTAATATGCCCAGAGGAAAAGACCAGTATACAAATATAATCCAATATTACTTTTTGAATTTATCAATAATATCAAACTGCTACAATAAAGTAGAATTGAAATTGGAACCCAGGCCTTTTTCTTTTTCTTTTTTTAATTATACCATCCTGCCATATAATTTGATACTCATCTATATCAAAATGTTATTGAGAAATAGCAATACATCTGCATTAACACTTAAAATATAAATATGTCATTTTTATATCAGTGGCCCAAAAATTTGTCATAATTATTTATGTTCTTCTATAATAATTCTGAATGTTAAATCCTTATGTGGAATATTTGTTTTTGTTCCTGATATATGGCATAGCTTCACTGTTGAAACTCACAAACCTGACTTTGTTGACCATATTTCATGTATTTGCCTTTAGACAATGTAGGTCATGGTGCCAGATAAGCATGTACCTTAATCCTATGTGTAAGTACTACTCAAGGTGTGTAAGAGTGATGTTGTCAATGGAGAGAATCAATATGTACAGCTACAAAGAAACCAAAACTTCTTCCAAGAAGCTTTTCAGTTTCATTCAAAGATAAAATGGAGAATATTAATCAATACGTGTTGTCACTGTAGTCATTTAACACTGTTTTTTTTTTTTAATTCACTCTGACAGTTTAAGTTTCAAAGAATAATTTATTTTTTATTGCAGTTTTCTAATCTACAGTGGAAATAGCCCAGCAAATTCCAAATTGGTTAAACGTCTACATTTTCTGAAAGACAGCTGAATTGAATTGATATATTTTTCTTTTGCATGACATTTGGATATAAGACTATCTTTCAAATATATTAAATAAAAGCAACAGTTATAAAACAGTGTGTCAACATGTTCTAAAAAATAAGTGGAACAACTGATAAGTGAGTTGGCTTGGCTGAAGTTTAGGAACCTTGGTAAGAAATAGTGAAAGAAACAGAGTTTTGGTATATTTGAGATTCAATTTTTGCAACATCTGGAAAGAGTCTAACATACTGATTCAGTCTGAGTTGTAAATTATTGAATGTTAAAAAGATTTTATAATTCACACTAGCACATTAGTATGCTACATTGAAAGACCTGGAAACAGGACATCTTAATTACTAAAGTACTCAAAAATTATCATGATCCAATACTAAGAGTTTAAGATATGGATAAAATTGTCAATTTTCATAATTTATATACTAGAGTACATGATTTCATAAACAAAATGAAATTGTCTCCAATTTGTGCTAATTAACAGCTATAACTGGCATTCCGTGGAAACCTCTACTGCTGGAATATTCCCCAAAATTATCTGCATTTTTTCTACTAAAAAAACATTGGAATGGATGTAGCATCAGAAAAGTTGAGTTTAAATCAACATAAACCAGAAATCCAATTTTTTCCAGAAAGGAGCACTTTAAATAGAGAAGTATTAATGCAAAAGTTGAACTTAGGAATGACTTTCATTATTTTGTGGGGAAACTGACCTTCATTTCTATATTTAATGTTATGGACATTGCATTCCTAGCTGTGACTCTGTCAATGCTTGGAAGGTTTAGAAATCTTCAAAAAATGCTGAAGGTTCTGACAGTGTTATCTAAGAAGGTAGAATATTATTTAATATATTGAATAAAATTGTTAAAATGTAACCCAAGTTCTTGGAAGACAGGGTAATATATTGAAATGCCTAATTCTGGTTATATTTGGAAAGCATCCATCTAGCACAGACAAAAAATGGGGGACATGCAAACAGATCATCTTAATTAGTGACATATATTACTGTTATTTTTGGATTACTGTCAGCTAAAAAATAGCTGTTCATTGAGAACAAGAACTAGTGAAAATGAATGGCACAAGAGGCATCAAATATAAATACAAATTAGTACAAATTAACACAGAACAGATTGATTAAAGTAGGTATTATAAATGCAGACCATGTAGAGAAGGAAATTTCGTGTGCATTCATAATTTTATTGAATTTGCTTGTGTAAAGTAACAACTTTGTAGAGAAAAATTAAGAATAAGTATTTTGAAATGATAGCACTTATAACATTCTTTATACCTAGGTAGGCCAAAATGTTTAAACATAATAGAAAGGGAATTGGGAACAAGATTTATTTGACAGATTTCTTTAGTTATGGTCCTTATCTTTATTTATTTCTGTGATGCCTATATAGCCCTTTTCCTCCATGTTCCCTTACAATATTATATGGATATTATATCTTTCCTTTACCCCTCTGGGTTGAAGACTGGTATGAATAATGATTCATCATTATTAATATATGGTGTATAAGTTAGAGGGGTTTTTATTTTATCTATAGTGTACATTTTGTTTATTTTTTAACAAATCAATTTTATTGCTACATATTAATAAAGCATAAATCCATCCAAAGAGTACAATCAATGGTATTCAGTGTAATCACATATTTGTACATTCATCACACGAATCATTTCCAGAGCACTTTCATTATTCCAATAATAATAATAAACAAAAAACAAACAAAACTCAGCACCTCTCAATCTCTCTGTCTCACCTGCAGTACATAGCTATTATTTTTCCTTCACTAGCATATCTATATTTATATATTGTAAAAAGTCTTATATATGCAATATACCCCATATTCGTGTTTTACGTGAGGTTTTACTATCTTATACAGACCCATGTTACAGTTTTTAGCTTTCCTCCTAGTAATATAAATGGCCTCAGACCAGGGGTTTTTTCTGTTCCGTGAACCCCTTTGCCAGTTAGGTATAAACCACGGACTCCTTACTAAGTCCACACTATACTGTGCATTATTTAATAAATATATCACAACCTCACCAAACATCCCCACAAGAATAATGTCTTTTTTTTCTTTTCAATTTCAATTTCAATTCATGTTCACGGACCCCTTGTTAAGAATTACTACCTTAGACTTTCCCTTTCAACCACTGTTGTACCGATACAATAGCACTGCTAGTTACAAACATCATGATAAGCTTAAACCATTTCTATTCATTTCCAGAGATTTATAAACAACCTTTTTTACCAATTCTGCACAGATTAACCCTCAGCTTTTCTTTCTCTACCCTCCTTCTATTTTCTGGTGACCTATATTCTCATTATTAACTCCATGAGTTTATACAATATTTTTAGTTCATAATCGCATAATCATACATTATTTGTCTTTTTGTGTCTGGCTTGCTTCACTCAATATGTCCTCTAGGTTCATCCATGTTGACATATGCTTCACAACCTCATTTCTTCTTACTACTGCATAATATTCCATCGCGTGTATGCAACACAATTTGTCTATCCATTCATCATTTAATAGATATCTGGGTTGTTTACAGCTTTTGGCAATTGTGAATAATGCCGCTATGGATATTGGTGTGCAGAAGTCTGTTCGTGTCACTGCTCTCAGTTCTTCTGGCTATATCCCTAATAGTGGTATTGCCAGGTCACATGGCAAGTTTATATTCAACTTCCTTAGGAACTCCCAAAAAGTACTCCATAGTGGCTGTACCATTCTACATTCCCACTAACAGTGAATAAGCATTCCTATCTCTCCAGATCCTCTACAACCTTTACACTTTTCTGACTTTTTAATAGTAATCAGTCTAATACGTGTGAAATGATATCTCAATGAAGTTTTGGTTTGCATTTCCCTAATAGCTAGTGATATTGAACATTTTTTTTCATGTGTTTGTTTATTCACCATTTATATTTCTTCTTTGGACAATTGTCTTTTCAAGTCTTTTGCCCATTTTTAATCAGGTAGTTTGTCTTATTATTGTTGAGTTGTATGATCTCTTAGAATATCATGGATATTAAACCCTTAACAGATATGTGATTGCTGAATATTTTAGAGAAGAAAATTTTTGACCAAATTCTTAAAAGAGTTTTTGGATTTGCACTGACTGAATATATGGAGAAGTCTTTTCAAAATAATACACACCATGTCATTAAGACGAGCTGTGTATGAGACAGAGTGCAAGCTTAGAATAGCGATGACTGAAAGTGGGGTTACTATTTAATAACACACTAACTTGAATTCAAAGCTTAGAGGGAAAAAAAAAAAACTCTTAAAGAGCACTGCTTTGAAGTGATGAAAATTAATATATTTTTAAGACAAGTAGTGCCTTAAGACAAGTAGTAACTTTTATCATCAATAGTAAAGTGGCTATTGTCAGTCCTCTTTTAATATCTGGAAAGAGCCTGCTCCCCTAGTCAAAATTACCTGTTACCCTTAAACATAGGATAATAATATCTATAAGGTTGATTGTACCATTCGATGAGAATTCCCTGAGCCTTATACAAATTTGCTGTAGTCTTTTGGCAGACAAACCTATCAGTTACCTGTTTTTTGGTCTAATATGCACAAAACAATAGATTGTCCCAAATACATATTGATCATCAATAAAGCCTAGTAAACATTACAGATTTGATTAAAGGAGATATTTCTCTGATTATCAAAGAAATACAATAATCAATAAGGAACAGAAATGGTTGAAGTTTTGCTTTTATATACTATTTTTCTTCATTAAAGGAGAAGGTATATTTCAGCAAAAGAGAAATGCATTAGTTATCAACTATATTTATTTTATTTTTTAAATATCCCTTGAAGAACCTTGGAAAAGCATATAAAAATCCATCTGTGCAAGATAGAGAAAAAGCATCTTATAATCTTTCCTTTTAAATATGGTGACCTTTTCTACTTATTTTTAAATTGAAGGGCTAAAATTGGAAAATTTCATAGTTTCATGTTATATTGTGAGTTTGGACAAGTTAGTATAAAATTATTTTTATTATCTCTGCATTTAAATCCAATTGTTTGGAACAATATTTCACTTTTAATAGTATTTGCAAATCATTTGATAGTGGGAGATAAATATGATATAACCAAATTAATGCATTTTTTTAAATAACTGGTGAACTTGATTGCCTCAGCATGTTTACTGTTCAGTTGTTATTTTGGATTTGAAAATAATTATTCTTATGAAAATCATTCAGAATAACTGTTACTCTTTTTTTGACATACAATGTCGACAAGTTTTGTAATTTCTATTCCACTTGTGTAAACTCTTTCAGTCTTCTTTTTTTAGTTAAACTTGAGGTTAATTCTCCATGTATACTTCTATCTTGGCTTGTCAATTGTGACCATTTCTTGCTTAATAAAGTAGATAACTCTTATCTTTCCCAAGCCCATTTATTTTATCTTTATTATTATACAGTCAGGCTCTTAGGATTTCTTATACTTATTTTATTACAGTTTTCTTATTACTGGATATTTTTCACACTAGTGATGTATCTCCACTGGCCTTTTGTCTTTCAATTCTCTTTTTTAATAAAAAGAAAATACCTTTTTAAAAAAGGAACATTGGAGAGTGTTCAGAAAGAAGATTAAATTGCAGTTTATAGCCTTATACCTTTCTTTCTCTGGGTAAAATAATACTACAGTCTCATCTTTATTAAAATAAATGAGTACAAATGAACTTCAGTGCCCTTCAGATAAATGATAAAGGCCCAGACAATTAAATAATGTGTACAGAAAGTTATTTTTGAAATAGTCATTAATTTATATGCTGATATATTTCTGCATAATTTTATGACCAAAAGAGAAATTTATTCTGCCTTCTAATACCATTTTTAATATTTCTCTCATCCATCTTTCTGATGGAGAAGTAAAAAAAATGTGAAGAATTGTATGATTAGTTAATTGAAATTAAGTTCAAATACTATGTCAATATGTCCTAAAAGGTAGACAGGAAGGAAATTAGGAGAAGATGAGTCCAAGTGTTGCGGGATTAATAATAGTTTATCTGTGACCTTAAAGATTATCAATATACTGTATCTGAAGATAATATTTTTTACTCTGATAAAGGTTGTCTACCAATTCCACAAAGTATTACACCCTTATCTACAGATATTTTCAGTACAACAGATATAATAAAAATGCTCTTTACCATATTCAAAAGACAAAAAATTTACTAAAGTGTATTGAAAACAACATTTACTATATATCCTCATATAAATGAACTTTACATACATATTTATGTTATTTCTCTGTTACTGCCATAACAAATTACCACAAACTTACCATCTTAAAATATCTTTCCCAAAAATTTAAGATGTAATAATTATAAAGATTAAAACAACAATAAGGTTATTAGGTTCAATTTATGTGTTGGAAAGTCTGTATTCCTTTCTGGAGGCTCCAGGCAAGAAAACATTCCCTTGCTCATTCAAGTTGTTTGGTGAGTTCTGTTTCTTGTGGTGGTAAGACTTAGGATCCTGTTTCCTTGCTGACTGTCAGATGAAGATCTTCTCAGCTTCTTGAAGCTATCTACATTCCTTGGCTCATGACATCAACCTCCATCTTGAAAACCAGCAATGGTGGGTTTAGTTCCTCTCACACTTTGAATCTCTTTTGTTTACTCTTCTATTTTTACATCCCTTCTGCCTTCTCTTTTGCTTTCTACTTTGCCTTTTAAGAGACCATATGATTATATTTGATCCATCTAGATAAACCAGGATAATCACCTTATATTAGGGTTATAACTTTTATTATACATGTAAAGTCCCTTTGTCATGTAAGGTAATATATTCATTGATTCCAGGGATTAGGGTATAGACTTAATTGGTGACCATTATTCTTCCCATCACAGTATGTCTTCTGGCCCACCAAATATTCACATTCACATTATGTGCAAAATACATTCACTTCATTCACAGGTCTCCAATGTCTCATCGCAAAGCAGCATCAACTCAAAGTCCAAAGTCTTATTTAAATCTCATCAGTTTTAAAGTCACACATCTCATTATCTAACTCCACTGAATTAGGTATGGGTGAGGCTCCAAGTATGAGCAATGCTGGGCACAATTTTTCTCCATCTGTGGACCTGTAAAACTAAGGAATCAAGTTATTTGTTCTAAAAATTTAATGGTGGAAAAGGCTTAAGATAACAGTTATAGACAATATGATTTAAAAAGGAGAATATGGAAGAAAAAAGTCAATCAATGGTCCTAAGTAATTCTGAGCTCCAGTCGGCAAAATTCCATTCAATTGTAAGGCCTGGGAATAATTCTCTGGGGTTCTTGTTTCTGATCTTGGAACATTCAGCTATATCCTCTGAGTCATCTTTCCTTTTTCATGAAAAGCAGAAGGTGTTGGCAGCTGAATAGCCTATTTCTTGCCAATAGAATTTGGGAGATCCAAAACCATTCTTTCATTTTGTATTCTCTGTCTTTTTCAATTCAGTCTGGCAGTGTTTCTGCTAGTATGTAATCCTCAAAACCTGTGTGAATCTTCTGTGTATATCATGGGGATTCGCACCAACAAACAAGAGATCTTTCTTAGATAAACCTATCTCTATTTTTAAATTTTGGTAAAAGGACTGAATTAAAAATGACTCCAAGCTTCCTCATGGTCCCCTGGTTTAATCAAGGAATTATGTGAGTTATATCTTAAATATCCTCAAAGGGAATTTTGTGTGACCAAATACTCTGTTCTTTAGATCTTTATGAGAGTCTATCAAAAGTTTGGTAACCACATCCTTGGCTCCTTCTGTAAAACATGCTCTCTTGACAATGAAACTCTTAATTTTAGTGTCTTTTGCCATTTGAGTAGACTGGGAATTTACAAAATCAATTAAAACTTTCTACTTCAATTTATTTCTTGCCTCTCATATTTTGTTACAATCAGTAGGAATAAACCATACCACATCTTCAACACTTTCCTTGGAAATATCCATTTTTATCATTTACAGGTTTTGCTTGTTGGAGGACACAATTCTGTGAAGGTTTCTGCCACTATTTAACAAGGATCCCCCTTTCACCAATTTCCAATAACTCATTTTTCACTCCTATCTAAGCCTTCAATACAGCATTAAAAAAAGTCAGATTTATGCAACCATTCTTTATGCATTGTCCTTAAAATCAAGATTTCTACTAATAGTCTTTAAAAAAATCTATGCCTCTTCTATGATGCTTCTCAAAATTCTTCCAGTATCTGTCCAATGACTGATTCCTAGACCACTCCCACAATTTTGATATTTGATACTGTAGCACTCCATTCCTGGTTCCAAAATCTATATCAGTTCTCTAAGTATTACAAATACCACAACATTTATATATTTAAATTCTCCTTAGTGAGTACATGTGTGTGTACATGTATTAGTCTGCCAAAGGACTGCCAATACAAAGTACCAGAAATCTGTTGGCTTTTACAAAGAGCATTTATTTGGGGTAAAAGCTTACAGTTACAAGGCCATAAAAAAGTCCAACAAAATTGCTTTCTCACCAAAGTCAGTCATCACATGTTGAAGCAAAATGGTCACCAATCTCTGGCCGGTCTCCAATCAAAGATACCTCAGCTGAATTTAATGCAATCAAAGGGTATTACACCCAGAGGTATAGTTTAATTTATAAACATAATCTTTCTTTTTTGGGGATTCATAAAATAGTCTCAAACTACCAGAATGTATGATCTGAGTTTTTGTTCTCACCTAAATCTTTATGTTGGATTTTTAAAAAAACTTTTTTGTTTCTTTAAATAAAAAAAATAATTGAAGAATGACATATGTGAATGTTTTCACAGAAAGATTAAAGTTGCTGCATTTCAAAAGTAAATATGCTGTGTTGGTAGTACAGTGGAGACTAGGAATCAGTGGAAGATCTTCTTTGTAAGTTCAAGTAAGATATTATAATGACTCAGCTAACTCATTCAGGAGAGTGGGATAGAATGCATACTTGATTAAAGTGCAAGTCTAGGATGACTCCCACATTTCAGACTTGGTGGTTGGTAGCAAAATTAAATGGAGTTAAGGAGTAAGGGGACAAGATATGTTTTTCAGTAAGAGTAGTGATCAACTTTTTTTATATCTTGATTTTAAATGTATGTGAAACATTCAAATGGAGAAGTATATTATATATTGGAATACATAGTTCTAGAGTTCAAAATAGAAATGCAAGCAAGAAATAGATTTCTGAAGCAGTGCAAATATATGTGATATAACTCAGGGAGTATTTGTGAAAATCCAGCTGAATAGGAAAACAAGAAGTACTTTGGGATTTACAGGGTAGCTGAAGTAAGGAATAAAACAAGAAAGATGCAATGGATATAGCCTGATATATATAATAAGAAAACTGGAGAATGTGGTGCCACAGAAAATGGAAAAGGAAAGAGTTCAAATAAGAACTAAACACCAAATTTTTTAAAAATGCCAGTGAGGATTAGCATGATGGAGTGAGATTCTTTGGGCCTCTGTTTCACCACAGAAACATTGAACAACCAGCAAAAATTGGCAGAAATATTTTTCTCAAACCTCTGAAAACAGTTAAAGGACTGTGAGCACTGAACTAGAGAGAAAGTCTACTTAAAAGTGAGGTGATCTCATAACACTCTGGCTGGCCCCTCTATCAGCCTTGGCATGAATTTAGACTGTGCCCCTAGTGTGGATCTGTGGTCCCAGTTCAGAATGGAGCAGAGAAAATCTGTGTACATACTGGAAAAATGAATGTCTGACTGTGTTTGTCTGGAGGTAACCAGCGGGATATTTCATCCCAGAACATGTCTTGTATGAGAGGGTAGTTCAAAAAAAGCTCTCTTAAGTAACACTATTAGAAAATAGTCAAGTGGCTGCCTGGGGCAAGTGATTGTTGATTGTAGGACAAACAGTGCAATGCCTGGGATCATGAGGAAACTCCTAAGGAAGAAGAGACATTTGTATACATGTAAACTGGGGAATTCCTAGGGCCTTATGCATATGCCCAAGACAAGATACAGGCAAAGAAAGGATCAGGGTGGCCCCTATACTTTAGACTTGAGCTTTTCTCTAAACTTATTATATGGATAAACTCTGAAGGAGAACACTAGCACAGGCTAATCTGTAAAGACAGGGAAAGGTCTTTCATTCTTTTCCTTTCACTTCTTCTTCTTTTTTTGTTGACTTCGGGCATTCAAGGAAAGCTCTGCCATAACATGCACTGCATATAAGCTTAAAGAGTCTAAATTCCAGTGATATACATTAAAATATCAAAATGTTCAGGTTTCAACAAAAGATTATAAAACATACACAGAAGCAGAAAGTGATGGCCCAGGCAAAGGAAAAATCTAAACATTAGACACCATAAATGAGGAGGGCCAGACCTGGCACATACCAGACACAGGCTTTTAAAAAATGGCCCTGAATATGCTTTAAGAACTAAAGGAAAACATGGGCAAAGAGCTAAAATAAATTAAGAAACAATAGATGAATGCAAAAAGAATTTCAGTAGAAAGATGGAAAATATGAAGAGGAACCAAACAGAACTGAAGAATACAGTAACTGAAATTAAAAATTCCTTAGAATGATTCAACAGCAGATTGGAGCTGGAAGAAGAAAGAATCAGTGAACTGATAAGAGAATTGATATCATCCAGTCTAAGGAGCAGAAAGAGGAAGGAATTAAGAATGTGAACAGAGACTGAAAATCTGTAGGACACCACCAAGCATACCAATATTCACATTGTGAGAGTCCCAGGAAATGAAAGAGAATAAGGGGCAGAGAGAATATTCAAAGAAATAATGGCTGAAAACATTCCAAATTTAACAAACACATGAATGTACACATCCAGGGCTTTCAATGAATTCTAAACAGGAAAAACCCAAATAGACCCACAATGTGTTATATAATAGTCAAATTGTCAGAAGCCAAAGATAAAGAAAGAATTCTGAAAGCTGCAAGAAAGAGGCAACATGTCATGTACTAGGGAGCCTCAATTAGATGATGTGCCAATTTCTCATCAGAAACCATGCAAACAAGAAGGCAATTGGATGACATATTTAAAGAGCTGCCAGCAAAATAATTGCCAAACCAAATATTCTGTATTTGGGACAATTGTCTTTCAATTATTTCCCCCAAAATTTGGGAACATAGAAAAAATTTAATATAGACTATGAACTCTATATCATTGTTAAATTTCTTGAACTTGATAACTGCATTTTAGGGATTTATGTTCTTATGAAATGCACAAGACAGTATTGTGTTAAGAAATGTGATGTATAAACCTACACTCTTGTGTCCAGAAAATGGATTGATAAATAGATAGACAGACGGATAACAGTTGGATGGATTGAGAGATTGCTCTATAGATAGAAGGATACAGCTAATATGGAAAAATGTTAATATTGGTAGATCTGGATATCTGGGAGGATAGGGTTGTGTTAATTCTTTGTATGGGGTTTGTATTATTTTTGTAACTGTCCTGTAAGTTTGATATATCTCAAAATAAAAAGTTTTAAAAGAGTACAGTTGATAAGAGAAAAAAACTCAAGTGAGGTTTAGTAGACCATATGAGTGCTAGCATATTTTCACTTCTTGTCTTCTTCAGGATACCTAGTAATACTATACTTCTGGACTCTTTTAAAGTGGCATAGAGCCATGTCATTGGATTTATCCAACAAAAGGTGAACAGAAGTCTCATTTCTGAATTGAAGAACTTAAAATCCAAAGTGAAATGTTCCATGTTGTTTTTTTATATCCTGTGAAAGCTCATGTTAAGAGGCAATTTTGTAAATTTGTGATGATTCATTGGCATTGATCCCTACCCATTTTGTATGAGAATTAAACAATTATTAATTTAAGCTACTAAGATTTGGGATTACTTCTTACTGCAGCATAATCTATCCTATACTAGTTATAAGGAATTTCAGTGTATTGCTGTCGATAGGTGATGGATTGCATTGGTTAGAAAGTAAAAAGAGGGAGTGGATGTAGCTCAAGTGGTTGAGTACCTGCTTCCCATATATGAGGTCCTCAGTTCAATCCCTGGTACCTCCTAAAAACAAACAAACAAATGAAAAAAACAGCTATCTCACTGATGAGTAGATGTAGCTCAGTGGTTGAGTGTCTGCTTCCCATGTATGATTGTCTGCTTCCTGGGTTCAACCCCTGGCACTTTGTAAAAAATAATAAAAATTAAAAAGTAAAAGGAAAGTTAAGAAAATGTACCATAAGGAATAAAATCATTTTTAAAGGAGCATGACTCCAAGGGAAAAAAAGAAATAGGACTAGAACCAGGCTCTTTAATATGGGTAATTTTTTTGATAATATGTAAATCAGAAAAGGAAAACTGATTCTCTAGTAATAGATAGGATAATTAGTGGGAATAGTCTCTAAGGTTTTAAAGGAGGATGGACTGTGAAAGAAAAGAATGATCTGCCTTAAGTAACAGGGTAATTAATTTTATTAAGTAAATCAAACAATTTTGAGATTTTTTAAGGCTGTACCTTGTCAATTATTTAATGGCAAAGAACTCTAGTTTTGCTATTTTCATGGAGCCAGAGATGGGAATGGTAATGTAACCATATTTATCATTTCCCTCTCTCTGTTGGTTGTCATCTTGATCCTTTTTCACATTAAAAGACAAAAGCAACATTGACCAGTAAAGAAATGACACCACAAATTTGATTTCCAGGTAAATTTTTTCAAACTTTACAGATAAATATTTAGATCTAAGCTGAAATGAAATATATTTTATGGGATGAATTTGTAATGCAGTAGATCCTTTTCTTTAGATCTTCTATTCAATAATCAATATGATACAAGCCATAGCTATAAGGCATCTTTGAAACTCCTCTGCTATGGAATCATGGGTGGATACTGTATTAGTCAACCAAAGGGGTGCTGATGTAAAATACCAGAAATCTGTTGGCTTTTATAAAGGGTATTTATTTTGGGTAGACGCTTACAGTCACAAGGTCCTAAAGAGTCCAACTCAAGGTACCATAAGAGGTGCTTTCTCACCCAAAGTCTGTTGCCACATGTTGATGCAAGTTGGTGGACAATGACTTCAAGGATTCAGTCTTCCTCTTCGTCTCAAGGCTCCATGGTCCAAGCTTCTTCCAATCTCAGCCCCAGGCTGGGACAAGTCTTGTCTCTCTCCTGGAGCTCATTTCTCATTTCTCTCAGGGATCAGCTGCTCTGCTCTCTCCACAAGGCCAACAGTAAACTGTCAGGTGAATAACTCATCTCTCTTCCCCACACTTCTGCCATGTCTAATGGAGCCTTCTCCCTTTTTCACATATCTGCTTCTCTGTGTGCTTATTTCCCGGGCTCCAGGATCAAAATTCCAACTAACTCCTCTGCCATGAGTCCCCAAGGGGGTGGGGATTCAATGTCCTACTGAGTAGCCCAATCAAAGTCTTAATCATAATTTAATCAAGTAAGAGTGAAACCTCTGAATCCAATACAATATAATATGCCCAGAGGAACAGACCCATTTATAAACATAGAATATTTATTTTTGCAATTCATAAACAATATCAAACTGCTACAGATACTGAATGTGTTGCCTTCTGTATTTACTGGACAGTTGAAAAATAAGGTATTTAAAAGTTTAGATGAGCTGGTGGGAAAAATTTTCTTTGGACATCCAGTGATGGAAAGTAATTGAAGCAACAGACTCTCCATGGATTTTATTTCAAATGAGTTCAATTTATTTTTACCATTGAGACCTAGTACATCTTTTGGTGGATTCAACCAGAAGCAACATCTTGGGTGTTTATCCTCTCAAGAAGCAATCTATAAAGGATGGATAATTTTGGCAAGGATGTTTAAATACTACTGGGAAGCTCTAGTTGTAATATCTCTGTAGGTTTTGGAAAATGGTTGTCATCACAGAGCTCTGTGATGTTTAGGGTGTTATTTAGAATGCAACTAGCAAAGGTTGCATGTTCTCACACAGTCCTCTTCATCTCCTTCCACAGGAAGAATATGTTTTGTCCATATTTATATACCAATTGGGTGTTAATTTGTTTGTAGGCCCTCACTGCTATCGACAATCCTGTCTTAGGAGACTTTAACCTGGCAGGCTGGGGTATGTGACAATGAGTCATGCAGGTTTGATTTAAGTATAGCCATGAGGCCATTTGTGCTGTATGAATATCTTATTTCAGGTATGCCTGAGTCAAGAATTATTTATGCATTGGTACCAGTGGACCCATTTGATGGATAGATTGCAGAGATTTGGGTCCACAGCCATGCTTTTGTGGCATCCTGGGCACAGGTGGTGGTTGGTGAACTACAGCCAGCCATCTCCTCAGTCCTATCCCAGGATACAATTTTAAGATTAGCCAAGTATTGTTTGAGCATTCCTAGGCCTGCATGGTAAGGTCTTATGAGTCAGTAAGTAAGCCTATGACCCATGCAGCTTGCAGGTATACTATAATCCTGAGCCAAGGTAACATTAATATCATTCTAGTCAGCAAGGACTGGCTTCTGGGGCTGCTACCTGTATCATGACAGCCAGACCTAGTGCTGTTTTGCCCTGGCTGAGAGATTGCATAATGTTTTCTCTCAGAGCTTGCTCTATGTCTGGTGTTTGCCAGTCCATGTGTTGAGTCTTGCATGAGTATAGGCATCCATGAAAGAGTAAAAGGAGGTCATTTGTAATTTGGCTGTAGCATTTACTTCACTCTTAAAAGTGACCCAGACTATCCCACTGTTTGGTTTGGGAACTATAATCCCCACTTCCTAGTGGCTCTGGCAATGATGGGAAGTGGCCCATGTGATTATCATATCAAAGGCAGAAGAGTTTATCACCACCTCTTGGAATGTAACTCCATCAATGGGATGCCAATGTTTGGTTTTGTAGCACAGGAGCCTTTAGAACTATTTTTGCAAGGTGATGTTCTTAGAGGCAATCCCTTTTGAGTGCCCATGTCACATCACGAGGGCAGAGGAGTCTTTGAGGCCTGAGATCCTGTGAGCCCAGATCTCCAGTTAGTAGGGGAAGTTTGTAGTGTCTAAGTGGACAGTCTCCAAGGGACTTGCTGTGGAGCAAGTTGCTATATGGTGCTTGGAACACAGGTTCAGGCACAACGAAACTTTCAAGTAACTTCTTTATTCTTAAACAGAACCAAGGATCCCAAAGAGCAGGAGAAGACATCCCATCACAGCCCATCTCCTGATAGGGCCAAATGCTTGGGTCAGGGTTGGTAGGTGGCAGCTCCACAGGCCCTGCTTTGGTAGGAGAAGAGATACAAACCTCTGCTGTCCGAGGTTTGGGTATTTATACAACCCAGGAGGGCTGGGGCACTGCCGTTGAGAGTTCCTGCCCTGAAAACCAGCTTGGGCTGCTGGTTCCTTCCCAGTTGAATGTATGGTCAGGCTGTGCAATTAGACTTAACATCTAACCCAGGGTGTGGAATGGAAACATATTGAAACATCTGCACACAACAGAAAAGGAGGAGAGGAAAGATAAGAGCTGGCAGATACTGCTAGGTGTGTCTACGACTTCCCCAGCACTTGCTACATGTTCTGTGTAAGAATGAACTGTAGTTAGTTTTATTGACAGTGTCACTGAACAGTGACTTGAGTGTGGTGAGTCCGGTGTGTGTGGAAATAGGTGAGGTTGCAAGCTGTAGCTCCCCGCAAGAGTCCATTTTTTTTATGAGAAAATTATTTTGTTTTCATTGGCCTGACTCCCTTGTCAGCCCTTTGGTCACAAGGATTAGTGAAGGTTTGGAAATTCAGCTACTGATGGCTCAGAGCATTCTGAAGGGCTTACTGGACCCCTTTCAGCTCTGCTAACTGTGCAGACCCCAAACAGCCATCTTGGGTAAGCGAGGCATTCGAGGTCAGGTTAAATGTCATTGTCCTCCAGCTAGCTGCATTGCATACAATAGTAACATTGTCATTGGCCCAATATACCGACTTCCTTTCCATGTCCAACAGCTGGTCTCAAGGAGTTCCCCAATTGACAAGAAGAGGAGGCAACAGAGGTACCATTGCCAGTGTCTCAAGATCCATGGGGAAGAGGCTGAGTCTGGGAGAAGTCACAAGCACAATTTGGAAAGTCCTGTTTGTCAGGTTTAGCTCTCCCCTGTAAATACAATTTCCATATCACCACTAAGGCTTTAGTAGTTGTGCTGAGCTCCTGCTGGGAATTATCTCTCACATGTGCCATTATGGGAATCTGTGTAAGCAGTTGTGGCCTCCTCGTAAGTACCTCCATTTTTAGAGAACACTAAGAGACACAAAGAGACATATTCAGAAGTAACCAAGGCCTGTAATTTAAAATCCATTCCCTTACCACAGTGAGACAAGGGGCATGGCTTATTTTGCAAATTCTAAAGCACATTGTTGGGGCTTTTCCCAGTGTAAAGCAGCAGACGTGCATGTGATTTTGAATATGGGTTGTAATAAGAGTAGGAGAAGTGAGATGTGTTATCTCCAGAACATGTAGTGCATGTCTTAGTGTCTCAGGTGGGCTTATGTTTGATGGTGACAGGAATCTGGCTATCTTTACAAGACCAGATGATACATAGGAATTTAGCAATTTGCTGGCCTTTGTGTTTATGTGGTGGTATTGCCCAGTCTCAATTTTGTAAATGATATATTGTTGCAGCAGATGGAATGAAAACCCAAGTGGCACTCTGAGGGGGCGGATGAACCAAGTTTTATTACGTGCTGGCCCAGAGGAGAGTCTCCAAAAATCTGAGCCCCATGTCTTGATTTTCATAAGTTTATATAGAAACTCTAAGTGGAACTCTAAGTGGGCAAATTCCTAAGCAAGTGGGCAGGCAGGGTTACAAAAGCAAAAGGAGCAAGGTTAGCTTACCTTCCTAAAGCAGAGAGCTATTAGGGAGGAAAAGAGTCATTATCTGTTTAGAGTTGTAAATTCCAGTTGAAAGGGGCAGGCAGGGAGTGCTTATCTTCCTAAGGATGTGGATTCCAGGGAGAAAAGGGGAGGAAGGGAGAAAAGGGACCTAGGGGAGCTTATTTTCCTAAAGCTGTGGGTTTCCACTGAGGGGAGATAGGGCCCTGGGCCTTTATCTTCCCCCACTTTGATGCCCTTATAATTTTTTATGGGACATCATCAGCTAACATGGGAATTTTTCTGCAGTCCCCAAGGACTGATATTTAACACGAGGCACCACTTGGTGTTTTAAGTTGTTTAAGTGGGAAGTGATGTATGGTGTTAGATACCTTATAACACTTGGCCCAAAAGTTAAGAGAAAGGAGAGGCTATTACTGGCATGAATGGCAAAATCCAGGAAAGGAGATACTGGAAGTAGTTCCCATTGGCAGATGCCTGGTATACACGGTTTAAGCAGTCTTTGACTCATTCTTTTAGTTGGGTCACCTTGTCTCTCACTATCCCTGAGGAATTTGCATAGAAACAGCATTCTTCTCCAAGGGCCTGGCAGATCCCCCCTGAACCTGCGGTGAACAAATATAATCCTCACCTGTTTTGTAAAGCCACTTCTGCCAAGGAATCTATCTGGTCTTGCAACCCGTTGAGAGCCCCCAATATTTCTTTGAGGTCATTTGATGTTTCCCGTCTAAAGCCCTCCTGACCAACTGCGAGTGAGGTGCCTGCTACTGCTGTGCTCCCAACTACTCCTAGTCCTAAGAGTACTGGAATTGCCTGTATTGCTCATTTGGCTAGGGAGAGATCTCCAGGCAATTCATCTCCACATACTGAGAAGGATGGTACTGACCAAGCCAGGTAGCAGATTCCTTGGCCATCCTGGGGTAGGCACTGGTAGGCATTGGTGCCGCAGACCCAGATGGTGAAGTCTGTGGCACATTGGTCAGGCTCATTGAGTAGGTGGGAGGTGTTACAGTTGGCCCTTCCAAGAGGGAGGATAGTTGAAGGATACCTGGTAGTTATGTATTTACAGTTAGCCAGCTTTCCCGGGGGGTTGGTTATGTGGATTGGGAGAGGCCTAGGCCCTGCCGCAGAGCTGTCATGGGTCAGAAGGGTTACGTTCCATGGGACAGGTATGGGGAAGATGGTTAGACTTGAGGAAATGCATAGCCAGCAGGAGGCAGCTATGTCGGGCCGGGACTCAATTAGGTGTTGGTAGAAATTTCAAACCTGGTTCAAAAGGATGTTGCAGGGGGCTGTTCTAACTTTGGCTTTTAGTGTCTGGGAAGCTTTACCAATATTTTTCCTCAGGGCTTTTGCTGGGGGTTGGGTTACCGGGATCAGTTGGACCAGTATGTGGTCTCCTGGGTCCAGCCCCGATGGGTCATAAATTCCGATTCCAAGTTTTAGTCCTGTTTGGGCCTTTAAAAAGATATTTTCTAATCTGGTGGTTATGTTTAATAAGGTGAGTTTATGGGGCCACAGGTTTCTATGCCATACCCTTCCAGGCTGGGGATTTTCTGTAGGAGATATGGAGAAGTTAGTGGGATCCCCTTCCAGGGAGCGGTGGCACATACCGGCAAACTCCAAGAGTAGCAGAATCCTCCGCTCTTTTGGGGGTCTTGGCAGAGGTATTTGTCATAACTCCCATAGTTGCAACCCCTACACCCTCTCCTGGGGGCAGGTTTAGGGGTGTGGGGGTACAGGGCAACAAGCAAGGTGTAAGGAGCAGGATCTTGGATTGCCCTGCAAGCATCAAATATTATAGAGGCTGAAGATGCACCTGCCGAGAACAGGACTGAAGCATTCAGCATGGATTGTTTGCCCCAGCTTTGATAAACTTGCAGCTGCCATAGATTTTGGGGGCGGGTATTGGTTCCTAGGGTGGGGGCAAGGAAGGAAAGGACAAGCAAGTCAAGGCACAGAAGCATCCGATTATACACCAGTAAGCAATTGCAATTAAGACTCTATTCACAATAGTCCAGTCTGCAGGGACCACAGTAGCGAGTCCAATTCCAAATACCAAGGCAAGCAGGCCATATAAGCACAGGATCCACCAGGAGCAGGGGTCCATTCAGCAGGCACTTGACAAGTTCGGTGCTCGGGCATCCCGGGCGACTCGCACACTCAAGGGGTGGCTGGGTATGGGTTGGGCTGTCCAGCTGTCCTGCACTTTATTGGGGTGTGCCTTCTTGACCCTGGAATGATGAATCCAAGGGACGATGCCTGCAACTTTAAGAGCAGTAGGAGTTACAAGGATCACAGTATGTGGAAGGCTGATGGGGTTCTTTTTTCCAGTCTTTGACCCAGACTAGGTCCCCTGGCCAGTGGGGGTACACCCAGTGTCGCAGGGGGATGAGGTTCTGGGACAAGACAGTTTGATGTATTTTGGCTAGAGTTTTCCCTATCTGCTGGATAATGGAATCTTGGCTGGCCTCCCCCAGAAGTTTGAGATTTCCTTTGAAGGCCCAGATAATTGGGGATGGCCATCCAAATAGAATTTCAAAGGGTGAATAGCCTGTGGGTCCTGGGGTACGCCTAACTCGGAGAAAGGTTAAGAGAAGTAAGTCTACTAAGGGGAGACCAGTTTCTTGGCAGAATTTGGCTAGGGTGGCTTTGAGGGTTCGATTTATGTGTTCAACTTTCCCAGAGCTTTGGGGCCTGTAAGTGGTAAGGAGCTTCCACTTGATTCCTAACCATTTTTGCTAGCTCTTGGACTATGGCAGCCATGAAGGCCGGGCCCTTGTCACTTCCAACTGACAGTGACAGCCTGTGTTGGGGAATGATTTCTCTAAGTCACTTCTTTTGCCTTTTTGGTGCAAGTGGGGAAAGCTTTGACCCGTCCTGAAAAGGTGCATATCATCTCCAACAAGATATTTGTACCCCTGACTTGGTTTCACTTTAGTGAATTCTACTGTGAGATCTTCAAAGGGGGCTGTCCCTGTGTGCTGAACACCTGCTGGAGCACGGGGCCCCTGCAAAAGGTTGTTTTCGGCACAAACTTGGCACTGGCTGCTGATGGTGGCACAGAAAGAAGCCAGTTGGGCTATGTAGTAGTATCTCCTGAGCAAGACTTCTAGTGCAGTTTTCCCTAGGTGGTTGAGTTGGTGGTATCGCTGGATGAGGGCAAAAATCCAGTCATCCGGGAGCAGCCAACTTCCTTCAGGGGTTTGGCTTCCCCCTTCTCTCTTAGCCCATTCCTGTTCTTCCTGGTTATAGCTTAATAGATTAATCTTTTGTCCTAAGAGGGACAGCTGCGATGTCAATTCCGGGACTCGTATTCCCTGGGTTCCTTCAGCCGCTTGCCAAGCTGCTTTGTCGGCTAGCCTGTTTCCTTGAGCAACTATGTCCATTCCTTTCTGATGTCCTGGTAGTGGATGATGGCAACTTTGGTTTCCAGATTGTTTCTAATGGTTGGAGGATTTCTTCTTTGTTTATGTTTCCTTTCCCCCTGTGGTTAAGAGACCTCTTTCTTTATAAATCTCCCTGTGGATATGAATGGCAGCAAATGCGTACTTAGGGACAGTATAAATGTTTACCACTTGCCCAGTGGCTAGCTGCAGGGCTCGGACCAGTGCCCAGAGTTCGGCCCATTGCACAGACCATCCCCACAGTAGAGTTGCTGCTTCCACCACCCGTTCGGTAGTGGTGAATGCATATCCAGAAAGCTTTTCCCCATTTTTAACGAGACTGCTCCCATCTGTAAATAGTGTCTCGTCTGGGGAAGGGAGTGTTTTGTCTTGGAGGTCGGGGCAACTGGCATAAACTTCCTCGGTCACTTCAACACAGTCATGCTCAGGAGCCCCTTCCTCATCTGGCAAAAAGGTGGCTGGGTTTAGACTGTGCACCTTTTCTATTGTCACTCTGGGGTTTCACAGAGTAAACCTTGGTAATATGCGAGCCGGGGATTCGATATCCACTGGTGCCCATGTGAGTTTCATTAGGGCAGTGAGTGCATGTGGCACCAAAACATGAATAGCCTGTCTGAGGGTTAATTTGTCGGCTTCTTTGACAAGGGTTATGGTTGCTGCCAAGGCTTTCAGGCAGGGAGGCCACCCTGCAGCCATGGGGTCCAGCTGCTTGGAGAGGTAAGCAATGGGTCTTCGTCAGGGGCTGTTTGTGTGAGAACCCCCAATGCTACTTTGTTCTTTTCATGCACGAACAGGTTAAAGTTTTGAGTTACATCCAGGAACCTCAAGGCAGGGGCTTGGCCTAGTTGTCTTCTGATGTTTTGAAAGGCCCCCTGTTGAGCTTCTGCCCAGGCAAGAGGCTCTTTTTCTGGACCCGCCAGAACTTTGTAAAGGGGCTTGGCCATGGCTGCAAACCCAGGAATCCAGATGCAGTAGAACCCTATAGCCCTGAGGGACTCACGAAGCTTTCTTTCTGTGGTGGGGGTAGGGATGGTGCAGATCACTTTCTGTTGTTCCGGTCCGAGCATCCAGTACCCTTGTGTGATGCTGAACCCCAGGTACTTAACCTACTGTTTATAGATCTGGGCCTTTCTCCAAGACACTTTGTACCCAGTCTGTGTTAGAAGTTGTAGGAGAGTCTGGGTTCCTCTCCAGCAGTCCTCTTCCATCTCACTGGCAAGTAGGAGGTCATCTATGCATTGTAAGAGGGCACACCTGCAGTCCTTCCGGGGGTAGGTGGCCAGATCTGCTGCCAAGGCTTCCCCAAAAGGGCAGGGGAGTTTTTGAAGCCTTGCGGGAGCCAGGTCCAGGTTAGCTGAGTTTTCTGCCGGGTTTTGGGATCTTCCCATTCAAAGGCAAAGAGAGGCTGGCTCGGGGGGTACAGCTGCAGGCAGAAGAAGGCATCTTTCAGGTCCAGGCAAGTGAACCAGGTGGCTTCAGGTGGCAGCTGTCCTAGCAAATTGTATAGGTTGGGAACAACCTGATGGAAGGTGAGAGTGGCGTTATTAATGGCTCGTAAATCCTGCACTGGTCAATATCTGGTTCATCTGACTTTTTACTGGTAATAATGGGATATTCCAGGGTGACTGGCACTTGATTAAGATTCCCTCTTTTCTCTGGCGATTTATGTGTCCGACCCTGCCCAATTGTGCTTTGTGGTGGATCAGATACTGCCTCTGCTGGACTGGGACCACTTCAGGCTTCAGGTCAATGATGATGGGCGCATGGTTCCACGCCATTCCCAGTGGGATTTTTCTGCCCAAACCTGGGGGGAAAGTTGCAGCATTTTTTCCAGATTCTGACCTGAACTTTCTTCCACATATCTCCATTCTTGGCTTCGGGGTATAGTGACGAGGAGAATGAGGCTGGTCCCGAGGCTTAAGCTTGTTGACCCTTCCGGTTTGAAGGTAATCTGGGCTTCCAGTTTGGTTAAAAGGTCCCTACCAAGCAGGGGAACTGGACATTCAGGCAGGTACAGAAATTCATGAGTCACTTCGTGGCCACCAAGCTGGCAAGTTCTTGACTGGCAAAAAGGTCGTTGGCTTGACTGGTCCCTAGTCGCTCCTATGATATTAGCAGTGTTTCCACTAAAGGGGGATGACAGGAGTTGTGACCACAGAATATTCAGTGGCAGTGTCCATCATGAAAGTCATTGCCTGGCCCCCAACTTGTAGTTTGACCATAGGCTCATGAGGGCCAAGTTCTAGTGAACCTGGTTGCCCCTATTCAGGGTTGAGCCCTGCCAGCCCGACCAGATGGTCTTGGGGCTCACATCAGTATTTCCCTTTAGGGATGTTCCCTCTATGTGCTGAGTCTTTTGGGGGCACTCATTTTTCCAGGTGTCCACTTTCTTTGCAGTAGGCATATTGGTCTCTGGCCAGAGGCACCCTTCTGGTGCTTGTCCCTCCTTTTTGAGGTGGTCCTTCTCATCTGGTGGGGTCAGGATTTCCCAAGGCTGCTGCCAGTAGGCAGGCTTGATGTTTTATTCACTTCTTGGTTTCTCATTTGGTGGCTTCTCCTCGATTGATGAATACTTTTTGGTGACTTCCAGGAGTTAAGAGATGTTCGTGCTCGCGAACCCTTCTAATTTTTGGAGATTTCTTTTTTTTTTTATTGTGGGTAAAAATCAAAATTTTCACAATACATACCAACATTTGCACAATGATATATAAATATATATGCATATATGTGCATTTGCTTACAAAAATGTTATTTATGTATATATATAAATATAAATATATTTTAAGAGGTGCTTAGATACCCAAAATATTACACGGAACCCACTGGGATTTCCATGTTGCCCACCTCCCACCACATCCCACACAAACATCTCCCACAAGTGTGGCCCACCACCCTCATTGGAGCTTTCTTTTAATGTCCGTTGTTGCCTGCGCAACAAAGGCGGTATTCACCATCCTCTAGTTTTCTGGAGCTTCTGGGTCAAAAAGAGTGTAGATTCTGAAGGCGTCGCAAAGCCGTTCACAGAAATCTCCAGTAGATTCGTCGGGCTTTTGAGTAACTAAAGTCGTCCTTCTCATGTTTGTGGGTTGTTTTGCCCCTTCTCGGACCCCTCAAAGGAGCACTTCCCAATATTGCTGGAGTGCAACCTGTCCCTGATCAGTGTTGAAGTCCCAGTTTTGCTTGGCCTGTGGTGCCACCTCTCATGCCCAATCTTCCGGGTTTAAGATGCCAGTGGGGGCCTGCTCCTACAGCCACTTTCAGGATTTCGTCAGAATCCATCATCTCTCCTCTGTATTAAACAAAGTCAGGAGGAGTTGGCAGCAATCATCCCAAGTAGGACTACGGGTTTATAAAGTGGATTCCATGAAACAATAAGGACCTGCAGCTTTTCAAAGTTGGGGGGGGTGCTTCCAGTTTAAGAGGTCTATAGTTGTGAAGGGCTGGTAGTATAAAAGAGGCCTCCCAGGTTGGATGGGCCCATCCTCGCTGATATGGGCTAGACCCTGTGTTTCACAGAGGGGCATCTGTAATGTGGGTTTTGCTTACTGGAGCCTCCTTGCTATTGGGGTTTCAGGGCTTTCCTCAGAGGGGATCGATGTTCCGGGAGGGACTGAAGGTGGGGGTGTTTCTGGGAGATCTGCCTGCACTCCCAGGCTAGGAGGAGAGGCCAGAGCAGCTGAAGCATATAGCAATGGTGGTGGGGGTGGTGGGTCCTCCTCTGAGGACCCTTGATGAATGAGTGGCTTCCGGAGCCCCATTCCCTGTGCAGCCAAGACCCTGCTCTGTCCCTTTTTTCCAACGCACAATTGAACCCAAGGGGGCAGAGTCTGGGCTATCTCCAACCAAGAGTTGATGTAGAGAAACTGATCAGGGTGACCAGGAGTTCCTGTGATCACCAGCCACACTGCACGGACCCTGGCTATATCCAGGGTCGCTTCTGAGGGCCAGTCAATGTTAAAAGTGGGCCACTCTATTTCACATAAGGTTCGGAGGGTGCCAGGGTTCATCCGGATGCCATAATCTCCAGAAATTCTTGAGCATGCAGTTTAACACAGTAGGTTTTGACTGTGATGAGCCCATACCCTGTGCCAGTGATGCAAGACAGACAAGGTAAGGGGTCGCCTCTTTCAAGGCCACTCAGATGCCTGCCTGTCCAAGTCTCTCGCGAGAGCTTCAGCTCATCTTGGTTAAGGCGCCCAGGCAGAGGTCAGGGTGGCCGTTATGCCTTATGACATAGTCGCAGAAAACAGGTTAGGGCCCACATGGACTCCGTAGCATGAAGCTTTGGAGTCACAGACTGGAATAACAGAGGCAAGCCTCTGTCATCCTCACTCACATATACAATCGCTCAGAGATTATACAGTCCCTCCCACCGGGATTGTCCTATTCTGGAAACTTGGTACTCAAGATTTGGGGAGGTGATCAGCCTCCCCTTCCGTCCAGAGATGGGCCTGACTGAGGACATGGCACCTGGGGCCTTCCTTTCTTGAGTCTTCTGGCACTGTTCAGTCAGCCTCCCTACTGAGTCAAGCTGGGGTGTGAGGATGCAGCCCACAGGGACTGCCTCAGAAGGAGGTCCCATCAAGAGGATGGGTGGCACCCACCTCATTTGCTTGGAGATTGCCATCAGCCGTGCCCATCAGCCCCAAGCCGGAGGCACAATGGGCCTGCTTGGTTGGGCTTTCCCAGTCAGGGAACCAAATGTTGAGGCAGACGGAATGAAAACCCAAGCGGCACTCTGAGGGGGCAGATGAATGAAGTTTTATTACGTGCTGGCCCAGAGGAGAGTCAAGTCTCCAAAAATCTGAGCCCCATGTCTTGATTTTCATAAGTTTATATAGAAACTCTAAGTGGAACTCTAAGCGGGCAAATTCCTAAGCAAGTGGGCAGGTGGGGTTACAAAAGCAAAAGGAGTGAGGTTAGCTTATCTTCCTAAAGCAGAGAGTTATTAGGTAGGAAAAGAGTCATTATCTGTTTAGAGTTGTAAATTCCAGTTGAAAGGGGCAGGCAGGGAGTGCTTATCTTCCTAAGGATGTGGATTCCAGGGAGAAAAGGGGAGGAAGGGAGAAAAGGGACCTAAGGGAGCTTATTTTCCTAAAGCTGTGGGTTTCTGCTGAGGGGGTTAGGACCCCAGGTCTTTCTTTATCAATATGAGTGTGCCTAGGTCCTCTCGAAGGCCCTTTTAGATTTGCCCCTTAATCAGATATTGGCTGTATAGTGCCAGTATTAAGTGGGTTTTTAAAGACCATTTGTTAAGTTTCTGCTGATAATAATTAGGGAATTTTTTTTTCCTTTAGCTATTGACACTGAGTAAAAAATGTTGGCAAGTAAGTCACAGCAAAGCAACTGCCCATCTCCGGTGCATATCTTGTATTAATTAGATGATGTCAGGAATAGGAGCTTCGATTGGCAGGACTTGTCCATTAAAGTTGGTATAATTCATGGTTAATCGCCCTTCATTGTTGGAGCCTTTAAGAACTGGATGAATAGGGCTATGATATGGGGCGATGGTAGATAAAAGGACCCCCTCTTTAGATTTTATGGTGGAGCCCCACAGTATTTTGTTTCAGCCCAAAATACTGTGCATTTATCACCTTGATTGGCAGGGGTAGTTCCATGGGAGTCCTATTTAGCAAGGCTCACCAAGGGAGCCAAAGATTTGATATAATTTGATATAATTCCAGGAAATGGTTAAAGCATCAATACCTATAGTAGGGAATGTAAAAACAAAACTGCAATCACTAAAAGCAGCTGTGTAATAAGAGTTGTTCCAACAGTCACAAATCCCAGGAGGGCAGGGGACTGAGCCTTTGGTATGCAGGAGGAGGAGTTGGTGGCTTCATCTCAATCTCAAGTAATAGTCAGACCTCATTGTTTGCCAAGGGTCATCTACCTTGGCAGTTGTACCTGCAATGGCCAGGTATGTCTTTTATCTAAGTCAATAAGGAAGGGTCTTGGAGTGACACCAACTCACTTTAGTGACACCATCCTATTGCCTCTTTTTGTTTTGCTGGGGATGAGAGTGGCAACTCAGACTTCATATTAAAGACTCTCAGCAACTGATCTGCTCCTTTTTCCCTTGTTCCCTTGAACAAAATCTTTATCGGGATGGACATAAAAATAATATACCTACTGTACCATTCTTATTTGACAAAGAAGGTCCCTTACTTCTTCAATATCATTGGCCTTATAACCCCAGGTACTGAAATGGCCCCTTTCCCTTTTAAATATAGCAGGAACCTGGTGGTAATACATATATTTAGCACAGAGGACAGGAGGATCCTGGAGTTAATTATGTAATTTGGATACCTTGGCAATGCCTGCTACTGCTAATGTGGGTGTGTGTGTGTGTGTGTGGGGGGTTACTAATCATTCAAACCCATCAAATACCCTTAGCAATCAGCCAGCTCTCCTTTCTCCCTCCTGCTGAACAAACTCCTTAAAAATGTTTTGAGTTTGTAGTCTTGCAAAATTTCTGTTTTCAGTTTCAGTTTTCTTCTGTCCTCTTTGTTCGTTTGACCTTGTAGGTTGTTGCTGGAAAAAATTGGTTTCAGAGGGTGGAAAATGTTCCTCTGCCATGTCTCATTCTGCCATCTCTCTCTCCAGGGTGTCCCAATTGACCTTAGAGGGTTATGGTCCCTATGGACTGAACTCTCTATAACCCATGGGGTTGGGGGGTGAAAAGCAATAGCAGCAAAGATAGCAGCAACTCCTTGAGTCCTTTTGGCCAGCGGGGTTCCATGTTATCCCAGACAGGATTATTCCCCTGCCTTGTGTGCTCTGGCAGGGAAAATATTGCCTAACCCCAGGGATGGTATAATACCCTTGGACAAGGTCTGACAGACATAGTTCAAACAGGACAATCAACGGAGGCTTCCATCTTGATACAATGCTATCCTTGGGCCTCTAGGTGATGTGGCAGACACAGTCAATGGCAGACTGGTGAGTCCTCACTCCCTGGGTGGCCTAAGACACATAGACCTGGGTCTGGGAAAGGCTCCTTTTCTACTTTATGTGGGCCTTTATACAGTCACAGGACAATAGTCAATTAATTTATGACACATTTGCAAAAGTTTCACCCAGTGCTGCACTCCTTTTTGGGAAAGCAGTAGGAAACTGTTTTCTGTCCTCTTGCCACACTAAGGCAGGGGACCAAATTAAGTGATCTCCAGGGAACTGGCCAGTGTCTTTCTGCTGGTCCCCAGGCCTTTAATAGAACTGCACTTTGGTGTGGGTAACCTAGGAAACACCTGACTGACACAAAGCATAAAGCAAAGCAGCGCCAACAGTACCAGCAAGTAGTAGAGCCTTCTCAAATGGTGCTAGCCACTTGGGACAGCATGCTAGTAAGACAAGAGCAGCATAAAGGCTTTCCCACCTGGCTGCTATCAGTCAGCATCAAATCACGCTGCTGACTGCGCCAATTGTTTTGGATGTTATGTGAAAGTTTTTGTGGTGATGAGACACAAACATAGACACTAGCCAGCCTGGAATGCATGATAGGACAGCTTAATTAAATAAAGGGGCCTGGAGTGGGTGAGGGGAGAATTAGGGTGGTGGCAGGGCCTGGATCTTACCTAACCTAGGCTCCTGTGAGAGTCTGTGGAAGAAGGGGAAGGGGGGGATCTATGAGCACATATGGGTCCTGAGCCATCAGGGGAGAAGTAGGGCTTTCTTGCAGATGCTGGGGATTGGAAGTTTCAAACTATAGTCATGGGAAAAGCAGAAGCAGTAAAGGCCATTTGGAGAAGCTTCTTATCGTCCAAGCTATATGGAGATACAAGCCATGCTAGTAAATTATGTGGTGTGAAAGGGCAAGGGGCCATTTGGAGAAGAAGCAGCATGGGCCATTCAGATACACTAAGGGCTGCTTTTATCATCCAAACTATATGGTGGTACAGGTCCTGTCAGTTGCAATTATGCCCAGCAGTGCTAACTGCGGTGGTCAGTCAAGAGGAAACTTGGGACTAAGCCACACAGGATGGTGAGGCACTAAATATAGTTTCTTTTTGCCATTACAGCTTATATTCTAGCAGTGACAAAAAATAGTCCTACAGAGAAGAGATTCCATACTTTAATGGGCATTGGAACACCTGGATATCTTTGATTCAGTTGGCCTGGAGTGACCCAAGAATTTGCATTTCTAGAAAGCTCCCAATTGATGCTGATGCTACTTGTCTGAAGATCACACTTAAGAACCACTGCTATTATTTTCAGAAACCATTACAATTTTTATTCATTATTATACTGAATCATGAAGAAACATTTGGATTATGTTCAACACACTATATAAGAAAACAAAAAATATGCAACGCTTTTAAGAAAATTTCCATCAAAATATATATTGTTCTGGAGATTAACCTCCAGTTGCCTGGAAGGATTTCATAAGTAGAAAACCTTATTCCCTAAATTTTCAAAAATAATGTGCTGCTATATTAATGAAGTTTCCAATATTATTAACTTGAACACAGTATGATTATGTGAGTACATCCTTGAGCAATGTCAGCTGTGGGTATAACTTTAACAACCAATATCAGAGCCCTAGAAATTAGAATCAAGATTCATGAGTCAATCTGTATTCTCAGGTCAATGATAACCTTTGCTCCAAAATCCTTCATAATCCCCAAAACACTTTATGACATTATTTGCCTGAGTACATGGATTCATTTGTTGTGATATAATTTTTCTTAACAAAGCAATGAATTATATCTGATAATTCTAATTAATAGTTCATCAGGTGACTCCTGAAAGCACAAGTTTTATCACTTGAAGCCAACATGCCTACGTAGAGGTGTCAAGCTGTCACTTCCTTAAGAAATTAATTGATGAAGGTATCAACAGCTTTCTTGAAAATCTCTGAAGTAGCTTTCCTCAGAAGGGTGAAGATGATGGTGGGGATGCTGCAGTGGAATTGGGTTTCCATATCTCAGTGTGAATGGAATTGTAGGAGCCAGGTAGAGACAATTTATCTTCAGAGAAATGATGGGTGCAATTACCACAATAATCCATAGAAGTTAGGTGGTAAACAGGGTTTTGGCATGCCAGGGTAGTGGTGATATTTGTTTTGTTTTTTTAACAGGACCCCTAGAAATGAAATAGTTAGACAAACTTTCAAGGTACTTCCTTGACATCTATAAGCAGCAGAATTCTAATTCTGATGGGAGAAATCTACTTTGGCACAGCACACTTTAGTGGGGATTTTCAGTGTTCAACACAAGCTAGTTCACAGACTAGTAACCCTTTACATAAGTGTTAGGCCCCTTCCCTTTGAAACAGAACACTAGGTTAATTCTATATGCATGTACCACGGAATATTCTTCCAATTGTCTTCAATAGAATTTATAGCCACATGTTAGGTAGAATGTGTCCTTAGGAAAAGTAATTTTCAGACCTTCTGCAGATTATTTGATTTTGGCTTTGAACTAATGCTAATCCTTGGAGACTTAATTGACTATTGTAGTACACCTTCAAAGGGAAACTTACTGAGTTTAGGTAATATATGCTATCTTGGCCCTCGATGGTCTTGATATGGTCCAGTGAGACCACAGATGTATCGTTAGTTCTTTGTCAAGTCCCAAAATACATAGTGTGAATAGATATACTTACTAACAGTAAGAATTACTACATACTTTCCTGACATGTAGAAGGGCTTTATGATAAAAAAAGGCAATGGAAAGCACTGGAACTCCCTACACCCCTCCAATAAGGTAAAGCAAAATTAATTCCACACCCTTGGGTGAATTGCAGAGATTAGTGACTCCATCAAGATGTGAAAGATGCAGATGTGGTGAGAGGCACAATAGACCACATTACCTCACCTGTTTGCCCAGTGCAGAAGCCAAGGTACTCATAAAAATGATAGTAGGATATCCTGAATTTAATGAGATTGATACTGACTATAGTTGTAATTGCAGTGTATATCTTTAATGGAGAAAATCAATACAACATCTGGCACTGTTATAGAGCTTTGACCAGAAGAAAAATCTAAATTTTCCATCCCCAACCAGTAAAGGATCTCAGACATTTGGTTTTCTTCAACAGGTACCATAGGGTAACTTTATGCTCTGACTGGACTATATCTGTCTCCAGTTCTCTGGCATAATATAGTCCAGAAGGACTTTGATCAGTTTCATGTACCGCACAACATTAATGTGGTCCATTATATTATGTTTATTTGACCTGGAAAGCAGGGAGTTGCAGATGCCCTGTATGCCTCCTTTGTGTGCCAGAGTGTGTGAGACAAACCTCATGGAAGTTTGGTGGCCAAACTTCTTTGAAATTTAATTGAACCTCTTTCCCCATCAGATGAAATGATAGTGAACGTGTCTGGCACAAACAGAGATGTTCTGTGGAGTCTTTGGCAAACTCTGTAGGGTATCACTGTGCAGACTTTAGGGTTTTGGAATAAAGCCAAGCCCTATGTTGCTTGATTTCTATGTGAAAAGCATCTCCTGGCTTGCTACTGGGATCTGGTAACTCTGAATGTTTCAGCATAGGGCACCAAGTTACTCTGCAACCCAAATCGCCCATCATGAACTGTTAGTTTTTATGTAGACCACAAAACCAAAACATTGAAAGTGTGCACTGGTATTTCATTATAAAAGGGAAATGATATGTAAATAGATATCTAAAACTGGTAAAGAAGCATAAGTTAATTGTAGAAGTAGGCGGTTCACCCATATGCTACCTGGTTCTATTGCTTTCTTGCCTGTCTGTTAACCACACTTATTGTCTCTGACTTGTTAATGGAGTAGGAAAAACACAGTCCTGATTTAAGGATGTATCTGTAGCATATACCATAACTAACCAGATCTGGGTGGCTATTTCACTCTAGTACCTTTCAGGGGTGGCTCTGAAGAAAAGTAGTAAAATGAAATCCTTTCAATGGGCAGAATTTCAGATGATACAATTGGTTATATGCTTTGTGTGCAAGAAAAAAGTAGATCAAGAATCAAAAATGTTTAACAAGAATTTTGGAGAAGAGACATGTGACTGGACCTCTTCTATCTAGAACATAGTAAGCAGATACTTTAATGCACCCATGAGATGCATCTATTGCAGAAAAGACAGGGATGGGTTGAGGTTTCTTTGAATTCATACATTTCTAGTTTTTTACTAAAGAAACATTACCTAAATTGACTTCTTTCTTGAAATTGGAAATATCTTTCATTCTTCATCCATGAGTTTTAGTCATCTCTATTTTGTCTGAAATGCCCTGGAGTACAAGTGCAAAAAAAAAGAAAAAGAGAACTTTAAAAAATTATCAGTTATATAATGTCCATACGTGGCTAAATAATGTTAAAACCTAGTGTTAGCCTACTGAGCAGATTGTGAAAGACTTTCAACTAATATATGATTACCTTTCAAGAATTCTCATGATTTAGTAACTTTGTTTAAGAAGTTGACCAGGTGGCATGATTTCAAGAGGCAGTACTATTAAAGAGGGAAGTTAGCAAAGCCATTTCTGACTTTGTACAGCACCATTATGAAGAAGGGAATCCCGAATCCAGAGTGTCTGTGCCTTCCAGAGAGAATAATGACGTAGGCCTTGGAATGAGCAAAAAGAATCCCTGGAAAACCATAAATAGAGGATGCCTCAGCTATGACATTGCATAAGACATACAAGGTATAATTCTTGTTTCATTAATTGGCATTAAAACACATTGAATTCACTAAAAAGTGATTATTGATAAGAATGAGAAAACGAGAAAAACTGTTTTTATGCTTTTCAGTATTTATCAAATCACAAATTGTATTTTATACCAAGTGAAACATATATCCCCTTTAATAAAAACAAATGCAATGATGCTTAACAATAATTAGAGATTTAGAAACAATAAAAATTAATGAATACCACAAGAGTAAAGGATGATAGTTAATTCTCTTTGGTTTTTAGGGATAAGGATTACCATTCATTTTTATATTTAAAAAATACCATTTCATTGCACCTTCAATTCTTTTCAGACGAGATCGGGCGCGTTCAGGGTGGTATGGCCGTAGACCTTCAATTCTTTTCAATGCATACATTTTTCTACTTTTCTAACAGCCAATGGATGCATGATTTTAACTGAATGATAAATGAAAGAATGTTAGCATGATCTGTCTTTCAATTCATAATTATAGACACAACTTTTATTTGAGTGAATTAAGACAGAAACATATCAAAGAGATACTTTGGGCCTCATGGATTAGAGAAGGCCAAAGATGTTACTTATTCTCCATTTTATCTTATTTTGAACTTAATTAGTACAGCTTCATTCAGATGCAGTGATCTAACATTAATCTTGTTTTTTGTATATGTATGAAATATGAGCTTAATAAAAATTCTGTAACCTATCATGTTTAATTCAAACAAGATTTCTTACCCCTTACAGCTTTAGTTTTTCCCAATGCATGGTAATGTCAGTTACCATTTGCCTCTATAAAGAAATTTGAGAACATAAGGATACTTTTTTTGCATAAAACGATATTTGAAGAGTTCCAATCTATTTTCTAACTTAGCCGGAAAACTTCACCCAAAATGTTACATGTGAGAACTCTAAATGTATTATAATAAGTGCATATAAAGAAGGACATTGAGGAGTTATTTAAATTTTTGTGGGCAAAGGAGATATTCAGTACAGAGAAGAATGTGATTTGGGGCTTGAATTTTAAAAAATAATTTTGCTTAATTGATTTTTAAAATTATTTAGATATTTACTTATTATGTATAGCAAATGAGAGTCTTCTGTTTCTGAGCTTCTGTTTATGAACAGATACTGGTTATAGAACTTTTACTGTGTTTCCTCAGGCTATTCCTCAGAAGAAAAATGATTGAGATAAGGGGGTCATAAGAATGATCATTTTTCCATTTAACCATGCTGCCAAATATTTTTTTCTTCAAAATGCATATGCTAATGGATTTTTTTACTAAAAATAAATCATATTTCTGTTTCAAATTTAAGAGCAGAAGATGGAGTCACTTTTTTATACTATCTCCATACTATTTCCTGTTATCTACACCTAAGATGACTCTTCAAACTCTTTAATAAAGCTCTGGTTTATCTCCACATCGTTAGATTACTTTTGGAGTGTTTATCACCATGAAATTACTTTCCTCTATATTTTTCCAAAAAAAAAGCTTACTACCTTTTGTTTTCCTTTCTAAGAAAAGTTGACACAAATGAAAGAGTACTCATATATTTTCTTCTAAATAAAAGTATTGGCTTATTTCATTATACTAATTATTCAATATGAACAAATATAAGTTTGTACTATTGGAGTTGTAATTTTGTCCATTAAAGCTATACACATGAGGTCTGGGAATGAAATTGAGATTTTATAAGAGGTGAAAAAGGTACACATTCTTCACAGAAGAGCCCAGAATTTGTAATAAGAATTTAGCCTTTATGATTATTTAGAACAAATCTTCCATTTCATCAATGAAAATCTGCAAGTTTAAAAATAAACTACTAGAAGTTATATAAAAGATATAAACTGAAATTATAAAGTTTAATTAAATGTTTCCCCAAAACATGCTGCTTTATTTAAAACTCCCCCCCTCTCTAACATCATTACCCCTTTCCTTTCAGCTAGGTTATTCTCCTCCATTTTCAAACATACACAGTTTTTTGCTTTCACCTAGTGTTTCTTTTATGTACTTTTCAAGTGGTCTCTGGTCCAGCTAAGCCTAGCCTATTCAGATACATCCTGACCTAGTTCTATGTTTTTCAAATATGTTCTGGTCAGATAAACTGGTTTCATGCTGTCAGAAATTGTTCAAATAGCTTCTGATTGCTTTGTAACGAACTATGATATTTGATAAAATTATCTCTACTTAAAACAATAAATATACCTAAAGCACTATGCTTTTTCTTTTTCTTTTAAGTTGTCTGCCAGATTAATTTCAAGATAGACATGGTTGAAGAGGGAGTGGGTTGGGGTTTAGGCGGGGTTGGTCAAGTCAAAGCAAAATAATCTTGGTCAAATCACAGATATTTATCATCTTTTTAAAGATTTGTATAAAATTTTGGTGTAATGGAAATACTATAGTTTATTTTACCAATACACTATGGTATTTAGGTTTGTTATTCTAGTCAACATAACATGAGGGAAAATAACTGATGTTCTTAGCATTTGTCTGAGGACCTAGTAGCATACAATTCCATTCATTTGCCCTGTTTGTCTATTTTTATGTCACCACAACCCAATCTTGAATATTATAGCCTTATAATGTACGTCATTTAATCTGGTGCTGTAAATTCTCCGAAATTGTTATTTTTCTTTAATATTATTTTTGCTTTCTTAGGTATATTGCATATGAAATAAAGAATGAGCTTGTCAATTTCTACAACAAGCCTACTGGATATTTGATTGAAATTGTTTTAAATGTATAAATAATTTGGAGAGAAATAATAATATGTGTCTTCTGATACAGGAACATGGTATATCTCTTCTTTTGTGACTTTCAGTCTATTAAATTTATTCAGAGTATTTATGCTTTTGACACTATTGTAAATGGTATTTTATAAAATTTATTTTAAAACTGCTCATTACTGGTATATATAAATAAATACAGATTTTTAAAATATATAACGATACTGTGTCCTTAAACTTGCTAAATCCACTTATTATTCAACAGGTTTTATTTTTAGTTCCATAGAATTTCTATGTGGACAATCATATTGCCTATAAATATGCGAATTTTTACTTGTTTTAACATTTTATTTTAATTGCCTTTTTGATCTTTTCAGGACTTGCAGTCTAATATTGAATAGAAATGACAAGAACAGACAGGGAGAAAATTATTTAATATTTTGACATTAAATATGAAAATCTGTAGGTTTTACTTAGATGCTCTTTTACAGATTGAGACAGACTCATTCTATTCCTAGTTTGTTGAGAACATTTATAATGAATAGAAGTTGAATTTTTCTAAATGCTTTTTTTTTGCTTTGATTGGTATTGACATTTGATTTTTCCTTTATTCTGCTAATACATTGATTGATTTTGAATTTTAATCAACCTCATATTCTTGGGGTAAACCTCACGTACTCATGATATATGTTCATTTTATTAGTAACTGAATTTGAAATCATATTTGTTAAGGATTTTTTTATCTATGTATATTAGACATATTAACATATACATTTCTTTCTCACATCTAAGTTTTAATATACAGTATTTTTGATATATTAAAGAGGTTCTGTTCTTTATATATAAGATGCTCTGAAGCTGTGCACTTTGTTTTCCTATTCATGGTTTGTCCTAAAGGAACTATCAATGAAAATGCTTTAATAAAAATATTTGAGTCTGATTAGTTTATGTGGGAAATTATTTGTCCCTTAGACACATGCTATCTTCAAAAGATGAGTTAGAAAAATATTCTCCTTTTGTCTATTTTCTGAAATAGTTTTCTTTGTGGGAAGAATTTTAGTTATGATTTCAAATTCTTTTGCACAGATGGACTTCTTCAGATTTTAATTTCTTCTTATTCAAGTTTTGGATTGCATCTACATTTCCAAATATATTGACAACATTTTTTCACATGCCAACTTTTTAATTCTCATATTAATTTTTGTGATATCTATATTGATATTTTTCTACCAATCTTTATGTTGATACGAATTTTCTTTCTCTTTTTTAAACAGTATATCTAATGACTTTTCAATTAATTTTTCCAAAGAAACTATTTGAGATTTGGTTGATTATCTTTGTTTTATTTTTCTTATTTCCTCAATTTCTTTTTGATTTTTATTATTTCCTTTTTTTCAATTCCTTTAATTTGTTCTTCTTCATCTAGCTTCTTATGTTAGGGCTTGGGTAATTGAATTTACAATTGCATTATTTTATTATTTTCCAATGTATGTATTTTGAATAAAGTATAAATTTCCTTCCAACAACAAATTTTGCAATGCTCTGCTTTTATTATTCTAAAGTTCAAAACATTTTCTATTAAATTGTGATTTAATCTGCAAGCTATAGCTTATCTTTTGTGTATTTTGCAATATTTCCCAACATTTGCATATTTTCTAGATAACTTCTTATTATCAATTTCTATTTTAAGATCATTATAGGCATAGGACATACTCTGTGTTATTTGAACTTTTGAAATATATTAAGATTTGGGATTTGTCCCAAATCTTGGGACAAATTTTTGGAGAATATACAATTTGTTTGTGCTTAATGCATATTTTGGGCATAATTTTCTATACTCTTCAATATGTGGAATTGGAGAATTACAGTCTTCAAATTTTCTACATTTTTAATATTTTTGACTACTTTTCCTATCAATTACTTAATAAGTGATGCTAAAAGTTCCAAACACAATTATAGTTTTTCTTTTCTCAATTTATTTCTTTTAGTTATTGTTTCATGTATTTTTAAAAATTAAGATTAGTTACCTTTACAATTGTTATGTCTTTTTGGTGAATTAATTCATCCTTTTATCATGGTAAAATTTCCATTTTTATCACTGGAATACATATTGTCCCAAGTCTATTTATCTAAACCTAATATAGATGTAACAGCTTTTTATTCTTGGTGTCTGTGGTCTGTATCTTTTCCCATCCCTTGATTTTCAAGTTGTCTACATGTAATTGAATAATCGTTTTATAGAGAGCCTGAAAATCTCTGCCTTTAATCAGAATTATTAATCTATTTTCATTTTATGTCCATGATGGTATGGTTGATATGGTGTTTGTTTTTTATATGTTCTATGTCTTTTATTACTGTGTCATTCTTTTCTTATTTTCGGTGAATTGTTTATGCACATACATCTACACAAGTACATACACCTATAAACACACATATATAATCAATTGAATGTATATATAGACTTAATTGAATATATATGCAAATATATAAGCACAACCATATACATACATGGGCACACATGTGTATCTATGCATATATATGTATATTTCATTTTATCTCCTCTCTCAACCATATGTCTTTGTTTTATTTTTTAGAGGTTGCTGTAGAGGATACACTATGCATATTTAATTTATCTTAGTTTACTTTTGAATATTATACTACTTCATGAACATTATGAGAAACCTACCACGGAATAATTCCTTTTATTTTACTCCCACACTTTGTGATGTTGTTGTTATACATTTTACATATATTACAAACCCAGAATATATTGTTATTTTTGCTTTGAACAGTCAATTGTACTTTAATGAAATAAAAATATATGTAATTTTAAAAGGTCTTATTTAGTACACTTTTGGTTTTCTTTATACATTCTTGCAGCAATGTATGGGATTCAAACTGGTAATATTTGTTTTAGCCTGAAAGTTTTATTTAATCATTTCTTTTATTGCTGCTCTGCTAGAGAAGAATGCCTAAAAAAAATAAAACTTTTAATATTGTTCTAAATTTGAGGATAAATCTCTGGCTGCAGACAAGTGCTAGCGGATTGTCAAGTAGTTGGATTCTTTTAAATCAGACTTACTCCTGTAGTTTCATTAAAAGGGAAAATAAAAATCAATCATTGACTATGAGCAAAATAAATATATTGATGTATATAATCAGAAACATTTTTATCTTAAACCAAAGATTATTTAAATTTTTATTTTTTTTTTTTTTTTTTTTTTTGGAAATTAAGTTTCTGAGCCCTGGATCATTTCCAGTGATATTTGAGATGAATGTCAGACAAGGTAAACAACACAAATGTCTGCATATGTGGAGGCTCTTCCAGTTTGCTTTACATACTTAAAGAATCAAAGAAAATCACTTAGTCCTTGTCTTCCTGTTCACTGACTCAGATGAAGTGGGTAATTATCCAGTCATTCTCTTTACCGATTTTATAGAGAATATAAAATTTTAAAGCGATTAGAAAATTCAAATTTTAATGAATCTCTGACTTGCGAGTAAAGGGGTGTTGTGTTGTTGTGGTGGTGATGGTATATGTGTGGTGGTTTTGTGCTAACAAACATTGGAAATTCTCTTCTATTTAGAATGGTAGTGGGTTTATTTCTAAAAGACATAGAATTTCCATGTAAATTGGTTAGATTGCTAAACAGACTTTGAGATGAAGGGAATGGGTAATGTTTAGGAATGCTTTTGCTCTTAAGAGGTTTTCCTTCACACAGGCTCGCACACAAAAACAAAGCTAAAACAATGAATAAAAAGTGACCCCCTATGTACATTTCTATATAGTATAGTGTTTCCATCTAACAGTGACCTTAGGAAAGTTCATTTTGGGTTTATAAGCATACTATAACTGTTTCTTGTAGATACAGCTCAGAACTAGCTTATTGTATTCAGGGCTAGCACTGATTAGCATAACAGGCTCAAAGATAATTTAATAAACATTATCATAGCCTCAGCAAATCTGTTGAGGTTTAACTGGATTATAAAATAATTTTATCCAGGATTCATTTTACTAAGGTGTCCTGCAGTGTATTTTTTTTTAATTGAAGGAATTACTTTTGCAATCATTGGTATCCACTTTTTAGGATTCATTCTCTTTAGAATACATTACCTGGTCATTTCAGTCCTGTGACATTGCTATATGAATGCATTTGTCAGCAGTTTGCTTTTATTTCACCCTGTAGGCTTTGCCTAAGGAGTCAGTGGAGATTTACAATTAGGAAGAAAGATGGAGGAGGAGAAAGCTTTGGGGATGGGCTAATTGACATCTTTAATCAACCATATAAAATTATGCAAGATTTTTGCTTCATCTAAAGAATGTATATTCAGGCAGATTTCCTATTGCCTCATTCTTAATTTATAAATGACCTGAATTCCTAGCTTCACTATGGAGTCACCTTAAATATAGATTCTTAAGGAAAGTGCTTGCCTCACATAAGGATGATTACCATGTACTGTTAATTTGCCTTAAAGAAACAAGTTATTTTTGCCTAGATGTACTGCCTTAGAGTAATTACCATTAGGATAAAAAGTGATGACAATTGAGGTAGAAGTTGGCTTAAAATATATTAAAAATGAAGGCATGAATGTAATCATCATGCCTTCCTGAAGTGAAAAATATTTTAAAATATTAGGTAATATGTTGTTAAAAACAAAAACTGCACCAATTTTAAACAGATAAGGAAGACTGTCACAGGAAAAGAGAGAAGGGAAACCAAGCCTGATCTCAAAGGACAGCAAGCATTCCAAGAGTTGGAGTGGGCTGGTGAAAAGGGACCAGGTATGATGGGGGGGAGATCTCTGCTAAGGGTGAACGATTTCCTGAGGTTGCAGTTAGGACATTTACAATATTTTCTATTAAGGTAATTGTGCCACCTGGAGTCTGGAAGAAGAAGGAGACAGGAAGAGGGAAATGTGGAACGACCTAATTGGGAACATCTCAGGTGCCTGGATAGTTTAAGTGCCAGGTGACTGGGAGGCCAAAGGCCTGGAGTCAGAGAGAAGCCTGTCAAGTTACAGAGAAGTTAAGGCAGTCTTGGTCAATGTCTAGGGAAGGAGAACACTGTTCAATGGAATCTTTTATATTGCATTGATTTATCTGGCCCAGAAAAAATAACTTTAATTTTACTTTTTATGTATTTGCATAGAATAAGTTTCTTGAATGTTTACTACCATAGATGTAAAATGTCCATCTTGTTGAACACACATTGGATTATGATCTTTATGTAAACAACATATCCCATAACCCTGAGCAAAATACCATTCCTGTGATACATTAGATCACCAGTTAAAACAGGATTTGATGATATAAATGCATTTTAGAAATACTGGCTAAAAGAAATGTTTAATAGACCACTTTGCTGAAGAATTTATCAGAACCTTTAATTCTAATAAAATTAAGATTTTATTTTAATTATTCAGAATGCATAATTAAGATACAATATTTTCCATACATATTTAGCTATGGAAATCATTTTAAAAAGCACTTAATAAAAGCTCTTCCATTGCTAGGATCACAAGTCTACAGTAGAACAACTGTAAGTTTCCTCTAGCAATGGAAGAACTTTTATCATGGATGTGGAGCCAGTGGCCACTGGAGGTTCTGAGGGGACAGAGAGGGAAAAATAGGTGTAATTTGGGGGCATTTTTGGGACTTGGGAATTATTCTGAAAGATATTTCAATTACAGATACAGATCATTGTATATCATGTAATGACTTGCAAAAATGTGCGGGAGAGAGTATAAATGAAAATCCTCCATTTGAAAAACAGAGAATTAAATTTAATAACTTGTTGACTTTAGATATAATTTATCTAGTCTTATCACTTACTGTAGTATAAAAGTGAGCTTAGGGCACATGATTTTCAGAAGAGAGTTCAGCACACATTCTGAAGCACTCACTTTGTGTAAAGCTTTCTGTGGATGAATATAGAGAGGAAAAATATAAAGTTCTTAATCTTTTACTAGAGAGACAGAGATATACATGTAAAAGTAGTGAAGATACGCACAAAAGAGGGAGAATGAATAGAGAAAGTGTTAAGTGTTAACTGGGTATAGAATAAATCAGACTTAAGTCTCCAAAAACTTTTGGTCTATCATACTCTAGGGTGGTCAATAAGGTAATGACGTACAAAACCAGCAGAGTGCAGTGGCAGAAGAAAAAAAGGATCAATTATAAAGCCTATACAATTTCAGCATTTAGAAGGGGAAGAAACAACAACAACAAAGTCAACAAAGGATATGAAGGAAACAATAAGAAAGAAAAACGATGAAGCTGTCCAAGATAAAAAGTTTTTCAAGATAAGTGATTATTTAAAAGAAATTTGTAGGGAAGATTTTTAAGAAGATGAAGTCTGTGGAAAAGCCCACTGAATTTCTCAATCCAAGGAATGATGATGCTTTAAAGAATATTTTTAGTAAGTACAGTAATAGGGACAGATGCTATTTTAAGTTGTGGAACAGTGAAAGTTAAGTGAGGAAGTTGGATAGTGTGTGTAGATTTATTTTTAATGAAATTTAATTGTAAAAAAAAAATTTATGAAGGAATAACAATGATGGTGCAAGGTTATTTTACTAGACCAGAGATTTTTTATGACCAAATTAGAAATTGAGAGGGAGATTGAAGATGTGAAAGAATTATTGATGGGGAAGCGGCTGTGGCTCAATCAGTAGGGCTCCAGTTTACCATATGGGAGGCCCCGGGTTCAGTTCCCGGGGCCTCCTGGTGAAGGCAAGCCCGCCCGCATGGCGTGGTTAGCTGACCCAGCGAGCACAAGCAGCAAGGGGGGGATGAATGAATAAATAAAATAAAACCTTTAAAAAAAAAAAAAAAAGAATTATTGATGTGTTAAGCTCCTGGAGAGGGTATGACAGGGTTGAGAAATTAGCACTGGAAATGAAGTGCTTTTTCCCTGGAAAGGCACAATGTGACAATTGGTTAAAATATGAAGAAAATGAAATGCAGAGTAGAAAGAATTTAAGGGATTTGCACTGTGGCATTTAATTTTTTAACAACATACAAAGTGATGTCATCTGTTAAAAATGAGGGAAAAATTACATTTGGGGTTTGAAGACAGTAGAATTTCAGCAGAAAATATGAAACATTAGAAGTATGTACAAGAAGTGAATTTAGAGAGAATTAAATTTCAGCAACACAGAGAAATTTTACTCTAGCTTCTCTAACACATGACAGAAAGCAGAGGGTGTAATTTACCCAGGTTTAGGAATTATAAATATATGCATAATCTAATGTAGAAACAGAGAATTTGATAATTGAGGGAACTGCAAAGTATAAAAATCTTTCTCTTTTTAAAAATACTCTATTTATTAGGTCAAAAATCAGGTGTCAATAAATTAAAAAATATTTAAATCTTACAATGTATCTCTTTTTTTTTGAAGTTGCATCAGCTTTATCTGCATGACATCTCATTTTTATGATACTTATTGTTATATGTCTATATGTTTATATGTTTGAGCTACATTTTGTTAATGATGCTTTTTTTTTTTTTATTGTGGGTAAAAATCAAAATTTTCACTATACATACCAACATTTGCAAAATGATATATAAATATATATGCATATATGTGCATTTGCTTACAAAAATGTTATTTATGTATATATATAAATATATTTTAAGAGGTGCTTAGATTACCCAAAATATTACACGGAACCCACTGGGATTCCCATGTTGCCCACCTCCCACACCTCCCACCACATCCCACACAAACATCTCCCACAAGTGTGGCCCACCACCCTTGTTATTTGTATGACATGGCATCTCAATGCGTGTCATTAGTATCAATAATACATAAAAATTAAAAACTTTTAGTAATAGAGAAAATCATATATTCTGAATTTTTTTGGCAGTTCTGGTTGTTTTTAAGCTATTTTTAATACCTGCAACAAAAATATTAACACAATTAGAAAATAAAGCAATTTTACATTGTATAATTCTCTGGAATGGTGTTTGGGAAGAACAAAAAAATCAAACTATTATTAGGTCATCATTAATGTGTTTGTGAGTTCTCAATCTAGACTTTTATTAAGGAAAGAAGCAATACAATAGGTTTGAGGAAGATTCTGTTATACATACTTGAAAATTGTTCATCCATAAATGGGAGGAAATTTAAATGCAATTTTAAGAATAATGATCTCATAACTTTGTATAATATTCCATTAAGATTTAAATAAAGCTTTAGGAACTTCATTTCCTATCATGTGAAAATATTCCAACAGTTTTTTTCTTTCCCCTTGAGGTCCAATCAAAGACAGCTTGAAATTTGTTAAAATACCCAAAATTCTGACTGTCTTTGTTGGACCTCAAGGGGAAAGAAAAAAGCTGTTGGAATTTTCATATCATCAACATGAAATGAAAGTTAGTTTAAGCTATTAAAATGGTTGATCTTGCCAGTTTTAGAAGTTTTTGTTGTATTTTAAATTAATTGGTGATAATAAAAGTGGGGTTCAGACTGTTGAATAAAAGCAATGGACACTAGTTAATTTGGCAGGACAGAATTTATCCAAAGTGCCATGACAGGGAAGAAGAGCCAGCAACAGCCAAACTCAACTCTGGCTAGCACAGAAGTAGCTAGATATTTTAAAGGACACAACAAGAAAGAGAAATAGGGCTCTGGAAATTTACAGAGAGGGCCTGAGGGCAGTATGAGAGGGAAGAGATGAGGGGAACTGGAAGATTGCTGAGAGGCGTCTGGAAAAGGTCAGAGACAGTCTGGCTTATAGAAGGTGGTCAGGCGATTGTGTAGTTTTTCTAAGAATAGCAATTCTCTTGTTTAGACAGTATTACCTTATCTTAGGTAAGAGCTCAGGATGGGGTCAGGCTCTGCCAAATGACATGGCCTAGCATTCGGGAAATCCACACTAAAGTTTGGCCAAGATTCTAGTGCAAAGTTCTGACAATTAGTGGGGCCAAGCAGGTTTCTTGTAAGGATTCACACAACTAAAGAATTTAGGAGGACAGTTTTACTGTTTTCATCCCTTCTGTAAATTAATAGAAACCTCAGAATTTGAATGTCCAATGGAAACTCCTAGCTAGTTTTTCCTTGCCTCAAAATTATTTGAGGAAAGACAAAAGTAATATTCATAATCAACTACCCCTCCTTAGCGACTTTCTGAGTTACTTCCACAATTATAACTATAAATGAAGTGGGACGTAGGCAACAATAAAGAAATATACTTCAGTAGTTACTATGTTTCTATGCATTTAAACATTACAATTGATCAGGACCTAATTTGGTACATTTTCAGTGGAGCTATGGATGTTTTTTAGCATACCTATGATTATAGTGGAGTGAGGGATGGTAGAGTACATTTATTTCATTTAAAGCACACTACAAGAGAATGTGGGAAATCTTGAGAATTTTGTAAGTACTCTATAGAGTTTAAGTAACATGTGGAATGTGCCTGCATTCTTAATATTTTCTCTGAGGCACACCTCTTGAAGTCTGATTACTAATATATTCTAGTAACAACCCTGCTATATATTTAGTTTGATTTTGATGAAAACACTCTAAAATCATCTAGGCAGGTCAGCTAAAGCACATGCAATCAAACAAATGATTTAAAAAAAGGAAATCCATTCCAATAACTGAAGTCCAGTCAAAAACCATTATCATTTCCACAGATATTCCCATATGAAATTTTCTGATTCTTTCAAACTCTGCATGCATTATTTATTTTCTCTTTCCAATTTTGATCACATAGAATAATGTAAGGAATAAATCTAACAATAGGCATGATTTCTTGGCATTTTAGAATACACAGAAGCAACTAAATGCGTGAAAAATAATATTCTTGGGTGCACTTAGTACACTTTCTCCCACATTTCCTTAACTCGCTCTCTCCTGAAAAGGGTTCATTCATTCTCATCAACTAATGAATAACAAATCAATGATGAATAATAAATGACTATCTATAATTTATAAATAAATATAGAGGAATGGAAGAGGGACAATTTATTTACAGATCAGGGCAAAGTGGAAATATATAAAACATGTGAACTGGAAAGCTGAAAATGTACCAGGATTAGTTAGTTTCTGTGGTGACATTTAGTTATGCATTTCAAAAATACATATTCTTAATTTTAATTCATTTCTGTGAGTATGTGCCCATTGTAAATAGGGACCTTTGAAGATATTGGTTTTTCGTTAAGGTATCGCGAACAAACAGGATGGGTCTTATTCCTGTTCTTGGAAACCTTATATAGAAGGCCAGAGCAGGACTCCATGGAGAGCAGTCAGAAGCCAGAAGTCAACAGAATGCTGGAACGAGAGGTGAAGATGCTGCCACATACACTATATCATGAATGCCAGAAAAGGCAAGAAACCCCACAAATTTCTTGCCCGCCAGAAGATTCTGACCCCAGGAGGAAGAAAGAATTCTAGCCTCTGAAACCAAAAGCCAATAAATTCCTGTTGCTAAGCCAAATTATTATATGGTATTTGTTTTAGCAATTAGGAAACTAAGTTAGTTTCCTTAAGAGAATGATGGTTTAGTTTCATTCAAAGGAGTGTCTTTTTTAGAGGAGTGGTAAAAATTAAGTTGCAGGGAAATTATAAAATAACTCTAAGCACATATAGTTTTTTTAAATTTGATAAAAATTATATAAAATAGTGATCTTTTTCAGCTATTTGTTACTATTCCATAAGTTCATGAATATGAAGGGATCAGATTGCTTAAATCCACCTTGGAACGTTGTTTTTGCTATCTACTTGCTTCTAATCTTCCAAATCCATCACCTAGAGAAGAAATTTCACTTTAAAAAGAAACATACACTTCAGGTGTTTTACAATCTGATTCTAATCCACCTCTCTCTTTTAATCTTTGGTCACTCCTAATACCCATCACCCTGAACATAACTTTTCCTATTTTAATTTTTCAAAATCACACATTCTATTATGACTGTTTACTATTTTTTAGCCTTTTTGTCCCAGCACTAATACTACCTTCTCTATAATCCAACAGTCTTTAGCCATTTTCTTACCATAGCATTTTTCATTTTGAATTTTATTTCTTCTTTATGAATTTATGTCCTCCATAAGAGGAACTGTATCATGAATCTTTAGATCATGAATACTTATGTAGTGCCTTATGGTATGTGATAAGTAAATATTTCTTGGTTCAATAAATAAATGAAATCTACAATCTTCATGTTTCCTTCTAGTCACAATAATTTTGGACCTCATCTTGCAAATCTGGGACAAAGGAAACTTCCAAAGCCATTGGGTATCTTTGAAAATTATAGAAGTCTCTGTTTTACTATTATATACTTTAGTCTTTCTGTTCAATCAGTCCAAGCACAAAAGCCAATTATATTGATGTTCAGAGACTCATCACTATCATAAAAATGTCACCTTGATGGTACTTGTTAATCATAGTCTTTTTCTTCTTCCCTGTATTTCTAGAAGGTAAGGGATAATTGTATATCCTTATGTTCCTTTGCCTTGCTCTTTTACATGAAGTAATCATTCATTCTCCCAGGGTTAGGTGAATACAAAGAAAGATTAATTATGTGTTAGATTTCCAACTTCCAGTTGTGTAATAACTATGTATCTCTTTGTAGAGTACTTGACTGTTCTTTATAAGGCTATGACTGTGATAGAGGTCATTCATTTGGATTCACAATTACTAAGGAATCATTTAATCTTTATATAGAGAAGGGAGTTAACTGTGAACAGAATAATCTATATGAGAAAAGTTTCACTTAAAAATTAAGAATATAAATGTTATCTTTTCTCAAGTAAATGAAATCAGCTATTTGTCCTTTAAGTCTATGAAAAAAAAAATTGAGTGAAGCAACATGTTGGCTATATTTCTTTCTTTTTTTCTTTTCTCCCTCCATTCAATGCCTTAATTTCTTTCTCAAAGAAAGTTTTGAGTATCACTCCAAACACTCTCTAAACTTTAACAATACAAAGATAAATAAGTTAAAATTTTGAAGGAAGAGGCGTTTTTGTTTTTTGAATGAAAAGAAAACCATGTACTGAATCATGTGGTAGTATTTGTTGTTATTTCAAATTGGATATTGAGAAAGTTAATTTCCCCAAATGTAACCTATCTTTTGACAATAGAGAAAAATATCTTCCTTTGTAAACTAATAAATAGGCATCTTGGTTATACATTTCAGTTTCTTTTGAGTTTGATGAATAAATTCCCTAAATTAAGTCAATCTGAGGACTCAATGTTGGATAAAAATGTTCTTCTGTAATATTCCAAATTCTTGCAATAAAGAGATATTATATTCAAAGAGGTAATTAATGGGAGTTTTAGGAACTGATGAGATGGTGGCAGAGTAATGAGAACCAACAGTGGCTGATAAGCACCCAGGGCTTAGTAAGACTAAAAGCTATTACTGGGAAACGGATGTGGCTCAAGAGGTTCGGCATCCGTCTACCATATGGAGAGACCCGGGTTCGATCCCCGGTACCTCCTGGTAAAAAAAAAAAAAAAAAAAAAAAAAAAGCTAGTACTACCCCTGTCTTGAACAAGCAAAAGAAGAGGTCTGCTGTTACATGAACCCCAAAGAGTGCTGAAATCATGTGGCCTCACAGAAAGAGTTGTGGAGTTTAATACAGGAAAGCAATCCCTGTCAAATGGTTGTGGGTTGTTTATGGGATGGGGGACTGGGGGTTGTTCTGAGAGAATAAATAACAAGACTGCTCTCTCTCCTTCAAAGTTATTTTTGACCAGACTGGCAAAGTGGTCCATAAAGGCCAGCCTCCTGAGACTTGACAAAGACCAAGGCAGGGAAGGATGGAGAGTGGAATTTGAGGACCACACAGAACCAGCAAACAACCTTGCTTTAATATATAGGATGCATTTCCAATGTTAAAAATAATGATTTTCAGATTCCATTTCTTCTACTAAGGTAGCGCGATACTTTTCTACACCACAAGTCAGTGATTAAAGGTCAATAAGGGTCCTTTTACCATAAATTCTGCATGAAATTTTAAAGATATCCTTTCAGATCTTGAAAACTGAAGATACTGGAGGTCATCAGAGGTGGGAATAAGTCTCTAGATGACAATCATTAGATGCAAAGAGAATCCAAGTTAGAATCATTTTTCTTCAGAAATATCTTGGAGTGGGGATTGAAAGAACACCAAAAATTATGGCAGAGGGAGGCCTCGTATAACGGAGGGTAGAGTGTTGAATTTACCTGGAAAAGTGCCTGGAACACATTAAGCTCTCTGAAACGGTCACATTGAATATTAAAAATACTTTTAGTTCCAATACTATCACTAGCTCTCTTTGTAAACTTGGGTAAGTCACCTTGTACACAAAATTTTCTTTATCTATTAAGTGGGGACAGTACCTATTATGTAAGGTTGTTTCTAGACTTTACTAAAATCATAGGCTGAATAATATGAAACTACCATTTATTTAGATATTGGTGATTTCATATGGTTCAACCTAATTCGTTGTGAATCTTTTCTGTGAATACTAAAGTGTAAAAACTAAAGAATACATAATTTATCAGATGCTTTCATTTCATGTTCAAAATTCTCAAATATTCTTAGATATTATGACTGTAGAAGTTAAGCAGCAGATCTTATTTTCTCTTTTCCACTTACCTATTAATAAAAGCTACTAATCATTAACATTAATTGAATGTTATTTACTTGCAAAGCCCAAATGCTAAGCATATCAGTTGTTCTTGTTTTTCTTGTGACACAGGACTTTAAAGTTGTAGGAAGATGTTTTCTTTATAAATCAATATGATCTTTTACAGTTGAGGACGAAAAAGAAAATCACGGCTTCTCAACATTTTCTCCTAACTTCATGCAAGAAAATGTTGCTCAGTATGCCCCCTAACCATTCCCTTTCTGCTAACATTAGGTCTCTAAACACAGTATATTTCAATTGATTACATTTTTACTCTCTAAAATAAAATTGCATTATTGTTCTGCTTCTTGAAACTATAATTTAATTGGCATTTAGGTGTTTTGGAACTATTCGGCCACAAATTTACAGAAATATTTTAATTCATTCATATTGAAAGATATTCATATTAACCATGAATAAATTGATCAGTTTAGCATTGAGGAGGAGTTTTTAGTTTCTAATTATTTTCAGTCACCTTTCAACATTGTCTACCTGCTGCAAAGGTAGGAGCAAAGAGCTATATGAGTACCTATAATTTCTTGTTAAAGTAAAGATTAAGTGTGGCAATATTTTTAAATGTTTACTCTCAGAAATTAGAAAATTGTCTCATTCTTGCTATTAAGGTGTTTTCTGTAACAATGTGTAGAATAGGTAGAATGGAAAGGACTGTAGAAAATGTTCATTATGCTCAGTTACAATTTGATTATTTAAAACATGGGTTGGCAAAATACTGCCTGTGTTTCATATATGATCCACTGCCACCTGTTTTTGTAAATAACATTTTATTTGAATACAGCTGTACCCATTTGTTTAGCTATTGCTTATAGTTTATTTTGTGCTACGTTGACAGAGTTGAGTCATTGAGACAGAGATGAAATGGCCTGAAAAGCCTAAAATATTTACAGTTTGACTGTTTACAGAAAGAAAAACAAAGCAAAACCACAAGACTTGCTGTGACAGTTTGAATTCTAGTGAATCCCAGAAAAGATCATGTTCTTTGAAGGAATCCATTCCTGTGGGGATGGGGTCCTTTGTTTGCATTAGATTTAGTTACAGGCCCTTTGATTAGATCACTTTAGGGTCTTTTATTGGACTATATCAGTGAAGTGTGACTTGCGTTGGGTCTCCACCCTCTTGCTGGGGACTTATAGAAGAAGAGAACTGAAAGCAGAAACACACAGAGAAAGACAGCTGCCATTTTGACCATGCCATATGAGAAGACTCCAGGATCACTCTATCAGAAAGGCTGAGGGAGAGGTACGAGGCTGGAATTAACAGAGCAGCTCAAAGCTGAAAGAGAGAGGCCCTGGAAGAGACGAGCCATATGCCTGAGCACCTACAACCAAGCCTTGGGAGAAAGTGAACCTGCAGGAGAAAGCAGAGATGGGCCACCATCTTGCCTTGCCTTGTGGCAGGACTCCAGGATTGCCAAGAAGCTGACCTTTGGTGAGGCAAAATCTCTGATAATGATTCAATTTCGACATATTTTGTAGTCTCAGATCTGAAAGCTTTTACCCTAATGTACCCCATTGTAAAAGCCAACCCATTTCTGGTATTTTGCTACCATCAGCTTCAGTAAACAAACTCACTTGCCAAACTGGTACTTAATGTCATGGGTTATACAGATAAAGGCAGGGGAGTGAAGACATTGGCTGTTATAGAGCTATCTCAGGAACTTTCATTCACACCAAGGTCACTTGCAGAATTCTGGTCCAGATTTTGAATAAAAAATTATTATTGCTGAGCTACAAAATCCCTGATGTAATGAAAGCTATTTCATAACTTGTATGGGTCTTTGAGTGTCAAATAAAATATCATTAATTTATTTTAAGATTTTATAAAAAATGATTCATTTTAAGAAAAACATGGTGCCTTTTATATGATACATTCATTAATAGTTCATTCTTGAGTTCATATTTGAGTGCATAATATGTGCTATGTACTAGAAATATTTGAGTGAAAAATACACACGTAGCTCCATCCCTCAATATGTTCACAGCCTTGTTGGAGAGATGGACAAATAAATAACAATTGAAAATTGTGATAAATACTGTGATAAAGATAATTACAAATCTAAGCCAATACAAGACAAACCTAATTCAGTATGCTGGGAGAGAGTGAGGCATGGTGGGAAAGAGGAGTCAGAAGGAAGTTTTTCAAAAAGAAAGGATCTCAGCAATACCATTACTAAGTATATACCCAGAAGAACAGAGAGCAGAAACACGAACTGACATCTACATACCGATGTTCAAAGCAGTGTTATTCACGATTACCACAAATTGGAAAAAACCCAGGTGCCCTTCAACTGATGAATGGATAAAAAAATTGTGGTATATACACATAATGGAATATTATGCAGCAGGTAGAAGAAATGAAGTCATGAAGTGTATGACAACATGGATGAACCTGGAGGACATTATGTTGAGTGAAGCAAGCCAGACACAAAAGGACAAATGCTGTATGATTGCACTATTTTGAACTAAATATTTTGTGTAAACTCATGCAATTAATAAATATAATATAGGGCACCAGAAAATAAAATAAGATTAAAGAAAGGAAAACTAAGGGTTAATCTGTTCAGAATTGGTAAAAAGGTCGTTTGTAAATCTTTGGAAATTAATAGAAATGGTGAAAACATATCATGCTGTTTATAACTAGCAGAGTTATTATATGGTTATGACAGTGGTTGAAAGGGAAAGTCTAAGGTCATGTATATTACTAGAAAGAAAGCTAAAAATTAACATGGGACTGTATAACATAGTAAAACCTCATGTAAAACATGAATATGGGTGCTATTTTCTATATAAGACAGTTTTTACAAAATATAAATACAAATATACCAGAGAGAAGGAAAAATAATAGCAACTATGTATGGCAGGGGAAGCAGAGAGAGATTGAGAGATGAGTTTTGTTTGTTTGTTTTTTGTTTATTATTATTATTATTGGAATAATAATGAAAGTGCTCTAATAATGATTGAAATTATGCATGCATATGTGATTACAATGAATACCATTGATTGTACACTTTGGATGGATTTATGCTTTATTAATATGTATCAATAAATTTGATTTGTTAAAAAAATGAAAGATCTTAAATATGTTAGTTATTCTGAAGGATATAGATAATATAAATTTTAAAAATGCATACAATTCTGTAGTGTAGGCTCTGATATAGGAAAGACCTCCTGTATTTGTTTGTTTGAAAAATAAATACCATGTTCTCCATTTTCATCACTAACTTTTGGGCAGTTAAGCTTACTTATTTGGTGTTTGAATATGGTAGAACTGGTCAGTATTATATGCAATGTATCATGCTGTTTCATATTTTAAATGCACTAAATGAAAGGAGAGATAAAATTAGTAATAAAATTAGGTTAAATCTACCTCTGAATAGGAAAATCTGCATTATGAAGAGAGAGATATAATTGTGTTTCACATACCTAATGTGAAATGCAAATAGGGAAAGCAATGACCTGGTTATTATATATGAATATTGAGTTATCACCCCAATATTATAGAGTTCATGAAAGTATAAGTTTATTCCTTAGGCTTATTTAGACAAAATAATTTAGTTTATTTAAGAAAAACACATATTATCTGGGTTCTCATCAACCACATTCACATTATATACAATATTATAATATGTTGAGTTTGATAATAAGGTATTTAATATGAGAGCATGTTTATAGAAAAAGAAGTAGGATAACCGAAACAATATATGATGTAATTTATCATGCTGATAACTTTAGTTATTTAAAATTCATGTCTTAGATTTCCAGATAATCATAGCAAATGTTTACTAATTAAGTATCCTAGAATTTTCTCTAGTCTCTTATTTTTTGTATAGACATAGACTTATACTACCAGAATATAGAAATCTAGGATTTCTGGTGAGATTATACATCTGGGAATTCTTCATTTCATATGATCTCATTCATTTTTTAGTCTGTTTTTGCTTTAAATTAAATACTAAAACTGTTGGTAAATTGTTTAACAGTACAAGTGGTGAGTGGGAGGGTCCTATTTTGTATTCTTTTTGTTTTACTTTATTTGCTTTAGCAGACTGTATCTTTGGATATCTTAATGCCTTTCAGTTAATCAAAATCATTTGTTCAGTATTCTAGAAATAATACTGCACTAGGAAAACTTGGTTTCTTACCCATCTTGTTCACATTATGCCAGCTGCTTAAATTCCTTGGCCTAGGCTTTTTTAGTGGTAAAATGAGGGGATGAACCAGGTGATCTCTAGAGCCTCTTCTAATTCTAAAATTCTGCTGCTTTAATTTAAGTATGTATGCCTAATTTGTACAGTTTTGTCCTGCATTAGTTAAATTTTTCAGATAATGATATCTTAGCATCCTTTGTGCATAAATCAAAGTAAAGGTATTTTATGCATGTATACTGCATAATTCAGTGCAAAGTGATCTCAATTATCAGAAAGTTTCCTTGCAAATGATATTTTCCCATATTTAATTAGCCTAACAGGTGCTTCAGTGCTCAGTTTCACGTTAAATACCAATAGCTTAACATTTATGTTCTGTTGGTTCCTTATGTGTGGATTAATCTATAACAAAATAAAGGATTGCTACCAAAATTTTATTGGCCTTGGCAACAAGTAACAGTCCTTTTTGCATTTGTAATGGTACCATAATTTGTTTGGCCACTTGTAATACATACATTGCTGAAATATGTATCCATTTCTTCTCAATTGTTTTGCTCCTATTGTTTGGTTATTTCCAACTTTCTTTGTGCAAAAAGAAATGATATGGGTTTTTAATTTTGAAATTCTGCCAAAGTGAGGAGAAACAAGAAAACTACATAAATGAAAGAAGCAATAAGTAATTTAGGAAAGAAAATTTGACAAGAGGATCCAAACTAGGAAAGAGTTACAAATGCTGTACATATGATAATTACTTTTATTGTTTATATGAATTTTTATTTCTCAACACTCTATGGCAGTCATTTCACTGGTACATTCTGTCTAATTTACCCAAATACATTTTCTACAGTATGTAGACAAGGAGAACTAAAGGGTAAGGTACTTTGATTGTCATCTTACCTAAACTAATAGAAACCCACAAACATTGTTTAACATATACACACATATGCACACATTAAAATGCCCATTCATACACTTTCTAATCCCCTTCATTCAGACTTTGGTTATTTATGTAGTATCATGAAAAGATAGGGACAATTTGAAGAAAATACTTCTTTCAATACTGCAGAATTTTCACATTTTCTGGAAACTTCTTGAAATCTGCCTCATCAGTTTCTGTCAACACTTAATATTTACTTTCACAGTATCATATACTTTTTTCATTACATTGATCAAAATTGTAATTCAGCATTTATTTTTGTAATTTTATTTGATTATCAGTCTCATTTCTAGCCTGTAGGCTCCTTTTGAAAATGAACTAATTCTGATTTGGGTTATTGCTATATCCCCTTCTTTTACAACGCCTCCTGGCAGATATTAAGAGCTCAATAATTATTCATTAAATGAACAAAAATCTCTGTGACTCAAGAGAAAAGTTGAATAAAAATGGATGGAATTAAAAGGGGAAGATATTCTATCCATGAAAAAAAAAAAAAGAAATTTATAACAGCTATATATTTCAAACAAAAGCTTATTCATGGTTTCACTATATTGTATTGCTATCTGTCAAATTTGTTTTAGAATGGGTTGATGGAAAGGATGGGACGTTGGGTAACATAACTTCTAAAGTTACTTACAGGTTAAGATTCTATCCTACAAAAATGTTTGTTTAATAAGAATGGCTGGATGATGTGGCTGAATTCTAATAGTTATATTACATATGTTTTAACTTAACTATTGCTAAACACATTTAATGTTTTTTTCCTAAATCAACTACTTTTACTAGGATTACTTTTCAAAATACTACAGAAACCATAAATGTATTAGTTTATCCCTGTCTTAAATGCAAACACCTGAGACAAATTCATAAGAACTAAACATGATGTGAGCTCTTGTGAAACAAGGAATGTTTTTGCAAGATAAAAATATAGCTCATTTCAGTGTATAACCAACTTAATATGTGGCTTTATTCCTTAGGATATTCAGATATTTAATTTGCAACTGTTATTGTCTGTTTGAGAAATTGAATGAATATAAATGTGGATTCAGGAAAATGGTAATTAAGAACATAAAATTTGACAGGTCAGTGTTCAGTTTTTGAATCTCCCATTCATATGACATCCTGGAAAAATCTCTAGTTATTTATCTATAAGACAAAACTGATAATGGCATCATCCTTCTAGGTTATTGTAAAGATTAAATAAGAAAATGCATGTTAAAATTTAATAAAATTATTCTATGCATTTTTGTTTTAATTAGATTAGGATTCTCATTTTGTAATGAAAATTATCTTTTTTTCACTGACCTGGTAAAGCAGGGATAAGGATGAAACATTAAATAAAAAATTGGTTTTATGGCTAGGAGATTTCAAAGTGTGCCATCAGGAGGTCATTCCTGCGGTTAGGCTTATGCAGATTTCACTAACTGCCATAGTAAACAAAGCCTTAAACAAGAGTGCTCCAGAGGTCTCTAGGGACAGCTGGACACCAGAGGCAAGCCACACAGATGCTTGAAATCAACACCCCCTTGGCAAACCCTATTTGGGAATGCATGATAATCTATTTCCACAATACAATATATTTATACTCGTTTATAATTCCTCTAATCATGATTCTTCTACTCATTTTATTTGAACTATAATTTTCAAAATACCCATTAAATATTTCTTTCAGGAACTTAAATCTTTGGATTGTTCATATGCCAGTTGAGCCCTGAATCTCAGCAGACAACCTATGAAATGATGATGATGAACAAGTCCTTTCCCCAAAAAACAAAGAGTATCTACAACTGTAAGCAAAATAATTCCTTCCATCTGCCCCATAATATCTAAGTCCCCTCTTAGTCTGAAGCAGTCAGAGCGGACATCATCCCAAATCCCTCAAGGTTGAGGAATGAACAAACATAAGGGAAACCAAATTAGATTTATTGTTACTGTAGTTATTATCTTGTGTTAACGGAAGAAACTCTAAAAATGATATAAAGATAGTTGTTGCCAGGGGTTCAGAAGGGAGAGGATGGGATGAATAGGGGGAACACAGGGTATATTAAGGCAGTGAAATTTTTTGTATGATACTGCAGTGATGGATAGATTATATTATAACTTCATCAAATCCTATAAAGCCATAAAACACAAAGTGTAAAATATTATGTAAGCTATAGACTTTGGTTAGTAGGAATGCTTCAGTACTGATTCATCAATCGTAATAATATGAGATGTTAATAATAGGGGAAACTGTGTGTGGGGTTGAGGGTGGTTATATGGGAATTCCCTACTTTTGGTGTAATTTTTCTGTAAAAGTAAATCTAAAACTTCTCTAAAAATAAAGTTTATTATTACAAAAAAAACATTTTAGTAAATGAAAATGATACAAATTTAAGTATAGTTGATTATATTCATATTAAGTAAACATAGAAAAATCTTAAAGAGAAGAGAACAATTAGTATAATAATTGTATTATTCTGGAGTAAATATGGGAGGTTTTTTCTTATTCTTTACATTTCAAATTTTTCTTTATGTCAAAAAAATTCACAAAGATAAACTTTAAGGGGATTCCAAAAACTATATTATATTCTATGAAACTAATTCATCTTTAAAACATGAAATGGATCCTTCCTCTGGGAAATTTCCTCATGGCTCAAATTATGCTTTTATTAGGATACTTGGCCTTCCCTTCCTTGAGTATTTCTGTATTTGCTTATCCTCTCCAAATGATAGTTAAAATACTTACTGTCTGTGCCTCTATATTATGTTCACATTTCCAGAAACTCTTAGAGCAGTGCATTGCACATTATAAGAGTAAATGCTGGCTAAAGGTTGGAAATTTAATTTAGCAAGCAAAGTTTAAAATTTGAGAAACACTTCTTTAACCCTGCTCTTTTTGGATGAGCCCCTTGACCTATTAAAGGATAGAGTATTGATACCTTGGCACAGGAAATGTACCTTCATGCTCATATAATATATTTTTTAAAATGTACTATCCATTCAAATATCAAAATTCAAATCTTCTAGTCAATTAAAAGCTTTTCTCTACTCCTACATCAAAACTAACACAGAAGCAAAAGTGTTTTGTTTGTTTGTTTGTTGTTTTTACCTGGAGGGGGGTCCTAGAGAAGAGACTGTCTTCTGCACTTTCCCTTCCACATACCACACATATTAGTTGAATTTCTGACCTAACCAGGGAAAGGAAGAAGGAATGGTGAGGAGCTTTTACTTGGTTGATACAGTAATTACCTTACAATAGTGCCCTGTGGGCAAAGCAGACACATTGTTGCAGGCCATTCACTCCTGAGACACATCTGTGGGTTCCTCAGAGATTCTCTCCCTTCTTCCCAGGGAACTCAGAGACTTACTTACATCATTCTCTTACCTGTTCCTAGATGCTATCCATTCCCCTTTCAGACATTGGGACCTGACAGGTCTCTATTTAGCATCATTGACTTACCATCAATAGGAATCATTTTTAAATAACCCACAACCAGCATCCTCATCCTGTTGTAGGGAAAAGTGACTCTTATTGCCAATGCAGCCCTTTCTTCTCTCCATGGCATCCAGGCAGCTTCAGTCAGCTTTAAGGATTAGGCTTCTGTTTCAAATTAGGCACCAATTCTTCACTTCCCCTTACTCCAAACTGTCCATGGCAAGTTCTTTAGGAAAACTTTTGTTGATTTCTCCCCTTTAGCCAAGTAGTCATGAAAAGAACTCCTCCTTTAGCATTTTTCATAGTTCTGAAGAAGTTTTCCTCAGCAGGTTTTATGAATCATGGTCTATTATATGATAATAAGTATATCTCTTTAAATGGTCTCTAAAGATAATATAGAAAGGAAAGCAAGAAGAGGAAACAGGCTTAGAGCACCCTAGAAGGCTTCCATTGTTAGATCAAGTGAAAGTTGAGTAAAATTTGTAACTTTTTTTTTTTTTTATAATACAAATCTAGACCAACAACTCAATCATTATACCACTCATTTGGATACAGACGTAATACGCAACTACACTTTATTTCTGGAACCTTGATTTCAAGTAATTGCTTTTAAGCTGATAGTTTTTATGAAGTAAATTCAATTATTGCCTAAAAAAACACAGGTCAGTTTTGTTAAGAGTAATGATATAATTTTTCATACAAACTGGGACACATTTAATAGTTGAGGGAAATAGAACAAAGGGTGGTCTCTTCTCAGACTGAATTCCCTCTTCCTGCTCATCTAACCCTCCCACATTCTTGTTCCAGACTCAGTCACAACAAGTTAAGCCCCACATTCCCACACATAACTCACTTCCCCAAAATCCACGTCAGTAAAAGGGGATGAACCCGGATACTGGAGACATGCCCTCATACTCTCCCTAAAAAAGAAATAAAGCCTTACGTCACTCCGTGATTGGGTTAGTTTTCGTGCTTAAGATTGTAAGCCCATAGTCCCCAGCCAATGGGGGAAATGGGTGAGGTAAGGGAGGGAGGGAATAAGATATTGAGTCAGGGTACCTATATAATCTTTGTTCCGGCACTAACCGCTCACACTTACCCCGCTTCTATTAGCCTGGGTATGTGCCCTTTCTCATGAGAAAGAAATAAATTACTGCTGCCTCTGCTTTAATTTTCTGTCTTCAAAACTTTCATTTTGAGTAAGTGGTCACTGTCCCACTTAGAGTGAAAAGGCAAACCAACTTTATGTGATGGAAAACAACATATGTAAAGTGTACTGCCCAATGGAAACAAGATATATGGCCACTCAAGTTAGAAAAAAAGTTAGCTGCAAGGAAACTTAAACTCAAATTACTTTAATTTCAAAATAAATATATTACAACATTTAATAGAAAGTAATATATATTGCCATTTTCAGGGTGTTCTTATTCAGCAGCTTCATAAATGGCCTAAATTCTTTCCATGTCTCTCCTCCACCATCTCTAATTTGTCGGCTTGCATTCAGGCTGCATCCCCTGATGTCTGAAGATAGGATAGAGTGGTTCCAGGCACAGATGAAACAGCATCCAGAGGTAGAAAAAGCTCCTTCTCAGAAGCAAAAATAATTTCTCTAAAATCCCTCATAACCTTCCATCACTTCTTGCTGACCATCAACATGGCATTGATACATCCACCAATTCAAGGGAAATGGAATTTACCCCCTGAAACTGGAATTAAGCCATATGAAGTCTGAGTCATATGGAAAACAAAATTAAGTCTTTTTCAGAAAGGAAGAAATATGGATGGTTGTTGGAGGGGCCACCAATGTTTGCCAAATCCACATCTACTTCAATCTTTAATCCTTTTCTGCAAAGTCTTATGATCAAACTATCTACTATAATAGTTCTGTCTTCAAAATTTTTTACATGTTCTTTTCATTCCATGGGAAATCCTCCATTTAAATTGTCATAGGAAATTTCACTGTAGTTTGTATTTATCCATTGAAAATACTTTAATTAAGGTTACGCTTAAGAGTTGATATTTTCTGTGTAAATATAAGTAATGTGAATTTTTAAATGTTTCTCACATAGTAATCAAGGCATAAATAGGCAGAATTTTCCAAAGTTAAATAGTCTTTTAAGAAGAATATGATATAAATTAATCAGAACTTTAATTGGGATTATTATTTGTATTAAATAAGGCCTTCCACTTTATAAAATGATTCTTCCTTCACCTACATCATGATACCAATCTAAATATGATTCAGGATTGTATTATTCAACAAAAAGGGGAGCTGATGCAAAACACCAGAAATCTGTTGGCTTTATAAAGGGTATTTATTTTTGGTAGAAGCTTACAGTTACCAGGCCATAAAGCATAAGTTACTTCTCTCACCAAAGTCAGTTGCCACGTGTTGGGAAAAGATGGCTGCCAATATCTACAAGGGTTTGGCTCTCTCTTCCTCTGAAAGCTCTGTGGTCCCAGCTTCTTCCAATTTCAGCTGTAGGCTGGGATAAGTCTCATATCTCTTATTCCTCTCCGGGCTCAGTTGCTCTGTTCTCGCCACAAGGTCAGCTGTAGACTAACAGGTGAACGGCTCCTCTCTCTTCCCGGGCCTCTGCAGCGTCTAATGGAGGTTTTATTCCTTCCTCACACATCTGCTTCTCTTTGTGTTTACCTCCCAGGGCTTCAATATCAAAACTCCAACCTCTCTTCTCTGCAGTGTGATTTTTATGTGAATCCCCACCCACCAAGGGGGTGGGGACTCAAAATCCCACTGACCTGGCCCAATCAAAGCCTTAATCATTATTTAATCAAGTAAAAGTGAAACCTCTGAATCCAATATAATCTAATATGCCCAGAGGAACACAACCAATTTACAAACATAATTCAATATCTATTTTTAGAATTCATAAACAATATCAAACTGCTACAAGGATAAATTTAGTATACCAAGTATTTTTCTGAAGAAACAGCTGCTTTAAGTTATGAATTACTTCTCAATATAAAATTTAGAAAACTAATGGCTGTTCATTTAGGTTTTTAGTGAGAAATAAAAGTACTTAAATATTGCTATTTTGTGTTATGGATTTTTCCCCTTTTATTTACTGAAGATTTTAGAAAGGAACAGAGGATAAAACCAAGAATTATAATTAATATCAGTAAAACCAATGAGAAATCTTACACTCAGTATGTCTGTTTTAGCCAAAGGGGTGCTGATGCAAAATATCAGAAATCTGTTGGCTTTTATAAAAAAGTATTTATTTGGGGTAGAAGCTTACAGTCACAAGGCAGTAAAGCATAAGTTACTTCCCTCCCCAAAGTCTGTTGCCATGTGTTGGAGCAAGATGGCTACCAATATCTGCAAGGGTTCAGACTTCCTCTTCCTCTGAAGGCTCCATGGTCCCAGCTTCTTCCAATATCAGCTGTAGGTGGGATAAGTGTTGTGTCTCTCCCAGGGCTAGTTCCTCTCCAGGCTCAGCTACTCTGCTCGCTCCATAAGGCCAGCTGTAAGCTATCAGGCTAATGGCTCATCTCTCTTCCTGGGGTGGTGTTTCTAAAGGAGCCTTCTCTCTTTCCTCACGTAGCTGCTTCTTGTGTGTTTACCTCCCAAGGTTCCATCATTAAAACTCCAACCTCCCTTCTCTGTGTTGTGGTTCCTCTGTGAATCCCTACCCACCAAGGGGGTAGGGACTCAATATCCTACTGACACGGCCCAATCAAAGATTTAATCATTATTTAAAAGTGAAACTTCTGAATCCAATCAATTTAATATTGGATTGCCCAGAGGAACAGACCAGTTCATAAACATAATCCAATACCTATTTTTGGAATTCATAAACAATATCAAACTGCCACAATGCCTAAAGCCAAATCGTGTTCTTCTTCTACAGATATGCTCCTCCCATAATTTTCTTATCATTTGATGACAGCTCTGTCCTCCAGCTGGTCAAGCTCAAAACCATCAGTCATTCTGGCTTCTTCCTGCATATTCCTTAGCCTACCCATCAGCAAATCTTATTAACTCTAAGCAGTCAATTGTTAAGTTCTTGTCTCTCAGCTCCAAAAGAAATCTTCCCTATCCTGTCCGCAATGATGGGGCTAGAAAAATGCAAATCACATTGCTGATTTGTCACCATATTCCATGATAAGCTCTGCCAATATAGAGAGTTAGAAGGAGAATGGAAGGCAAGAGGGGAAAAGGAGACTTGATCCTTCCAGTTTTGTAAAAGGAACTTGCTCCTTTCCTTTTCCTGTCAGTAATACATCTTCATCCCAGAAGTAGCAGTTCATTCTAGTAACAGCTGTTAGAGCCAGTTTGCAGTTTTTTTCAACACTTGAAGAACCATGCTTGTTATGTTCTCCCAGAACAAACTGAGCAGTATTCCCTCCTCAGAAGTATGGATCTTAGTCCAACGGGGCACCTTCTTCAAGCACAAAGGCACATGCAACCACTGTGTAGCTCCTCTTCTCAGATGCCTGAGTTCCATCTCCCAAGATTCTAAATTTTAATTATTTCAACCCTGTTCTGTTTGTATTCCCAATTCTAGTTATGGCAGGTGCTTCATGCAGTTTAGAGATCTTTTTTCTTTCTTTTTTTTTTTTTATGGTTTGACTTTTGAAGTTCTTCAAGTCTCTTAAACAGTTCTTTATGTGAAATTCCACCTGATTGAGGGTTTAAGTCATGGTTTTACCTCCTAACTGGCCCTTGAATGCTGTCCTTTAAAAAACACTTCACATTGGTTTGGATCTTAATTAAATAGAACAGTATAGAAATACTTTTATGAGACTATCAGAAAACTTTGAACATTGGCTGGATTTTTGGGGATATTGATCAATATTAAGTATATCAATGTGACAGTGATATGTTAAAATTGTAGATGAATACCTTGAAATATTTATAGATGAATGATATAATGTATGTATATTTAAAATTACTTTATGGAGGATAGGGTGAGAGAATTGGAGAGGAAACTATATGCTATTAATTATTGAATCTGAGTGATGGGCACATGGGGATTTGTTATTCTGTTCTCCACACAATTTTGTATGTTTGAAAATTTACATAATAAAATGTTTACAAATGTTAAAAACAGGTACATATGCTTATTTACATATGTATGTGTATGTATTTCCATAATTAAAATCTGAACAACATGTATAGTACAAACTCTGGCTTCTGACTTCCTTCTCTGCTACCACTTTTCATTTCCTGATTGCTACAGTAATATGCTCACCCATGTTCAAGATTCTTTTCTTGCCCTTATAGTTTCTTTTTAACATACCAGTCAGTGAAGTTTTTAAAATGGAAAGCCAGATCTTTCCTCTCTGCTGAAAACCCTTTGCATTGTATTCAGAATAAAAGTAAGAGATAGTACAGTGTCTGTACTGATTCTTCTGGTCCCAATCCCCTTATGGCTTTAACTCTCTGAATTCATCTCCTGCCTCTCTCCCCCTCAATCCCTCTACTCAAGCCACAGAAACTTCCTCTTTGTTTCTTGAACAAAAACACTCTCTTTGGAACACACTTCCCCAGAAATCTGGATCAATCTTTCTTGGCTCCAATATTTAAAATGATATCACACACCTCTCTATCCCCTCCCTTAATTTCTTTTTCTTCCTTGTGCTTAATAATACCATAATACAATGCAAGAGTATAAATTCAAACAGATTGACTAGAATTTGACAACTGACTTCTGCCTGTCCTCAGTTATCAAAGTGGTAGGCACATGGATAGAATGGCTAAACCCTTTTGAGAAATGGTAGGCAACCTTGTCTCAGGACACTGGTGAGAGGATGGTGGTCCCTGCATCCCTAATATTCTTTGGGCCTACCCTATCAGGATAGGGCTTTCTAAATGAGTGCCTACTCATGTGAAGATCAGAGACAACAGACATCACTTCAGCAGCCCATTCCGTACTAGTCAAACTCAGAACTGCATTAGAGTGACTGTGAGTTCTTGTAGAGTCTTGATTTAGGCTAGTTGCCTTAGAATAAATATTAACAGCACTACCTTTCATTCTAAAAAGTATTCCTATTTTGATACTAATTTATAAGCCACCCCACCCAGAATTTTCCTAATCAGTATTTAAGCTGGAATGGAGAACTGGCACCCAGTGATGCAAAACTGCAGCAAGGACTCATGTAGATTTGAAAGATGCTAAAAACCCTCTGAAATTCCTGGTTTGCTAGCACTATAGTATATCTAGGCTCAAACATTTCATTATGTTACAATAAGGTAACCCCAAATGTTGTCTGATTAAATATTATTATGTACCCTGTTAATTTTATAAAGTCAAAATTTATTATAATTATTATCTTCATGGGGACTTTATATTATAGACCATTTTTGTTTATTGTTTCTCTTCTCGCTATACAAATTAATCACTATGAAAACACAAGTTTTTCTGTTTTGTTCATTGCTGTGTCCCCAAAACCTATAGAGTTCCCGACACACTGCAGGTGCAGAATAAATATTTATTGAAAGTAATGGAGATTCTAGAATCTATTCTATACTTGCTAGCTCTAAAATCGATTGTGTCATCCTTATGATACTGTTTTATTATCTACTTTTTATTCCCTAAAGACAGAAAAGTCATTTTCAAAATGAAATTGAAATTCTAGCAGAGGCTACTTTTTGTGAAATTTAGTTCATTACTTCCTGCTTGTGAAGCATTTGAGTTTCCCAAAGTCTCAACGGTGTGATGTTTTATGTCTTTATTGGATGATTCATCCACTTTTATAAGCTAACTAATAAGTGCAAACTTTCAAAAAGGAGCATATTAAAAGGACATAGAGTATGAATTCATTAGCTTTGGGAATTTTCTTAAAGTGTATTTGGATGTTATACAATAAGGCTAGAAATACCAGAATTCAAATTAAATTGTATTTTCTAGAAATGAAATACTATCAATTGAAACACTTCAATTCAGAAGCAAAACTTATAGAAATATCTTATATAAGAATAACAGAACATCTTATGTATAAGAATAACTTATACATCTTACATAAAATATTCTGATATTTAGTTGTACCAGGTAATCCACATTTGCACACACAGATTAGGTTGGATTTAAGGTAGCAAAGTTATTTTAAAAGGGCCCATTATGAGAGTTTCTCTTCTGTGAGATGTAGAAAACTGGAGCAGCAACTATTAAAAACCACACCTTTTGATTTCATGAGATGATAAATAAAAGTGCTGAATTCCATGCATTTCCTTTCTTTCCACTTGAGAAATAAAGATTGTCACTCAGGAATGAAGACACATGTGGGGCTCAGAAAACCTTAGACCTCATCTTACTTCTACTCCTCATGTGAGCCTGTAAAAATCACTCATCTCTATACTTAAGTTTCTTCTCTGTTAAGGAAGGTATAACTAAATTACCTTTAGTTATAAAGGTATAACTAAACTTCTTGTACTAAAATCCAATGATTCAAACTCTTAAGAAATGAACTAAATTAGATTTTTCCTGATAATATTAGACTTTATATTTACAAATAATTTACAGTATAAGACTCATGATAGTATTTTATCTGAATCTATCTGTGACTAGATATTGTTTCCATACAAACAGGGAATTGATGGAATTGAATAGAGGCCACTAGATAATTTTGCCTTCTTTGAGTGCAGATAAAACAGATACTTTTCATGAAAGTAATCTTGAGCTCTCATTTTGATCTGAAGTCCTGTAAAAATATGTTTTTGATTTTTCAGTAGTTTGTGCTATCATTGTCAATGCCCATAAGCTACCTTCCTTTGGTTCATTTAAGACTGAGAGTATCAAATTTTATTCTGCATTTTTAGACAGAATACATGACATAGAATTTACTCTTAAGTTGTTTTTTTTTGGGATACAGATTTATTGCACTGCATAGCTGACCACCAACCCTGATATGAACACCTAAACCACTCTATTTTTTTATTTACTTTTTTCTGCAAACTTACGATTAAATCCTGTACTCTGGGGCATGTCTGGTACTGTCTGAAGAGAGTAGGGGTAAACAGACCAATATTCCAAATGACATGGTACTTCATCCCTCTGCCTCGCTGTCAGCTGATGAGCTTGCCTCACAAAGTCACTAGATGGAAAATTCTCATCTTCACACCATTAATTTGACAGTCTTAAGGCCTCCCACCCTCAAGTTTTTTTGCTGTATTCTGGTTAGTCTCTTCTGCTATCAAAGGTGAGTTCTGCTGCAGATAATCTCCCCTGTTTCTTCTCTCTTCTTCAGCAATGTTATTCCTTTGTTTAACCCCTCTCAGGGGTCATTCTCTCCCTCATCTGCTGAATCCTCACATTTTTCAATTTCAAATAATTGCAAATTTCTGTGTCTATTGGACCAAAACAGGAGTTTTTGTTTTTCATTTACGATTTTTCACATTAGTAGTTTGTTGGTCCTGGCTAAATTTGTGAGACACAAAGGGAGGGCACACATCTGTCATTCATGTTTGGATTATTTTTAAGCTGAAACGTCAAAGACATACTGTTTAGATAGCTTTTGAGATCAGGTTTAGTAAATATTGCCACACACTTTAGCGTCCCCTATCTCTGGAGCTGCTATAAAAAGATTAAATGCTTGAGTTGGAAATGCCTTTTATCTAGAATCAAGGGAAATATATGCCAATAGTGGCAACCATTACTAACCATATTTGAAATTATTGCCCTTAAAAAATAAGGAAATTTTTATTCCCCTGCCTTTATCATGGCTGCAGTATTGTCTGAACCAAATACTCCCAGAATGTTGACTGGCTTATCAAACTTCTTGAGGATATCAGTTAGGCTGACACATTGTGCTTCTCTGTCTCTGGACAAGTACTGAAACATGCTCCAAAAACAAACATGGAATTAAGTATGAAAAATAGCCACAGAAATATAAAGAATCTCTCAAGAGTGTTGTTTTTATTTGGCATACTCTGCACAGGAAACTTTTTGTTAGTAGGCATAAATTTGTGTTTATAATTTTCCAAGACTAAGTTGTTGGGTTTTTGCTCGTTTGTTTCATTTTGTTTTGTTTAAGACTTATTATGGTAAACTTTAAACATATATAAAGGTATAGAATAATAGATAACGAACCTCCTTGTAGCTATGAAACAAATTCATCAATTACTCCACTGCTTCTTCTGAATTAATTTGCAAATCCAAGCATCATATAGTTTAAACCTGCAGTAATTTTAGTATATGCTCTCAAAGTTACAAAATAACTTACACTATAACTTTAAAAATAGATAATTACAGTACCCTTTGTACTGTTAAAAATAATAATATTTCTGAAGCATCTCCAAATATCTAGTTATTGTTCTAATTACCCTGATTATATAGTAAAAGTTTTAATAACTGATTTGTTCAAATTATGGTCCAAAGTCCCCACATGCATTTAGTTAATATCTCTTCATTTTTTATCTCCTTTTCATTTATAATAATATGTGTAAGTATATACAAATGATAAGGGTACAGTTTAATGAATTAGTACGAGTAAACAACTATATGGTCATCCAGTAAATAAAGTATCAACTGTGCACCCCTTTCCGAAAAGTTAACAGCTATTCTGACTTCTATTATGATAGATAAGTTCTGCACATACATAACAATTTCTGTAAGGTACATTTCAAGGAGAGAATTGCTGAGCAATAGCATATGTATATATTCAACCTTAGTATAAATTGCCAAAAACTTTTTTCTCAGTGGTTGTAATCAAATATATTGCCAGCAGTAGTATATGAAAAATTCAGTTTCTACCTTGCCTCAATAGTTCTTACAGTTTTGCCATAAAATTTCTGCCATTCTATTGAGTATGTAATGGTATCTCATTTGGTTTAATTTACATTTCTCTGATCACTAATGAATTTAAGCATTTGAATATCCATTTTTCCTGCTCAACTCTTTTGCATGTATTTTTATGGTGAGACTTTTGTTGGCCATGTGTATTGCAAAGTCTTTTCCCATTTTGTGGTTTGCCTTTTAACAATCTTAATTGTGTTTTTCAATGAATAGAGGTTCACAATTTAATATAGTTCAATTTATCAATCATTTCCTTAATAAGTAATAAATTTGGGTCATGTGTAAAATACCTTTTCCCTTCTCCAGTTGGTGAAAGTATTCTTAATCATCTTCTAGAAAGTTAATTGTTCTACGTCTCGTATTTGAGCAGCATTTCTAAATATGATTTTTATATGGTGTAATATTGTATTTAAGTTTCATTTTTATCCACATGGATATTCAATGAAATCACAGCTATTTATTGAAAAGACAATGTTTTCCCTGTTTCGCAACATCGGTTTTGTTATAAATCAGTTAGTTGTATATATGTACGTTTATTTCAGCACTCTTCATTCTGTTACACTGGTCCTTCTGTCCAGCCCTTTATTAATTTTGCACTGTCATAATTGCTGTAGTTTTATAATAATACTAGATTTCTGGTATATGAGTTCTCCAACTTTTTTATTCCAAAACTGTAATGGATCTTCATGTCTCTTTGCATTTCCATATAAATGATAGAATTATATTGTCAATTTCCATGAGAAAAAAGAAAGAAAAACCCACCAAGAGCTTACTAGAATCACCCTGAATCTATAGATTAATAAAGAGAGCAATGACAGCTTTGAATACTGAGCCTTCAAATCCATGAACATGGAATATTCTTACATTTATTCAAGTTTTCTTTCACTTTTCTCCATAATTTCAGAGGTTTTTTTGTTTAGAGCTTTGTAAAATCTTTCATAGATTCATTATGTATTATTCCAGCAAAATCTTTAATAGAAGATGTTGAATACTATCTCTTTTCTGATCTCAAGAAGTTATATTTCAAATATTTCACCATAAATATAGGGTTTTGTATAAGTTATTTGTAGGTTTTTAGAGAATAAATGCTTTTCCTTAAATTACTATAAAGATTAAGGATCTTAACATTATAAATGAGGTGAAATTTTATCCATTTTTTTTTCTGATACACTGAGATAATCATGAATTTTATCTTTTATTCTGTTGTTATTGTATATGATTTATTTTAAATATTAAACCAAACTTCCATTCTTAGAAAACTGTGCAACTTGATCAAGTTGCATCATGCATTTGATATTCACTAAATTCGGTTTGCTATTATTGTGCTTAGGAGTCTGCATTTATACAGGAGATAAAGGAGCCTATCACAGTCTTTGCTATAAACTTTTCCTATTTTAACTTTCATTTGAGATCATACCAGTGCAGATCTAATAAATTAGCTACAAACTGTTTTCTCCTTTTCTCTTCCCCAGAAGGATAAATATGAGATTGGTTTTATTTCTACTTAGTTTTGAAGAATTTACTAGTGAAATTATATGATTCTGCTAACTTTATTTTTCTACAAATTCATTTTTTTATTGTTTATATGACCCTTCAGATTTTTTAATTCTCCTCAAGTCAGTTTGGTAAATTGTTTTTCTAGATTTTTTAAAGAGAAGTTGTAGATTTACAGGAAAATCATACAAAAAGTATTGAGTTCCCATATGACCCTCCTCTCTATACCTATTAACACTTTGCATAAGTATGGTAATTTTGTTCACAGTTTAAGGCAATGATGTAGATCTAAATGTACTAATATGAGAACAGGCTCATAATAATTTTGAAACACATGCACATACATATACCCATAGATTAAACAATTGTAATAGCTGCCCAATTGCCCTCTTATGTAATGGCACTTTTGTTACAATTGATGAAGCAATATTATTATAATTATACTACTAAATGTAATCCATAGTTTACATTAGGGTTCACTGCTTGTGTTATTCAGTTCTGTGGTTTTTTTTTTTTAATTTTTACTTTTATTCTGGTAACATATATACAATCTAAAATTTTAAACCAGACCTATAATAGTTTGATCATTCCTTCTTCATTTATTAACTGAAATGTCCCTATAACAAAAATCTTAGAATCATCAACCACTCTACTTATTGACAGATGATGCAGGAAAGGAAGGATAGATGTTTCATTACTTCCTTTCAGTTACAAATTTTTATTGAATAAGATTTTCTAAGTATTCTTCAATGAGACTTTTGTGAGTGTATATATGTGCATCACTAGGAATTTATAAATTTAAAATATTTATTGTGCGGGAAGCGGCTGTGGTTCAATCAGTAGGGCTCCCGTTTACCATATGGGAGGCCCCGGGTTCGGTTCCAGGGGCCTCCTGGTGAAGGCAAGCCCGCCCGCACGGCGTGGTTAGCTGACCCAGTGAGCACAAGCAGCAAGGGGGGGATAAATGAATAAATAAATAAAATCTTTAAAAAAAAAAATATTTATTGTGTTCAGCCCTTTTCCATTAATATTCTTTTTGGGCTTAACACTTCCTATCTGTTCAGCAAGATGCTCACAGAGTAATTTTTACATGATTTTAGTAGTTTTTGATCATCCCTGATCTCTAATATAACAACATATACCAGACTCATCTTGTACATTTTCTGTTTCATATTTAGTGCTAGCCATTATTACAAGGCATTTCGTTAAGTTTTATTGTTTTTTATTTGATTTAGGTTTGTTTTATGTTTATGTCATACATTTATGGTTTTCCAAAGTAATATTCTTAGAACATTTGGCTTCTTTTTTTTCTTTAACAACTCTATTTTTATTTTTTTTCCAACTGGTGTTTTAAATTTCTTTCTTGAATAACTATATTCCCAAGATTTCTTACAACTTGTCATCTCATCTTTAAAACCTTGCTACAAAAATACTGTGCATGGTCAAGAAGACTGTGAATACATAGTTCCTTCTGAAGACATATGTTTTTATACAATGTCAATCATCAATAATTTCCATTCAGTTGATTTTTATTGACTGTGCCTTATTTTGTGCACAGTACTGTGCAGCAAATTAACTGAAGAAAATTTTTAACTTATATAAACTTACAATCTATTAGGAAGGTAAAAGAAATGTGCAAATGTGTAAAACAATTTAATTAAATGGAATATGTCCTGAATAACTTCTCAATGTTCAGCACTCTGTTGGGCATTGACAGTACAAAAATGAGAAAAGCAAAAATCCCTAAAGTGGTTTACATTATAATAAGAGAACAGACATATATAAATAAATGCCAATGTATACAAGGTAGATGATCTGGATATAGCCATGGCAAAATCCATGTATGCTATATTCTATATAAATAACCAATATGAAATAGAATTTGATAAACTATAGAAAATAAATTCAAATAAAACATTACATTCATTTACATTGGTTGTAAAATCTGAAAACTTTTCATTAAGAAAGTGACATTCAAGTTACCTTTATCAATTAAATTGAGTGTTTTACAAACCCTTTCCCTTCCCTTTGAAAATTTTCTGTCTAACACTGTTTCATTCATTCCTCACATCTATCTTACTTCCCTGGCAAATTCTTCAGTTAACATCTCTCAGTTCTACCTCCTCCAAGTTGCTGCATTATTAATTGTTTTCCTTTGGAGTCACTTAAAGTCATTTTCCATGGCTTTATTTTTTTTGGTTTCTCCCCTTCAGATAACTTATTCTTTATTGTACTGTGATACTGTTGAGATAATAACTCTTTCTCTCTCTCTCTTTCTTCTCTTTTAAAAGAATAGTTCATCCTTACTGTCCTGTTTTTTCACTACCTACTCGATCATTATTCTCTCAGATTGTGGCTATTGCTCTTAATTTTCAAATGAATCTGCTACAGCTTTATAAGTAGCCAAGATTCCAAAATTCAATGGGTTCTATAACTAGTTACACATTCTTCTTATCTGATCTTAATTTTTTATACTGTTCTACTTTTTTTAAAAGTGTAATTATGTTACTTATCGCTCCATATTTCAATTAAAATAAACTCAAACTCATTGAGTGACTAGCTTAATTGTTCTAAGTAAGAAAGATTAGGGAATGTGAAAATGAATTGGAAAAAAATCTCCAATATCACAGATACACATATTTGAGGTAGTAATAGAAATGCAAGATAATTATAATACAAAGTAAAATATATGATTAAGAACTCATAAAAATTATGGGAAACATAAAACACAGTCCCTGGTTAATTCCCTACCTTAGAAACCCTATATAGATGGTCACAATTAGTTCTTGGCCTTCTTATTTTAATGTTGTTAACTTGGAATTAAATGCTGTTTTATGCTTTCAACTATTGCTTCTAGAAAAATGAAGACATGTCTCTGAATATCTAACTCTGAAATTTCCTTAGAGTGTCAATCTCAGATTTGTAGTCATCTCTTAGACACTTTCACCAGGATTTCTAACATATATCTGTAATCTACCCAGAAAGAACTTAATTCAATCTTCTTTCTTCTTCAATATAATCCTCCTCCTGAATTTGTTTTTATTGGTAGTGGTGTCATCCCCCCCAACAAAAAAAAAACCAAAATGCTCTTCACTCTTTGATAATTCCTGATCTATTATGCCCCACAGCCCCTCAATTATCAACTGTTTTTTCTCATAATTATTTATATGACTTTGCCTCCTCTTTACTCTTCCAGTGCTATTTATTTAAATTGATATACTTTTACCTATTATACACATAAATAAATCCAGCAAGATTTCTGGATGTAAGATATAGTCAGAAAAATTAATTATATTTCTATATATTAACAAAGAACATATCAAATTAAAATAAAAAATATATCATTTATAATTACTTAAAAGAAAATTAAATACTTAGGTACACAACTAACTATAAACACATATAGAATCTATTTCCTGAGATTTAGAAAATGATGATGAAAGAAATCAAAAAAGACAAATATGAGAAGGTATACCATGTTCAATGATTGGAAGATTCAACATAGTAAAAGCATAATTTCTTCCCAAATTGATGTGTAGATACAACCCCCTTCCTATAAACACCTCAGCAATGTTTTATACTAACAAATACAAGCCTATTCTAAAATATATTTGGAAGAGCACAGGATCTAGATACCTAAAATAGTTTTCAGAAAGAATAAACATGGAGGAATCATACCACTCAATATTAAGGATCATTATATAGCTATAATAATAAAGATAGTGTTTGTTGTTGTTTTTTTAATTGAGGGATAGAAATATAGGTCTATAAATGGTTAAGAGTGATATATCTAAGAACTACTGGCACATGCAGTAACTTAGATGGATCTCAAAGAAATTATCATGAATAAAAAAAAAAGCTAATGTCAAAAGGTTACAAATGGTATGATTTCATTTATAAAACATTCTTGAAATGACAAAATTATAGAGATGGAGAACAGATTGGGGTATTGGGTGATGGTGTAAAGCAGGTGTCTGTGGTTATTATGTGGCAACGGATGTAGGCCATTTTAAATCAGCACACACCACTCAGAACTGAGTGGGAGAGAGTGTGGTCTACAGTGTGAACTGTGGTCTATGGTTGGTGGCAAGGCTCCAGGATGTGTAAGTTCATTGAGGGTGGTGGGCCACACTGTGGGAGATGTTTGTGTGGGATGTGATGGGAGGTGTGGGAGGTGGGCAACATGGGAATCCCAGTGAGTTCCGTGTAATATTTTGGGTAATCTAAGCACCTCTTAAAATATATGTATATATATATATATATAAAAACAACATTTTTGTAAGCAAATACACATATATGCATATATATTTATATATCATTTTGCAAATGTTTGTATGTATTGTGAGAATTTTGATTTTTACCCATAATAAAAAAAAAAAAAAAAGGGGGGGGGGAATATGAAGGATCCTTGTGATGGAATTGCTCTGTATCTTGATTTTGGTCACAGTCACAAAACACATGTAATAAAAATTCATAGAACTAAATATGCACACACACACAGTCCATGTAAAACTGATGAAATCTGAATAAGGTCCTCGGATTGTATCAGTGTCAATTTCCTGCAAGATGTTATCATTAGAAGAAACTACACAAAGGATATATTATGGACTTTCTCTGTAATATTTCTTAAAATTGCATACAAATCTATAATTTTCTCAAAATAAAATGCTAAAGATGTACTTTACTCATATGTAAACAAAATGAATGTTCACAATTTAAGGCAATGATGTAGATCTAAATGTACTAATATGATAACAGGCTCATAATAAGTTTAAAACACATTCACATACATAGACACATAGGTTAAACAATTGTAATAGCTGCCCAATTGCCCTCTTACATAATGGCACTTATGTTATTTTCTAAGAGCTAGGTTCTGATAAGTTTCAGTTTGTAAATTTTTAATCTACTATTGGAAGAAGTCCATATTTTAAAATGTGGCTTTAAGTCACCCCCAATCTGACCACAACCTGCCCAATCATTGAACATTTGTTTTCTCACATAAATTCCTAACAATTTAAACAAATTACAATACTTTACACTCCAGTGGCTTTTCTTCTTTTTGTATATCTCTTTTTGCCTCTGCATCTTAATATACATTCTTATTTCAATAGTGCTACAAGTATCTGACTTATTTTTTAAGTTCAAAATATTTACTAAATAGTATGGTTCCATTGTAAGAGTTGAAGTGTTGATGAAATATTTATTTAATGACTATACATTTCCCCTAAATTGAAGAGAATGGAGAGAACAATCTACACTAATGTCTGTATTATTAATAAGCTAACTAAGAAAGAAGAATTAAGCAAATGCAAAGAAAGGAGATAAAGTGAAGGTCTTTACCCTGTTAAAAGTTTGTCCTGAAGCACAGCTCCCTCTCTGTTCCAAGCATTATGTTAGAGACCTTTACATCATTATAATAATATTTGTTTTTTTCTTTAGTTAGTTTGCATAAGATTCTATTACTTCCACTCCACATAAAAAACTATAATTAGTACAAACAATTGTTCTTTGCTAACTGTGCATCTATAGGTATATTATAAACTTTCTAAACTTGGTCGCCTTACCTGTAAAATGGTGATAATCATAAAGACCTAACTTTTAAGATTTTTTTTTTTGTAATTGTAGATTAAACAGTGTTTTACTCAATAAAACAAGTCCAACTTTTCAGAAAGTGTGTCTTTTTCAACTTTATATGTCAAGGTGCTAGTGAATTTGGTAGAGTAAAAACACATGTGCCATAATATGTGCAATTACAGACCAAGCTTGGTTCTTCTCGAATGTCGTCTCTCAGAGTTGTACCTGGTTTTATTGTCATTTGTCATTCAAATCCATTGAAGAATGGGATGATTCTGTTTTCTATTCTTGGCCAGGAATCACTTGATTCTAAAAGTCTTATGAGAAGACAAAGAGAATCTAGAAGTCAAACACACACACATTGATGGTGGAGAAAGAGAGAGAAAGAGAGCAAACCTCACTTATTTTAAGAGAAGTTTGAGTATCTGACTCATTTTTAAATCTCTAAGAATTCATTCTAGTGCTTTTCTTATTACAAATGCTGAGTAAATATTCACTGAATAAATGCATAAATTTCTTCTAAGAAGTTCAGAGCTGTAGGAGCAATCTTTGCTTCCATTTCCCTTGGCTAGAAAATCAACAGTGATAATGAAAAAATCTAGTAAATGAATCCCTGGAAATATAATAAATTATTATTTGGACATTAAGTTACATCAATTCTATGCAAACGGGTATATGTTTTGTTCACCTTTGTATCCACAAAATCTAATATTGAGGCTTGGCAAGCACATCTGGACTAAAACAAATGTGAGTTCACATGAATCTGGCTATGTTCTAATGTAGAATTCTATAGGTTCTATTTATATATTCTTCAAAATATGTGTCTTAAAATATGTTAATGTCACATAATCATCTAAAATATTCTTTACAAATCTAGGAAGCTAATAATGATATGTCTGAATCATTCTTTACATCCTTAATATAATCCTTTACTGAGTCACAAAGGAAAAAAATATATATTTGTACATTTCCCTACCACCCATATTTATGTGTCACCTTCTTAATGTAGCTAAGAGTTGAAACTCACCTCTTCATTGGTCATAGATTTTAGGTTGGTAGTGAAAAGCTGTTGAAGTAGTGGAAAGTCTGGGGATGAAGGATTACTCTAGGTTCTTGGCTTTGATACATAAAGGAATTTATAAACATGCTGTCTTAGTCCAGTAAAAAGAATTTATTTAGAAATGGGAGAAAAGAACAGGTTTAGAGACCAAGATATTGATGTGGGCTCTTCTAGTCTGAGAGAGCATTTTGGGCTTGTGGGGCCATTTTTATTAAGCTATTATTTACTCCTAACTTTCCTAATCTTGGGGGAGGCGTCCCAGTTGTTTTCTTGTTCTGATTGGTTACCCCATATATTAGTCAGCCAAAGCAGTGCTGATGCAAAGTACCAGAAATCTATTGGCTTTTATGAAGGGTATTTATTTGGGGTAAAAGCTTATAATTACAAGACCCTAAAGAGTTAAACTCAAGATTAGTTCCTCACCAAAGTCTGTTTCCACGTGTCAAAGCAAGATGGTGCGTGATATCTGTGAGGGTTCAGCCTTCCTCTTTCCTCTTTAGGCTCCATGGGCCCAGCTTCTTCTGATCTCAGCTGTAGGTTGGGATAGGGCTCGTCTCTCTTCCTGGGGCTCATTTCTTTCTGGGCTCAGCTGCTCTGGTCTCGTCACAAGGTCAGCTGTAAACTATCAAATGAATGGTTAATCTGACTCTGAGGCTCCAGTCTCAAATATAAGTTCTCTCTACTCCTGTGACTTTTTCTATGTTCTGTGTATATACTTCTCTGGGTCTCCTTGATTGAGTGCCCATTTATATAGCCCATAAAGGGCGTGGGGACTCAAATTGAGTGTCCCTACTGATGTGGTTGAATCAAAGCCATTATCTTAACATAATTTAGTTAAAGGCATCTCAGCTGTATCAAATGCAATCAAAGGGTATCACGCCCAGAGGAAAAGACCAGTTTACAAACACAAGCAATATCTCTTTTTGGAATTCATAAATAATATCAAACTGCCACACCCCACCTTTTAGTTCCTCAAGGGGCCAACGTTGAGGCCCCTTGAGGATATCCAGGGCTTTCCCTTGACCCTGAATGAGATCTCATTCCAATCTCATTCCAAATGGGGTTTTTATAAGATCCTCCCAGCAGCCATCTTGGTAGCGATCTATTCCTTGGGGGGTTTCCAGGTGGGATTCCATGGCCATGTATTTCATGGCCATGTGTTTCTGCCAGGTCTTAGACTCATTTTCCCTTTTTCTAAACTAACCTGTCTCACTATTCTTATATATTTCACTGCACTTGACACTAGGAATAGCATATTGAAAATGTCAGTAAAATTGATAGGTGTTAACTGAACACTGTCTCCTCTGTTTTATACATTCCTAGAAAATATAATTTTGGCAGAAGGAAGGGACACATCAAGACATATTTTCTTCTCCATTTATCACAGCAAACAATGTAAGATATGTTTAAGCATATATAAACTTACTTCTGCAAATAATCATTTAAAAAGGAACTAAGCAAAGTCCTACAAAAAAAAATATAGTAATTTGGAGATCATCATGACCAATTCTCCCTCAAAATATTATATTTCATTAGAAATTATAAAACATTATTAAAATCTGATCACTTTTACATAGCATGTATACTATCATTTTAAAAGTTCCCAACATACACTCTGGAAACTTGCTTACCTCACCAAAAAACATACAGCAAGTCTCAAGTCAAACCAACTTCCCTTTCATAGCCTTACTTAAGAGCTAAGATTGGGAATCTTAGGTGTCACCTTTACAATTAGTTTATTTTCAACACTAGTGATAACAGCATGAAGGCACAGCTGATTGTGAAGGTATTAGGAAAAGTGTTAACATACCTTTAGGCAACTTGACAACTTTTTGAAATGCTAATGACAACCCCTTCTGTTACTTTGGAATTCATTCTTACTAAATTCCACATCAAGGTATATAAAGCAACCATCTGTGAACACAGAAATATGAAACCAAAATGATGGAAACTGTGAAAACAGTTTTATGCTCTACTTTTTATTTCAATTTGTTTTTCCTACCTCATCTGGATCCTGAGGTAGTGGAGAAAAAGGTAGAATCCTACCCATCCACATAAAAATAGCACTTTCAACATGTTAATAGATAGTACACAAGGCTAAAGATATAGTAATCCATTCTTTTTCTACACACTCTCTCTGTAAAATCTCAGAGAAGCAGAGTGATAGCTCAGAGGGAGGTAGCTAATATTTTTGTGAAAAGGCTCTAAGATGTTCTTTACCTGAAACTTGGTTATTGATCCACATTGAGTTTTAAGTCTCACCTGGAGTGATGCTGACAAGTTTGTGAATAGGGAAATGAAGAATATGTGCTGGTTTTTGTTATCTAGTTAGGGAATTCTTATCCAACATTGCTACTTTTATTACAAAAAAAAAATCTGTTAAAAATTCTAAACTAACTTTAAAACATTGTCAAAAATTATTTTTTAAAGTTCTATTTCTTAATTATGTTTAGAAATCCAAGCATTTAGAAATCCTTTCCATACTACTTTCTCTTTTAGTTTGCTATAGAAATGATTGACTTTTTATGGGAATTTATTTGGAGTAAAATCTTACAGTTCCAAGGCTATGAAAATGTCCAAATCAAAGCATCATCAGAGATGCTGTCTTATCAAATTTAGCTGCCAGATCCTGAACTCATGCAATGCGGCAAGGCAAAATGGTGGGTCTGTCAGTCTCTTTCTGCCTTCTTCTCCAGGTCACCTTCTCTTTCATATTGGAGCTGCTCTGTGGTCCTATAGCCTTTTGGGAGCCTTGTTGCTTTAGCTTCTCCACTGATTCCAGCCTCTTTCTCAGCTTCTTGGGGTTTCTCTGTCTTTATGGAGCTGTAGGTGATCTTGGAGTCCTCTATCACATGGCAGCTGTCTTTCTCTATGTGGGAGAGAAAGTAGAGTGAGATCACAAGTTTCTGATTGGGCCAATCTCACTGTGAATCTCATTTCAAAAATGTCAGATTTTTTTTACCCTTTTGTCATTTTTTACCAAAATAATTCTTGGACATTTTACTGTGTAAGGTGTGGGTATCATAGCTTGATTTGATTCATGGTAGAAACTCACTAAATGTTAGTTACCACAGTGACTATTACTAGTAATAGTAGTGTTACTGGATTTTGTCTAGGTTCTTGACTTATGCTGCAGAAATGAATTTCAGAGCAGGTTGGGTTAGTTAGGCCAGTAACTTATTAAGTTAGGGAGGGAAGAGAAATGGGAGAAAATAACAGATCACGGGTCTCCAGTTGAGAGTAAGGGGCTGAAGAGTAATAAAGAGGGCTGATTTATAGACTACAATTTCCCATTATAGATTATAAATGCCCAGGTTTTATTTGCATGTTGATCCATGGAGGGGGTACCCAGCAAGAGCAGGGCACAGAAGCCTAGAGGGCTGAGAGCAGGAGCGTGGTGATTTGACCTTTGCACTTGCTTTTTAAACCATTAATTATTCCACCCTTTTGCTAATGGCATGGGAGGAGTCACAGGTGTTTGCTGTTTTGTTTGATTACCCCACCCATCTATCCCCAGGGTAGGCCCAATGATAATATCCCTGGAGAATATCTGAGGCTTCTCCTGGCTTCCTGAGGGAATCTCATTCTGGGTGGTAGAAATCACTTGAGGGTCTTCCAGCAGCCATCTTGGGGGTATCACTGTACACGTGGACTTATTGCCAGGTTCCAGATCCATCTACTGGTTCCCTTTATGAAGCCTGCTTCATTAGTAGCTATTTTTATTTAGCAGACAGTTATTTTCTTTTCATTCTTAGGATCTAACGAAGGATGTGTAAAGTATTGTAGAAAAGTTTAGGAGGAAGAAAAGTAGTAGTATATTGGGAAAAATGAAGATAAGCATGCAGTAGAGTATATTGCCTGAAGGGCTTACATTTTGAGTAGTGATATTAGAGTAAAACAGGTATAAATATGTGAAAATGCAGTCTTTCTCCTCAAGGCATTTTTCAGGGAAAGGCATACCAATAAAATTATTGGTATAACCATGGTAGAGTGGGAATACACAGAAAGGACACAATCTCTTTGGTGTGTGTGTGTATGTCCAGTGGTCAAGCAGTTCCTAAGCAGCAATATGATAGAAAATGCTGGGTTGGAATTCCACACTTGCATAGATTTGGCACACTGAGACAAGTATCCAAATGGATTTACACAATTTATAACCTATGTTACAGCAGGCAGGATAAGCTCCATATTTTCATTAGCCCCTCTGGACTCCAAGACCACTGGGCAATGCAGAGGCAGACCCAAGTGGATGCTGCAGACACAATGGTTTTATGTCACATCTGAGGAACGCTAAGCTTAGAAAACTCCAAATCTTAAAAGATTGCTGCTGGAATATCTGCTTATCCTCTCCTCTTACCTTTATTCAGAATGGGGAGGGAGCGGTCTTTATGTTTACTATACTGGGATATCTTTAGGTATTGAAATATATCTGAACAAATTGACTATTAGTTACTAGACATGAAGAAACATGACAGATTCATGAAGAATTATCTCCTAAAATTGGGACAATTCTGGGCAGCCTTCCCAGAAGAAATGCAAGCAAAACTTGAAGTATGGGTGAATTTGTTCAAGAAGGTGATGGATACTCATATTCCAGCAAAAACAGAGTGAGCATATAGATACAATGTGTGGGCAGATTATGTTGAAAAGTTACCTATTCAGGGACAGCACTTGTGCTGCCTTCAAACTATATGTAACCCACGTTCTTGGAAAACTTTTCATTCATGGTAGGTGAAATTTGGTTAAACACTTTAACTGTTGCTGTGTGTCAAATTCTCATATATTGAGGACAATTTTGATTTATTACATATGGGTTCTTTTTTATCACAAGTCGTGATACTTTCCCCATTGAGTTTTATGTTCTTACAGAATCATACATCATGATCAATTCCATTTTTAACCTCTTTAAATCCAAACCATTTCAGTTGTACTTTATTTCATCTACTCAAATACACAGCCATATCCTATATATAACATCACCAGCAGTTGCTTATTTCTACAGTTGAACTCCATATCTACAATATCTGTGATAGGAAACTATTCCAATTGCACTTATTTTTTGACCTCCATAAGCCACGTCCTGTTTGACACCTTGATTTTCTCCAATGCAAATGCCATTCTGTCTTGGGATCTTATTTCCTTATCATGCCAGCTTAATACAAAACATGTGTACTTCAGTTTCATCAAAAGTGGCAAGAGTTCAAGACAAACTCTTTCAAAATAAAATTATGTCTTCAGAGAAGTTTTTAAAATACATTTAAAGATTACTCTTAAGAGTTTAGAAGCATATTTGGGTATAATAAACAATGATGCTTAAAATATGCTTCTCCCTTTCTCTAGAGGAGTATTAATTTTTCAGTATGAATTACTAAGCTTGATCTTTCATAATCTTTTATGGTTTATTTGTAAAGTTTCACCATTTAATAGATCTGAACCTTGTCAATTCAGAATTTTTCATGAAACCAGTTTTATTTTTTGTTTGAATCAGAGATAATTCAATGATTTTTTCCTTCTAATTACCAGCAGCTTTAATAATGGGCTAAATTTCCAGCCCATTATTAAACTATCCTATTGAAAAATTACAGTTTACCTAAACTGTTGAAAAAAATGTGATTAGCCTAAGGAGAAAGAAAAGGAAAAGTATATAGGGATTTTTTACAATATTAAGTGAAGAAAATTATATGTAGGATAAAAGAATGAAACATTCAAAATCAAGGAAACAATAAAAAAATAAAGCAGAAAGATGACCTTAAAAATAATTCAACTTAAATGATTAGTAAAACATTAAAAATGATTAATAGTTATAGGTGCTGGAAACTGGAAGATATTACTACCCTAATTAATGCAAAAGAAAGAAAAATAAATATGTATTAGAAATAAAAGAGGATCTCTCCTTCAACTTGTTAGGTGATGACAAATTAATAAAATTCAACATGTGTTCTTATTTCAAAAATTTAAATGAAAATGGGAACATGCTTTTTTTTTAAAAGCTGTGTTACTTAAGGCAAGTCATTTAACCTTTTCATGCTTCATTTCCTTTATCTAAAAGTGAAGATATTAACACCAAAATTTTGAGCATTTTGTACAGATCCTTGACCATAATAGCTATTCCGTATATTGAAATTAATGACACTAATAAACCAATTTAATCCATTTATTATATTTTGTTCATTTATTCTTGGGAAAGCTTTAAAAAAAAAAAAACTTTACTGAGGTATAATTAAAGTACAATAAATTACATATTTTGAAATTGTATATTTTGATAAGTTATATGTAAACATCCATGAAACCATCACAAAAATCAAGATAATGAATATATCCAAAATTTCCCCCCAAATTTCTTCATTTGCCTTCGTAATTTCTTCTTATACCTTCAAGTGTCACCCTCACCAACTTATCCCTAAAAGACTTTCTGTTACTATACCTTAGTTTGCATTTCCTAGAATTTTATATAAATGAAATCAATCTTGTTCTCTGATTTCTTCCATTTAGCATAATTTTTTGAGATTCATCCATATTGTCACACATTTTAATAGTCATTTCCTATTTATTTCTGTGCAGTATTACATGTATGGATACCACAATTTTTTATCCATTCACATGTAGTTGGGCATTTGGGCTGTTCCAAAATTTCAACTATAACAAATAAAGATGCTGTGAACATTTTTGTGCCATTTCTTTTGGGATATGTATTTTCATTTGTTTTGGGTAATACATGTGATTGAAATGGTGTTTATTTAATGTTTAAGAAATTGCCAAACTGTTTTCCAAAGTGGCTGACCATTTACATCCCTGTAAGTAAATGAGAGTTCTAGTTCCTTCCCATCTTAGCTAAACTTGGTATGGTCAGTCTTTTTAATTTTAGTCATTCTAATAGGTTTGTGCTTGTATCTTGTTGTGTTTTCAATTTTCATTTCCCAGTGACTAATGATGTTGAACATTTGTTCATGTGCTTTTTTCTCATCCATATATCTGGTTTGGTAAAATGTCTTTCAATTCTTCATCAATTTTTAAAACAGAGTTGTTTTCCTTATTAAATGGAGATATTTTTCTTGTTATTGAATTTTGACAGTCAATGCTCTCTGCATTTTCCAGATAAATGTTCTTCATTATATGTCTAATTTGAGAATATTTTCCCCTAGCCTGAGGCTAGTCTTTTCCTTCCCTTATCAATGTTTTTCAAAGAGCAGAACATATGAATTTTGATGAATCCCAATTTGTCAATTCGTTATTTTATGTTTTTGGTGTTTTATCTTTATAGCCTAATCCAGAATCACAGAAAAATGTTCTGTAGGAGTTTTATCATTTTGCATTTTACAATTAGGTTGATGACATATTTTTAGTTAATTTTGCTTATTAGATGAATTATGGATCAAAGTTCTGTTTGCTTTTTTTTTTTGAATGTGAATATCAACTAGTTTCAAACCAGTTGTTAAGTGTTTGTTCTTTTTTCATTAAATTTCCTTGCATTTTAATTGAAAGTCACTGCACATATTTGTGTTGGTCTATTTCTGAACTCTATTTTATTTTTTGATCTTCATGCCAATAGCACACTCTTTATAATGACTCAAAATCAGGCACTATTAGAATTCTAACTTCTCTCTTCTTTTCCAAAGTTGTTTGGGTTCTTTTAGATTCTTCAAATTTAATTATGAATTTATCCATTTTCACAGAAAACCCTTCTGAGATTTTGAATGGGAATGCATTGAAACTATTGATCAACCCAGGGAGAATGGAAACCTTAATATTAAATCTTCTGACCCGTGATCATTATATATTCTCTATTTATTTAGGTGTTTTTTAAGAGCTATATTGAGACATAACTCACATACCGTACAAGTAACCCATTTAAAATCAATTCAGTGATTTTCAGTATATTCACAGTTATATGCAACATCACAATCAATTTTAAAACATTTTCATCACCCCCAAAAAAAGGCCCACATCCTTTCTCTAGCATACCCAATTTTATACTTTGTTTTATGTGTTTTTTCTTTCAGTATTTTTCACACATCGTACAATACATCCAAAGTGTATACTCAATGGCTCTCAGTATAATCACAGAGTTGTGCACTCATCCCCAAAAGAAAAATCTCATATGTTGCAGTTTGATATTATTTATGAATTCCAAAAAGAGATATTGATTATGTTTGTAAACTGGACTGTTTTTCTGGGCATGATACCCTTTGACTGTATTAAATTCAGCTGAGACTCTGATTAGGTTATGTTAAGATTAGGGCTTTGATTCAACCATATCATTAGAGTGCAACACAGCATTGAGTCCCAGACCCCTTGGGCTGATAAAACAGACTCTCACACAGAAGTAGACACACAGAGAAGATACACAGATTATCCTGCAGCCCTGGGAAAGAGAGATGAGCCTGATAGTTTACAGCTGACCTTGTGAAGAGAACAGAGTAGCTGAACCCAAAAAGAAACAGGCCCTAGAGGAAAAAGGATGAGCCTTATGCCAGCTTATAGCTGAGATTGGAAGAAGCTAGAACCATGGAACCTTAGAGGAAAAAGGAATGCTGAACCCTTGCAGACATCACTCACCGTCTTGCTTCAACATGTGGCAACAGACTTTGGGTGAGAAAGTACCTCTTATGGTACCATGAGTTGGACTCGTTAGGGCCTTGTGGCTGTAAGCTTCTACCCCAAATAAATACCATTTATAAAAGCCAGCAGATTTTTGGTACTTTGCATCAGCACCCCTGACTTATACACCATACAACCTGTTTTAGTTTACTAAATGCTGCCCGAGCAATATATAGAAATGAATTGTCTTTTTTTTTTTTTTTACCGGGAGGTCCCGGGGATCGAACCCGGGTCCCTCCATATGGGAGATGGACGCCCAACTAGTTGAGCCACATCTGACCCCCTGAATTGTCTCTTACAATGGCATTTATTAATAAGGTTAAAAGCTTATAGTTCTCGGGCGAAAGTGTTCAAATCAAGGCATCATCAGAGATGTTTTCTCACCGAGCTGCAGCTGTGAGTGGCATGTGGCAGGGCACAATAGAAGCATCTGCTAGTCACTGCTTTCTCCTCCTGGCTCACTTACTTCCCAAGCTGCAGCTGTGTGCAATCAGGCACATGTCAGCATCCACTCATCTCTGCCCTCTCCTCCAGGGCCCAGCTCTGGCTTCCTCAGTTCCCATGGTCATATCAGCTTCTGTATTCCTCTCTGTCACTGAAGCATTTTGCTGTGTCTGTAGCTCTTTATTACTCTTTTTAATAAAAGAATTCAGTAAGAGGATTAAAACCCACCCTTGATCATACCCTACTGAAGTGACCTAATCAAAAGGAACGTCCCCTAACTGAATCTAATAAAAAAACTCCCACAGGAATGGATTAGCTTTTAGAACAGAATTTTCTGGGGTCCACAAAAGACTCATACTGCTACTTCCCCTTGTACTGTACCTCTTATTGATGATTCTTAGCATTTCTTTTGTTACAAAATGATGAAAAATATTACAATATTACTGTTAACTGTAGGCCATAGTTTCTATTTGTTGTATTTTCCCCATTATCCCCATATTATTAACACCTTGTAATAGGTACATTTATTCAAGGTCATGGAAGAATACTCTTGTATTTGTAGTAGTAACCATATTCCTTATCCACCATCTGGTTCACTATGTTATATAATCCCGTTTACCCTCTAGCTTTCATTTGATTGACAACTACAATGCTAGAATTCCCCTTTTAGCCAGAAACACATTTCTATATCAGCAGTGTTAGTCATTCTCATTACAACATGTTATCATCAACTTTATCTATTTCCAAGCATTTACAATCAATCTTATTAAAAATTCTACAGACATTATGTAACAACTCCTCCTTCCCAACCTTCATTCATTCTCCTGGTAACCTATTCTTTACATTTTAACACTATGAGTTTACCCACTGTAATTAGTTAATGTTAGTGAGACCATACAATATTTGTCCTTTTGGTTTGATTTGTTTTACTCAACATAATGTCCTCAAGGTTCATCCATGTTGTCAATGCATCTGACTTCATTTCTTCTTACAGATGATTAATATTCCTTTGTATGCATACACCATATTAAGTTTATCCATTCATTGGTGGATAGACACTTGGGTTGTTTCCATTTTTTGGTAATTGTGAATAATGCTGCTATGAACATCATTGTGCAAATGTCTGTTTGCATCCTAGCTTTCAGTTCTGAATATATACATAGTAGCAGGATTGCAGAATCATACAGCAGTTCTATATTTAGCATCCTGAGGAAATGTCCAACTGTCTTCTACAGTGGCTGTATCATTCTACAGTCACATGAATAATGAAGGAGTGTTCTTATTTCTCCATATCCATCCGAACACTTGTAGTTTTCTCTTTTTAAAATAATGGCCATTCTGTAAGGTGTGAAATGATATCTCATTGTAGTTTTGGTTTGCAAAACTAATAGCTAGTGATGTTGAGCATCTTTCTATGTCCTTTTAGCCATTTCTATTTCCTCTTTGGAAAAATGTCTGTTCAAGTCTTTTGCCCATTTTTAAATTGGGTTACTTGTCTTTTTATTGTTGAGTTGTATGATCTCTTTATATATTCTGGAAATTAAGTCTGTATTTGATATGTGGTGGTCTCCAAATATTTTCTCCCATTGAGTAGCTTGCCTCTTCACCTTCTTGACAAAGTCACTTCAGTTACAAAAAATATTTAATTTTGATGAAGTCCCATTTATCTATTTTTTTTCTTTTGTTGCTCATGCTTTGGGTATAATGTTTAAGAAACCACCTCATAACACAAGATCATGAAAATATTTCCCTATATTTTCTCCTAGGAATTTTATGTTTATAGCTTTTCTATTCAGATCTATGATCCATTTTGATTAATATTTGTATAAGGTGTGAGATAAAAGTCCTCTTTCTTTCTTGTGATGTGGACTTCTAGCTCTCCCAGGACCATATTTTGAAGAGACTATTGTGTTCCAGCTTGGTGAGCTTAACAGCCTTATCAAAAATCAATTGAGCATAGATGTGAGGGTTTATTTATGAACACTCAATTCAATTCCATTGGTCAACATGTGTATATTTATACCAGTACCACACTGGTTTTACCACTGAAGTTTTATAATATACTTTAAAGTGAGGAAGTTTGAGTCCTCTAACTTTGTTTTTGTTAGAATAATTTTCACTATGTAGGACCCATTAACTTTCCAAATAAATGTGACAATTGGCTTTTCCATTTCTGCAAAGAAGGTCACTAGAATTTTGATTGGGATTTCATTGAATCTGTAAACCTGTTTGGTAAAATTGACATCTTACCAATATTTAGTCTTCCAATTCATGAACACAGAATATCCTTCCATTTATTTAGATCTTTTTAATTACTTTTAACAATGTTTTGTAGTTTTCTGAATACAGGTCCTTCCATTATTACTAAATATTTCATTCTTTTAGTCGTTATTATGAATGGAACTGCTTTCCTGATTCCCTCCTCAGATTGCTCATTACTAGTGTATAGAAATACTACTGATTTTTACATGTAATCTTGTATCCTGCCACTTGGCTGAACTTTTATTAGTTCTAGTAGCTTTGTCATAGATTTTTCAGGACTTTCTAGATATAGTATCATGTCATCAGTGAAGAGAGAAAGTTTTACTTCTTCCTTTCCAATTTGAATACCTTTTATTTCCTTCTTTGCCTAATTGCTCTAGCTAGAACATCTAGCACAGTATTGAGTAACAGTGGTGACAGTGGGCATCCTTGTTTTGTTTTTTATCTCAGCATTAAAGCTTTCAGTCCTTCACCACTGAGTACAATGCTAGCTGTGGGTTTTTCATATATGCCCTTTATTATGTTGAGGAAGTTTTCTTAGTGAGTTTTAAGAAGCAATAAAGTATGTTGCCAAATGCCTTTTATGCTTCAATCATGATGATCATGCTATTTTTCTCCTATAATTTATTAAGTTGGTGTATTGCATTGATTGATTTTCTTGCATTGAATCACTATTGCATACCTGGGATAAAAGCCATTGGTCATGGTGTATAATTATTTCAATGTTGTTTAGATCAATTTAGAAGTATTTTGTTTAGGATTTTTACACCTCCCGGTAAAAAAAAATAAAAGATAAAAAATAAAAGGTCTCTTTATTTAAAAACAAAACAAAACAATTATATTCATTAGAGAGATTGGTCTGTAATTTACTTTTCTTGTAGTATCTTTATCGGGCTTTGGTATTAGGGTGATTATGGCTTCATAGAATGAGTTTGATAGCATTTCCTCCTCTTAAATTTTTTTGGAAGAGTATGAGCAGGGTTGCTATTAATTCTTCTTAGAATGATTTATAGAATTCACCAGTGAAGCCATCTGATCCTGGGATTTTCTTTTTTGCAAAGTTTTTCATGACTGATTCAATCTTTTACTTTTGATTGTTTGTTGAGGTCTTATATTCCTTCTAGGTTCAGTGTAGGTTGTTTATGTGTTTCTAGGAAATTGTCCATTTCATCTACATTACCTAGTTTGTGGCATACAATTGTTCATATTATCCTCTTATGATCTTTTTTCTTAAATTGCTGTGGGATCATTGGTAAAATCTCCCATCTTATTTCTAATTTAATGTATTTGCATCTTCATTCTATTTTTTTCTTTATCAGTCTAGCTAAGGGTTTTGCAATTTTGTTGATCTCAAAGTACAAAATTTTGGTTTTGTTGATTCTCTAGAGTTTCTTTTTTTTTTTTTTAAATCCATTGATTTCTATTATAAGCATTGTTTTTTTTTTTCCTTCTGATTGCTTTGAGATTTGTTTGCAGTTCTTTCCTCAAGTTCCTCCAGGTGTGTAGTTAGGTCTTTGATTGTAGCTCTTTCCTCCTTTTTAATGTAGGCATTCAGGGCTATAAATTTCCTTATCAGCATTGCCTTTGCTGCATCTCATAAGTTTTGTATGTTGTATTCTCATTTTCATTCCTCTCAAGATTTTTACTGATTTCTCTTGCAATTTCTTCTTTGGCACACAGATTAAGAATGTGTTGTTTAACCTCCATAAATTTGAGCATTTTCCAGTTCTCCACCTGCTTTTGATTTACACCTTCATTCCATAATGATCAGAGAAAATGCTTAGCATAATTTCAATCTTTTAATATTTTTTTGAAACCTGCTTTGTGACCTAACGTGTTCTATCTTGGAGAATCATCCATGAGCACTTGAGAAGTATGTGTGTCCTGCTGTTTTGAGGTGCATTGTTTTGTATATGTGTATTAGGTCTAGTTAATTTATCAAATTATTTAAGTTTTCTCTTTCCTTATTGGTCTTCTGTCTAGAGATTCTATATATTGATGTCAGCAGTGTATTGAAGTCTCCAACTATTATTGTAGAGATATCTATGTCTCCCTTCATTTTTGCCAGTATTTGTTTCATGTATTTTGGGGCATCCTGATTAGATGCTTAAATACGTATGATTATTTTTTTCTTCCTGGTGGATTGTCCCTTTTGTTAATGTATAATGTCCTTCTTTGTCACATACCAAAGTCTAATTTTTCCAATATTAGTAGAGATACTCCAGCCTTTTATTTTGGTTACTGTATGTGTGGATTATCCTTTTCTAGCCTTTACCTTCTAACCTACTTGTATCCTTGAGTGTAGGGTGAGTCTTGTGTAGACAGTGTATAGATGGCTCATATTTTTTATCTATTCTGCAAGTCTGTGTCTTTTGATTGGGAAGTTCAATCTATTATCATTCAATATTATTACTGTAAAGGAAATACTAAATTCAACCATTTTATCATTTGGCTTTAAATGTCATATCTTATTTTTATCAATCTTTTTACCATTTTAGTTACCGTTAGTGATAATCTTCATTTCTATATTCTCTTCCAAGCTTCTCTCTTGGCTTTTCCTTTCAGCCAGCAGGACTCCCTTTAGTATTTCTTGTAGGGCAGGTCTCCTGTTAGTAAACTCCTTCAGTTTCTGTTTATTTGTGACTATCTTAAAGTCTTTCTCCTTTTTTGAAGGACAGGTTTTCCTATTATGGTATTCTTGGCTGGTAGTTTTTTTCAATATCTTAGATATATCATACCACTGCCTTCTTGCCTCCATGGTTTCTGATGAGATATCAGCACCTAGTCTTATTGGGCATCCCTTGTATGTGATAAATCTCTTTTCTCTTCCACTTTTCAGAATTCTCTGTGTATCTTTGGCATTTGACATCCTGATTTTCACATATCTTGGAGTAGGTCTATTTGGTTTTACTGATATTGGAGTACATTGTACTTCTTGGATACCAATATCTTTCAAAAGTGTTGGGAAATTTTTGGTCATTATTTCCTTGAATATTCTTTCCCTTCTCTTCTCTTTTGGGACAACCATGACACATATGTTTGTGTTGTCATTCACTTCCCTGAAACCCTGATCATTTTTTTCCATTCTCTTCACTATCTGTTTTTCTGTGAGTTCAATTTCAGAGGCCCTGTCTTCTAGCAGGTTCTTTTGCTTCTTCAAATCTGCTATTGTACACCTCCAGTGTATTTTCTATTTCATCTTTTGTGCCTGCATTCCTGTAAGATCTCTTATTTTTCTTTGCATATTTTCAAATTCTTCTTTATGTTCACCCAGTGTCTTCTTAATATCTTTATCTTTTAGTCATCTTAATCATTGACTTGATTAATATTTGTTTGAATATCTTTGATTAGTTGTTTGAAATCCTGAATCTCTTCTTGTTCTTTTGCATGGGTCATGTATTCCTGTTTCTTAGTATGGCTTGTAATTTTTTGCTGGTTTCTTGGCATCTGGTTTTCTTGATATGTTCATTCTGGGGATCAGTTTCTCTCTCTCTTGCCTAGGGCTATCTGGGTGACTGGCTCTGTCCTGAGGCTCCTCTTCGACACTTGGTTCACCTTATTTTAGACCTTTAGAATAGCTTCTGAATAAGATTTCTCAGCTCTTATTCCTCTGATTCTTGCCCAGATATATGGTACAATTTTTGAGATTTTACCAGCCTCCAAAGAATTGAGAGATCTACTCAAAAAACTTCACCACAGATTGTCAATCTCTTCCCTCCATTCTTCACTAGAGAGTGTATGGTGTACTTCTGGTCTCTGGAGCTCCCAAACATTTCATTTAGACAGATGTCAGCTGATTACTAGCTGACCTGGAGAATGAACTGGGTCCTAGAGCTTCTTATTCTCTGTTTTTAATTTTTTTTCTCAATGATATTTTGTAGTTTACAGTGTACAGTTCTTTTTACCTGAGAGGACTATTATCCTCTGAGACAATTTCCTAAATTCAATTCCTTCTGTTTTGAAATACACTGAATGTTTTTTTCTTTCCATTTTGACCCTGACTGGGACACTTACCAACTTTTCAACTCTTTCAGTTAATTGGATTAACTAATAAGTAAACCTGAGTATTCGCGCCCCCCCCCCAAATAAAAGTCAATTTGGTCATTATTATTTTAGGAACCATAAAAATTACTTACCTTCCTCTCAGTGAAAATGGTTTCTTTCTGGTTTTAAAAGGGAACATACAGAAACTGGAGAAGAGAATAAAAGAGACTGAGAATTTTATTCAACTGTAGAACAAAAGATATAGGAAGTTATTTAAGTAGATGTTGTTCTTCCTATCTAACAAGAATTAATTTTAAACAATAAAAAATAGTTTACTATTACAAGAATTTAAACTACCCATCAGTAAAAATAATTGGTTATACTGTGAAATGACCTGAAAGTATAGGTAAAATTTTGAAAGACAGCAATGGGGGAAATACTTTTTAATTTGATGGAATGGTTTTAAAAAGTCACCAGAGTAGAGACAGGCAAGATGGCAGCAGAGTAAGCAGTTTCAAGAGTCAGCTCATTGTACAGGGTAGTTAGCAATCATCCAGAGCTATCTGAAGCACCTGTCTGGGAGCCCCAGGACACCAGAAGGGCATCCTGCAATATCCTTGAAATTATGGAAAGAAGAGACTGCCCATCTGCAGAGCAGAATCATGCATAGATCACTCCACACCACGGAGGCTGGTGCTTGTGGCACAAGCCACTTCAGGACCAATTCATGGCTGGAATTGGAAGCTCCATTTCCCAAAAACAGGGGAGGAAGAGATGGTTGGGCACCAATTTCAGCTACTGATTAGTAAATTCAGCTGGCTAAAGTATAATCTTAAGAACAACTAAAGTTTCAACCTGTCCAAGTTGGAAAGAGGCTGGTAGCTACCATTTTAACTCTGTCACCAGCATGAGGGGAAACAGGGCTGATTGAAAATCACAGTGCTATTGGGGACTGGCTTCTTTTCCCAGATCAGCCTGTACCTCTAGCCTAAACCCCAGCCTTACCTCTGGCAGGGAAGAAGCTGGGGGGACCTGGACCAGGTTCTCCAGGAAATTGTAGGCCACACCACAGATGCTGGTGCCCATCTTCCACTGGTGAGTGCAAGCTGCCTCAGGTGCTATTACATCGCCAGATTGGAAGCTCTATTTTCCATAGCAGGGGAGGAAGAGATAGTTGGCCACTGACTTCAGCTACTGATTAATAAACTTGGGTGACCAAAGTATAATCCTAAGAACAGTTGAAGTTTGAATCCATCCAAGTCAGATAGAGGCCGGTAGTGTAACAGGGAATTAATCTGGGGAAGGGAGGGACACCTGCACCAGCCTCTCTGGGTAACTACAGGCACTTTTAGGCTGGCACAGACGGAGTCAGACACCTGGGGCTCCATCCCTGCACCCCAATAGGATAAGAGAGGAGTTATGTTTCCTTGGCCTTTCCAGGCAATTGCAGGTGTTTTTAGCCCATTCGATCTGGTGTGTTGAATGCCTCCAATTCCATCTACTCCTCTGTCCCTCCCCATAAGATAAGAGGGGGCTGGTGTTTCCTCAGCCTCTCAGGGGAACTGCAGGTGTTTTGGCCTGCAAGAACGTGACTGTTGGGTACCTGTGACTCCACATTCACCTTCAATAGGATAAAAGAGGGACTGTGTTTCCATAGCCTCTCTGGGTAACTGCAGGTGCTTTTCCCCCACACAGAATAATAGTCAGACACCTGTATCTCCATCCCTGCTCCCAGGTAAGATAGGAGGGGAGCTGTGTTTTCCTAAGCCTTTCCAGGCAATGGCAGGGACTTTTGGCCTGCATGGCCTTGACTGGTGGGTACCTGTGGAGCCACCCCAACTCCTTAATAGGATAGGAGGGGGCTGGTGTGGTGTATCCACAGCATCTCTGGGAAACAGCAGATACTTTTGGCCTACAGGGACTGAACTGTTGGGTGTCTATTGATCCACCCCCACTCCTTAATAGGATGGGGAGGGGCTGGTATTTCCTCAACCTCTCTGGGCAATGCCAGGGAATTTGAGCCTACAAGGACTGAACTGTTGGGCGTCGGTGGTTCCATTACCTCCACCTAAGGGACAGAGGGACAGTATTCCCTCAGACTCTTAAGGCAACTGCATCCATATTTGGACCACATGGATTAGATTGTTTGGCACTCCAGAGGGTCCATCTCCACCACTGGCAGGAGGAGGGGCTGGTGTTATGTCAGTCTACTGGGGGAACTGTGGTCATTTTGGACCTACACAGCATAGATTGCTGCCCATACCTGCAGCTCCATCCCTGCCCCAAGTAGAGGAGGAAGAGGTGTGAAGTTTCATCAGTATCTCCAGGCAACTACAGACAGTCTTGTCCAGCACAAGTTGAATTATCCCACGTGGTTGTCTCTCATTCTCTACCTCTGAAGAGAAGAAAGGTGAGAGAAGATCATCAATTCCTGGGGAAATGCAGGCATCCTCAGCCCCCACAACTTACAACACCAACTACAGCCTAAGCTCCTACTACACAACTAGCAAGGAAGAAAAGGCAAGAAAGCTCTAAACCAAAGAGGAAAACTGCACCCAGAATAAACACATCTAATAAGCCAGATGCCAAGACAACAACAAAAAATTACAATACAGATCAGAAACAGGAAGATATGACCTAGTTAAAAGAACAAGATAAGCCTCCAGATGACATAAAGGAGTTGAGACAACTAATCATAGATGCTCAAACAAATCTCCTTAATAAATTCAATGAGATTGCTAAAGAGATTAAGGACACAAGAAGACAATGGGCAAACCCAAAAAGAATTTGAAAGCATACATGGAAAAATAACACATCTTATGGGAATTAAATGCATAATAAATGAAATTAAAAATACACTGGAAGCATATAACATCAGATTTGAGGAGGCAGAAGAAAGCATCAGTGAGCTTGAAGACATGGTCTCTGAAAACGAACATAGAACAGATGAAGAAAAGAATGGAAAAAATTGAACACGATGTCAATGAACTATATAACAGCAGGGGATGTGCAAACATATATGTCATGGGTGTCCCAGAAGGAGAAGAGAAGGGAAAAGGGGTAGAAGGAATATTTGAAAAAATAATGGTAAAAAATCCCCCAACCCTATTGAAGGACATAGATATCCATGTCTAAGAAGCACATGTACTGCCATCTAAATATATCTGAATAGACCAACTACAAGGCACATATTAATCAGAATGTCAAATGCCAAAGACAAAGAGAAAATTCTGAAAGCAGCAAGAGAAAAGTGATGCATAACACATAAGGAATACCCAATAAGACGAAGCGGAATTTCTTATCAGAAACCATGGAGACAAGGAGACAGTGGTATGATATATTTAAGATACTGCAAGAGAAAGCTTGTCAACCAAGAATCTTAAATCATCAAGATTGTCTTTCAGAGATGAAAGTGAGTTTAGAATATTCACAGAAACACAAACTGGGAGAGTTTATAACAAAGAAATGAGGCTTGCAGGAAATACTAAATGGAATGTTACATCCTGAAAAGAAAAGACAGAAAATAGAGGGTTGGAAGAGAGTCTAGAAATGAAGATTATACCAGTAAAAGTAATTAAAAGTGTCAAAAGAGTGGAGAAAATAAAATATGACAGGTAAAACCCAAAGGTCAAAATGGGTGAAATAAGAACTGCCTTTACAGTAATAACATTGAAATTTAAGGATTAAAGTCCTCAATCAAAAGACAGACTCTTAGAATGGATAAGTAAACATCAGCCAACTTTATGCTTTCTGCAAGAGACTCACCTTAGACCCAAGGATACCAATAGATTGAAAGTGAAAGGTTTTAAAAAGATATTCCATGCATGCAATAACCAAAACCAAAACAAACAAACAAACAAACAAAAGTTGAGTAGCTATAGTTATATCAGATGATATAGACTTTAAAAGCAAAACTATTATTTGAGAGAAGGAAGGACATTATATATAAATAAAAGGGGCAATTCACCAGGAAGAAATAGCAATCATAAATATATGTGCACCTAACCAGGATGCTCCAAGATACATAAGGTAAACACTGGCAAAACTGAAGGCAGAAATAGATATTTCTACAATAATAGTTGGAGACTTCACTACATCACTCTCAGCATTGACTAGAACATCTGGACAGAAGATCAATAAAGAAACAGACAGCTTGAATAATAAAATAAATGGACTATACTTAATAGATATATAGAACATTGCACCCCCAAACTGCAGAATATACATTTTTTTCAAGTGCTTATGGATCTTCTCCAGGATAGACCATATATTGGGTCACAAAACAGATATTAATAAATTCAACATGATCAAAATTATACATAGCACTTCTCTGATAATAATGGGATAAAGTTGGAAATCAATAAGAGGTGGATAAAAGGAAAATTCACAAACACATGGAGATAAAACAACACATTCTTAAATAATCAGTAGGTCAAAGAAGAAATTTTGAGAGAAATCAATAAATACCTGAAGAATGACAATGAGAACACAATATATCATAACCTATGTGATGCAGTGAAGGTAATGCTGAGAGGGAAATTTATAGCCCTCAATGCTTACATTAAAAAAGATGAAAGAGCTGAAATCAATGGCCTACCAACACAGCTGGAGGAACTAGAAGAAGAACAGCAGACTAATCCGAAAGCAAGTAGAAGGAATGAAATAACAAAGATCAGAGTAGAAATACATGAAATTGAGAACAAAAAACAATAGAGAGAATTAACAAAACCAGAAGTTGGTTCTTCAAGAAGATTAACAAAATTGACAAACCCTTACAAATGAATGAAATAAAAAATGAAAACGGGGACATTACTACTGACCCTGCAGAAATAAGAGAGATCATAAGAGGATTCTCTGAACAACTTTATGTCAAAAAACTAGACAATGTAGATGAAATGGAAAAATTTCTAGGAATGTACAAACAACCTACACTGACCCTAAAAGAAATATAAGACCTCAACAAACCAATCACAAGTAAAGAGATTGAAACAGTCATCAAACAGCTCCCCAAAATGAAAAGCCCAGGACCAGATAGTTTCACAGGTGAATTCTAACAAGCATTCAAAGAAGATTTAATAACAATCTTACTCAACCTTGTCCAAAAAATTGAAGAAAGAACGCTATCTAACTCATTCTACAAGCCAATATCACCCTAATAATAGTCACATAAAGATATAATGAAAAACAAAAAACAAAAAACAAAATCACAGACCAATTTCTCTAATGAATACGGATGCAGAAATCCTCAAAAAAATACTTGCTAATTGAATCCAAAAATACATCAAAAGAATTATTCATTAGGATCAAGTGGATTTTATAACAGGAATGCAAGGGTGGTTCAACACAAGAAAATCAATCTGAGCAATACACCACATTAATAAATCAAAGAAGAAAAGTCATGTGATCTTATCAATTGATGCAGAAAAGGCATTTGACAAAATACAAAATTCTTTCTTGGTAAAAATACTACAAAAGATAGGAATTGAAGGAAACTTTCTCAACATTATATAGTCCCTATATGAAAAACCCACAGCTAACATTGTACTCAATGGTGAAAGACTGACAGCTTTCCCACTGAGCTTAGGAATAAGACAAGGATGACAATGACAATACTGTTGTTCAAAATAGTGCTAGATGTACTAGCTAGGGCAATCAGGCAAGAAAAAGAAATAAAAGACATTCAAATCAGAAAGGAAGAAGTAAAACTTTTGTTTTTCACAGATGATATGATCCTATATCTCGAAAGTCTCCAAAAATCTACAACAAAGCTCTTAAAGCTAATAAACAATTTCTGTAGTGCCAATATACAAGATCAATACACAGAAATCAGTGTTATTTTTATAAATTGCAATGCACAATCTGAGGATGAAGTCAGGAAAAAATTCAATTTACAATAGCAACTAAAAGAATCAAATATTTAGGAATAAACTTAACAAGTATATAAATCAGTTGTATTCAGAAAACTGCAATGCATCATTAAAATAAATTTTAAAGAGACAAGTAATTGGAAGAACTTTCTATGCTCATGGATTGGAAGACTAAATATCATTAAAATGTCAATTCTACCCAATTTGATAAACAGATTCAATGCAATCCTAATAAAAATTCCACCAGCAGTTTTTAAACAAATGGAAAACACAGTTATCAAATTTATTTGGAAGCCTAAGTGGACCTGAATAGCCAAAAACATCTTACAAAGGAAGAACAAAGTTGGAGGACTCTTACTTCTGGGATTCAAATCATATTACCTAGCTAGAATGATAAAAACATCATGATATTGGCATAAAGATAGACACATAGATCAATGGAACCAGACTGATGGTTCAGAAAAAGACCCTGATATCCATGGTCAAGTGACTTTTGATAAGGCTGTCAAACCCACCCAGCTGGGGCAGAAGAGTCTATTTAACAAATGGTGCTAGTAGAATTGGATATCCATATCCAAAAGCAAGAAACAAGACCCCTATCTCACACCTTATTCAAAAATTAACTCAAAATAGATCAGAGACCTAAATATAAAAGCAGGAACCATAAAGTGCTTAGAAGAAAATGTAGGAAAACATCTTCAAGACCTGGTGGTAAGTAGTGCATTTTAAAAGCTTACACTGAAAGCACGAGCAATAAATGTAAACATGGTTAAATGGGACTTCTTCAAACTTATACACTTTGTTGATTCAAAGGACTTTGTCAAGAACGTGAAAAAGCAGCCTACTCAATGGGAGAAACTATTTGGAAACCACGTATCCAATAAGGGTTTGGTTGTCATTCTATATAAAGAGACCATACAAGTCAACAATAAAAAAGCAAGCAATCCAGTTAAAAAAATATGAAAAGATTTAAATAGGCATTTTTCCAGAGACGAAATACAAATGGCCAAAAAGCACATGACAGAAGGTTCAATATCCTTAGCTATTAAGGAAATGCAAATCAAAATGACAATGAGATATCATCTCACACTGCACAGAATGGCCATTAAAAAAAAAAACAAAAACTCGCAAACAATAAGTGGTGGAGAGGATGTGGAGAAATAGGAATACTCCTTCACTGTTGGTAGGATTGTAAAATGGTGAAGCCTCTGGGGAAGACAATATGGTGGTTCCTCAGGAAGCTAAATATAAAACTGCCATATGATCCAGCAATTCCTCTATTAATAATATATTCAGAAACACTAAAAATTGTGACATGAACAGACATCTGCACACCAATGTTCATAGCGGCATTATTCACAATTGCCAAAAGATGGAAGCAACCCATGTGTCCATCAACCAATAAATGGATACAGAAAATGTGGTATATACATACTACGGAATACTATGCTGAGGTAAGAAGAAGTGAAGTTGGGATACATATAATAACATGGATGAAACTTGAAGACATTATGCTAAATGAAGTAAGCCAGACACAAAAGGACAAATATTGCAAGATCTCATTAATATGAACTAAATACGAAGAATGAACAAATGAGTTATAACCTACAGTATAGGTTATTAGGAGATCAGAGGAGGGTTGGAAAAAACTACTGATGCTTAATGTATGTATAAATTTTAATTAACTTGACTGTGAAAGTGTGGAAATGGATTTAGTTCATGGAAACACATTATAGTGAATAGCAGCTGATTTATAAATGGGATTGTGGCTGAAAAGGGTAGTCTAGGGATGTAAATGTCAATTGAAAGAAAGCTAGAGAATGATCTAGGGACTGAATAACACAGTGAACCTAGAGGTAGATGAGAATTGTGGTTGATGATATAGACTCAAGAGTGTCCTTCTGTGAACTAGAGTGGATATACATCACTATTGCAGGGATGTTGGAATGTACAGAAGCATGGGAAAAACACCATTGGTGTGACCTATGGACTGTGGTTAACAGCAATACTGTAATATTCTTGCATCAATGCCAAAGATGTACTGTGTTGATAATGAGGAACTATGGAAAAAGTGTGCCAAGTGTGCAGTATCTGCAAGTCACAGGCCTTGCCATATCTGCAAGCCGCAAGCCTTGCCATGGCCTCGCCCGCGCGGCATAACCCCCTCCCCCGTTCCCCTTTTTCCCTCTCTCCCTCTTCCTTGTTCCTTCTCACCAATCGGAGCTCTCGCCCCAGTTATTGCCTTATTTGGACAACCTTGCTTCGCCCCTTGCCGCCCCCAATTCTGCCCCTTTCCCTAGCAACCCCTGACCCTAACTACTGCCCAATGATAAGCCTCCACCATCGGCTGAGGGACTGCCCCCAGCCTGAAGAGTATATATGCACTGTACTTCCTCAATAAAGCTCTCTCTCTCTTTGCTTCTTCCCCCGCACTCAGAGGTCTCGAGTCTTTCTTTCACACGCGGTCCTTACCAGATACCCCCCACACCTGAGCCGTGGAGACCAGGGAGCCCCCAACCCGACGCCGCTCCCTGAGAACCTCCTCACCCTCACCGTTCCCGGAGTGCGCACCGGACGGCCCATAACTAGCCAGTGTCGCCCCCCGGGCTGCAGCAGGGCTGATCACCCTCAGGCCCGGGAACAAAGCGGCACAAGTGTATGCTATGGACAATGGTTGGTGGTTAATAGTCTGATATTATTTCATAATCTGTAACAAATATTCCACCATGGTGTGGTATGCTGGTGAAAGGGTGTTGTATGGGAATTCTACACATGTGTATGATTGTTTTATAACTTCACAACCTCTGTAATAAAAATATATTTTAAAAAATAGGGTGGGTTGGGGAAAAATACACCCAATGCAGGATTTGGACTATAGTTAGTAGTAATATTTTGACGATGCTCTTGTATAGTTTGTAACAAATGTTTCACAGCAATGCAAGTGTTGGTGGAGGGGTGATGTATGAGACGCCTGTATGATGTTATGCATGTTTATTTTGTAAGTCCACAACTTTTATTTTACAGTTATTGTTTATGTATGTTCATGTATGAATGATATGCTTCAATAAAAGTATATTTTTAAAAAGTCACCAGAATATAAAATTTTAAGATTTTTAGTTAATTAATTAATTAATTTTTAAGGTATACTGTGGTGTAGTGAGAATTGAGGAGTGAAGTGAGGTCAAGTTATGGTAGACAGGAAATATTTTTCTTTTGAATTTCATTTTATTCTGTAAATGACAATTGATTAAATATTTTATTTTTTAGTGAAAAAATCAACCACAATCTGGGCTTAGTTTGGAGGATGATAGGATTAAGCCAGGCACTGAATGTCATTATGAGGCAATAGAGTAACTTCCAAAGGGGATTATTTAGCACAGTATGAATGAAATAAAAGTCTACCATTTATTTTCTCTATAAGAGAAAGCATACAATTCATGCAACTTTGACAACAAATTACTTTGTTTTCTGACCTTTCTTTCTGTGGACTGGTAGAATAGTGCATTTCTATGATTCATAAAGGAAATTGGGCCATCATTGTATTCTAACTGCATGTGTATGTGTATTTCAAAATATATGTATTCATCTATGCATGCATTTATTTAAATTGCAGTAATTTAAAAATTGTGGTAATATGTGCTTACTAGTATTCACTTCCTTAATTGCTTAAACACATAGCAGTTCTTTAGATATGAAACTATATTTTTATTCCAAATATTTAGAGTGGGCTAAACACAGAAATTATATTTCCAAAATCTTGTTACAATTTAAATACCTGTACACTGTGGTAACCAAAAACAATTTCTTTTGAGTATTCTACGCTTTTAAACTTTACAAAGATCTTTACTTTCTTCTGCTTCTAATTAGTATGAATTAATGAGATTCTTTCTATAAAATTCATTCCATTTTCTCACTTATCAAAACTCATTCTTGCCTGCTATGATAGTGTGGTTTGGTTGATTGAATATTATGTTTTCTGTGGTTTCTCCACTCACAGGTCAATTAACTCCTTTCCTTCAAGTCCTCTGTTTGGAAAATGGTTCTGTTATTACTTGTGATTCAGCTTTCTCACAGGAGTTCTGTGAAGTATAATGAATAAGGGAGTAGCACTGACAAACTGAAATTGAATGAAACTGAGGCTTCACGGATCTATGATTTGCACCTGGTCTTGCTAGTTAAGCAACATTGTAAATTAAAATATTTTAAAAATGAAACTTTTTCTAGACCTAAATTTTCCTTGTGTGAAATAATGGAATAAAGTTTGCAGGTATTTGTTGGAAAGGTTTAAGTGCAAAACTGCCCCCTATGAGAAAAGAAAAAAGGAGAAATAATAGACAAGGTAAAAATAAGGAATCTTTAAAATTGAGACACAGAAAGAAGATAATTTTGGAAATAAAAGAATGGACTAAGGGGAGAAATTGAGAAACGAACATCAGCAAATTCTGTACTTCACGCGGGAAAGAACAGATCCTGGTCCTTTTGTTTCCCTCCTGAGACAGTTGCAGGCACACACATTACAGTAAAACCTCGATCTAAGTAGTGAGGTGTGAAAAGAGGTGGCAGTATGAAATATTTAACTATGTGAAGAGGAGAAAAAAATGGTCCAATGTAGAATATGCCGAAAGCTGGTCTTCTTAGTAATAGCTTGGCTACCTTTTGATTCTCTTCTAACCAAATATGTGAAAAGAAAGATGAATTGAGAAAAAAAAAAAAAAAAAAAAAAAAAAAAAAAAAGGCCCACAATGGGAAAGAAGTCAAGTCACCAGAACATCTAAAGGTGACCCTTTTTCTGAAGACATTTAGAGGAAATGGCAGTGGTGAACCCTGGGGTGGTTTGAAGGTCATTGAGAATGGCTTTCTCATGGTCCAAGTGGGCCACAGAATTCTCTATATTGTAGAATTTTATGAATATGTTTGAACGAAATATCAGAAGGAACACAATCCAATTCAACAAATATAAGATTTTCTTTTGATTCCACCGACTTCCTGCATTGACATTAATATCAATAAGCAGGGCAAGAGTAAAGTGTCTTAACCTATTTAGATTTTTGTCATTAACTCAGATGACAGTATCCTATTTAAAGAAATCAACTTCATTGCTATTCATGAGATTTCCAATGTGATTATAAGAATATGAAATAAGGCTGAACATAATAAGGAAATTTATAATAGCTCATTATTAATCGCTCTTTACTCTGGAGTAAGGAAAAGCTATCATAAGAATATTTAGTGCCATGGGCAGCAGTGATGACTATATAAAGTGAAGAATAAAATGTACGTGCCTCATCCTTAAGTCACACAGCATACACCTGTGTCCAAGGAAGGGCACACAGCAGTGATTTCTAATTAGCATATATTTGTAGCAGTAAAAATGGAGACAAGGGGTGAAGGCCCACTAAATCTTTTCCAGATCAGTTTAACAGGATTTGTAAGCTGACTGCTCAAAAAGCAGTACTCAAATGTGAGTAAATACGAAGAATGCTTTAGTCGAAAAAAATTCATGTGCTATTCCTTCAAAAGCCCTAGGGTTTTTTCCTATTAGGTGGCAGGGGGGGGGCATTAAATGTAATTTTAAAAATCATACGGTAATATCACCTGTACAGTGATTTTAAATTAATATGCTAAGGGCTCATTAGAATCTCACTTGACAACAATTCAATAATATATAAGCATTGTCATGATCTCTGTCATATTTTAATCTTCTCTTTCACTGTTACAAATGTAATAGTCAGATTCCTGACTCCTCCTTTCTAATTATCTACTCCTAGATGTATTATTGCAATGTGAGCGATAGAGCTGTAGAATATTCTTACATGATGATGGCGATTAGTAGGAAAAAACCACATGGCATACCTCCTTCTCAAGGCCACTCTTTTGCTTCTCTTACTGCTGGGACCATTACTACTCTGACTGGTGCTGAAAATGCTGTCTATAGCACCAGCAGGGTACTCTGAAAAGGTAAAGATGTCTCTGCTCTTTGTCTGGCCAGAAGGTGAACCTGTTTCTGTGAGTATCTCAGTGGTATAAGTACGTTTTCAGTGTTCATTTTTACCCAAGTCCTGTGTTCGAGGGTTCCCTGAGAGCGTCAAGGCAGTGGTACGTGTCCTCTTCCCTTCTTGGGTATTCTTAACATTGATTTCCGAGATATATGACTCCAGGGAATTCCCAAAACTTGTCTTCTTTAGCTAATGTTTTGCTCCCTCATATAAAGCATCAGGAATATTTTCTCTTTCTCTCCTCCTTAGATTCATGAAGGAACAAGATGGTACTCCTTCGAGCTCTGCAAACCTCCTGAAATCTCCCGATAAGAAATGAATCTGTGTGCTTTATTAAAATGTCACCCCAAAATTTCAAGGGTATTTCTTTTGATGCCTGTTCTTCTCAACAGACACAAACACTTTTAAGGAGAAGGAATTAAAAAAATAAATTCTAATATCCAGAAATTCTGCAATCTCCACTGTGTTGAATAATCTCTCGCGTGGCCTCCATGAACCCTACCTTCTGCTGTTATTGCTATCTATGGTAAGCTGCTCTCTGAGTGTGGCTGGGACCTGTACCTTGCTTCTAACAGATAGAATATGGCAAAGGTGAGGGGATGTATGCAATTATGCATACATGATTACAGTACACAAGATTGTAACCCATCTTGCTAGGAGATTCTCCTTCCTTTGCTGGCTTGAAGAAGCAAGCTTTCCTGTCTTCAACTACCATATGTAGAAGGTTATGTAGCAATGAACTATGGGCAGGCTCCTACTGACAGCCAGCTGGGAACTTAGATCTTTCCTTAGCAAGAAGCATCTCTTTCCCTGATCATGCCTCAGATGAAACTCCAGTCCTAGCTAACACCCTGATTGTAGTTTTGTGAGATCCTGATACAGAATGCCCAGTTTTGCTTGCCCAGACTCCTGACTTTAAGGAACTGTGTTAAAATAAATATTTGTAATTTTAACCTGCTTATTTTGTGGTAATATTGTTATACACCATTACAACCAAAAAAATGCTACTCTCCCTTCTCCAACAATATTTTCACTAATGTTTGTGAAATAAAGTTGGAGAAACACAATCCTCTTAGTTTGCATAGATCCTGTTTATCTCACAATGACAAGTTCTGCCTGAGTTTTGCCAAGAGTCATAGTGTGTCTGGGGAAAGGAGGTGGAAATATTTTTCAGAGTTGGAAAGGAAAGAAAAGTAAACATGACTTGGTTGAATTTAAATGGGAGAAAGAGATAGACAGAAAAAGAAAGAGAGAGAGAGAGGAGTTTGCTTTTGAGCCAGTAATAAAGGAAAAAGTAACTGTGAGAAAAGGAAGAGAGGAAGAGAAAATGACTTCCAACATGAAAGAATCACTAAAAGAAAGAAAAGTCAGAAAAATATGCTGTAAAATGTATACCTTCAGTTGATCCCCAAAATAAATAATGAAGGAAGTAGCAAGAAAGTGGGAAATCACAGAACCTCAAAAATTATTTTAGTAAAGTTATGAGAATCTGAGTTTTGCTTGATATTACTAGAGAAAAATTAAGTCCAGAGATAATCAATTTTAGTAAGAAATAAGTTTCCCAAACTTAGCAGTGCATAAAATGAAGGAATATTTTTTCAACAATTTATTCCTACAGGAAAACAAACTAGATTCAAGGGGGCTTTGAAAGATAGACATGTCAAAACCAGCCCAGAAATTGCCAAATACTGTTAAATGTGCTTTTCTTAATTCAATCCATGAAAATGAACAAGGCAGAAAACTGCAAATTGGAGTTTTGTTGACATAGTATGGCTACCTCTTCTTATGTTGTTAATGCTTAACAGTTTTGAAAGCAGTAGCAAGTCCCCAGGAAACAGAGAGCATTTACAATGTTTGCCAAGAAGGAGAGAATTTTCATTAGATTTAATATGGATTTTTCTTGTCCTTGTTTATGTCAACCTTTGGCAAATATTTTCAATGTCATTATATTTTAGAGAAAGGAAAAATATAACAGTTTAGGAGTAAACATTTGACAACTCTAAAGCCACACATAAATGCAAGACATTATTATTTTAAATGGAAAAAGAGTGCAAAATTAGAAGTTGTTTTCAAATTACAATTCCAACTATCAGATATTTTTCAGGACTCACTGAAGTTTGACTTGCTATTTCTGGCATGTGATATATAGGATCTAAAATTACAAGAAAGAAAATATATCATAGAATGTTCATTAATTTATGAGAAATATCAGGGCTCAGAGACAGAGGAAATAGAGTACTTGTATCTGAGTCCGGTAAGACCATCTAACAATATATCTGTGATACAGTTTCACAAACACCAGGTTATAAGTTTTCATCAAAATTGGTGTTGAACTAGACAGCAACAGGTAGAATAGAAAATAGAAAATATATTAATAATCGCACAAGTATTTGTCTTTTCTATAAAGATTGTGATGCAGCTTTTAACCCTGAAAATATTCAACTGATAAAGGAAAGAAAAGCAGAATATTGAACCCATTTCCCACCTATAAGGATATGCTTTTTTAGTTGTAATGCTGAATGCATTATGACTTCCAAATTTTCAATCAGTGCATGATCAGAGAGGAGATGACAAAGAAAAATAAATCAGGAAGAAATAAAAAGCAATGCTATCCTCTACCCCTTTGTCATTGAAAAGGATATGGGAGGCCCAAAGTTAACAGAGAAAAATAGTGATTAGTTCCCTTTGTAGATGGAATGCAGAGGAAATTATGCTAGAACTAGAATTTGAAGGATAAAAATTCATCAAGGCACTATTATTAGAGAAAGATTACTTAAATGTAGAGAAAAGAATAAATGGCATTCAAGGAAGAAGAAACACTCTATGTCAAGGTGCATTAATGGAAACCTAAGTAGTTTACTGCTGCTGATTTTGTCTGCTAAGGAGAAGCCTATAGCAAAATGACATTGGCAACTGAGACAGGAAGCAAATTTAAAAGTGATGTGAAATAGTTATGTATTAGCAGGACTTGGTGATGAATTAAGTACAGAGGTGAAAGAGAATATGAAGTAGTTAATGACTGAATTTACAGACAAGGGCAATTCGTAGATGATGGTGTCACCAGCAGAGACAGTACCCAAAGGAAAGATCAGGTTTTCAGTGCAGAGGGGTGGAACTAATAGGATGAAGTGACGAAAGCAGTTTAGGAGGATTTGAGTTTGGAGCATAGAGGTAGAGATGCCAATTAAGTAACTTGATATAAAGGACTAAAATTAATTGATAACCTTAATATTTATAAAATTTTTAAAGAAACAAACTATTTTTTAAATACCTTTTTTAAAAATTTGAAGTAAAAGTGTATGCAGGAATGTGCACCAATAATAAGTTTTTAGCTCAATTAATTGTCGTAGAAATCGACAGACTTTTTAAACTATCCAGCCAGATAAGGAAATAGAATAAAAACACCACCAGCATATCCCCTCATTTCCTTCTGAATCACTACCCCACTCACCTCCCCAAAAGTAACAACAACTAATCTATGGTATTTAAGTCTCATAGATTAGTTTTGCCTGATTTTGTAACTTTATGAAATGAAATCATAAAGCACATTCTTTCATGTCTGGCTCATTTACTCAACATTATGATTTTTAAATATATTCACTTGCACCAGCTTTTGTCTTTTATTTGCTCTTTTAATTGCAATAAAATATGTATGTATGTATGTATGTATGTATGTATTTATTTATTTTCCCCGTTATTTACTCTTCTTTGTTTCATCCATTATCAGCTCAAAACGCAACTCTTTTTTTTTCTTTCATCATTGTACTCCATTCTCTGTCAAGACTATTTTCTTTTTTTTTTTTTTTTTTTAAAGATTTTATTTATTTATTCATTTATCCCCCCCTTGCTGCTTGTGCTCGCTGGGTCAGCTAACCATGCCGTGCGGGCGGGCTTGCCTTCACCAGGAGGCCCCGGGAACCGAACCCGGGGCCTCCCATATGGTAAACGGGAGCCCTACTGATTGAGCCACAGCCGCTTCCCCAAGACTATTTTCTTCACTCGACTTAAAAATAAGCAACAGCTCTAGAATTTTACATATGTAAATTTATTTTATCCTCAGGACAGCATTATTAGGTAGATATTGTTTCTGTTTTACAGCTAAGGAATCTGAGGCTCAGAAAATTTAAATGACTTGCTCTTTAATCAACTAGCAAGCAGTGTAGCCAGGATTTGAACCTAGAAATGAATTAAGAGCCTATATTTTACTCAAAATTACCATAACTTGTATAGGAAAATCAAAAGTATTTCTAAATATGTAATAACATAAAATTTCTTATTAAGCTCTTTAGAATTTGTCAAATATGAAATATTGAACAATGAAGGGCTTTCTCTATTGAGAAAATTAAATCTTTTTATCTCACTGTTTACATGACAGATATTTATCTCATAAAAGTGAGTAATTGTTGGGCTTTAAGTTTATTTATATTTGCAAGGGCACCTGTAGGTGGTAACAGTGTTGGTTTCACCATGAAAGCTGCATATTATGATAGTTTGGCTTCTACAACTGAGGGTCCTAAAGTGTGATGCCTAGAAAAAGAACATCAGCATCAACTGGGAAATTTTTAGAAATGCACATTCTCAGGTTATATTCAGATTCATAGAATATGAAACTAGTGCTGGGATCCACAATATATGTTTTAACAAGCCCTCTAACTGATTTTTATTTCTGCAAAAAATGGAGAACTACTACTCCAAAATATTATTTGCTATAAAATTTGCATGAGACTGAACTAATAAGAACTAATTTTACTAAGAGCACAAACCCTACAATAATAATTTTGTTAATATTTACTAATGACCACATGATTAAAAAATAACTTCAGGGATGTATATATGCTATTGTGTAAGAACAGAATATATAGACATGTTCAAAATACAAATGATTTTATAATTTTAGTTGGTAAGGCAGGTAGAATAAAAATTATATTTCAGGATCCTAAATCAAGGGAAAGCATTTACCCTGGCATTTTTACTATGAGTTGCTGGAATGAAAATTTGAGTGAAGCAAAAATGGGTGAGAGTAGAAATGTGGAACAGGATTGTATGAAATTATTTTCTTTTGTGAAAATTACATTTGATTATTTTTTAAATAAAATTGGGGAGAAAAAATGATTTCTTAGAAAAACTGTTTGAGGAATATTAAAAGTAGCTATTTTCATGCAAAAGGAAGAAAACAGATACATAAAATTCTTTAGTTAATTGCTTAGGATTCTACTTTTAAGGTCTGCTGTATTTTAATTTCAATGTATTGTGTAAAGCAAAACCAAACTAGACACACTTCAGAATTAGTGTGTTTACTAGATATGAGTCTTTAAATATTAGAATTATTTTAACTTTAGCAAAACTTCCGTATTCTCAAACAATTGGTATGGTAGTTTTGACTTGCTTTACCCTTAAGCAGTTATACAGTATGGTATATTTAGCAATGTTTAGAGACTCTCAGACTTGTGTTATTTACAGGTTCTTGGAGCCTGAATTGTAGCCTTTTCTCAGTTATAATGGTTGCAATTTTTAAATAGTGTTCAAAATTCATAATGATCATATCTGAACTTATATTTTGTGAAAAGATGAACACAGCCTAAACAGTCAAAGACAAGGTTTGTTTGAATAATTGTGGTCTACCCATATCATAGAATGCTATGAAACTAATGTAAAATCATGCTAAAGTATTAAATATGATATAGGAAAATATTGATAGTATATTGGTAAAAGGAAAAAAGTGAATGTACACATTACATACCTTTATATAAAATATATGCATTACAAACTCGAGGAAAATGTATGTCATTTCTTTTAACATTGCTTATTCCTAGTTGGTGAAATTTCAGCTACTGGAATTTATGGCTCTGCTTTTCTGTGCTTTCCAATTTTTCTACCACAAACATGTGTCACTTTGATAACTACAAAAAAAATTAGATCCATTAAAATCTCCTTCAAATAATAATTCCAAATTCTAAATTGTTGAAATAATGCAGAAAGTCATTAAAAATTTTTTTGAGAATCAAATGGTATTTCATTTATTTTAAATAACAATGTTTATATTTTATAAGGATAAATCTTAAGTGCAAATAGTTAGAGAAGACTATGGTTTTCTATGCTTTGCCAGAATGTGCAATTTAAAATATAAAGTATGTGTAGTCACATAGTGAATAAATGCTTGAAATAGAGATTACTAATCATGATGAGGATAAAAGAAGTATTGGGTAAGAGTCTAGATAGGTTGTTCCCTTTTTTGCATTTTGTCCTAGTCTACCTGAACCTCCTTGACCCAACACAGTACTCATGATATTTACTATAGTACATTTATTACACTATATGTAAGGTACAGGCAGAAAGTAATTTGACTTTTCTTCTCTAGTTTTATTATCCTCTTTTAAATAAATAGGAAGACCTATAGTGGTGAAGGGGATTACAGTCCACCTTTTCCTCCACTATCACTCTTTGAATCCCCTTGAAAATTGAAACTATGAGAGAAATAAGAAGAAAGCCAGGGTATTCTTGACTTGACCCTATTGCTGGTAGCCCTCTAGAAGCTGCAATTGCACATCTGTTAGATCTTTGTCTACTGGGGTCCTTCAGAGACTATCTTAGTTCATTGAGAATTTCTCACTAGACATTCCCTTAATATCAGACTTCCCACTTAAAAGTTCATCTCTGGCCTTGGTTTTCAGTAGCTCATCCAGCTGCTGGGGTTATCTTGTCCATCAAGCAGTCCTCTTCTATTGATTTCCTCCCAAAAGGACTTGGTATAGGTCTCTTTTGTGGGATCTAAAACTCATCTATGAAAAACTAGCCCACTATCTTTGCCCTTCAAAAATCTGGAAATGTTGGCACTTAGCCAAAGAGCCCTGTCTTTTTCCTCTCGCATCAGATATGGAATAGTGATGAAATCAATTACTTATGAATCAAGTTAACTGAGTACGTTCTAGTCCAACCTCAGAAAGCTGAGTTTATTTTCATTCATTCTATTTTACACCAGTGAATATTAAAGGCTGAAACATTTCAGAAGCATTATTTTCAATCAAAATCTAAAATGTATACTTTATTCTTGATTCAAAAAAGAGATTATTTTTATTATCTGTTTTTCAGGAAAATTCTAGTGGCATAACAAATTTATCATACTGATAGCAGTTGTTGGGAGGAAATAATTCATTATTTAGCTATATTGTTTCACCCAAGCATTTTAACTGAAACATAGAATGAGAAGAGTCAAAGCAAATTTATTGATTAAATTGAATATAAATTATATATATTTGTTTTTTATGGGAAATAGCTATACACTAAAAATGTTTTTGACATTCAGACATTACTAATCAATATATTTAACACTGTGATCTACAATTCTTTGGCTCAGGAAATATATTTTTTATTCTTTTTTTTTTTTTGGCGTTGTCATAGGTGGTTGAACTTTCAGAATTAAATTAAAAGATTCTAGCAGTTTAATTTTAAAACACAATTAAGGATGTATCTGTAAGTTAGAATGAGAGGAGGGAGTGGCAAAATCTGAATCCATAATCAGGAAAGGTTCATAACAGAGGTGAAAGTTTCCTTCCTTCTAAAATAATGATTAAGAATATTCCCGACCAAGCAGTGTATGTTCAGAAGAGGCATTTTAAACTGAGAGAGCTTATATACAAAGGCACAATTCCAATTCAGAGTGCCCTGTAGATTAGTGTGGTTAGAAAATCAGTTGCAGGAACAAAAGAAGGCGGTGACTGTAGGCCATGTCAGTTTGTATTATGGAGCAACACCTAAAATTCAAAAGTTTGCTTTATCCAGGGAAGAGATCCAGCGGATTTTTCTCATTGAACATAGAAAGAAAAAGAATAATTTCATTTAAAAAGCAAGCTCATTTACTCTTAATCCAAAAATATTGGGATGTTGTATTCTACGTAAAATACATTGGGGCCTTATCTTTTCTGTAAAGCATAAACCAATGAAAAGTTGTAAAAAGGGGATACATTGTTAATGATTCAATCATAAATGTATTTTGATAATTTTACACATAGTATTTATTGGTTATTTTTTTCTTAACAAATCAATTTTATCGATACATAATAAGGTATAAATCTCAATAAGGTATAATAAGGTATAAATTTAATAAGGTATAAATCCATCCAAAATGTACAATCACTGGTATTTGATATAATCACATATTTGTGCATTCATCACTTCAAACATTCTTAGAGCAATTTCATTATTCCAATAATAATAATAATAAACAAAGACCAACCAAAACACATCAACTCTCAATCTCCCTATGCTTCCCCTGCCATACACAGCTGCTATTCTTTTTCCTGCTCTCTAGTATATTTGTATTTATATTTTGTAAAAAGTCTTATATATGCAATATCACCCATATTTTTGTTTTACATGACTCTTTGCTATCTTATAGAGTCCAATGTTACAGTTTTTAGCTTTCCTTCTAGTAGTATACATGACCTTGGGCTTTCACTTTCAACCACGGTCATACCCATAAAATAGTACTGCTAGTTACACCATGATATGCTTTAACCATTTCTATTCATTTCCAAAGATTTACAAAGAACTTTTTTACTGTCTCTGCAAAGATTAACCCTTAGATTTCAATTTTCTACCCTCCTTCTATTTTCTGGTGACATATATTCTAATTATTAACTCCATGAGTTTACACTATATGTTTAGTTCAAAATAGTACAATCATACAGTATTTGTCCTTTTGTGTCTGGCTTGCTTCATTCAACATAATGTCCTCCAGGTTCATTTATGTTGTCATATGCTTCACGACTTCAATTATTCTTACTGCAGCATAATATTCCATTGTGTGTATACACCACAATTTGTTTATCCATTCATCAGTTGATGGACATCTGGTTTGTTTCCAACTTTTGGCAATCGTGAATAATGCCACTATGAACATCGTTATGCAGATGTCTGTTCATGTCACTGCACTCAGTTCTTATGGGTATATACCTAGTAAGCATATTGCTGGGTCACATGGCAAGTCTATTTTCTACCTTCTTAGGAATTGCCAAACAATCATCCACAGTGGCTGTACCATTCTACATTCCCACTAACAGTGAATAAGCATGCCTAATTCTCCACATCCTTCCCAACATTTTCAGTTTTCCAAGTTTTTGATAGTGGACAGTCCAATAGGTGTGAAATATCTCACTGTAATTTTGATTTGCATTTCCCTAGTCACTAGTGATACTGAACATTTTTTCATGTGTTTCTTCACCAAATGTATTTCTTCTTTGGACAATTGTATTTTCAAGTCTTTTGCCCATTTTTTAACTGGGTAGTTTGTCTTTTTATTATTGAGTTGTATGATCTCTTTATATATCAAGGATATTAAACCCTTATCGGATATGTGATTGCCAAATATTTTCTCCCATTGAGTCGGCTGCCATTTCACCCTTTTGACAAAGCCCTTTGAGATGCAAAGGGTTTTAATTTTGAGGAAGTCCCATTTATAATTTTTCACTTTTGTAGCTTGTGCTTTGGGTGTAAGGTTTAAGAAACTACCACCTATCACAAGGTCTTGAAGATATTTTCCTACATTTTCTTCTAGGAGTTTTATGATTGTCGCTTTTACATTTAGGTCCTTGATCCATTTTGAGTTAATTTTTGTATAAGGTGTGAGATATTATCAGGTCTTCTTTCTTTCTTTTGGGTTTGGATATCCAGTTTTCCCAGCACCATTTATTGAATAGACTGTTCTGGCCCAGCTGGACGGGCTTAACATCCTTGTCAGAAATCACTTAACTGTAAATGTGATGGTCTATTTCTCAGCTCTAGATCCAGTTCCATTGGTCATTGAGTCTGTCTTTATGCCAGTACCAGGCTTTTTTTTTTTTTTTTTTTTTTTTTTTACCACTATAGCTAAATACTATGTTTTAAAGTCCCGAAGTGAGAGTCTTCCAACTTCACTATTCTTTTTGGCTATTCGGGTCCCTTACCTTTCCAAAATATTTGATAATTGGTTTTTCCTCTTCTGCAAAAAAGGCTGTTGGATTTTTATTGGGATTGTGATGAATCTGTAAATGAATTTGGGTAGAACTGACATCATAACAATATTTAGCCTTCCAACTCATGAACACCAAATATCCTTCCATTTATTTAAGTTTTCTTCTGTTTCTTTTAGCAATGTTTTGTGAATGCAGGTCCTTTATGTCCTTGATTAAGTTTATTCCTTAATATTTGATTGTTTTAGTTGCTATTATAAATGGATTATTTTTCTGATTTCCTCCTCAGATTGAACATCATTAGCTTTACAAATGCTATTGATTTTTGTGTATTAATCTTGTAGCCTGCCACTTTACTGAATTTGTGTATTATTTCTAGAAGCTTTGTTGTGGATTTTTCAGGAGATTCTAGATATAGAACATATCATCAGTGAATAGTGAAAGTTTTACTTGTTCCTTTCCTATTTGAGTTCCTCTTATTTCTTTATCTAGCCTAAGTGCTCTGGCTAGAACCTCTAGCACAATATTGAATAACAATGGTGACAGTGGGCATCCTTGTCTTGTTCCTGATCTCAGTAGGAAAGCATTCATTCGTTCACTATTGATTACAATGCTAGCTGTAGATTTTTCGCATATGCACTTTACCATACTGAGAAAGCTTCCATCCATTTATATTTTTGGAGGGTTTCTATTTAGAAAGTATGCTGTATTTTGTCAAATGCCTTTTCTGCATCAATTGAGAGGATCATGTAAATTTTTCTTCTTCAATTTATCAATATGATTTATTACAGCAATTGATTTTTTCTTGTACTTAACATGCCCTTGTATACCTGGATTAAACTCATTTGATCATGGTGTATAATTTTTTTAATGAGCTTTTGGATTCTGTTTGCAAGTATTTTATTGAGGATTTTTGCCTCTATAGTCATTAGAGATATAGGTCTGTAATTTTCTTTTTTTGTAGTATCTTGATCTAGTTTTGATTTTAGGGTGGTTCTTGCTTCATAGAATGAGTTTGGTAGTGTTCTTTACTGTTCAATTTTTTGGAAGAGTTTGAGCAAGATTGGTATTAGATTGTGTTTGAAGGATTGGTAAAATTCACCTGTGAAGCCAGCTGGTCCTGGGCTTTTCATTCTTGGGAGGTTTTTGATGACTGTTTCAATCTCTTCAGTTGTAATTTGTTTGTTGAGGTCTTCTGTTTCTTTTAGGGTCAGTGTAGGTAGTTCGTGTGTTTCTAGGAATTTGTCCATGACCTCTACATTGTCTAGTTTTTTTTTCATACAGTTGTTCATAGTACCCTCTTATTTCTGCGGGGTCAGTAGTAATGCTCCCCTCTCAATTCTGATTTTATTTATTTGCATCTTTCTCTTTTTTTCTTTGTCAGTCTAGCTAAAGGGTTATCGATTTTCTTGATCTCCTCAAAAACCAACTTTTGGTTTTGTTGTTACTCTCTATTGTTTTATGTTCTGAATTTCATTTATTTCTGCTGTGATCTTTACTATTTCTTTCCTTTGGCTTGATCTGAGATTAGTTTGCTGTTCTTTTTCTAGTTCCTCCAGGTGTGCAGTTACATATTCAATTTCACCTCTTCCTTCTTTTTTAATATAAGCATTGAGGGCTATAAATCCCCCTCTCAGCACTGCCTTTTCAGTGTCCCATAGGTTTTGATATTTTGTGTTCTCATTTTCATTTGTCTCAAGATATTTGCTGAATTCTTTTACAATTTCTTCTTTGACCCACTGATTATTTAAGAGTGTGCTGTTTAATCTCCATATATTTATGAGTTTTCCCTTTTTCCATGCATTATTGATTTCCACCTTCATTCTATTATGATCAGCAAAATTGTTTTGTATAATTTCAATCTTTTTTTTTTTTTTTAAACTGGGAGGTCCCGAGGATCGAACCCAGGTCCCTCCATATGGGAGACAGATACCCAAACATTTGAACCACATCCGTCCCTCAATCTTTTTAAATATATTGAGACTTGTCTTGTGACCCAATATATGGTTATCTTGGAGAAGGATCCATGAGCACTTGAAAGGAAGTATATACAGTTGATTTGGGGTGCAATGCTCTATAGATGTCTATTATATGGTCTAGTTCATTTATCATATTATTCAAGTTCTCTGCTTCCTTTTTTATCCTCTGTCCAGATGTTCTATCCAATACTGAGAGTGGTGTATTGAAGTCTCCAACTATTATTGAAGAGACATGTATTTCTTTCTTCAGTTTTGCCAGTGTGTGCCTTGTATCTTGGGACACTCAGGTTAGCTGCATAAATATTTTCTTTTTTTTTAGTTATTTCTTCTTGGTGAATTGCTCCTTTTATTAATATGTAATGAACTTCTTCACCCCTTATAAAACTTTTCCATTTAAAATCAGTTTTGTCTGGTATTAGTATTGCTATTCCAGCTTTTTTGGGGTACTTTTTGCATGGATTACCTTTTTACAAGCTTTCACACACAAAAAAAAATTTTTTTAAACAATTTATTGAAGTATATCATTCCTACATGAATATACATGAAATATAAGTGTTCAGTAAATATCATGAACTCACAAAACAAACATGCATAACATGATACAGGGCTCCCACACATCACCTCATCTCACAAATACCCTGCATTGTTGTGAAACATTTGTTAAAAAATCATGAAAGAGCATCATCAAAGTATTACTACTAACTATAGTCCACATCTTCCTCCCTTATACATTTTTAAAAGGATTTATTTATTTACTTTTATCCATTTTCATCCCCCCCCCCCATTTTTGCTGTTTCTGTGTCCATTTGCTGGGTGACTCTGTGTTTGTTTCCTGCCCTCTCTTCTCATCCTTCTCCTGTCTTCACTGGGATTCAATCCCTGGAAACTCCAACATGGGAGAGAGGCTTCCTACTGCCTGTGTCACCTTATTTCCTGTTTTTTCGGTGTGTGTCGTCTTGGCTCTCCCTTGTGTTACTCTACTGTTATATCATCATATTGCTGCATGGACTGCGGGGCCTGGCGGTACATCTGCGTGCAGGGCCTGGCCATTCACCCGTGGATGGAGCCAGATGGTTCACCCCCTCGCGAGGCCTGGCTGCGCACTCACACGTGTGGCCTGGAGGCTTACCCATGCACGGGGCCTACAATCTTTCTCTTTTAACCTGGTTATGTCTTTGTGGGTTTCTTGTAGACAACATATATATGGCTCATATTTTTTTATCCATCCAATTTGTCTTCATCTTTTGATTGGGGAGTTCAATCCATTAAGATTCATGGTTATTACTGTAAAGGCACTACTTACTTCATCCATTTTGTCCTTTGGCTCTCTGTTGTCATAATGTTCTATTGTTTGTCTTCTTACCCTTTAGTTTATCCTTCTTAATAATCTTCATTTCCAAACTCTTCTCCAAATCTCTCACCCTTGATTTTTCCTTTCAGGCTGTAGCACCCCCTTTAGTATCTCTTGTAATTCTGGTCTTTTGGGTGACATATTCTATCAGTTTTTGTTTGTCTAAGAAGACTTTGAACTCACCCTTAGTTTTTCCAGATACAGAATTCTTGGCTGGCAGTTTTTATCTTTCAATCCCTGTAGCAGTTGGTATTGTTTATGAATTCCAAAAAAAGATATTGGATTATGTTTGTAAATTGATCTGTTCCTCTGGGTACATTAGATTGTATTAGATTCAGAGGTTTCACTCTTACTTGATTAAATTATGATTAAGGCTTTGATTGGGCCATATCAGTAGGACATTGAGTCCCTGCCCCCTTGGTGGGTGGAGAGTCACAGAGAAAATGACAAGGCAGAGAAATTAGAGTTTTTAATACTGGAGCCCCAGGATGTAAATATGTGAGGAAAGAAAGAAGGCTCCATTAGACACAGCAAAGGCCCCAGGAAGGAGATGGCCAATTGCCTGATAGTTTACAGATGGCCTTATGGAGAAAGCAGAACAGCTGAGCCTGGAGAGAAATGAGCCCTGGGAGAGAGATCAGACTTATCGGAGGCTAGAGTTGATATTGGAAGAAGCTGGGGCCACAGAACCTTAAGAGGAAGAGGAAGACTGACCCTTGCAGATGTTGGCAGCCATCTTGTTCCAACATCTGGCAACAGCTTTGGTGATAGAAATAACTTACGCTTTATGGTCTGGTAACTGTAAGCTTCTACCCCCAAATAAATACCCTTTATAAAAGCCAACTAATTTCTGGTATTTTGCACCAGTACCCATTTGGCTGACTAATACAATACCTTAAATATATTGCACCACTTTCTTCTTGTCTCCATGCTTTCTGATGCAAGGTCGGTGGTTAATCTTACAATTTTCCCTTTTTATGTGATTCTTTGCTTTCCTTTTGCTGCTTTCTTAATCCTCTATTTATCTCTGATATTTTCCATTCTGAATAGTAGGTGTCTCAGGATAGGTCTATTTGGATTTATTCTTTTTGAGGTGTGTTGTCTTTCTTGGATATGATATTTATTTATGTCTTTCATAAGGGCTGGGAAGTTTTCATTCATTATTTCCTCAAATATTCTTTCTACCCCTTTTCCATTCTCTTCTCTTTATGAGACATCAATAACATGAATATTTGTGTGTTTTGTGTTGTCATTCAGTTCCCTGATATTCTGTTCCATTTTTTTTTTTTCATTCTCTTCTCTTTCTGTTCTCCTGTCTTTTCAAGTTCAGGTGTTCTGTCTTTGAAATCACTAATTCTGTCTTCAAGCAATTTCAAATCTGCTCTTAGGTGCCTCTAATGTATTTTTAATGTCATCCATTTTGTCTTTCATTCCCACGAGGTCTGTTACTTTTCTATCCAGGCTTTCAAATTGTTCTTTTTATGCTCACTTACTGTCTTCTCAATATCCTTTATTTCTTTTGTCATATTTTCTTTAAATTCTTTGAAGTGATTTAGGAGAGTTGTGTGATTATCACTGATTAATTTCTTAAGTCCTTTATCTCTTCAGGATATTTGGTTAGTTCCTTTGGCTGGGCCTTCTTTCCTGTTTCCTAGTATGGTTTGTAATTTTTTGCTGATGTCTAGGTATCTGAATTGGTGAATTTACTCTTATAGTCAATTTCTCTCTCTTGCCTATTGTTTTATTTTTCACAGCTCTTCTTTGATATTTGGTTCAAATTATTCTAAGTCTTTAAAATTGCCTGGCTTATGTTATAAATTGGACCAGTGACTCACTAATGGGGCACAGATTTTCTCTCAGGGGTAGGATACAGAGAGTGCCATAAACAGACTTTGTCCATGCAATTTCCAGATTGGCCAACAGATGGAGAGCTTTTTGCTCTTTCTCCATTGTTTTTGTGAGAGCACTGAGCTCTGCCTGTTAGTCCATTGTCATTTTCCCACAATCCCTGTATTGTTTATTATTGGTTCAACTTCCACATAGGTACTGAATGAGAGTGACATTTTGCTAAGTTAGTTTGTGGCATTAAAGCTTGTTTACAAAAATTACTCAGCAAATAAGTAAGCGTACCTGTTGAAGGAATGTATTTTAATCTCATGAAGAGTACACGCTACTGAGAAATTTCTCTTTCTGAGGAGAGAGACATAAACAAATGATGCTATAAATAATTGAAAAATTAGAGTCAAATTTTTTCATAGCATATCTGAGGTGCATTTTCAATATTTTATTCAATAAAAGAAAGTGAAAGTGCTTATCTAAAAAATTAAGTTATAATGTATTTGCAAACTTATCCATTGAAAGAACCGAACTTTCAGAAAATGGTTTAGATTTCTGTAGGAGCATGAGTTTTACTAACTTTTAAGGGCCTTAGGAGGAAAAACAGTTATTTTGAGGAGGTTTAAGTTTTTATTCTTCAGGTAAAATAAGAGTGATTAATTGAAGAATGTGAGGTTTACCATTTTAGGCATTTAACCTACATGCTCTTGAAGGAATATAGTCCTTCGGATTGATAATATAAAATACATCGTTTCATTGATGTTTCTATTTTTGACTTAATTTTGGAGAAAGGCACTACTACTTCTTTGATTAACTGAAAACTAACAAAGAAATTTGCTTTACACTGGGGATAGGCATCTTTTGATATGATTGTCTCTATGAGGAGGGACCTTCTCATTACTTTGAAAGGGATGTATATATAATTAAGACAATAGTCTAGTGAGTCTACAAACAGACAGAGGTAATATTTTGAATGACATGATTAGTGCAAACTGAAATGTCAATATTAGCATCTAGAAAACCATTCTTCTGTAGTGAGCTTAGTTTTCTCCCTATTCTAACATACCCTGGTCCCTACATAACCACCGCTCTGACTCAGCCTTGCTCTTTGGCCATTACTGCTATGTTCTGTAAAAGTCCACTCTTTCTTCATCTCCTACTTGTAGCCAAATACATATTGCATAACCTAAAAATAAAAAAGGTGATTTAAAGTTTGAAGCACTTTGGAAGTTGATAAACTCTCATTGGAAAGAGAGTCATCATCACCATAAGAAGAAGAACTAGAATGTATCTTCACCCTTAATGTTCTACCTACCACTATTTGTAGCAATTATAAATACTCAATGGTTTGGAGGTCAATATATAGACATGTCAGTATACAGACATATAGACATGTCATTTCAAAGTAAAGACATTTACCTAATGATCAACTTTACTTCACTGCTTCTGAACAATTAAATTATTTTGCAGTGTCAGTTCTCAGGGATAAAATGGTTCTCTGTACAACTCCTGGCAAGTGTAGGTACTTTAAATCTCAGAACCCTGCTTGAATGCTATGCCTTATAGCTCTTAGAAATGAGGCAAAACAGTATTATTTTTCATGGATTACAGTAATTAATCACCATATGTGCTTTCTAGCAAAGAGGTAAAAAATTTGCAAATGGAAGATTTAAGCTACTTTTGATGTGCCTGTAAGTTTCAGAACACTGAAGAAAAAAATAGAAACACATATACACAGAATTTTTGTGAAGAGAATTATATTCTATCTACATTAATGTAAACTGTCAATTAGGGTACAGACATTCCATTAGATAGATAACAATGTAATGCCTCCAACCTTCAGTTATAGTGCCAATGCAACTTAACACAATGGTTGGGGTTCATCTGCAGATAAAATCCAAGGCCATGACACCCAGGTAACTTTCTTGGAGACTACCTGAGAGCAGCTCAAAGAGCTATTTTGCAGCTTATTTGGACTTGGTACCACCAATCTCAAAAAAAATCTTATTGGCCTTTTGTATATTGGATGCAGAAGATTCCACAAATTGTAGATTAAAGCCTATTCAACAGACAAGCTGAATAGGAAGAGCTACAGCATAAAGCTCTGTAAATAATCCAGGGAGGAAAAACAAAAAACTCCCATTGAGCATTTTATCTCCTTCATACTTATGTAACTGATCTCTCGTTTGATGAGAGCCTTTTGGCAGGTTCTGCTGCTATTATCAGCAAGTGAAATTGAGAGTTGGAGCCACTACTCACTAAATAAATATACAAGCCACTTAAACAATGTCATTTTCAGGACAAGGTAGCCTTACGTATCAGCCATGCACATGTAAAATGCTGCCATGTCACATGACTACCCGTCTGTCTGGTTAAGGCTCTTAGGTATTCATTCAGGAGAAGGGAATCACGTTGTGTCGAGACCCCACATCTCTAGATCAAATCACTGCCCACTTTGATCCTGGCAGGTAGAAGGACAGTTTGTAATGTTACTATTACTCATTACTGGATGGTCATGAATTTGGGTGCTCCTTCACCCTGGGGCAGATACTTTATGACCTTTCTCTCTGGTTTTGTAGGGTTATGTGCATCTTTTATACACCTTCCTTGAATGTAGCATATATTGATGCAATCAAAGATCCTGTAGCTACTGGGAGTCTCCAGGAGTTAACTTTGGTGAGAGAAGGTGATTCCTGGTTCATAGAAGAGCTTAATGTTCAGGAGAGAGCAAAGGTGTTTTGGTTCATTGTGGGTGATACTTTTTTGACATGGCACATCTACCCCATCAAGCAATTGGGAATCAATGGGTAAAAACCTCTCCTTCTCCCTATTCTATAGGCAGTGTCAAACAGCCTCCTTCAGCTGAATCAGAGAAATCTATCAAAAACCTTGGATCACTGTTAGGGATCTTGTCAGTATACCACTCTCTGATGTGTTCTGCTTATACCTAGCATTGGCCATACTCAATCCTTATTTGCCTTGGCCTTCCAAGAGTGCATTCAGTCTCCTGCACAGATTATGTTAATTCAAACTGGAAAAAGAGTATCACTGTTTACTGAATTCTGAGAGATACCTTATATGCTTCCTGTACTGTTTATTTCTGTATGAACAGAAAGCCTTCATTTCCCTTCCCTTTCACTTATATTCTATGGGATTAATGATACAAACCTTGGCACAAGATCAAATACCCACAAGACCACTAGTAGAACCTCCCCTGGAACGTCAGAGACTCAATTTCCATCATACCACTTGGGTTTTCTTGCACTGATAGAAATATTTGCTGCCAACAGCATTATCCACAACCTTGTTGTTACCCTTGGGGAAAGCATCAAGAAAAGAGGTTGCTCACTGCCAAAGATGTACATGTTGGAAACCCAGCTCAGATATGTGCATAGTTTTGAATTATATACTTGTTATTCAGGGAAATATGTGTAGTGGCCAACATTTCCCACTGCTTCTCCATCTGCCAACAATTCATGCCAACTTGACTGGTCTGTTCTTGGATCTAGCCAATTTACATCAGACCAAACACCAGTGCAAAGCTGGGCATTTCTCATTCAGCTCAGACTGGGTCCAATGACCTGCTGATCTTATTTGGTGTCCTTATTTTCTACTGTTATTTCTGCTCTGTACTATCACTTGGACTTAACTTTATACAAGTCTCTGAAAATACTGTCAGCAAACTGGAAACCGTATTGAAAATCTAATTACTAATGCTTGTTAAACTCTTTAGATTAAAAAGTAGTTTGTGGAGAAAAAAAATGTCCACTGAATGACTACACAATCTCAGCTTGTTTGGAAATTAGATAGCTAAAGTTAATAGATCATCTTTCTCCACCAAGAAGTGCTACACCAGGGACCCAAGGAACAACACAGTGATGAGTTTCCAGGATTTTCTTTTTGCCTAATATAATACAATGTTAGAGCAGAAGAAGGCAATGATCTGAAAATGCCAAAGACTCAGACAATGAAAGTTGAAAGTCCCAACAAAGTCAAAGAAACAGGAAAGGAGCAGCTTCACAAGACTGAAAAAACAATTTTTACAGTAACTACTCGATACTAGGTAAACTAGTAGGAAAAACTGTGGCCCTACCTCCACCCATGCCCCATAGACAAAGTGGGAGTCATAGACTTTCACTCTAGCAAGCTGAAGTAAGGCACCTATGACAGGTCAAAGTTTTTGTGAATCCTAGAAAAGATCATGTTCTTGGAGTTAATCTATCCCTGTGAGTGTGAGATCCTTTGATTGAATGAATATTCAGATCCTTTAATTAGATCACTTTTGATTAGATCTCCTTAGGGCCTTTGATTGGACTACTTCAGTGAAGCATGACCATGACCCAGAGTGGGTCTCTCTCCCCTTGCTGGAGCCTTATATAAACAGAGAACTGAAAGCAGACACACACAGTGAAAGAGAGTTGGCATTTTCACCCTGCCATGTGAGAGAGGATTCCAGGATCACCTACAGCTGCAGAAAAAGAAACCCTGAGAAGCTGGGCCAGAAGCTAGAGGCTGCCATCAGTGGAGCAGCCAAAGCTGAAGCAGTGAGGTCCCAAAGAGACTAGGCCCCTGGTTCAGCTTGAAGCTCAAAAAGACAGACCCAAATGAGAGGGGAGAGATGAGCAGACCACCATTATGCCCTGTCCTGTGCTTGATCTTCCACAAATGAGCTCCGAGAGAAAGCATCTTTAGATGATAACCCCATATGCCTGATCACCCTCAGCTGCAATTCACTGAGACAGCTGCTCTGATGACACCTTGATTTGGGCATTTTCAGAGCCTTGGGACTGTAGGCTTTTACCCTAATAAATTCCTATTGTAAAAGCCACCCATTTCTGTTATATTGCATTGGGATCCTGTAGCAAACTAAAACAGCACCTAAACTCCCTTGCCAGAATTGTGTCAGAGAAGGCAATGTAGGGACCTAGAACTTTCATACCCACAGGGCATTAGCCAGGTACACTCTGCTCACTGCAGTGTTAGTGGAGACCATTGGAGGAGTCTCAACATCTACCCTCACATGAAAGTACCAAGGTGTCCTTCCACTTCCTTCAGTTGAGCATCACCTACCCCCCAACTGTGGTGAGGGCACAGAGTAAGCAGTAATGAGGAACTGTAACCCTTTTCAGCCTGGAAGTTATTATCAGTAGAGCCCTGTTTGGGAGCTGGGATTCCTGCCTCTGTTCAGCATTAATGAGGAGTCCATCCAGCCTTTGGTGTCAGTGGAGGCCAAATGAGGCATATGGGCTTCTATCTTACCTAGCAGTAAGGAGGTCTTCCTTCCCTGTGCCAGAGCAGTGACAGAGGAAATAGAAGGTTGAACTAGGATACAGAGTCTAATAACATAATGCAAAAATGTCCTGACTTCAATTGAAAATACACATTTTAACAAGAACCAAGAACATCTCAAACTGAATGAATTAAGTCATTCAATAGATGCCAAATTAAGATGACAGAGATAGTGGAATTATCTGAAAAAAAAGTTTTTAAGGCAGCCATCATGAAAATGTTTTCCTGATTAATCATGAACACTTCCTGGAATTCTATTTGGTAGAATGTCTCAGGTGGTAGACAGAGCATAGGTTTGTGACAAGTCTACACTCCCCATCATTCAAATAGGTTATTTTGTTTTCCTTCAAGCAACACCTTATTGCTTTGTGTGGTTTTCATTAATTTTGTAACCTCATTTTACCAGCAATGAATTAAAGTATATATGCAGTTGTGTTAGAATGAATATTAGTGTGCCTTACCTTCATTTAGGGACCCTTAAAAGACCGTTTTAGTATGAAATCCACTGAAATGTATATTGGTGGTAAGTAAATATCTAAAAGTAAAGCTTTTTTTTTTTTTTTTTTTTGATTTTGGAAATTGCTTAAACCTTGCCATTAATAACATTGATTGATGTTCTAGTTTATGTTTAAAGGTTCTCTTTAGAAATGACTAAAATTATTCTGAAATATTTAGTGCAGTTACAAATTGTGACTTTTGAATTTCTTTAATATAATGGTATCCTGGTGAAATGGAAATAGCCCAAGTTTAGAAACAATAGATCTACCATATTCTAGCATTATAACATTGTACAAGTAATGTTTTTCATTATATTTTTAATTTTTGAATTATTATTTCTGCAATTGGATACTGTGGATTATAATTTCTATTTTGTAGGGTTGTTGTTAGGAGAGATAAGGTAAAGAAAAGTCATTATATTTATAAGATGCATAATGCTTAATACATGCTTAGTAGGCAACCATCTTCCTCACTTAAGAGAACTATTAAAGGAAAGTAGCTGTATTTTATTTTTTATTTCTATCATCATTTTCATTAATATCTGCCCCATCAACATCTATTACTATGTATCTTTTTAATTCATGGAAAACATTTCTATTGAACATAGAAAATATGACTGCCTGTTTTATAAATATTGGAGATAGAACAATGATATAAAAGCATCATAATCCCAAACCTCCTTGGGCCTCTTGTGCCAAAGATAATGCCTAGAACATAACATGTATTTAATAAACATTAACTGATAAATTAAACTTATGAATTAATGAATAAAAATTTAATTCTAATTGCTTTGTAGGATGTTTGGAGATTTATTTGTTTAGAGATTTACTATAAATCAGGATTATTTTATGCTACAATAAAAGAAAGCCCTAAATCACAGTGGTTAAATACAAGAGTTAATTTCTTTTTTTCACTATATGCCATCACCAAAGAGTAAAGAAACGCACGTAGGGAATCAGTCTCATACAGCAGCCATGATCCAAAAAAACTAAGTTACTGTCTCAGAGGAAAAGAGTACTTTACTCACCAGAACCCATTCACATGGTACCACCCAAAGAGAATCATTTCTTGAAGCAAGGAAGAAGAGAAAACATTAGGTAAACTGCAATAATGACAACCATAAAGTATTTAGTGTCTGATTATTTGGTGGAGGAAAATATTCATTTCAGTTGAGCTTACTAAAGGTTATGAAATGAATATTGTAGTCAGAACGGAGAGGTATAATAAGATTAGATATGCTAAGACCTTCGATTAAGAAAGTAAAATAAAAAAACAGGAATGCAGTCTATCATTGGAGATGTCAAAATTTAAAACAAGCCCACTTATGCCAATTAAGTACTCAATCTATTTACATACGTTATCAATTCTGTGAGTTTCATTTATTTTTCTGTTCCTTTTTAAAAATAATTGCTATATACTTCAAAAAAATCTCTATTTCGTAGTATTAGGTATTATGCACTGTGCTTGGGGCTTGTTTACTGAAGTGGCCCCAAGAGACATGGTCTCTTGTCTTTCTAAAACTAAAATGTTCAACTTATCAAAGTACTGGCAGTTTTCTATACTTCTCAATGAAAAGCAGGTTGCTATAACAGAATGGATATGCTCAGAAATACTAAAAGAGGCTAATATAATCTTTTTACTATAATATTGAAGATGTTAGTGATTATCAGTCTTAATATATTAAACTGTTTTCACTACCATTATTCTATGTGTATTGCTATTTTAAGAATGTTTTCCTATTGTGAAACCTCAGACTCAAAATACCCAGAAAAGATGCATGCCATATATTATGTAATGAAATATATTTTCATTTTCTGTAACATGTCCATAAAATTAAATTTATATCTAATAATGTGAACTACATAAGCAAAAATAATTTTTTTGTGCTTCAAATAAGCATTTAAAATAGTTTCATGTTTATTCCTAAATTCATTAGAAAATAATTTAAGTTAAAAATGACCTTTATCTGAATATTATTACTAAAAGAAAAAGCTATGTGTTGCTGGAAACCAAAGCAATTGATGAAATAAATTTCACTCTAGCAATTTTATATTCAACCTTTCTATTTATGTGGCATATTATACTGAGCTACAGTTCCCCTCAAATAGTATGCATACAAACATGATCATTAGAAATAGTAATTTACCAGGACATAATAATACATATGATTGAGAAGTGACATTAGTTAAGTTTTTATAGATTAATTTTCTATGCTTACTAAAAATCCTAAATTTTACAGTGTAGCTTCTCATCCAAACTTTAATATAGGAAAAATGCAGACAATATGTTATATTTTTTTATTATGTGTCCTATATACAATTTGTCCATTCAATAATTTTGATAAACCACAAAGTATATAATTTAACTTAAGAGAAATACACTCTTTTATTAAACACTGAAACCTCTCAAAATTTCAAAAGCAAATCTTTACATAATTTATATAACTCAACAACATTTTTATTTGTAATTGTGTGCAAGAAACTCCAATAAATGTTATGGAATGCTAAGAAATATTTAAAAATTCAAAATATTAAGTATATTAAAACTGAGTGAATAAAATTTGTATATTTTCTGGGGCATATTTTAAAATTATAGTGTAATAAAAGGTTAAAGAACTATATTGAATAAAGGTGGCAGTTCAGCAATCATTAAGATGCATAAATAAGTACATTGGACTGGGTGGCTTTGTTGGTTAAAGAGAGTTAGTCAAAAATAAAACAGAATTAAAAAGTGAAAATATGAAGGTAGTTTAAAATCAGGCTAAGGAGTATGAACGTTATTAATTTACTCGTTACATGCTTTTAACTGATGGAGTTGAGAATAATTGATGTGCAGGGAGGATTGAAGGAAAGCTAGAGGCAACAGAAATAGTTAAAGGCTTTTGCACTTGTCTAGAAATAAGAAAATAACTTGAATTGGAACGGGAGCAGTGGGAATAGAGAATAAAGCATAGCTAACAGATATAATTCAAATACTTTACATGACTTGGCAAATTATTAGTAATTAAAATAAGGAAAAACAGAGAGTTTGAAAATGATTCATAGTTTTGTTCCTGATTGATTAGAGAAATAAAATAATTCTAAAAAGTAGGAAAATCAGATATTATGATGGTGAAGATTCGATTTAAACGTGTTGATCTTGAAGGTACAGCATATCATCCAAGGATATATTTTACTAAGGAGTTTTAGACATTGAGCTACAGTTTGAAGACTGGTTCTTAGCCTCCCAAGGGATAGATGAATTTTATACAACTATATAATTTTTCTAAGACAATACTAAGCATAGCTTTATTTTAAGTTAGGCATTTACTATAAGTAGTAAAAGTGAATTTGGAGTGTGTGAATTATCACATATAAAAAATAAAGAGCCCTTATATTTCTCTAACCCAGTGGATTAGAACTATATAAGGGATTAATCAAAATATGGTGACATACTTTACTTTTGAGAGATCTTAAAACAAGTTTATTTTTCTGATTCCAGTAATTCCAGCATCATTTTAAACACCCTTTCTTGGCACTAATAGCATGCATGATAGATTCTGTGAAATGAAGCTTATGGGGATTTCACACCTTGACATCTTGTCTCCTCTAAGTAGATAAAACATTAGAAAGGAAAATAACTATGATGAATCAAGAATATTAAAGAAAGAACACGCCAAACTAATGAAGGAATTTATGTCACAAGAAAATCTACTTTAAACAAATATCTACAAAGATAATTAAATCTGCAGGCTATTCATGGCAAAGGATTTTATGTCATACTAAGCATATGGCTTTTTTACCAACTTCTTTTGTCAATGCCAATGAGAAATTTAATCACTCTAAACTTGTCCTATCAATACTAAGATAATGCAAATCAAATTATTTGTGTCTAAGAATGATTTGGTTTACAAAACGGTTGAAGTGATTTTGCAAAGTAAAGAATTTCTATTTTACAATAACCACTAAAATATTTGTGCATTTTTGTGGAACCTATATCAGGTTTTCTCAGCTGAATTAAAACTTTTGAAGTGTTTGGAAAAATATATGTCAAGTATGGTACTTAATATAGATTACAATGTAATCAGAATTCTCTCCATAACTTGCACAGTCTCTTTCTACCAGGAAAAGGAGTTTTTATTCATTTAATCAAATTTGGTTTTCCCCCAAAAGTCTATTCCAACTATATGCCTGTTCCATTAAAATATGACTTAAGTTTTAATTAATAAAATAAAATAAATTGCTTAGTTTGTGGTGGTGATGTTAGTTTGGCTTACATGATAATATGAAAAAATATAGATAAATGGCTATATTAGGGTCATAATTTAGAGTTAGAGCTGATAAGACTTACTAATGAAAGAGAAAGACAATTAATTCAAGGATAGTTCTTAGTTGTGAAATCCGAGTGAGAGCTGCATTTATTGAGCTAGTTATTTTTAAGGAATACAGGTGTGGTTTGCTTATCAAAAATAATATGAAGTTGCTGAAATTGAATGTGGATATAGGTATTCAGGGAAGAAGTGGTGACTTTAGATAAAAATTCAGTCTTCAAAATACAGGTAGTATATAAAGTCATAAAACTGTTTAGATTACACAGCCCGAAATATTTACAAAAAAGAATTCTGAAGACTCAGTCCTAAAAATTCCATCATTTACTAATTAGGAAGAAGAAAATAACCTAGCAAAATTAATGAGAAGAAAGAGACAATGAAGTTGAAGGCAAGCCAGATGAGATGTTCATTCAGATGAGGACTGGAAATTGTTCATTAGACTTGGTGACATGGAATCCATTATTAACAATTTTGTAAAGTATCAGTAAAACTGGATATAAAAATCTGATTTAGTAAGTTTAAATAGAAAACAGAAGATAAAAAAATTAGATTTAGTGAGTATACACAAATTTAAAGGAATTTTGTTATAAAGGGCTATAGACAAAATAGAGAGGTACATAGTGTTATAGAAGGTTTTGATTTTCTTTTTTGGTAAAAAATATCTTGACATTTTTTCTGTGCTGTTAGGTATGAATGGAGGGGAAATGATAATGTAAGATAGTGGGTGCAAATTGCTTTATCAGCATTCCTATGTTGATGATAGGGAATTTATCCAAAGTTTAAGTAGAAGGGTTTGGCATGGATAAGTCATTGTAACAGTATAAAATGAACACAATACGTGTATGAATACAAGTAAGTCTGTAGCATGTAGCTGGGAAGATGAGATTGTTTTTCCTCAGAGATATTCCTTTTTTCTTAGTGAACTACAGATGAAGATGATGGGTGAGACTTAAATGGTGGAGAAGGTTGGAGGGTTCAAAAGAGAAGAAAAGGTATAAGGTGGTTGAGCTAGAGCATTATTTATTTGTAAATTTGAATTCAACTTTATCAGTCAGTGTGGAATTTCCCCCAAACACTGCATTTGGCTCTAGAGTGTTGGCAGTGGCTTGAGATCTGAAGGCCCAAGAACTAGCCTGTATCCTTCAATATCTAAATCAAGTAATCTCTAAGTTACATAAAGTCAGGGAACATCAATTTCTTTGTTTATTAACATAACCGTTATATGTTATCAGTACTTACTATATGCCAGATCTTTAAGTTAAATATGGATCATCTTATCAAATCATCAAAACTCTCTATCCATGTCAATATATTGTTGTCTATTTTATATATTAAAAACTGAGTTTTAGAGAAGGTTAATAACTGACTCTGACACTATGACTCTGAAAACTCAGTTCTTTACCACAATGTTACTGCCTCCTCACTTCTTCTCAGTCTCACAAGAGAGGTAAAAATGTACTACAACTGAAAAAATGTTCATTGATTTAAAACATACATGTCATTGGTAACTTTAAAAAAGGAGCTGACAAACTTTTTTCTGTAAAGGGCAAGATAGTAAATATTTTATGCTTTGTGTGCCATATTGTCTCTGTTGCAGACAGAGATTGAGTTATGAATTGCCTGCAAGCCACAAACAGAATTCTTCAAACTTCAGAGAAAACGTGGCTCTACAGACAACTTGAGTTTGGACTTACAGCTTCCAAAACTGTGAGACAATAAATTCCTGTTGTTTGTCCACTAATTTGTAGAACTTTGTTACAGCAATTCTGATAATCTAATATCTTGTATTAAGGCATTTACATGTAATTATTTCACTTAATTATTTATAATTGTAAGATGTACAAATTAGAGGGTTGGGCCATAAATAAATGAGGTAAACTTCTATGATCACATGCTTAGTTAATTGCAAAACAAAACATCTGAATAAAGTGATCTGGCTGCAGAAAATAATGCTTTGCAAAGCTAGTGTAGCTCAGTGGTTGAGCGTCTGCTTTACATGTATAAGGTCCTGGATTCAATCCTGGCACCTGCTTTAAAAATAATAATAATTATAATGTCTTCCCTTAAATTATGAAAATTGCTAGTGTTTTTTTTCTACCATATTAATTTATATCCCCTTTATTCTATGTGTTTTCTCTTTTCTTTATTTAGATGAGCCAGAGATACCTCATTATCATTAAAGTTTTGCTTAAAAAACAGGTTTTCAAAATCTGTTCTCTTTTTCAGTAAATATTGTTTTCTTCCTTATTTTTTTTCTACTTTACTTAGGTTTATTATGTTGGGATTTTCATACACTTCTTATCTGGTCACATCCATAATAATATTATTATATTAATTCTTTCCTAAATAATTAAAATATATTAACATCTTTGGTAGTAGCTATTTAAGAAGGCATATGTGAATTTACAATTACTTCAGGGTGTTCTAATGAAATTTCATGATGAATTTCTAATTTATGATAGTGATTGAAATACACCTTTTAAAGTTGATTGTTCAATGTATTATGATTTTTAAGCCTAATCCATGATTACTGATTTTTAATACATGGTTTTTTGAAAGTTAAGTATGTTTTCTCTTTATAAAGTTAAAAGTAATTCTATACCAGCAGGAAAACTCAATATCATAAAGATATCAATTCTCCCTAAACTGATTTACAGAGTCAATGCCCAAATGGGTTTTTTGAGGTACTTGAAAAGATGGCTCTAAAATTTAGATGGACTATAAAGTGCCAAGAATAGCCAAGAGCCTCTGCAGAGAAAGTATGAGGAAGAGGCAATTGTCCTACCAGATATTAGCACTTAATATAAAGCTATAATAGTTAAGACAAAATGGAATTGATTCAGGCTTGGAAAAATTGATCAAGGGAACAGAACAGAGAGTCCTGAAACAAACCCACCAATATGTGGAATTTTGTTATAAAACAAAGATGGTATTGCAAATCTCTGGGAAAAGGATGGGGCTACTTAATAGGCGATGATGAGACAAACTGTGATGGATAAGGGAAAAAATTGGTTAACTAATTACCATATATATCAAATTAAATTCTTAATGGATTAAAGACTTAAATGTGAAAAGCAAAACTTTAAAACTTTTAGAAGGTAGTACTGGAGAATATCTTTATGTCCTCAGAGTGGAAAAAGACTCCTCAAATAAGACAGAGAGGACTAACCATAAAATAAAATATTAATCAATTAAACTAAATAAAATTGATACACAATAAAGAAATGAAGGCAAGCCCAAAATTGGAAGATAATATTTGTAACATATATAATCAAGAAAGAATTCAGCCCATCCCAAAAAAACAGAGAGTATTTACAATTGCAAGCAAGACCGTTCCAGCCATCTGCCCCATGGTATCTAAGCCCCCTCTCAATCAAAAACAGAGTGCACAACAGCATCCCCATATCCTCAAGATTGAGAAATGAACAAACATAAGGGAGAATGCAACTATGGATTAAAGTAGACTTATTATTATTCTAGCGATGGAAGAACTTGTACCATTGATATAAAGGCAGTGGTCAGTATTTGTCTTTTTGTGTCACCTGTGTTTACTTTTTAGTTTTTAATTGTTTATGTTTTCAATTATTAAATGTACAAAATAAAGTTAAAAAAATAAATAAATAAAGGCAGTGGTCACCAGAGGTTCTGAGGGGAGGAAGAGGGAAGAATAGGTACAATCTGGGGGCATTTTTGGGACATTAGAATTGTCCTGCATGACATTACAATGATGGATACAGGCCATTATAATTTTGTCAAAACCTATAAAATTTTGTGGTGAAAAATGCAAACTCTAGACCATGGTTAGTAGCAATGCTTTGATATGTGATCATCAGTTTTAACAAATGTACAATTGGGGGAAAGTATGGGAAGGGGAGGAGGTGCGGTATATGAGAATTCCCTATATTTTTTATGTAACATTTATGTAATCTAAAGCTTCTTTAAAAATAAAAAATAAAAAAGATAATAAAAAACTAAAGAATTGATTTCCAGAATGTAAGAAAAAAGGTAATTCTGTTGTGTCCAGTAATAGGGACTTGGTAGGCTTGCCAAAAATCAGTTGCCCATAAAGATGAGGGTCTATTTCTGAACTTTCAATTTGATTCCATTGATCAATATGTCTTATCTTTATGCCAATACCATGCTGTTTTGATCACTGTAGCTTTGTAATGTGATGTCCAGAAGTGTGAGGCTTCTGAGGTCGCTCTTCTTTTTTATGATATTTTTTGTCTATTCAGAGCTCCTTTCCTTTCTAGATAAATTTGTAATTGGCATTTCTAGTTCTGTAGAGTAAGTTGTTGGAATTTTGATTGGGATTGTGTTGAAGATGTATATCAATTTGAGCAGATTTTACATCTTAATGATATTTAGTTTTCCAATCCATGAACCCAAATGTCATCCAATTGTTTAGTTGGATGACATTCTTTTATTTCTTTTAGCTTCATTTTGTTGATTTCTGAGTACAGGTCATTTACATCCCTAGTTAAATTAATCCCTAGATAATTGATACTTTTTAGTTGCTATTGTAAAAGGAATTTTTTTTCTTGTTTTCCTCCTCACATTGTTCACAGTGTATAGAAACACTACTGGTTTTTGCATGTTTATCTACACTACATTTTGCTGAATCCATTTATTAGCTCTAGTGACTTTTTCATAGATATTTTGGAATTTTTAAATTATAGGATCATTTTACCTGTGACCAGTGACAGTTTAACTTCTTTTTCAGTTTGGATGCCTTTTATTCATTTTTTCTTGCTTAATTGCTTTAGCTAGAACTTTTAGCAAAATATTGAATAACCGTGGCAATAGTGGCCATCCTTGTGTTGTTCCCAATCTTAGAGGATACGTTTTCAACTTTTCCCCATTGAGTACAATTTTGGCTGTGAGTTTTTCATCGATGCCCTTTGTCATGTTGAGGAATTTTCCTTCTATTCCTATCTTCTGAATTGTTAGATTATGCTGGGTTTTGTCAAATGCCTTTTTTGCATCAATCGAAATGATCATGTATTTTTTTGTATTTGTTAATGTGGTGTATGACATTACTTGATATTCCTTACACACCAGGAATAAAATCCACTTGATCATGGTGTATAATGCATTTAATATGCTGTTAGATTTGATCTGCAAGCATTTTGTTGAGGATTTTTGGATCTATATCCATTAGAAAGACTGGTACGTAATTTCTCTTCCTGTATCTTCATCTGGCTTTGGTATTAGGGTGATGTTCGCATCATAAAATGAATTTTACGAGATGTGAAAATGATCAAGCTTTTGTTGTTTCATTTTCTTCATTAACAAAGAGACTTTGATCATGTCATTTGAAAAACGAGTTTGGTATTTCCCCCTCCTCTTCAATATTTTGGAAGAGTTTGAACAGGATTGGTACTAGTTCTTCTTGAAATGATTGGTAGGATTCAACTGTGAAGCAATTGAATATACTTTTTAATTTTTGTGGGGTTAGTAATAATGTGCCCCCTATCATTCCTGGGTTTATTTATGAGCATATTCTTTCTTTTTCTCTTTGATAGTCTAGCTAAGAGCTTGCCAATTTCATTTATTTTCTCAAAGATCAGCCTTTTCAACAAATGGTCTGTGAGAACTGGATATTTGTTCCCAAAATTATGAAAGAGGATCCCTATCTCACTCCGTATACAAAAATCAACTGAAAATGGTCAAAGATCCAAACATAAAAGCCAGAACCATAAAACTGCTACAAAATAATGTAGCAAAGCATCCTCAAGATCTGGTGGGAGGAGATGGGTTCTTAGACCTCACACCCAAAATGAACAATGAAATAAAAAATAGATAAACGGGACCCCTCAAAATTAAACACTTGCACACCAAAAAACTTTGTTAAGACAGTGAAAATGCAACCTACTCAATGGGAGGAAATATTTGGAAATCTCATATTCAGTAAAGGTTGAATATCCCTGATATATAAAGAGATGCTACAACTCAATTATAAAAGGATAAATGACCCAATTTTTAAAAATGGGCAAAAGACTTGATTAGACATTTTTCCAAAGAGGAAGTAGAGACTGAAGAAGCACATGATTTGATGTTCAACATCACTAGTTATTAGGGAAATGAAATAAAAACGACAATGAGATACAATTTCAATCTTATTAGAAAGACCACTATTTGAAAAAAGCAAACAAACAAACAGAAAACCACAAGTGTTATAGAGGATATGGAGAATTAGAAATGCTTATTTGCTGTTGGTGGAAATGTACAATGGTACAGCCCCTGGGGAAGACTGGCCTTTCCTAAAGAAGTTAAATATTGATCTCCTATGTGATCCGGCAATAGCAGTACTAGGTGTATACCCAGAAGATCTGACAGCAGGGACATGAACAGACTTCTGCACAGCAATGTATACAGTGGCATTATTCACAATTGCCAAAAGATATGGAAGCAACCCAGGTGTCCATCAACTGATGAACAGATAAACAAATTGTGTTATATACATATGATGAAGTAGTATTCAGCTGTAAGATGAAATGACGTTGTGCACCATAAGGTAACGTGGATGAACACTGAGGACCTTTTGTGAAGTGAAGCAAGCCAGACACAAAGATAAATACTGTATGATTTCACTAATATGGGAACTAAACATAATGAGCAAACTCATGGAGTTAATAGTTAGAATAAAGGTTACCAGAAGACAGAATGAGACTAGACAATGGAAAGCTTAGGTTTAATTTATGCAGAATTTGTAAAGGTTTGGAAAAGAATAGAGATGATGAAAGCACATTATAGCATTTGAACCTAGCAGCCCCTGTATATCGGTATGAAAATGGTGGAAAGGGAAAGTTGAGGGATGTATATATCACTAGAAGGAATTCTAAAAGAGGAAACATGGGAATACATAGCACAATGAATACTCTTGTGGACAATGAGTGTGGATAATAGTGCAGAAATAAGAATGTTTTTCTCTAAAACAACAAGTGCATGTTAATGTTACAATATGTTAATAATAGTGTGATAGTTGGACAAGATACAGCTAAAAATAATCTATGGACTGCAGGGAATAGTAATATATTAGTATTCTTTCCTCTATGATTAAAATAAAAAAAGAATCAGTGTAAGTGAAAGAAACCAGACACAAATTGCTACATATTGTTCAACTTCACTTATACAAAATGAAAATAAAAATATATTTATAAAAATGGAAATAAATTAGCAGTCATGTATGGCAGGGGAAGGATAGAGGGATTGAGAGGTTATCTACTAAGGGGTAGGTTGTTTTTCTTTTTTAAGTAATGAAAATGCTCTAATATTGATTACACTGATGAATGCACAATTCTGTGATTATACCAAAAGCCCTTGATTGTACACTTTAGAAGGATTGTATGGTTTCTGAATATTTTTCAATAAAACTGATTTTTAAAAAGCAGTTATGTTGCGTGTATATTAATGCAAATCAATACAAAATGACTGCCTTTATTCATTATATTCCCTTGTTCCATCAATAATGGGTTATTTTGACAGGGATTAGGCAGACAAGGCTCAGCTTTCTCACAAAAACAATGGAGAAAGAGCCAAAAGCTGCCTGTGGGAGCTTCTTTGGGGATGAGGAGACCAAGACAGTGCTTCACAACTCCCAGGACAGTGAGGGACTGAGAGACGAGAGAAACAAAACAACAAACTGAGTTACTAAATCTCCCTGCAGACAGGAAGGACTCTCCTCCTCCACCCCAACATATTAAGCAGAGGTAAATCTCCTGGCTCATTGCAGCTGACCAACAGAGAACAGATGTCTTCCCCCCGTTGGATGTTACAAGGGAAAAGGGAGAGGGAGTCAGGGAGCTTTTCTTCAGTGAATTTGGCTAGCAAAGTCCTCTTTGAATCTCTGCTCTGGCCAGAACAAAACAAAGGAAAATCGAGAGATACACATCCTTTGAAAGCTGCACCAAAGTTTACCATCTGCTGGCCGGTTTGGAAATTGCATGGACAAAATCTGCAATTGGGTCTCTCAGTTCCCTAACTTCTGGAAGAAAATCTGGGCACCCCTAGTGAGTCCCTGGCATGATTTTGATAATTTAAGTTGGGAAATGTTAAAAACTTTGGATACGTTGAACCAAATATCAAAGAAGAGCTGTGAAAAAATAATAAAAGACAAGACAGAGAAATTGATCATCAAAGTAAATTCACCAACATGGTCACCTGCCTAGACATCAGCAAAAAGTTACAAGCCATACTAAGAAACAGAAAGAGATGGCCCAGCCAAAAGAAAAAAAAAAAAAAAAAAAAACAAACAAACAAACAAACAAACAAAAAAAACAAATTTCCTGAAGAGATACAGGATTTAAGACAATTAACCAATGATAATATAGACTGATAGACTGGATTAAAAAAAAATATGAGCCATCTATATGTTGTCTACAAGAGAATCACCTAGGACATATGGACACAACCAGATTAAAAGTGAAAGGTTGGAAAAAGATATACCACACAAATGGTAACCAAAAAAGAGCTGGAGTAACAATTCTAATATTGGACAAAGCAGATTTTAAATACAAAACTGTTATAAAGGATGAAGAAATTCATTATATATTAATAAAAGGGACACTTCAGGAAGAAAAAAAACTATACTAACTATTATGCACCTAACCTCAGTGCTCCAAGATACATGAGGCACACACTGGCAAAACTGAAGAAAGAAATAAATGTCTCTACAATAATAGTTGGAGACTTCAATACACCACTCTCAGTATTGGATAGAACATCTGGACAGAGGATAAATAAAGAAGCAGAGAACTTGAAAAATATGATAAATGAACTAGACCTAACAAACATCTATAGAGCATTGCACCCCAAAACAGCAAGATAGTCATTCATTTCAAGTGCCCATGGATCTTTCTCCAAGATAGACCATATGTTGGGTCAAAAGATTATACAAAACACTTTCTCTGATCATAACGGAATGATGATGGAAAACAATAATGGATGAAAAAAGGGAAAATTCATAAAAATATGAAGATTAAACAACACACTCTTAAACAGTGAATGGGTCAAAGAAGAAATTAGAAGAGAATTCATCAAATATCTTGAGACAAATGAAAATGACAACACAACATATCAAAACCTATGGGACACTGCAAAGGCAGTGCTGAGAGGGAAATTTATAGTCCCCCATGCTTACATTAAAAAAGAAGAAAGAGCTAAAATTGAAAATCTAACTGCACACCTAGAAGACTAGAAAAAGAAAAGCAAAGTAACCCCAAACCAAGCTAAAGGAAAGAAATAGTAAAGATCAGAGCAGAAGTAAATGAAATCAAGAACAAAGAAACAATAGAGAGAATCAACAAAACCAAAAGTAGGTTCTTTGATAAGATCAAGAAAATTGACAAACCCTTAGCTGGACTGGCAAAAAGAGACAGAAAAGATGCACATAAAATAAAAAATGAGAGGGGGGACATTACCTCAGATCTTGCAGAAATAAGAAAGGTCTAAGAGGATACTATTAATAGCTGTTTGCCAAAAAACTAGATAATGTACAGGTGATGGACAAATTCCTAGAAACACACAAACCACCTACACTGACTCTAGAAAAAATAGAAGACCTCAACAAGCCAATTACAAGTGAAGAGATTGAAACAGTCATCAAAACCTCCCAAAGATGAAAAACCCAGTACCAGATTGCTTCACAGGTGAATTCTACGAATCATTCAAAGACGACCTAATACCAATCCTGCTCAAGCTCTTCCAAAATATTGAACAGGAAAGAATGCTGCCAAGATCATTCTCTGAAACCAATATCACCCTAATACCAAAATCAGATAAAGATACCATGAAAAAAGAAAATTACAGACCAATACCTAATGAATATAGAAGCAAAAATCCTCAGCAAAATACTTGCAAAGAGAATCCAAAAGCACATTAAAAGAATTATACACCATGATCAAATGGGTTTTATTCTAGGTATGCAAGAGTGGTTCAACACAAGTAAATCAATTAGTGTAATAAACTACATTAATAAATTGAAGGAGACAAATCACATGATCTTCTTGATTGATGCAGAAAGGGCATTTGGTAAAATACAGTACCCTTTCATAATAAAAATACCCCAAATGATAAGTATAGAAGGAAGCTTTCTCAATATTGTAAAGTGCATATATGAAAAACCTACAGCTAGCATTATACTCAACAATGAAAGACTGAATGCTTTCCCGCTGAGATCAGGCAGAAGACAAGAATGTCCACTGTTACCATTATTATTCAACATTGTGCTAGAAGTTCTAGTTAGAGCAATTAGGCTAGACAAATAAAAGGCATCCAAATAGGAAAGTAGGAAGTAAAACTTTCAGTATTCGCTGATGACATGATCTTATATCTAGAAATGCTGAAAAATCCAGAATTCATATTAGAACTAATAGCTTGTTCAGCAGAGTCAGGATACAAAATTAATATGCAACAATAAATATAGTTTCTATACACTACTGATGTGCAGTCTGAGGAGGAAATCAGAAAAAAACTCCATTTATAATAGTGGCTAAAACAATCTAATATTTAGTAATTAACTTAACCAAGGACATAAAGGGCATGTATTCAGAAAACTACAAAACATAACTAAAATAAACCAATGAAGACTTAAATAAATGGAGGTACATTCTGTGTTCATTGATTGGAAGACTAAACGTTGTTAAGATGCCAATTCTACCCAAGCTAATTTACAGATTCAGTGCAATCCCAATAAAAATCATGCCCTTTTTTGCAGTAATCAAAAAGCCAATAATCAAATTTATTTGGAAGGGTAGGGACCTGAATAGCCAAAAACATCTTTAAAAAGAAGAACAAAGTCGGAAGACTCTCACTTCCTGCCATTAAAGCATATTACTTAGCTACTGTGGTAAAACAGCATGCTACTGGCATAAGGACAGACAGATTGACCAATGGAAACAAATTGAGAATTCAGAAATTGACCCTTACATCTACAGTCAAGTAACATTGGACAAAGATGTTAAGCCCGTCCAGCTAGGCCAGAACAGTCTATTCAACAAATGGTGTTGAGATAACTGGAAATGCATATCCAAAAGAAAGAAAGAAGACCCTATCTCACACATTGAACAAAAATTAACTCAAAATGGGTGAAGGATCTAAGCATAAAAACAACCACCATAAAATTCCTAGAAGAAAATATAGGAAACGATCTTCAAGATCTTGTGGTCGGTGGTAGTTTCTTATACCTTACACCCAAAGCATGAGCAACAGAAGAAAAAATAGATAAATGGTACCTCCTCAAAATTAAACACTTTTGAACCTTAAAGTACTTTGTCAAAAGGGTGAAAATGCAAGCTACACAATGGGAGAAAATATTTGGGAATCACATATATGATAAGGCTTTAATATCCATGAAATATAAGGAGATCCTACATCTCAAAAATAAAAAAGACAAACTATATGATTAAAAAATGCACAAAAGACTTGAAAAGACAACTGTCTAAAGAAGAAAAACAAATGGTGAAGCAACACATGAAAAAATGTTCAACATCACTAATGATTAGAGAAATTCAAATCAAAATTACAATGAGATATCATTTCATACCTATTAGACTGGCTGCTATTAAAAAGTCAGAAAACTGTAAATGTTGTAGAGGATGTGGAGAGATAGGAACACTTATTCACTGCTGGTGGGAATGTAGAATGCTGTGGAGGACTGTTTGGCAGTTCCTAAGGAAGTTGCACATAGACTTTGCATGTGATCCAGCAATACCATTACAAGAGATATACACATAAAAACTGAGTGCAGAGAAATGAACAGACATCTGCACACTGATGTACATAGCAACATTATCATGATAGCCAAAAGGTGGAAACAACCCAGGTGTCCATCAATTGATGAATGGATAAACAAATTGTAGAGTATATATATGATGGAATATTATGCAGTTGTAAGAAGAAATGAAGATGTGAAACATGACAACGTGGATGAATCTTGAGGACATTATGTTGAGTGAAGCAAGCCAGAGGCTAAGGGACAAATACTGTATGATTGCCAATTATGACTAAATATATTATGTGAAATATGAATATATTATGTCACATATGAATATGGGTAAAATTTCATATATAAGACCATTTTTCTTTGAAACTGGACAAATGTAGGTTAATACCATAAAATGTTAATATCAGACCAAAAAAACCCATTATACTAAGTGAAGGAGACCAGACACAGAGTACTACATATTGTACAATTCCATTTATATAAAATGTAAACATAAATCAATTTATAAAGATGAATTTAGATTAGTGGTTATGCAGGGCTGAGGAAGGAATGCTAAGGGATATGGATTCTTTCTTTTTGGATTAATGAATTGTTCTAAATTTTTTGAGATGATGAATGTACAATTTTGTGATTATACTAAAAGCCATTCATCATACACTTAGGATAGTTCATGTGATATGTGAATATATTTCAACAAAACTGCTTAATAAAGAAATAATTGTTCAATAATAGCCAGAAATAACAGCTATGTACAGCAGGGAAAACAGAGATTGAGAATTGAGAATTTTAATGTTTGTATATTTTGTGTTTGTTATTATTATTATTGAAATAATGAAGATTCTTTAATAATGTCTGAAGTGATGAATGCATAACTATGTGGATTATTCCAAATACCATAGATTGTACACTTTGGATAAATTGTATGCTTTATCAATATGTATCAATAAAATGCATTTATAAAACAAATTATTTGTTTTGATTTTTCTCACACAAATTTTATTTTTACAGTTTTGTTTTCATCTATAACTCTTTTTTTCTCATTTTTCATTTACGCTTGGTTTATTTTGTTAATGATATTTCCACATTATTTTTACTGAGTTTTCTGATATTCTTTGTCAGAATATTATAGATTTTATTTTCAATATAAACTGAACATTACAGTCCTATAATATGAGTTTCATTTATTTACATTGTTTTATAATGTACATTTTATATCCTATCATGTTGTTTCATTCTTCCTAGTGTTTCCTTGTTTTTTATTTCTTTATGGACTATATAATTGCACTTTCATTTTAAAAATATGATAAAATTAATTAAGTAAAATATACTTAAGCCTATATTCCTCTAACTATGAAAATAATATTGAAAGAGTACAATTGTAATACTCAAATATAAGATAAAGGATTTTTCAGCTGCTACATATCTCCCCTTCTGTACTCTGCTCTCTTAACATCCATGGTCTTATGTTTTTGGTTAATTGTCAAGCTCACAAGACCCAAAATGTTCCATCCTGCACCAATATACTTATTTCCAAGAAAATATGTGGAAAAGCAAATAAAATATGCACATAAAGTTCAAAGCAGAGGTCTCATGACTCCTAGGTTCAGCTTCCTAGGTATCACAGCTGTCATCCTGAGATCAGCAATTGCTTAGCATCAAAATCTTTATTTGAGAGAAAAATTCCCACCCAAATATTTAAACTTCTGCCATTCAAGTTATTTTACTAAATAGCAAACACAATCTTAACCAAATAGCAATTTAATATTTTTTTTCAATAAAGGGTATATTAATGGCAGTTCTTTACTCTTTTAGATATTTGAAAAACAAATTTCAATTGTCATCACCCTGTTTCACAAATTAGAAATTTTCATTCACAGCCTTTCTCTTTTTTTTTTTTAATCTCTAAATGTCTTTTATTTTTTTATTATTTATTTATTTATTTATTTATTTATTTTATTATTATTTTTTATTGTGGGTAAAAATCAAATTTTTTACAGTACATACGGAGGGGGAGTGGACCTCAGCTTCCCAGTCCCCTCAGGATTGGGGGAAGAACTATGGACTAGAGTGGACTTAATGGTATTCTGTTGTAGACATATTGTGATTCAAGCAATGGAAGAAATTATTACAGTGAGGTGGAGCTGGTGGCCACTGGACGCTCTCAGGGCAGGGAGGGGAAGGGCAGTTGAAATACAGGGGCTTTTTCGGGACTTGGGGTTTGTCCTGAGTGGCATTTCGTCTACAGATGTAGGCCATTTTACATCAGCATATACCATGCAGAACTGTGTGGGAGAGAGTGTGGTCTACGATGTGAACAGCCTTTCTCTTTAAAACCCTGTATAAGTTGTTCTATTGATTATTGGCATTAATGTTGGCCATATTCTTTTAACTGTTTAACAAACATTTCTTGTCCTGGAGACTTAACTTGCTAGTTTAAAAATTTAGGATAGGACATTAACTGTGTTCTACTACATTATTGTGTTTCTAGTGAAATCACTTATCTGATGGAATTATTGGTATAGCTATGATATTAAAGCTAAACTCCCTAGAAAGGAAGGGATTTGGGGGAAAATGTACTAATTGTATTTAAGAATGACTCTCAGACTCTGAAATCTAATGAAGTAAGCCCTGCAGGTTTTCAGAACAGTGACTCATGTATCTATCCCAAATTCTCCTCACGACAGTGCAAATATTTATCCTTTGTCTGTCTCTTTGTACATAGGAAATGGAGCAGATAAATTATTTTGTGGGTTTCACACGTCTAAAGACAAATGGAACCTTGCCACAAGACAATGGTATTTATATAAACTGATTGTGATGTGATTTTGTACTTAGCATTGTTAACTGAAAGGATTTAAGTTTGTTCATTTTTTGGAATATTGTAATGCTTTTTTGGAATTTAGAGGGTGGAGTGTGGCACTATGAGATTATTTATGAATTCCAAAAGGAGAGATTATGTTTGTAAACTGGTCTGTTCCTCAGGGCATGATACCCTTGGATTGATTTAAACTCAAAGGCTTTACATTTACTTGATTAAATCAAGATTCGGGTTTTGATTCAACCACATCATTATGGAGTGCAGGCTTGAGTCTCACCCCCTTGGTGAGCTATATAAAGTGGGCAGTCACTTGAGGTGAACACAGAAGTAGATACAGAGAGAAGATACACTGAGAGAGACAGCTTCATAGACATGGCAGAGGCCCCAGGAAGAGAGATGAGTCATTTGCTTGATTGTTTAGAGCTGACCTTATATAGAGAACTGAGTAGTTGAGCCTGGAAAGAAAGGATACCCAGGGCGAGAGACAAATCCTATGCCAGCTTACAGCTGAGATCAGAAGAAACTGGATCCATGGAGCCTTAAGAGGGAAGAGTAAAGCTGGACACTCATAGACATCACCCACCATCTTGCTTTAAAATGTGGCGACAGAGTTTGGTAAAGAAGTAAACCTGAGTTGGACTCTTTGGGGCCTGGTAACCATGAGCTTTTACCCCAAATAAATACCCTTTATAAAAGCCAAAAGATTTCTGGTACTTTGCATCAGCACCCCTTTTGGCTGACTAATGCAGAATTTGGTACCAGAGAGTGGGGTGGTGCTTTTGCAATTACCAAAATGCTTGAACAGTTTTATAAATGGGTAAGGGGTATTTTGGGGAGGAATTGTGAGATGTTTGATAGAAAAGGCCTAGATTGCTTCAAAGATACTGTTGTTAGGAATATGGACACTAAAGAGACTTTTGATGAGGCCTTAGAAGTAAATGATGAACTATTATTTGAAACTGGAGGAAAGGTGATCTGTGTTTTAAAGTTGCAGAGAACTTAGCAAGATTGACTCCTGATGTTGTATGGAAGGCAGAATTTGAAAACTATGAGCTTGGACATTTAGCCAAGGAGATTTCCAAACTAAATGTGGAAAATGCAGCCTGTCTTCTCCTTGCAGCTTATAGCAAAATGTTAGAGGAAACAGATAAGTTGATAACTGAATTGTTGGGCACAAAGAAAACAGAAACTGATTCTGGAAATTCCAAGCCTCTGGAATTCAAGCCTCCAGATAATAGTGCCCCATTTGAGGAATTAACTAAACTTGGAATTTTAAGTCAGGATTGAAATTGCAGTTTTCCAGGAAAGACTTATGGAAAGTTTTACTGTCTGATGGCTTGTACCCTTGCTTCCTACATGCTAAACCAACAAGATTTTTTGAGAGAACTGTGTGAACAAAATTATTATCAGCCTGGACTTAAAAGGGACATGGAGGGGAGAGATGAAAGGGAAAATGGCTTTAAGAGGAAAACCATGGAAGCTGAGGTCCAGAATTAAGACATCTCCTTGTTTCAACAAAGGAACCCTACCCATGTGTACAAAGATGATGAGTCTGCCCCAGCAGTTGAAGAGGGTGGATATTCCTGCCTGCTATTCAGGGAGAGTTTTGCTGTCCCAGGTTACAGAGAGGTTGGAGCACATCTACAGGGGGTTCAGACTTCTTATTCCCTCTTAAGGCTCCATGGGTCCAGCTTCTTCAGATCTCAGCTGTAGGCTGGCATAGGGCTTGTCTCTCTTCCCAGGGCTCATTTCTTTTCAGGCTTAAATGTTCTATTCTCTTCACAAGGTCATCTGTAAACTATCAGGTAAATGGCTCATCACACTTCCTAAGGCCTTTACCTTGTCTATGGAGCTGTCTCTCTTCCTTGTTGTATTTTCTCTGTGTATCTACTTCTGAGTTCTCCTCAGTGTGTGTCTAGTTTTATAGCCTACCAAGGGGGTAGGGACTCAAGCCTGTACTCCCTAATAATGTTGTCAAATAAAAGCCCTAATAAAAACCAAAGCCTTTGAATTTATTGCAAAAAAAAAAAAAAATCACTTGAATTCAACTCACCTTTTGGATTGGTTCAAAAGCATCTAAGTATGGATATAGTGGATTGACTCTGTTTACTGACAAGTACTTTGAGTTTCAGGTATTTATCACCTGGTGCTATCTACTGCCCACTCCCCCCTCCCCCCACTCTCCCACCATGGGTTCCTGGTGATATTACTGAAAGCCCTGAGTGTGATTAGGCAGCTAAATGACAGCATTTCTGATTACATTTATTGCAAAAACTTTGATGTGTTTCAAAGAGTTTCAAAGAGAAGTTAAAGGTAGAGAAGACATATAATGAATATGAATTTTCCTATTTATTTACAGGTTTATGAATGAATATAGACTGATAAACTATGGGGATATTTTTTTCAGAAAGACAAGAGATGAGACCATTTATTACCTGACTTTGATTAATAGTTCAATTTTAAAATACAACACAATGAGCAGAATTATTTAAATAATATTGCTTCTTAAAAATAAGAAGAATATGTTAAGAACAGTCCTTAGAATAGAGTCCTAAATTCTGTATTATCAACCTATTGCTGCATAGCAACTCAATTGTATGTGTTGTTACTAGCTAGTCAAATGCTCAGGAGTTTTCCAATGATTCTGCTTAATATGCTTGAGTATATATTTTCAACTCAAATTTTTTTTTTACCATTCCCTTGTTTCCTATTTGGCAATTGGGCTTTCAATAAGTAATATTTAAAACCTACCAAGCAAATAATTCCATTAGAGTAAATTGAACTTTGATATATAATTGAAATAGAATATTTACACACACAAGAATATATATACATATATACCTCTACATGCATATTACAGACATAGACATAGGGACATAGGCATATAACCATCAGAATGTTAGATTTCTAGTTTAATTTGGGTCAATGAGTTGGTTTAAATCTATTGTTCACTAGTTGAATTACCTCAATTCCCATAGCATACTTGTATAGATTAATAGTTGTTCTCATACTATTTCATTTAGCCTAGTGCAGTACAATTAATTTCCTTTTGTAATTTTAATTTAAGTACAACATTATAAATTATATTAATGGAAATTTCAAAACTAACCAATAGTTTCATTATCAATTAATATTGAAGTTTTGTTTGAGAGTATGGGTTCTTAACAAGATTGGCTGATTTTGAATATACGTTCCACAAATTATTAACTTGAATGAGCTGCTAAAACTTTTGGAAACTCAGCTTTTACATCTATATATTGAAACTCATAATTTCCTCTGTCTCATAACATTGTTAGGAGAATTAAATGATTTAGAATTTAACCTTGCACATAGCAAGTACACTAGTTTTCCTTTTTCTTAGAAATATTTTAGACATTATCCGTATTTATACATGGATTTTACAAAACTTTAATCAGAGACATGAAAATTTTATTTTGGGCTTTTCTTCAATGTAATAATAACCATTTTTCTTACTCTTATGATCTAGTCAGTTATAAATTCAATTAATGTTAATTCATTCTACTATGTTAATAATATATCCTAATTTAAATGCATATTTTTCCTGTGGGTGACAGATAAGTAGTTTTTTTATATAGATAGTGCTAATAAATGAAGATGTATACGAAAAGTGCATGTTGGAAAACTTTTGAAAGGTGAAACAATATATTTGAGAACTAAGCAAAGAGAGCAGCAAAGATGAGAGAGAATCAAATGATTTTAGAATATGATACAAATATATACAGGTACACATGTTTATTTACTCTTACCTAGTATTGCTGAATCATTTTCAAATGAATTATTTTTCTGTCATATATATTACAAGTTATTAAACCATAATATTTCAGTTATTTACAAACAGACAACTAGATATTTTTAGTGTAACAGTAATATATTGTTTTATAACAGAGATGTGCCACTAAACATATATCAATTTATTATTTATAGAGTATATTATCATATATTGAATATCATAAAAAATTCAAAAAAACTTGTTATTTAGGAACTTTTATATTTAAATATTTTGTAAAGTTACTAGTGCTTTCTATTTTTTCTTGATAAATCTGATTTTCCATAGATGTCTTTCTTTAACATGAAGAAATGCTGTAAGGAAATATTTCTAAGATTTCACTTGCAAAGCACATAAGATATTGATATAAACTTAAAATATTTGAACTCCTGCTAATTTTTAAAAGGCAAGATTCTTAAACTGTTATTGTTCCAGAGGCAAAATTCAGAACAATGTATAGATTTTGCAGATTTGTTAAAACAAGATTAGAAAGATGACAATCTATAAAATATATATTTGAGCACACATATACCTTTATTATGGAAATTTATGTCTTATCTGCAATATTGGTTTTTGGAGAAGATGATTTTTTTATTAGAGAAGTTGGGGATTAGAGATTTTTTTCTCAAGATTGGGTCAGTAAGATTTTCTCATTATTTTCATCACACCATTAGCTATTTGGTACATGATATTTTCTTCTTACAAATTAATGTTTACCATTATTAATCAAAGACATCTCAAGTCAAAGTCCAATGTTGCATATTTGCCTTTTATACAAAAGGTTATGTCTACATAATAAAGAGAGTTAATAAGGATGGTTATTAAGAGACAAAGCACAAACCTATGTCTACATTATAAACTGAATATTTCACACAAATTATCTGCCCTACCTTATAAAAATAGCTCTCATTTTATGCAACAGGCATCATGCTAACAGCTTTAGGTATGCTAATTGAAATGTCTGCCCATTCAAATATGATATGCAATATTAACTTTATTTTACAGATCTAAAATCATGTTCATAAAGCTATCTTAAAAGAGGTGATACAGTAAGAAAAAGGAGGACATCAAATGCAGATAATCTTACTCAAAAGTCTATGTTTTTAAAACTACTTTATATGGTTATCTATATGACTAGCTATTGTTGGTAGACTTACTAGTATTCTACTATAGACTTATTGTATTTCTAGCAATGGAAGACATATCATTGATGTGGAAGCAGTGGCCACTGGAGGTTCTGAGGGTAGAGAGAGGAGAAAACAGGTGTAATATGGGGGCATTTTCAGGACTTAGGAGTCGTCTTGAATGACATAACAATGACAGATACAGGCCATTATATAACTTGCCATAACCTACAAAACTGAGTGTGAGAGAGTGTAAACTGCAATAATCCATGCTTAGTGACAACGCTTCAAAATGTGTTTATCAATTGCAACGAATGTGCCACACTAGTGAAAGATGTGGCTAATGTGGGCAAATGTGGGAGGTATGGGGAGCAGGGCACATGGGAATCTCCTATATATTCTCTGTAACGTTTATGGAATCTAACTTTCTTAAAAAATAAAAAAATGAAAAAAAAAAGGCATAGCATCAATAGCACAATTTAAAAAATCTGATCATGTATTCAAGAATGGTATGAATTATTTGTGGGAGGTTTCATCTTGGTTCCCACTGAAGCAAACTGCATTTCTGATTTGTACAAATACATGTTTCTATATAATTGTTTAATGTGTAAGCAGCTCTCACCATAGAATCAGTATCTCAAACACCAAGTTGAGTTAAACCTCTTGGTTATGGAAGTAGCTAATAATTTTAGTTTGTATTTAATTCTTTATCTGTGTTCAATTTTTATTTAATATTTTCCTATAACTTGTATCACTGTGCTAACATTTTTGACACATCTTCCCTACTCGGATTCCTATTTGTTGATTATTCATATCTAATATTTCCATATGATTAGCCTCTGATAAGTCACTGTACTTTTTCTCCAAAATTTCTTCTCTTCTTCAAAGTTCTCTGTTGTTTTTGGTCATTTAAAATAATCATTTGTTTCACTTCTGGTCATTGATGCATCCACTATTGGTCTAGCAGAATCATATCTTGAATGTGAAAGTAGAATTTTATTAGATCGATTGGATTATCCTAAATGCTGATTTTTGTAAATTTTATAAACTGCAGACTAAGTTATTATAAAGTAAGATTGCCTAATTACTGCTACCATGGATCCAAATAGAAAATGTGTGAATATTCACATAATCAGACTGTGAAAGTATTTTACTTGAGAATTATGGAATCATGGCATGGTTCACTGTGAATGGACAGAAACACTTTGATCTAAATCTGACAGGCATTCTGCCAGCAACATTTTGCTAGTTCCTTCTTAGCTAGGGTGACTGGATGAATTTTAAAAAAAAATCAACATTCTTTGATGTTTTCACTAGAAAACAGCAATTTCAATTATATTGGAAATAACATCATAATGGCAAAATTCCTAGAAACTCAGAATGTAATGCCTATTGTGGCCATTTGATATTGATGAATTCCAAAAAGAAATATTGATTATGTTTGTAAACTGGTTTGTTCCCCTGACTGTGATCCCCTTTGATTGTACTAAATTCAGAGATTTCACTTTTACTTGATTAAATTAAGATTAGGGCTTTGATTCAGCCACATCAGTAGTTTTTGACTCTGGAGCCCCATGGAGAGAGCTGAACCCTTTGCCTGACAGTTTACAGCTGGCCTTGTGGAGAGAGCAGAGCAGCTGATCCCAGAAAGAGATGAGCCCTGGAAAGAGAGATGAGCCTTATGCCAGCCGAGAGCTGAGGTCAGAAGAAGCTGGGACCATGGAGACTTAAGAGGAAGAGGAAGGCTGAATCCTCACATAGACCAGCAGCCATCTTGCTTCAACACGTGGCAACAGACTTTTCTTGAGCAAGTACCTCTTATGGTACCTTGAGTTGGACTCTTTACAGCCTTGTGACTGTAAGCTTCTACCCCAAGTAAATACCTAATAAAAGCCAACCGAGTTCTGGTACTTTGGATCAGCGCCCCTTTGGCTGACTAATACATCCATTATGGATTTATCAAAGTGATAGAAGGCCTTGATGGTGTGTCTTTAAGAAATTAATATTTTCAGATTATTATCTCAAGAAACACAGATGAACCTCCACAGTCAGGGCTCTAATTGGAATAGAGCCTAAGAAACCCAGTTCTACTTTCTGTTGTATGGTACTTCTCCAAGTTCCCATCAATGAGTTCCAGTTTGTCCTCTGTGCAGTGTAAAATATTATTGACCTAGCTTAACAATTATGTTTTATGTAGACACTGTTTTTGAGAGGCAAGCACTCAGTCTTTCTCAATATTACAAAAATTATGTCAATATCACCAAACTTCATTGAAATTAATGATTTGTTCCTTTTTAATGAGAATTATACATTTTAAAATGGATTAAGTAGCTATTTCACTCATGATCAATTATGTTAAGGTCAAAATCAAGTTTATGGTTTTCATTAAATCAGTCATACAGATTAATACTACCAGTTAGTCTTAATTAAATTTTCCTGTATGACAGGCAATTTTCTAAATGTTTTATATGTACTATTTCATAGAAGCCTTATAACACCTTATGCAATATGAAAATTATTATCTTTATTTATAGTTAAGGAAACAGAGTCAAATAAAGGTTTATGATTGTCCAAGATCACTCAACTGGTGGATCTGGAATTAAAATCAGGAATTCTGGTTGTTGAACAAGAGAACTTAATCTCAATGATAAACTGCCTCTTCTTATTGATGCATTGCAAAGTATATGACTTATTCACAATGTGCAAGCGAAAGAAAGGTAGATGTTACATGAAAGAATAAAATTTCGTTTCATTCTCATTTTTGATTATCCATACAGCAATTTGAGGTTCTGATCCAAGACGCTATTACACACACAAATTTGATGCAGTTTTTGGTCATAATAAAGCTGGTGAGATACATTTAAACTAATTATCATAAGGGCTAGAAAAATCAATTTACATTTGAATGATTGGATAAACTATAATGTAATTTCACAAGTTATAGTCCATGAATTTACATCACTTGTCCTTTTTCTCTACAGTTCCTCTCAGTAAATTACAAAGCCTATGTGTGGCGATTGAATTTTTCTTTAGAGACTTTTTTTAGTTGAAAAATTATTTCACAATGTGAAAAGAGAACTGAACTGAGGAGGAAGGTGTCTACAGCAGTTTGAACACTTCACTATATAGACAACATTCCTGATAATGTTGTTTTTGTCTCTCTCTCCAGAAGGTCAGGGACTTGTATCTGTTTTACAGATTTCATGATCAAAGTAAATGCTGAGCTATGAAATTTTAATTCTTGGTCTCGATGAGGATAAGGTACTTATTAAGTATCCTACTTAAATTTCTCTTTTGAATGTCTGTGAAACTCTTTCCAGTAAACCTTAACTTATTGACTAGACTTTTCAAAATATCTTGTTTTATTTTCCTAATACAGAATATGAATTATAGATAATTTAAGGGGTTCTTTCATAAGTCTTCAAATTAGATATAATTATGGCTTCAAGCTTTCATTAATAATAAAGTAAGTTTTATTTTGAAGGAAGTAAAGAACAGATTTGACTTTTCTGAATTCCAGTCAAATATTCCAACCTCTGGAATCTGATTAACAAATTTGGATAGTTCTGAGAGCAGAAAGTAGTTTCAAATTTTTCAACTAAAAATAAGCTAGAGTTGTCTTTTCAAGATTCTAATGGAATGCTGTTTTTTAAATATCTGTTAAGTGTAAAAAGGTTTAACAATACAAGTAAGTAACAGAAAATTGAGATACTTGTCTATTTTTTAGGAATAATGCAATATTATATAATTAGCATGTATTTAATAGTAAATGCAATATTATGCTGATGGAGTTTTTATTACATGAGTTTTAATTAACTTGATTATATTAAAACTTATAACCTGTTTCTTTTATAATTGAATTGTGTTAGCTATGGATTAATTTAGCAAGCTTCTTTTCAGAGGCAAATTAAATTACTGAATTTTAATTTGATTAGCTATTTAATATGATATTCAAAAAACTTTAAATGACTCAAATGGATTTTACAATTAAATTTAGAGTTATTTCAGTGTCACAAAAGTTGCATAATATGTAAATGAACTCTATGAAAATGTGCATTATTTCTTTTAAGTTCCTTTCTTTACTATAGAGCAATTTTCACTGATTTAATATTTTTCACTTTCAAAAATAAAGTTTTTGGATTTTTAAAAAAGCTAATTGAACACAGAATGTATATTCTACATTGTTATTATTCTATATGTGCTATTGTGTGTAAACCCCTCTGCCTTATGTACAAAGTAACAATGTAGACACCCTCTAAGCTTTATTGTTAGAAGAGAAATTTTAAGGATAGATTTGGGGAGAAATGATATGACCTTTGTGAGAATAAGTGTTAATTCTTTCTGAAGATGTTATGAAGAGTTAAGTTTTATATCAAGATATATTTTAAAAATTAAAAATAAATTAAGTCAGCCCCATTAAAGTAATTTAGGCAAAATGTTCTTTAAATATACATGTTATATAAATCTGATGTTATTGTTGTTTAAATTATTGTTATGTAAACCAAGAGGAAATTCGTGTATCTTGAGTTGTATAAATGTACTAGACAGTGGAAAATCTCGAGTGTGTGTGTGTGTGTGTGTGTGTGTACATTTTACATGGTATGCAAATGATGGCAAAAGAGTTTCTCTTCTTTTCCCTACTACTTGCATAAATGACTCACTCTTCACTTTTGGGTAAGTAACTTTATGCTTTGGGATATTGCGCAGGCCTTAGGTCAGAGAAAACTGAGTATGGATTGTCACTTTGATATTACTTGATGTGACTTATCCAATATCATGCTGTGACAATTTGAATGATTGTAGTGAGGATTCATTATTATAAATACCTTTACACTTGTGAATGTTTAGAATTCAGGACATAAATTTTTTTTAGGTTGGGAAGTTTGGTTTTCCTTTTTTTTAAAAAAATAAATCAATGTTATTGATACATATTAATAAAGCATACAATTCATCCAAAATGTACAAAATCAATGGTATTTGGTATAATCACATAGTTGTGCATTCATCACTTTAATCATTATTAGCACATTTTCATTATTTCAATAATAATAAAAAACAAACAAGAATATGTTTCACCACTTAATCTCTCTATGCTTCCCCTGCTGTACATAGCTGCTATTTCTGACTGTTCTTCCACAATTTTTTTATTTATTTATTAAGAAGTTTTATTCAGATATATTTACCTACCAAACAATCTATCTGAAGTGTGTACTCAATGGCTCTTGGTATAATCACTATGTTGTACATTCATCACCTCAAAAAAGGTTAGAACTGTTTCATTACTCCAAAAAAACCCAAAAACAAACAAAAAACACAAACACCCCTTAGCAGTCCTTCCCCAGGCTTAGATAATGACTAATCTAATTTCATCTTTATAAATTGATTGATATTTACATTTTATATAAATGGAATCATATAATATGTAGTACTTTGTGTCTGGTTTCTTTCACTTAGCATAATGTGTTTTGTTTTGTTTTGTTGTTTGATATTAACACCTTGCAGTATTAACCTACATTTGTTCAGATTCAAAGAAAAACGTTCTTATATATGCAATTTTACCTATATTCATATTTCACATGTGGTTTTACTATGCTATACAGTTCCATGTTACATTTTTTTATCTTTACTTTTACCATTAGACTTTCCCTTTAAACCACTTTCATACCCGCATAATAGTAATGCTGTTTACAAATATTACGTTGGGCTTTCACTTTTTCTATTCATTTCCAAAGATTAACACATATCCATTTTACCAATTCTGCACAAGTTAACCCTCAACTTTCCATTCTCTAACCTCATTCTATTTTCTGGTAACCCATATTCAAGTTATTAACTCCATGAGATTACACAATTTGTTTAGTTCATAGTAGCACAATCATACAGTGTTTGTCCTTTGGTGTCTGGTTTGCTTCACTCAACATAATATCCTCTGGGTTCATACATGTTGTCATATGCTTTAAGACTTCAGTTCTTCTTACAGCTGCATAATATTCCATTGTGCAAATATACCACAGTTTGTTTATCCATTCATCAGTTGATAGGCACCTGAATTGTTTCCAACTTTTGGCAATCGTGAATAACGCTGCTATAAACATTGGTTTGCAAGTGTCTATTCTTGTTATTGCTCTCAGTTCTTCTGGGCATATACCCAGTAGAAGTATTACTGGGTCATATGGCAAATCTATATTCAACTTCTTTAGGAACTGCCAAACAGTCCTCCACAGGGGCTGTACCCTTCTACATTCCCACCAACAGTGAATAAGTGTTCCTAGTTCTCTGAATCCTCTCCAACATTTGTAGCTCTCTGTCTTTTTTTTTTTTTTTTTTTTTGGAGGTACCAGGGGCCAGGGATTGAACCTGGGACCTTATATGTGGGAAGCCAGTGCTCAACCACTGAGCCACATAGGTTCCCTTGAAGTTAGTTTTTTTGTTTATTTTGTTTTGTTGTTTTGTTTTAGAAGGCACCAGGTATCAAACCTGGGACCTACCATGTGGGAAGCAGGAGCTTAACCAGTTGAGCCACATTTACTCTCGTCTGTCATTTTAATAGTGGCCATTCTGATAGGTATGAAATTATTTCTCATTATAGCTTTATTTTCATTTCCCTAATTGCTAGTGATGTTGAACATTTTTTCATGTATTTTTTTGCCATTTGTATTTCTTCTTTAGACAAATGTCTATTCAAATTTTTTGCCCATTTTTTAAATCAGACTGTTTGTCTTTTTATTGTTGAGTTATAGAATCTCTTTATAGATTATGAATATAAACCCTTATCGGATATGTGATTGCCAAATATTTTCTCACATTGAGTTGGCTGCCTTTTCACCCTTTTGACAAAGTCCTTTGAGGTGCAAAAGTGTTTAATTTTGAGGAGGTCCCATTTATCTGATATTTTTGTTGTTGTTGCTCATCCTTTGGGTTAAGGTTTAAGAAACTAGCACCTACCACAAGATCTTGAAATTGTTTTCCTACATTTTCTTCTAGGAGTTTTATGGTTGTTACTTTTATATTTAGGTCCTTGATCCATTTTGAGTTAATTTTTGTATAGGGAGTGAGATAGGAGCCCTTTTTCATTCTTTTGGTTATGGATATCCACTAGGAGTTAATTATTAATGTCATAATTAGTAATATCTATATTTGCAGTTGCATTTATAGTATTAAAAAACTTTCTCAATTTCTCTGTTGCCTTTAACATTACTAATTCCCTTCTCATTTTAAAAACTTTCTTGGTTTTTGGCCTGATTATACTAATATTTTAGTGATTTTTCTTTTGTCACTGAATTTTTTTTTTCTATATTGGTCCCTCATTTTATTTTTTCCCATTAAATGTCCTTCCTAAATGTTTTGTCCTTGCCCTTTTATTTTCTCTCCAGCTGACACTCTCTTCAATTCTTATTGATCTCAAACCTTCAACTAACTCATGTTAAAAAATAGTCAATATTGTATTATCTCCTCAGCTAGAATACTTCTTCTATAACCTGCATGTTTTCTTCCTTTTCATACCTACCTTTCATGTATGTGCCTTGTTTCACCATTGAGATTAGCAATCTCAAATCTGTCTTTTAAAAATTATTTTCCTTGATCTCCTGAGTAACTCACAGTTTTCAATCCTCTACCACCACCATTTTTAACATGGTGAAATAAGAATTTGGTTACTTTATTTATTTATATTATTATAAATAAATTGTAGGAATTATTTAACATAATTTGCCACATGTTACCTCTGAACTAGACATCTTTAAATGTTTACTATCCCGTTGCCTAAAGATGTAAGTGCTAACTCCTCAACCCAAAATTTAAGATCATTCAGTCTTTCTTAATTTCTCACCTAATGTTTCAACATACATATATTATATTCTATTTAACAAGCTGCTGTTCTCTAAATGAAACTATTGCTTTCACATTTCCTTGCATTTGTAATGTTATCCTCACCCTAAAATTGACCCACTCAATTTCTTTCTCATGTGTCCTCAGGCAAATCTTTCATGATCTTGAAAGACCAGCTTAAACATCTTCTTTTCACTGGAGTCTCTGAAAAGAAAGAATTTCTTCCTTTAAAAATTTCTATTAGGATTTCCTATAAATTTATCAATTTATTACTATTAGAAGAGTGATTTTCTACTATTTCAAGAATGTCGGGCACATACATAATTGCATCTTTTATACTCTGAACCTCTATTTACAAAGAAGTCTCCATGCATGATTATACTTAAATTTTTCAAAGTACTTAATATTGTGCCACGCACCTATAGAATGTGTAAAAACTGTTGAGTGAACAGTTCGATTTCAATATATATTTGAATCAATAGATTTAAGATAAGATAAAGGAAAATACTATATTTATTTAATAACTCACTGATTTAGGAAGAATGGACAACACCTGTGCATAAAAATGTTCTTAAAATACTGATGTTCAAAGAAACAGTGATGTTAATACTGATATATAGAAAAGCAAATGATTGGTCTTGCATTATAAAAAATATATATTAATTAATATATGTGTGAAATAAATATACATTACAGTTATGCACTGTGGAACATACTGTTTGATTTTAATAAAAATGTATGTATTTTGTGGCATTCACATCTGCAAACACCATTTGTCTTCTCTGTCCGTATTATCTTATATCTAGCATGTCTTTGTCAACTAGATGTAACATGAGCCTTTCAGTGATTGATGGTTGTCTATCTTTAGAAGGATTTACAGCTAAAGTTTCTTGAAAACGTAACAAAGAAACCCACCTAAGCACAAGCAATTTTATGAAAACATATTTATTTCTATAAATTATTACACTTCAATATTATCTATTCTCTCTTCCTGGCATACTGTAAGTGAAACCACAACTAACATTTATAGAATTGGACAAAAGGCCATGTTGTAGACTCTATTATGTTCCACAAAAATATGTTTAAATAAGTCCTAATCTCCTTTATCTGTGAAATAGATTTTACCTATGACCTTATCTGGAAATAGATTCTTTTCATTTGTAGTCAAGTTAAGATGAGGTCAGAGAAGATTAGAGTAAGCCCTAAATACAACATAAGTGGCATCCTTATAAGAAGAGAGAAATTTAGACAAATAGGGACACAATGGGAGAAGGTAATGTAAAGGTGGGACAGAGATTGGATTTAGTCTGCCATAGTCCGTATAAGGCCTTGGGATACCAGGAGCTGGAAAAGTCAAGGAAAGCTACTTCTCTAGAGCCCTTTGAGGGAGCATGGCCCTTCCTACAACTTGATTTTGGACTTTGAGCTTCCAGAACTCTGAGACAAAAAGTTATATTGTTTTAAGCCACTCAAATTTGTGGTAATATTTTCCAGCAACCCTAGAAAACTAATAAAGGCAGGAAAATTTGTGCTCATTTGCTGTATATGTAAACAGCAAGCTTCATGTGTTATGGTGAACAGATGTTAGAAAATGCTGGACTATTTTACAGATAACTCTCAAACATAAGAAACCAAATTTGTGACCCTGTCTACTAGATATTCATGTTTTCTAACTTTAAATCAAATCATTGTTTCTATTTTTTTCTTTCTGAATATGAATGAGGTGTTTTAGCATTGGCTATTGAACAGATACAAATGGATTGTATTCCAATTAATCTTTAATTCTACCTCCAATTGAAAATGGAGAAGATTAACAGAAAAGAATTTTTAACACCGGCTGTCTTAGCTTGCTAAAGGCTGCCAATGAAAAATACCAGAAATGGGTTGGCTTTTGTAACGTGAATTTATTAGTTTAAAAGCTTACAGTTTTGAGGCTGTGAAAATGATTAAATCAAAGCAACATCAGAGATGCTGTCTCACCAAAGGTCGACTGCTGTCAATCCTAGCACAATGGCGGCCAGACTCTGCCGAGGTCTCTGCCTTTCCCTCCTGGCTCACATTCATGATGAGGCACACGGCAAGGTATATTGTCAGCTCTACCAGTCTCTGAAGCTCATGTGCGGTCAATCAGGCATATGGCTCATATCTCCCCTCTCCTCCAGTCCTCTTCTTTTTCAATCCCTAGGGAGCCTTTCTGTGCCTCTGTGCTCCACTGATTCCAGCCTCTTGGGGTTTCTATATCTCTGCCACTTTTTTTCTGTGTATTTCTGCTCTCAGTCCTCTGTTTATAAGGGACTCCAGCCAAGATCCACCGTGAGTCACACCTCAGTGAAGCAATACAATCAAAGGCCTCCAAGTGAATCCTACCCAATCAAAATGGTCCCACACCTAAAGAAATAGATCAATTTAAAAACATAATTGTCTGGGGTTCACAAAAGACTCATACCAACTCACCAGTCAATATAGTCACCAATATAGTAAATAATTTGGAGAACTTTGGTAGGTTTTCTTGGAATAACAAGAGAATGAGATAGGGATTCTAACAGGTAGCTTCTTTCCCCACAGAGTAAGATATAAATCTGGAGGGAGGTCTTGAGAACTTATTTGGGTAACCCTGAATGTCAATACCTGAGGATACTTCTCAGTCCTGAATGGAAGGTAAGTATTTGATGTCACTGGGGATATTTTATTCCTACAAGAAACAGTCAACAACATGTGATCTACTGTTGCCACATCATTATTTTTAAAATTGTTAAAGCCTCACCTTTATCCTTCCATCTTTCTTAATGTTACTAACCATCCCCACTTGCAAATTACAGGTTATTTTGCAAGAAGCTTTCTTCTTCCAGGCACCAAATATTGAATCCATAAATTTGATGTTTTGTTGCAAAGGTATTTTGGGTAAAAGCAGTTCTTTTCACTTGAATTACAAATATACTTTAGCCAAAATTGATAGAAATGAATTATGTATTTGGACATTTGCATCAGTAGTATTTACTTATATTTTTACCATATACTCTGTAGATAATGTTTTATTAATATATATAACTTTTAAATGAACCTTCCATGTCTTTATCAGTGTGAAAATTTTAAATATAATTTTAAGGCAAAACTTTTAAGAGGATTTATCTATTATACATAAAGAGCAAATATTATTGCCTATCTTTTCTAATGTATTATTTAGAGTTGTATTCTATTTTAACGGTAAAATGATTTAAAATACTGTAATTTTCCCCAAGAAATTCTTGTTTAGAGAAAAATAATTATGTGTAGAATAATAAAATCTAGAGTGATCATACCAAATGTTTTTCATTTTAAAGACTTCCTTCACTGCTTCTTAGTCTTAATGGTATGTATTGACTTCTGCAGTATATGTTAAATTATGCATAAAATAACCAATTTCTAGCCGTTGAACAAGGAAATGTCGTCAATGTTTCTGAATTATTGCTGTGCTCCACAATTGTTAAATTATGATTCTCAAATGCAGGCAAATAAGAACCTCACAAGAACTTTTTGCCCTACTGTAAGAAATGAAAAAGTAGTAAGCAAATTAGGACACAATAATGAAAACTAGTTTCAAATGGTTTGAGTGTAAAAGATGCTTTCAACAAATGCACCAAGTGGGGCTTTACCTTGCATATGTATAAGAAAACTTCACAATAATAAAATATTGTTGTGGAAAGTTTCATCTTGGTAAAGCATTAGCTGTACTATTAAAGTTAACTAAATAAAAATATTTTAAAATAAATATGTAAAAGTTAAAATGAAATTTCTCAACCATACGTTAAATCAAATGTATTTTTGTGAATACACAGGGGATTTTGGATATAGAAAATTACTTTCTTTCTATCATCTATCTATAAAACACCATTGTAATCTTTGAGAGTAAAGAAGTAATCAGCAAAGATTCTCATGATAAAATTATTTTAAAAAGAAAAAGTTTATAATCTTTTAAAAACAATTAAAATTGCATAAATTTTATAATAGACATGCCTCAGACCTACTCAAATACTATGTCTCACTATTAAAAACAGATCTTGAAATAGCCTCATTCTATTAAACAAGTGAGAATACCAAGGAACCTGACTTTCATAACTGACACTCCTTCAATTTTTTCTTGAAATATAAAGAGCAAAGTGATAATAGTAATAAATCCAGATGCATAAGAGCTTTTACAAGTCTGCACAACATGGCTAATCTATAATGCTTTGGAATAACATTATAAGCATTATAAGATAACTGATTCTCAAATAGATGGAGCTGGAAAGAGAACTTATTCTAAAACCAACATTTTTTCTTAATTCTTGGACATTCTCTTGTTTAATAACTCTTGTCGCCCTATACTACTGGAAAAGACAAATAAATAATAGTAGTAGTAGTCTTTTGATATAATTCACTAGCTCTCCTGAATAATCGCTTCAAATGAAACAACCAGAAAGATACTAGATCTCATTAATCATGACACGTGTATATGTGCGTGTATGTGTGTATACACATATATACATATATACATGTTACATACTGTGTATATACAAACATTTAGATAGGTATTATGCACATATATGCATAGGTATGTATATGTATATGTATATACATTCATATGGAATTTCCCCCATATTAATGACTAACATACAAGTATGGAATTCACAGTGTTCAAAATATGAAGTGAAAACAGAATTCTTGGAATTAAACAAGCATAAAAGCTAATCTGAACCATTGGTTTTCATCAAAACCTGGGGAACTTCCGCTTTTGATATAATGGCAGCTATGAGTTAGATGACAGGAGATACATGCCACAGTTAGTGAAAGAGAATTCTAAGCAGAGACTGCTGCATAAATTAGACACTTTAAAGAACTTTTCTTTTTTGCAGAGATGAATGAGAAATAAATTCCAATGTACAGAGATAGATGACAAGGTAACTAAGGTTACTAATGTACAGCAAGGTAACTAAGGTAAGGTTTTTGTGCTGAGTTAAGGAAAAAAATCTCTATAATTCAGAATCATAAGCCATCTCTCAAGCAGTTCCAGAATCCCACTACTTTGAAAACATCAAAAGGGGAACTGAGAAATGGTAATTCTTCTATTAGACTGGAAAACATAAAAGCAAATAGTCTCTGGAAGAATGTCCTATCAGTCTAGGTCTCAAATCATTTTCACAGATAAAATTTCAAAGAAAATACATATCTGTCAGTCTGAAAACAATCCCTCAAATTACATAAGGAAAGCAAGAATTGTGAGTTACATGTGTGAGAACCAGTAGAACCAAGAAACAGTCAAAATACACTCACAAAGAATTCAAACATCAATTATCAGATACAGATTCCAAGTGATGAGGCACTTGGGAAGACCAGTAAATTCAATCAGTATGAACCAATTTTTACATTTTTTCCTCACCATATAGTTCATTAATTCCTTGGCTAGAGGTGATGTTTCATTTTATACTTTGGCAATAATAAAATATTCTGTGTGCAAATAAATAGTGGTGCTGATAGAAGTACTATGGCCAGGAAGGCAAATATGTGTTCAAAGTGATAGGAACAGCACACCAAAGTGTAGTGTGTATTGCTAACAAAATCCAAAAATACCTCCAGACATTATACCTTTTTCTTCATACTTGGTGCAATGAGAACAAAGTTCTCTCACTTGACAGAGAGTATTCTAATATACAAAAAAACACTAGACCTTACAAATTTTACTGATGTAGCAGTTCCCTGAACTTTCATGGGGTTTATTGACTACTCTCTAACTCTCCTATATCTTATGAAGTTATCTAAGGCCCTTGCAATTTCTTTTTCATGGGATCCAGTTAAATGTGATGTCATCAATGTAATAAACCAGGGCACTGTAATAGACCAGTTTGGGACATCAAAACAATGAAGCATCCTCCAGACTGATGACTGAAATGATTGAATGCATTAGAGTTAACATAATCCTTAGGGAAGACACTCTAAAACTACACTGTTGGCACTGATTGGTGAAAGAGAACTGGTTCTGATTATTGATTGGGATTGAAAATAAATAATTTTCTAGATTAATAGGCACATATCAGGCACCAGGATTGCATTTATTTATCCTAGTAAACATATAATAACTGGAAAAACAGGTGCTCTTCTTGATACCACAGTTATTACATTCATCTAGGTTTTGCATCAGAAAAATAGATTCTTTTATAAAGGCTGTAAGAGGAATCATCATCCCTGCATTTTGTTATCTTTGACGGCACTTTAATTATGTGCATTTCTCCTAGTGCTGTTTGCTTTAGTTTTCGTTTATTGTTTTCTTTTGTGGGGTGGGGGGATTGGTGGGGATTTCTAAGAGCTTCCACTTAGCTTTCCCTACCATAACAGATATCAATACATAGGTCTAGGAACCAGTTGGGGATTCTTCAAATTATTAAATATATGTATTCCTACTATACAATCTGAGAATAGGGGGGGAAATGAATGGTATTTAAATTTTCCTAGTGCATGATCCCCTTGATGAATATTCTCCCTGTATGATAGACTTGTGTCCAGATACCCTCTACTCACTGCCTTTGATAAGATTACTCTGACTGGTAGACAAAAAAAATTGGATCAGTTTCTAATAATTCCCTGAATATCTTAGTAATTCATTTCACAATTAATGTCTAATAACCCCTTAAGGTCTTGGTATTTCACTTTTCCAAGTGCATAGTCAACTTGACAAATGGCTGGAGGCCCCCTGGGGAAAGCTAGAAGGATGATTCTCAGTACAAACTTGTGGTCACATTGCTGGATCCTTTGTCAAAATGACTGGGTTTCCCCTCAATGGAGGGGCTTTTTATATGTAAACCAATTCATGTCTTGGAATAGGGTAAGAAACCATGGGACCTACTACAGTGAATCTAGCAACTTATCTGCCCAACAGATTTATGCATTTTAGTAAATTGCTAATTGCTTCATCCTTAGGAAACATCATCAGTTTACCATCAATACAGAACTCAGAGAGTCAAAGCACTGGGATTATTATTTCTTTCTCTGATGATTATTATACTACTTTGTCTTGGGTGGTTACATGGCCTCACCTGGTCTCCCAGATTCCCATTATTTCTGTTGAGTTCAGGGAACCCCAAACTATGGCAGCATTTCCCATATTCATTTCTGCTAACAGAAGACAGCTGCTCAACTTTTGAAGCCTAATGATATTCCACTCAGCAAAACATGGCTTAATGTCTTGGTAAAGGTAGTATACTCCATACCTTCTCTTGGATTATGTTTATGACATCGTGGACCCATTTGCAAATAATAGTACTACTCCACTGTTCTCGTTTCCCCAAGCCTGAGGACCTCCTCTACAGTAAAGCAGCAATATGTGCCCTGTGTCTAATTGAGTCAAGTGGTTCTTTTAAGACTTCTTAAAAACTTTCTGATTCTCCAGCTAGGCTTTGAGTATTCTCCCTTGGTCACTAAGAATCAGACATCCTACCAACTATAACAGGGGCTGTTAACCTTTCTTTGTTCCATAAACCCCTTTGCCAGTCAGTGAGAATCACGGACCCCTTACTAAGTCCACATTATACTGTGTATTATTTAATAAATATACCACACCCACACTAACACTTCCCCACAAGAATAATGTTTTATTGAATTTCAATTCAAGCTCACGGACCTTTTGTTAAGAACCCCTGACCTACAATATTTTTAATCATTTTTCTTGCTGTCATGTTTAAATATTCTAGCACCAGGGTAGGCAAACTCTAGTACATGGACCAAATTCATCCCTCAGTTTGTTTTGATATGTAACATTTTATTGGAACACAGTCACACCCATTTAGCTACGTTTGTATGCTTTTGTTCAACAAGGGTAGAGTTCAGCTGCACCAGGAATCTTGAAGCAGTAAAGTCTAAATTATTAACTATCCAGCCCTTTAAGTTGGCCAACACCTAGTCGAGTCCCTTGAACTCCTGATACTTTGCCCTCTATTAACACTCCCTCCTTGTTCCACCTTAAATTCCCCTTTCTACTTTGAAATATTGTTGAAATGGTTGAGTTACTATTATGCCACTGCATGCCATTGTTTACCAGTAATGCATTACCTTCAGATGAGTAGGGTATCAAAATATTCATCAAATATTTGAACAATCTATTCCCATGACCTTAATTTGAAGATTTGCTTCCTGGGTCGTACTCCATATACATTACTGGAACCATCGGGGACCTGGCAGCTAATAGCTAATAGAAAATTGAAAAAGATTTAACATTTAATAATTTAAGCAAAGGTCAATATAGAGAGATGTGGGCAAAATTAAGGTTAATTAAGTGTGGTAAAGCACCCAGTGACTAACTATGAGAAGCCATTAGTTACCACTTCTAGTACTGGAGGAATAAGGGGAGGAAACTATGCTAAGAGGTGGAAACTATGCTATGAATTAGCTCAGAACAGAGGAAGGAGGGCTGCTGGGTAGGTGATATAAATGTTGAAAGCAGCAACAGACAGAGTCAGCGATGCACGTACACAAAGAATGAGGAATAAATTCCTTCTCCTTCGTCCCCTTCAATCTCTATTAAGGTCAGCATTCGGAGCCACAGAGTAGGGCAGAAAAGAACAACAAAAAAAAATGTAGTTCACATAAGGGAGTAAGGGACAATGGGATTTTAATGGGGAATAAACAGTACAGTGTCCCAAGAATTAAAAATTCATTATTTCAATTTCCCCCAACACTGCCTCAAAATTGTGTTTAATTATAACACATTTATATAAGTTAGAAATTTTAGTCTCCTCTCCATCATTAATTTTAACTCTGAGATTTCCAGGAAATTGACTGTGGATGGTACAACAGAAAGTTGCATAGAATCTGAAACCCTGAGGACATCACTAACACAATGTGATTTTATGAGCTAAAACTTCCATTTCATTTAATCCAGGTTGTTAGCTATGTAGTAAGCAGCAGCCAAAACATTCAGATACAAACTAGCCCATGATCTAATTTATGATTATAATTTGTGAGCATATCATACTTATCTCACAAAGTTCTTGGGAAGATCACATTGACTATTCATTGTATTGAGTGAAACATTTTGAAAACTGTTCATTACTATATAAGCATAAGGCACTTTGAATAAATGGTGCCCTAATTTCTACTATTACTACCATTGTTTTTATTACAATTTCATTTTAGACCATTCAAAGGTAAGTCTGATATCACCCCTCTAAAAGATTTCTTAAGCTTTTTTTTCAGGCAGAGTTCAGATTTAGTCATGGAATAAATGATATTGTGCTCCTTTTATGCACTATGCATGTTAATAGGTGATTCAGTATAAACCAGTCAAATTCCTTGTCCACTATGGAGGTAAAATTATTGGTGAGTGAAGTAAAAAATACATAATTATTTTAATTAATAAATATAATTGTGCCTCTACTAAAAACAGTTGGAATCTAGAATCCATGAGATTAAATAATAAATACTTTATTTCTATATTAAATTGCTAAGATAAAGGTCATGTAAAGAGTGCATGTAGCATATGGTATTAATGGGAAAATGGCTTCACACCAGGAAGCTTGGACAAAGCTCTTGAGAGAATTATCTGTTATCCTTTTTTATTTTTCTTATATTTAAACCTATAAGGCTCTTGTATGATAAAACTTAATTTAAGCAAAAAGAGATTAGATGACTATTAAGCAAATACATAGATCATTTCAATTCAAAAATATTTTTCTAAAGTCAAAGAGAGTATTAAATATTATCAAACATCAGTTTACATGAACTTAGTAGAATTATTTTCCTGCTCAGACTATATTAACTTCCAAACAGAAAGCACAAGTACAAAAATCATAAATGACATCTTTCTTCTTCAACTCATGTAATGCATACATCTCTTTGTCATTTAGTTGAAGCTGAAAAGCTAACCTAATAAGTACATAAAGTTTATGTTTGATAGTTTTAGGACATATATCACCAAAGTTTTGAAAATAAATATTTTCCTTTAGAGAGTAAGTAAATTATATCAAATTAAAGCACAACACACATAAATTTGAATAAAATAGAAATAGTTATGAAAAAGATCAGTCATTTGTGTATGCTTTTGTGATGGTGAAGTTCTAAACACCTTTATATACATACATATATATTATAATATAGATATTTTATATACAAAGCTTTTATGTATGCATATATATAATATTTGAAGTTTTATGTTAACTGTGCTGTCACAATCTAAATGTAAAATTTTGTCTTCTTTTGGTGGTTCCATCTTCCAGAACCTGAAAATGGCCAAGAAGATTATCAGTTGATGGAGAAAATTCTTCTTTCCTTTTAGAATTCATCTGAAATCAGAGGGACAATATGAAAAAGTGTAATGTATTGTGACTACCTTTTTATTTATAGATGGATAAATATGTTTCTTCCTCCCCAAAACCACTTGACCCCTTTACACCTTGCCAAATACGGAAAAGATCTCCTAACTCATTTTCCTTTTTTCTTTTTGACATTCTTTTAATGTATCCTTTACTCTTCTCACAAAAAATTGTTCAAAATACCAATTGACTGTGATTACTCCTCCTAAAACCCATCAGCGATTCCCTATAACTATCAAGAAAAAGGTCAATCAGAACTTCTGGTGCCTCCTAATATTATCTCAGATTCTCTCCTCTATGCTGATGTGCATGGTTTCTCTTCAGCTTAAAAGGAAGCATAAACTCTCAAGGAGACTGTAAGTTGCTATAGAAAAAAGTCTTATTTGATTTTAATTACCCAATCTCCAGCACAGTACTGGGCATATATTAGGTGCTCCACAAGTGCTGGGTGAATGCATACACACACACATACACACACTCTAATCCAAAGCAAACAAAAAAGCATACTTCAAAAGCTACGGCATGGAATAATCTTGAAGACTCCGTGTTGAGTGAAATAAGCCAGGAACAAAAGGACAAATGCTGTATGATCCAACATATATGAAATACCTATAATATAGAAAATCATAGTGAGAAACAGTAGATTACAGGTTATCAGAGACCTTGAGGGAAAGGATGGGGACTTACTGTTTAGTGGTTAAAGTTCTATTAGAGACCATGTAAAAGTTTCGGTACTAGATGATGGTAATGGTAATACAACATTGTGGATGTAATTATTATCATTGAATTGTAGAATTGAAATTGGTTGAAATGGGAAATTTTCAGATGTGTATATGTTGCCAAAATAAAAAGTTAAGTCAAAGTAAAAGTAATATGTACAGCTGTAGAAATTGCAAAAAAAAGTTTTATTAGGTCAATAATAGACAAAGGTCAATAGAGCAGAATAAGAGCAAAGAAACAGACATATATTATATGATTTACAAAAGAGACACTGCAATGGAGTAAGTAAAGGATGAGATTTTGAATAAATAAAGCTGTTCAATTGGATGTACACATGGGTAAACCATGCATCTTGAACTCTACCTCACAAAATCTACAAAATTGAATTGCAGAATTGCATATTTAAATGCAAAAAGAAAACAATAAAGCTATACAAGAAAACAAAGAATTTCTTCCTTAACTTGGAGTAGGCAAACATTGGTTTAACATGACAAAAATAACCATAAAATAAATTATTAATGAACTGGACACTACTAAAATTAATAACTTCTGTTCATCTTGAGATTCCCCAAGAGCATGAAAAAGTATTCCACAGAGTTGTATAAAATATTCTAAATATATTTTACTCATTTAAATAATTTCATTAACTCTGAGGAAAAATTCAGCTGACTGGCCAGTAGAAAAATGGGAAAAAATAAGAATAGATGTTTCCCCAAAATAATATCCAAATGGCCAATAAACAAATGAAAAAGCACTCAAGCTCAAGAGCCAATAGAGGGAAGCGGCTGTGGCTCAATCAGTAGGGCTCCCGTTTACCATATGGGAGGCCCCGGGTTCGGTTCCCGGGGCCTCCTGGTGAAGGCAAGCCCGCCCGCACGGCGTGGTTAGCTGACCCAGCGAGCACAAGCAGCAAGGGGGGGATAAATGAATAAATAAATAAAATCTTTAAAAAAAAAAAAAAGAGCCAATAGAAAATGCATATTAACCAAAATGAGATGCCCACTAGTATTACAAAAATGAAAAAAAAAAAAAATACAAATAATACAAAGTGTTGGTGTATACTGCTGATGGGAGTGTCAGTTGGTAAAACCACTTTGGGAAACTGATATTTTCCCCTAGGTTTGAATATATGTGTGGTAGGTTGAATAATGACCCCCAAAGATGTCCACACTCTAATCTCTGGAATTTATGAATGCTACTTTACAGAGTAAAAGAGAGCTTGCAGATGTGAGTAAGTTAAGGATCTTGAGATGGGAAGATAATCTTGGATTTTGTAGGTGGAATAATCATAAAGTTCTTTATAAGAGGGAGTCAGAAGGTCAGAATGAGATAGACAATATGTAAGGGTAGAAGCAGAGGTCTGAGAGGAAAGAAGATTCTATGCTGCTGCTTTTGAAGATAGAGGAAGGGGCATAAGCCAAGTATTGTGAGCAACCTCTAGAAGCCACTGCCCCCCAACCCCCAAAAGGCATGAAAATAGATTCTTCCCTAAAGCCTTTAAAAGGATTGTAGCTCTTTGGTTCCATTTCAGACTTCTGAACCCCAGAGCATAAAGAACTATATTTCTGTTGTTTTAAACCACTGTTTGTGCTAATCTGTTATAGCAGCAATAAGAAACTAAGATAATATCTGTGGCAGTTCAAGATTATTTATGAACCCCCACAAAAAGAAGAATTATGTTTGTAAACTGGTATGTTCCTCAGGGTGCGATACCTTTTGATAGTATTAAATTCAAAGGTTTACTTAATTAAATCAATTTATTAGCTTTGATTCGACCACATCAGTACGGCATGTCTCAGTTTAAGTTCCTGCCCCCTTGGCGAGCTGATATAAATGGGCACTCACTCAAGAAGACACAGAAGAGGAAGAGAGAGAACTTGTCAGTTTTGATCCTGGAGCCCCAGGCAGAGATGAGCCATTTGCCTGATAGTTTGCTACTGAGCACCTGAGTAGCTGAGGAAGTCTGGAAAGTAACAAACCCTATGCCATGACAGATACAGGAATCCCCAAGAGATGAGCCCTATGCTCAGTTGAGATCAGAAGAAACTGGGCCCATGGAGCCTTAAAAGGAAGAAGTAAGGAGAGTCCCAGCAGAGGTCGCCCACCATCTTGCTTCAACATGTGGCAGCTGACTTTGGTGAAAAAGTACCTCTTATGTTACCTAGAGTTGGACTCTTTAGGACCTTGTAACTGTAAGCTTCTACCCTAAATAAATGCCCTTTATATAAGCAAACAGACTTCTGGTACTTTGCATCAGCACCCCTTCGGCTGAATAATACAATATTCATACCATTTTACAAAACAATTCTACTCCCAGGTATACATCCAGCAATATTTTAAATATATGCTCTCCAAAACACATATATCACTACTTCTAATAGCGCCAACCTGGCAACTGCACAAATGCTTATCAGAGTAAAATGGATAAAGGGTAGTATATTCACAGAATAAAATTATATACAGAACTAAGGATTTATGAACTACAATTTTATGCAACAATTATGTTTGAATTTCACAAATGAAATGTTGAGTTAAGAAAGCCATACATTAAAATGTATACATTGTATGATCCCATTTATATTAAGTTCAAAATAGTCACAACCCATTTATGGCTTTAGAAGTCTTGAAACATTTTACCTTTAGGTGTGTAGTGATTGAATAGGTTACAATTAGCTCCAGAGCTGCTAATAATATGCTGTTTCTTGAGCTGCATGCTATACGTTATTTTAGCTTTATGAGACTACATAAAGATAGATACTTATATTTTTCTGCATAACTGTTATTTTTAAAGAAAATTTCAAAAAAGAAGATAATGAACCCTTGTTTATAAATCATTCCCATCATAAATTGTCCCTTGGATGAGTCAAAATAGCATGAGGTCACTTGTCACAAAGAAAATTTGTACTCAAAATATTAATATTCCATGAAAGTCTTGAGATCTGATTGAAGACATTTTGGACATTGGAAGATATTAAAGAGATTTGAAAGGGCTTTTCTAAACTTTTCAAGATTGTCAGTGTATCAAGTCAAAATTTTGGTATTCTAATAATAAGAGAGTCATGAGCAAGTTTCTCTTGTGACATGTTTGTTTCCTGACTTGCTATTTATTTTAAAGCCTTAGGTAAGAGGATAATATCATAATATCAGAGGGTAACCTTGTACTCAAAATAACGAGATGTATTTTTGAAGGGGATATAGAGAGTGAAGATGTTATATATACCCAGAGACTTTTGGAACATTCTGTGTTATGCATTGCAGCAAATGGTTCCTTGGTCATTTGCCCAGGGATATATTTTATCTGAAAAAATGTAAGAAAGGTAGATTGGCTGCATTGCCGTTAAGGTTTCTAGAAAACAATGCATTTATCTCCAATGATAAGTTTTGCAAGTTGCAAAAAGATGTAAATGGGACCATAAAATATTTCTGCAACACTCTTATCTTTTGTTTGATCCTGAGGGGAAAAAATACAAATTGCTTCATAATAGAACACAATAGATTACCAAAGAAGGAAAGAACGGTGGTCATTTTATAACATTACCTTAATCTCAGAAAGAAAAGAACTTCTTGGCCCTTGGAGACAGTTACTACATCATGAACACAGAACAAAGCCTATTAAATTGGTAAAATAGTCTCTTCTACAAACGAAGCTGGGAAAACTGGATACTGCTAATAAAAGAAGTTGGACCCTTACCTCAAGCCATATTTCAAAATTAACTCAAAATGGATCAATTACCTAAACATAACAGCTAAAACCATAAAGCTCTTAGAAGGGGAAAAGCTTCCTACCTTCAATTTGATAGTGATTTCGTAGATATGACATCATAAGCCTAAGCAGCAAAAAAAAAAATAGATTCAATACAAAAACTTGTATATCAAGAATGTGAAAAGATAACCTATAAAATGAGGGAAAATAGTTTCAAATCATATATCCAATAAGGGTTAACTCCCTAGAATATAAGTAAAACTCCTGAAACTCAACAAAAACAACCCAATTAAAAGTGAGCAAAGGACTGAAATAGACATTTCTCTAAAGAGGATATACAAGTGGCCATTAAGCCCATGAAAGGATATTTGACATCATTTACTCTTAGGGAAATGGAAACCAAAAACACACTGAGATACCACATCATACTCAACTAAAATGGCTATTATTTAAAATAACAATAATAAAAACAAAAAATAAGTGTGGGTGAGGAAGCAGAAAAATAAGAACTTTTGTATATTTTTGGTGGGAATGTAAAATGGTTCAGACATTGTGGAAAACAGTTTGGCAGTTCCTCAGAAACTTGAACATAGAACTACAATATGACCTGTCAATCCAACTAATAGGTATATGCCCAAAAGAATTACAAGCAGGGTCTCAACAGGTATTTGTACACCAATGTTCAGAGCAGCCATGAGGTGGAAGCAACCTAAGTTTTTATCAACTTGTGAATAGATAAACAAAATATGCTATATACAATGGGATATTATGCAGCCATGAAAAGGAATGAAATTCTGGTACATACGACAACATGGTTGAACCTTGAAGAAAACAAGTGAAATAAACCAGGCACAAAAGAACAAGTACTGGATGATTCCACTTAAATAAAATACCTAGAATAAGCAAATTCAGAGCAGAAAGTGTATTACAGGTTACCACGAGCTTGGGAGGGAAGTGGGTTGGGGAGTTTTGCTTAATGTTTCAAGTATTTTGGGGGGTGATGATAATGTTTCCGTAATGGACAGTGGTGATAGTGGCACAACATTGTGGTAATTAATACCACTGAATGTACATTTGAATGTGGTTTATATGGGAATTTTTAGTTGTATATCTGTTACCACAATACAGATTATTTTAAAAGTCATTTCTGAGGCACCTGTGATTTCTGTGTTAGATTCCCCTATTTCGTATTAAGGACTCTCATGTGTCCATCTACTTTCTCTTCAAAAAATTTAGTACAATATAAAATATTTTGTGATTATTAATATACTTCTTTCTTTCTCAGAGAACTATAAGTTCAAAGAGGTTAGAAATCATATTTATTTTGCTAAGTATTTTACCCACAGTTTACAGTACATTTTCTATAATATAGTATGTGCCAATAAATATTTATTCATAGAGGAATAAAAAATAAATTAGTTGTTAATTACATATCATTTACATGAGCAAGAAACTGAAAAATTGTCATTTTAAAAGTAGAGAAAATTTTTAAAAATTATTTCAAAATGTGGCCAAACGTTCTTAAGCTTTTATTATATAAGGATACAGCACTTGAAGAGACCAAAAACACATTTACAGATACTTTGGATTCTGAAGGTTTATGTGAATAGCCAAATTAAATTTTAGGCTTATTTGTATAAGTGAAAGATATACAAAAGCAATCAAAATAAGGAAATTAAAACAAGCAATTTACAGATTGTAGAGCTGATATTTGAAATAGATAAACCATTGTTATTGTTTTTATCCTAAATAAAAACAGTTATCCAAATAAATATTTGGACCCTTGTTTATAAAAGCCTTGGTGAAACAAGAACAAAAGCAACAAAAATTAGTTAAGACATGCTGCTCGGCAACATTTTCCTAGCATTCTTCTCTCAACTCACTTTTACAGAAAATAATATCTTGAATGAGAATCAGATTATACTCAAGAATAATATAGTAAAATATATTTCCTTTTATTCATGTTATTTCTTTTTTTTAGAATTGTATAGAAATTTTAAAATTTTATTTTTAAATTTTTTTAGAATGACTGTCATTTTTGAAATTATTTTTTTAAAATTATATTTTTATTTTATTTTTAAAGAAGCTTTACATTACATAAATGTTACATAAAAAATATAGGGAATTCCCATATGCTTAACTCCCTTCCCCTCCCACACTTTCCCATATTAACAACATCCTTCATTTGCACGGTACATTTGTTACAATTGATGAACACATATTGAAGCATTGCTACTAACTGTGGACTACAGTTTACATTATAGTTTATACTCTTCCCCACCCAATTTTGTAGGTTATGACAAAATATACAATGTCCTGTATCCGTCATTGCTATGTCATACAGGAAAATTCCAATGTCCTGAAAATGTCCCTATATTACACCTATTCTTCCCTATCCCTCCCCTCAGAACCTCTGGTGGCCACTGCCTTTATATCAATGATAAAAGTTCTTCCATTGCTAGAATAATAATGAGTCTATAAAAGAGTAATAATAAGTCTACTTTATTCCATTGTTCATTCCGCAGTCTTGAGGATCATGGGATGGTGATGCCCACTCTGCTTCTAACAGATAAGGAGCTTAGATTCCATGGGGCATATGAATGGATCTATCTTGCTTGCAGTTGCATGCACTCTCTGTTCCTTGGGATGGTCATTGTCCATCATCCATCTCCTTGTTAATTGTCCTGGGTGAGTCCAATAAACTGGAGAGTAGGTGTTGCTACTCTGCCGAGGTTCAGGGCACAACTGGCATATGGTCAGACCAAACATTTTAGTCTCTGGGACATATATTTATCAAGAATAGTGCTAATTATAGGTTCAAATAAATGGAGCAGAAGAGTCATGTGTAAGGAAACTATAAATGAGTTTAACTCTGTTACACTGAGGAGCATAAATTGCAAAGTAAGGCCCACTGACAGGGTGCCAAATTCCTAAGTTGTCTGCCCTGCTTATAGTGTCTGGATATCTCTAGAGCCCTCAGGAGCCCCGCTATTTGAGGCACGGTTTACTATGGCAGTCAATGAGATCCCGCTGAGACGTGCATAAGTGTAACATCTGGAATGACCTCTGGACTCACTTTGAAATCTGTTAGCTATAGGAACTCATTTGTATTTACCATTTCCCCCTTTTGGTCAAGGTCTTTTTCCAGATGCATTGGTAGTTGGCACTTGGTAATAATCCCTCTGTGCCTAGGGAGGCTTATATCTGGAGTCATGCTCTGGGGAAGTAGTGCGTTTATATGCTGAGTTTGGCTTAGAGAAAGGCCAATTTGAGCAACAAGGAGTCTTTCAGGAGTTAACTCTTAGGCAATATTTAACACTAGGTTAAGTTTTAATTTCACAAGAATATGTTCATAAATACAATCAATATCAAGGGCCTCATATAATGGTCTGTCTTCTTTCACTAGTCACTGGCCTTGTATTCGGGGGGATTCTTGCTGTCCTATTAAAGAATGTTGCAGAATTCCCCACGTTGGCAATTCAACATTCTTTTGGTTATTGTGTGACTCTCCACCCACCGTGACAATGTCCCATGAACACATGAACATATTCATATGTCTTAGAGGCATGTCCGATGTGAATCCCTCCCTGTACATCCCCCATCACCAATACCCCGCACCAGTGATCCTCCCCTACCGCAGTTGTGAACCTTCTGTGATCCAAAAACTCGCTAATATGAAGCAAAAATTAACCAAATAAAATTAATAAGAAAATGAAATAATAATAGTCTTAAAAATAATAAATAAAATACAAAAATTAAAAATTTTGAAATAATTGAAAAAAATTTTAGACATTTTGTCTTTCATCACTGTAAGATCTGTTGTCTTGTATGTACAGTGACATTTTCTTCCATACATTCCCCCTGTGTTTTACTTCATTTTATCTCCTAAGAAGCTTTAGTTTACAGAAAAGTCACATAAAGTGTATAGGGAATTCCCATATACCCAACACTCTCCCCCTTTCCCCCTGTACATTTTTAATAACATTTTACATGTGGATGGTACATTTGTTACAATTGATATACAAATATTAAAGCATTGCTACTAACCATTGTCAATGGTTTACAATATGGTTTTCATTTTGGACCATACAATTTTATAGGTTTTGACAAAATTTAAAATGGCCTGTATCCATTATTGCAAGATCATGCAGTACAATTCTAATGCCCTAAAAATGCCCTTAGTTCCATCTATTCTAGTCTTCCCTCCCTCTCCCCTCGGAACCTACAGTAACCACTAAGTTTCAGTTTTTGAAGAATAAGATTGTAGTTACTTGCAATAATATTGAGAGCTTGACATATTGGTCTGTTTTCTTTAATTAGGCACTGCTTATATTCTTGAGAGATTCTTGTCCCTCTATTTTGAGAACATAGCAGGACTCCCTAGGATGGGTGCTTAGTATTTCCTTGTTTATTATGTGGGTCTCCACCCAATGAGATAACACAGTATGACAAGATGAACACTTACATATTTCATAGAAGCCTGTCCCAGGTGCACCCTGTCCCTTATTACCCCCACACCCACATCTGACATTCTACACCAGTAAACCTCACCTGCCATATTTGTGAAAAAAAAAAAAAATTCCAAATGTAGTTTTAAGCACAGACCTACAAATCCGGAGTTCACCTCCTCCTTCCCCCAATCCTTCCCCCATTTCCATGGATAGTCCAGCCCAACCCCCCACCCTACTCCCCCTCACAGACCAGCACTGCTGTACCCAATCACATACTGCATCTCTGTCATGCTCATCCACTGCACAACTATACTCTTCCACCTTATCATAGATTTTGCTCATATGGGCATCGGCCACCCTCTACTCCCTTTCTGTCTCCTGTAAATCTATTTCCCAGACTCTAGGACAATTTCTTTAATTCATATCAGTTACATCATGATTCATTTTAATTATTTTATGTATAAACATACTTACATAAATTCATAAATCTAATATCACTAATATACTTATTTATTGCAGTTAGTCTCCTTTTTTACTCTTTCATTTCCCCTTGTTTTCATCCAACAGTGTATCACATATTAACAACCTACTATATACTAATACATACCCTACCATATTTTCCTCCCTACTTACATGCTCTTGTAATTATATACATAATACATAGATGTTTGTTTAATAGTATATTAACAGTATGGAATAATAACCTGAATGTAATTAGTTATAGCCATTTGTTTTGGAGAAATATTTCAAAAGGAAGAAATATGTGTTACTTGTTTTCCTTTTGAAATATTTCTCCAAGACATAAGACAGAGCTGTAATTCATTACTTTTTTTATTTGTGAAGTTGTAAGTTTACAAAACAATCATACATACCATACAGGATTCCCGTACATTGCCCGGCCACCAACACTTTACATTGCTGTGACACATTTGATACTTTTAATGGTTATTATTCCATGCTGTGAATATATTGCAATTTATTCAGCTCTGCCTGTCTCTCTCTCTCTCTCATATAATATATATGCATATATATATATATGCATTGACATAGTTTCTTTTGTTTTGTCACAATGTACAATGTTGTTCCATTTTTTAATTATTTTTCTATAACACACTGATTAAGAATTCAATATTCATTCCTAAAATGCCTGTTAAAAGATACATGAGGAAATCCATACTACTCTGCAGTATTATCCTGACTTACTTCTGGGAATGTTTGTGAAGATCATATTGAACAATATCCTGATAATCAATGAGTTAGGAAAATCTCTTTCTCAAGTGGTAGGCTAAAAAAACAATTATTCTTTAAGCCACAGATGAGGAGATATCAGATCTTGCTTAAGATAATGAAAAAAGAATATTACATTATTGATCAAGGCAATATCTTTACAACATTTTGGAAAGCTAATAAATGATGAGAACTTATTACATATGTCCCAACAGTGGATACTTCTATCTTCTCTTCCACATCCCATAATGAAATATAAAGCTGAAAATAAGTATATTTCGCTTCCACAGAAGTTTATGTTTCTGTGACCTCTGTACAGATGCATTTGGCCAATGCAGAAATATTCAAATACAAAAAAATGGAGGCATTTCATCTCCAATATAGGATTGTGTTTTGTTTTGTTTTTAAATTTTCACTGTTGGAAAAGTTCATGAGAAACTTCAAGAGAAAAACATAGGTCTTGTTATAGAGTGGTTTCTTGAAGCTATCAATAGAAACTAATAAAGATTTCCATATAAAACACCTTTGTCTCCTTTTGCATCAAAATTGCATATATTGAAGCAATTGCATAGATATGACAAAATATATCAACTGCATATGGAAATTACATAGAAGTTATTGAAAGTACATAGGCTAAGTTCCAGAAAACATACTTTCATAATTAATTTATGTATTTCTATATTATTTATTGTTTATTCTTCCTTAATAGCTTTCCTCCATTTACTACCTACTATGGGAAATTCACCATATTTAGCAAACACCCAACATTTTCCCTAAAATTTTAGGGACATTTTAGAACTACTCTATATTCACATGCTATCTGTAAGATAAAAGATTTTTCAAACGACTGTACACCTTAGTGAATTCTGGGGTCACCGAGGATTGTTGTTAAGAACACAAATATAAGAATGTTCTTTCAGGATCTATAACAAAAGTATGTCACTAGGACAGATGTTGGTAGTGGGGTGATTTATGGGGAAAATGCACCTAATAGCTCTATGATATATGAATGTGTTCATGTTGTTTTAGGTATGTTTTCTCTCTAGATAAGTGTCCACAGGGCAGCTAACAAAATATTTAACTTCCATCCAGGGGAAGCTGTGACACTTTTTCAATTAAAATGGCAAAAATTTCTGGAATATATAAGCCATGCCTATGAAAAGGAAACAAGCCTATATGATAAGACCTCGATCTCAATGCTTGTACATATGAATCTTATCCCTGCAAAAATGTAACTTTGCCAAATTATAATTACTGCTTAACAATTACCTCCTGAAAACCTCCTAGTTACTCAAATAAGGCCTCTCTCTAAGTCAAATTCTGCAAATAAACTCTATCTTCCCCACAACATGGGACATGACTCCTGGGGATAAGCCTCCTGGCACTGATGGATTATTACCAAGCATTAGTCAACGATGCATTTGGAAAAAGACCTTGACCAAAGAGAGGAAACATTAAATAAAAAAACTTTTTGTGGCTAAGAGATTTCAAAGTGAGTCAGGAGATCATTCCAGAGTTTATGCAGGACTCAGACAGATTCACTAACTGCCACAGTAAACGAGGCCTCAAACAACAGTGCTCCTGAGGGCCCTTGGGACATGTGAACATCAGAGGCAAGGCACACAGCATCATGAAATCAACAGCCCTTTAGTGTACCCTATATGGAAATATATGATAATCTCTCTTCCTAATATAATATAGTTATACACATTTATAATTCTCCTAAGCATGATTCTTCTACCCCTTTTATTAGAACCTATAATTGTCAATATACCTGTTAAGTATATGTCTCAGAGCGTTAAATCTTTGAACTATTCAAATGCCAGTTAAGCCTTGAATCCCTTCAGAGTATTGGACAACTAGTCTATTGGACTCGCCCTGGACAACTAACAAAGTGATGATGATGGGCAGGTCCCATACCCCAAAACAGGAAGTGTTTGCAGCTGCAAATAGGATAATTCCTTCCATCTGCCCCATAGTATCAGGATCCCCTCTTTTAGCCTGACGTTGTCAGAGCAGACATCATCATACATCCCTTGGGATTGGGGAATGAACAATCATGGGTGGGATGTGACTGTGGACCAAAGTAGATTAGTTGTTGTTGTAGATGTTATCTTGAGTTGACGGAAGAAATTGTAACATTGATATAAAGACAGTTATTGCTTGAGGTTCAGAGCGGAGGGAAGGATGAATGAATGTATGGAACAGGGTATATTTGGGGCAGTGAGATTCCTCTGTATTATAACTGCAATGGTAGACATATGACATTATATATTTGTCAAGACCTGTGGCATTGGACAGCACAAAGTGTAAACCATAATGTAAACTATAAATTTTGGTTAGGGCAATGCTGTAATATTGGTTTATCAACTATAAAAAATGTACCACAAAAACCCAAGAGGTCAATAATAGGGGTAACACTGTTTGTAGGTGTGGTGGGGGGGCGGTTATATGGGAATTCCCTATACTTTTGATGTAATGTTTCTGTAAATGTAAATCTAAAAATTCTCTAAAATAAAGTTAAAAATAAAAAAAAGACTTGGTTTTATGACAGAGCAATATTACAAGATTCAAACACTTCCAGTTGTCTTTCTTCATTGAATATATCTACTGTGATTCCTTTTAGGACATGTCTGGAACAGCTTTCCTATAATTTTTCCAGTTATTTTTTTCTCATCAATGGTTTCCATGTTTGAAATAAAATATAAGAGCAACAGAGAAGGTTATTAAAGCTGAGGTTGCAGTATTCTGTTTCTAAATCTTAGAGTATTGAAGATGCTTTTTGCAACCTCATCTTTCTCATGAGTAATTTTTTCATGACCCATGAATCATAAAATGAGACTCCCAAACTTGGCAGATTAAACAGATTTTCATTGTTCCATCTTCCCATTTCAATCTTTGATTCCATTTCTGAGGTCTCTCCAGTTCTTAGCAGAAGCTAGGGACGGCGTGAGGGAGGTGACGACATGTGCAACTCTGCTTCCTGCCCAAGTCTTTGCCAGTAGGCCTAAATTCGATCACATCTACCCTTGTTTTACAGTTAAAAGCTATCCTCATGATCAATAAGCAGATGGAAATTCTTGGCAGATATATGTGTGTGTGTGTAAACATTTAATTTTACAGAAAGGAAAGAAATTTCATAAATGGTATAACTAAGGAAATAGACATAAAGAGTATTTGATTTCTAAAATGTGAACATATAGTAGAAGATGACCATAGAAGAAATAAAGATAAATTGTTAAACTCTAAACGGTTTGTTGGAAAGCTATTTGTTGAAACTATATTTCAGGAAAGATTTTATGTAACATATAACTTAAGGTAAATTGGGTAGCTAAGAGTGAAGCAAAAGAAAGATATGCTTTGAAAGGTTTAGAAGCAGTAGATATTTCCAGGAATGTGATATAAAACTTTATAAATCAATAAATGTTTAACTGCATATTTCATGGTAAATAGAAATTCTGCTCTGTGTTAAATAGTTTATCATTGCTGGCCAAAGAATTATGGACATTTATATGCAGAGAAATACTTTTTTTCACAAAAATAAATTTAAAGATTTCATTGTGATTGCCCTCTTTTGTAATATTTTGTAATGTTATGTATCTTGCCTTCTCTACCACTAGTAACTTATTTTACTAGCTGGTTCAGCACCTTAACATCAGATGTGTTTAAAATTTTAAAGTCAGTCATTTTAGCCAACTTAGCACATTCCCCTACCTTCATCCACACGACATTTCCTGGTATTTTCTACCTTCACCCATAGTTAGGACCTCCTATTCCCTCTCATAATGTCACCCAGTGTGTTTATTTTAATATAGTTTATTCATACCTCTCCTCACAACTTGCCTATTTGTCTCTTCTACTGGGTTTATGTATCACACAATCTATTTTGAAAAAAAACTCCTTATTTTTAGTTTACTTTCAGTAGTGTTCCATGCTCTCTTTGCAATGGAAAGCAGTTTTTCACAGAAAAAATAGAAGCATTTTTTTCAAAGACTGTTACTACTTGCACTTCTACAAATTCAATAGAAAATTTTGTGAAGTCAGCCTGCCTCTGGATCAAAGAAGCAGTGTACTTCAGCATTTTTCTTCAGTCTTTTTAGAGAAATTTCTCCTCTTGAAATGCACATCATCTACTTTCCTTTTACCATTTTGCTATTAATTGATATGCTTTAAGCTACTCATTTTTCTTCTATAATAAATTTAATGACTGGACGACTTTACTTTCTTTTCAATTTATCGGGAAAATAACCTTGTAAAATACAGCCTCTCTTTTGATAATTTTTCCCTCAACATGTAGACCACAGCTTTCCTTGAAACTTTTAATTCTAGTAAATATATGCTCTATTTTATTTTATGTCTTTTAGGAACACCTCACCTGGAAACTCCCTCATTGCTTGGCATTGAGCCTAAGATATTGGTGAAATTCCTCATTAGAGTTACTATACCTTATCCTGCCAGTATTAAGATTACTTTGCCTCTATGATGAGCCTTTTCTTTACCCTATTGTTTTTAGTTTCCTCAGAGTCTATGGACTCCATCTGCTTTTATGTTTCTCCCCATCTAGCCAAGATTCCATTAACATCCCCTTCAACAAATCAATCATTAATATGATTTCTTTTACTACACAAAATCTGTCAAAAATTGGCAAAATAGCATTAAGCATTCCCATTGTGTAATTTTATGAAACAAATGTTACTGATTAACTTATAAGATAACTCAAAGCAAGCTAAAGTGACACTAGGGACAAGTTTGGCAGTTAAACACTTATATCATTCTTTTTCTGAAACCATTTTTTAAAAAACTCCTAGTTGTTTTTTCTTCTTTTTGCTGCTTCCAGTAACCTATGTCAACCCTTCCATACCACTGCATGCCCTCAATATACCAATACTACTTATCACTTGGTGCAACAGATGAGATTCAATATAATTAATTTGCAATCATGTAGGAATTTCAAGTAAATCATCGTTTTAGAATAATATTATCTCAAATTATAGTTTATTGTAAGCTAAATAGAAGAAATATTCCCAATATGAATTCATTTCCCATTTTAATATCCATTTTCCCTCTCCCAAATTATTGTGCTTTGTATGTTATGTATCTTAAATATTCCCTGAACCTCATATATCTAAACATCATTCAGATGTCATTGAACCCCATGTTATATCCTGGAATATATTTTCTTATCTACTCTGTTAGAAGTATAAGAAGAAATTGACATTCTATTTTCAAATGCTTATCCACTCCATCTTTTGTGCATGGATATATTTATGAGATTCTGATTTGTATACTAATTATTTGGTAGGCTTTTTCATTAATATTGATTTAAGTTCCATGTTTAGAACTTCAGTCTTTCCTTCAGTGGCAAAATAATGAGTACGATAATTTGTGAGTAAAACATGATTGTATTGCAAATTAATTGAGCACTCCAAAATCAAGGGTGTGTAACTAGAATGAAACAGATGCAAGCATGCAATTTCAGCATTGAAAGAAATACATTCATTGTTGTCATTTAACTTTTGTTACTATACCACAATATCCATAGGGATTTGGGGAGAAGGCAGAGCATTGACAGTCATTATCTGGAAGCTATTCTTTATTTTAACATACACATTTTCCACTGTTTCTAAAGGATTTTATTTATACCTCTATGATAGGTATTGAAACAGCCCAACTTGTGTTATAGTTAGCTGAGTATGGTCTATCAAAATTTTGTGTGAGACCATGTGGTCATTATTTCTACTTTCAGGTCTTAGAAAAAGACCTCTTACCCAATAAGACTTCAAAACAGGCTAGTTTTTTTAGGCAACCTATCCAGAATGACCTATCATGGCCAAAATGAATTAGCTTCTTTATGTTTTAGGATTAAATATATACTGCAATATGCAGGACTGCTGGACATAGCACATTAAAAGTTTACATCAGTCTTTCTTACATTAGGTAAGCTTCATCAATGAGAAAAGGCTCAGATTATATCACAATCTCACAACCACTATCTTGGAAGGTTTTATTTTATTTTATTATCACTCCAATAGAAAAACTATTGACATTGCAGATGATAAAAATCATGGGGTATGATTCAGGCTAATTATGGGTTAGGAGTTCATATTTTAAAGAGCTACTATCTATTTACAAACATATATTTGCCACTTTGATAATCAAATGTTAACAATATAAACCAAGTGCTTGTTGTCTCATTTCAACCAAGTTTTCCCATAATTTAGAAATAAGTCAAGTGAATAGTATTTTCAAAGAGTTATATAAAATATAATATCCCAATAAAATTTTCATGAACTTGAAACATCTAAGTCAGTAATAAGCTCCAATTATATTTCTGCATTTAATTCATGTTCAACAAAGGCATCCTTATCCATCCTTCTAAAGCAAGTTACAGATGTTCATACTGAAATCAAAGCAAACAAAAAACAAAACAAACTTCCAAAGTCAAATTCCTTCTTCCCCTCCCCACCCCGAGATGCTCCCTCATCTGTTTGCTCATTGTTTTTGCTCATTGTTTGTACTTGTTATCTGCTCATTGTTTTTGCTTGCTGTATTTTTGTTTTGTTTTGTTTTGTATTGTTTTTTGCTCAATATCTGTTCATTGTCTGCTTGTTGTTTGTTTGTCTTCTTTAAGAGGCACCAGGAACCAAACCCAAGACCTCCCATGTGGGAGGTGGGTGCTCAAATGCTTGAGCCATATTAATTACCCAAATGCCTTTTTCACAGAAGACTTTGATTTCAAAGGAATGTATATGCTACTGTAACTGATAAATTTTTGTTGCTTCTGCAGAAATCAAGAAATCCAAATTTGTTTTCCTTTCCATTACAAAATATATGTGAATATATAAAATTGTATATGACATTAATATTTAATCAGTCTTATAGTCATACTCAAATATTTTGTTTTAATTTTATAAGTTTTTTTAAATACTCATATATGTGATTTGGCAAAATGTTATCCAAAAAGTATTGGTCCAATGGCTATCAAACCCACCCAACTTCGGCAGAACAGTTTATACAACAAATAATGCTTGGAGAACTGGACATCCATAGCTAAAAGAAAGAAAGAGCACATCTATCTCATACCTTATGCAAAAATTAACTCAGAATGGATCGGGACCTAAATATAAAGACTAGAACCATAAAACTCCTAGAAGAAAAGGTAGGGAGGCATCTTAAAATCTTGTGGTAGGTTGTGGTTTTTTAAACCTTACACCCAAAACACAAGCAACAAAAGAAAAAGAAATAGACAAATGAGACCACCTCAAAATTAAGCACTTTTGTGCTTCAAATGACTTTGTTAAAAAAGTGAAAAGGCAGCCTACTCATTGGGAGACATTTTTCGGAAACCTCATATCTGATAAAGGTTTGATCTTCATGTTATATAAAGAGATCATACACCTGAATGACAAAAAGACAAGTAACCCAATATAAAATTAGCAAAATGCTTGAACAGAAATTTTTCCAAAGAAGAAATACCAATGGCTAAAAGCACGTGAAAAGATGCTCAACATCACTAGCTATTAGGCAAAGGCAGATCTAAACTACAATGAGATATCATTTCACACCTTACAGAATAGCCATTATTAAAAAGGCAGAAACCTACAAGTCTTGGAGAGGCAGTGCATAAATGGGAACGTTCTTTCATTGTTGGTAGGAATGTAAATGGTAGAGCTTCTGTGGAGGACAGTGTGGAATAGATATTTCCACACATATGTTCCTGGTGGCATTATTCACAATTGTTACAAGATGGAAACAACCCAAGTGTCCATCAACGGATGAACGGATTCTCAAACTATGGTATATACATAAGATGGAATAGTACTCAGCTGTAAGAAGAAATGAAATTGGGATGCATATGACATTGTAGATGAATCTTTTTTTTTTTTAATTCTAAGATGTCGTATTTATTGCAACATATATAAAGAAGCATGTTCTGTTAAAGAAAAAAAATCTTTTAAGAAGATTTTTCACCTGAAACCTGAAATTTTTAGGCATAAAAAATAAACATTTGGATGGAATATTGGTGTCTAAATGTTGAAACATTAATTTTTAAATTAGAGAACTGATGAGGATCTAGATTTTCAAATGGGTAAGCATTTTTTTACTGAACTGGAAAAGCTAACTAAGAAATTTATTTGGAAGGGAAACAGGCTCCGAATAGCCAAAGACATATTGAAAAAGAAAAATGAAACCAGATGAATCACTCTACCTGACTTTAAAATATACTACAAAGCTACAGTGGTAAAAACTTCATGGTATTGGCACAAGGATAGACATACTGACCAATGGAACTGAATTGAGAGTTCTGATATAGATCCCCACATATACAGTCACCTGATATTTGACAAGGCCCCCAAGCCCTCTCAACTGGCAGAGAATGGCCTCTTCAACAAATGGTGCTTAGAGAACTGGATATCCATATCCAAAAGAATGAGAGAGGAATACCACCTCACACCTCATATAAAAATTAACTCAAGATGGATCAAAGATATTAATATAAGAGCAAGATCATAAGGCTCCTAGAAGATAATGTAGGGAAGCATCTACAGGATCTTGTAATAGGAAATGGTTTCATGAAATTTACACCCAATGCATGAGCAACGAAAGAAAAAATAAATGGGACCTCCTCAAGATTAAAAACTATTGTACCTCAAAGAAGTTTGTCAACAAAGTGAAAAGGCAGCCTACTCAATGGGAGAAAATATTTGGTAAACATATATCTGATAGGAGCCTAATATCCAGCATATATAAAGAAATCCTACACCTTGAAAATAAAGAGACCAACAACCCATTTTAAAAATTGGCAAGAGTTTTAAATAGACACTTCTCCAAAGAAGAAATAAAAATGGCTAAAAAGCACATGAAAAGATGCTTAACATCACTAGCTATTAGGGAAATGCAAATCAAAGCTAGTCTTACACCCATTAGACTGGTGGCTATTAAAAAAACAGAGGACTACAAGTGTTGGAGAGGATGTGGAGGAATAGGAACCCTTATCCACTGCTGGTGGGAATGTAGAATGGTGCAGCCATTGTGGAGGACAGTTTGGTGGTTCCTCAGAAAGCTAACTATAAAACTGCCATTTGGTCCAGCAATCCCACTACTGGATATATACCCAGAAGAATTGAAAGCAGGGACACAAACAGATATATAAACACGAATGTTCACTGCGGCATTATTCACATTTGCCAAAAGTTGGAAACAATCCAAATGTCCATGAACAGATGAATAGATAAACAAATTGTGGTATATACATACAATGGAATATTACTGAGCTGTAAGAAAAAAATATATAACACACGGGATAACATGGATGAATCTTGAAGACCTTATGTTGAGTGAAGCAAGCCAGGCACTGAATGATAAATATTACACAATCTCACTGATATGAATTAAGCAAATTGAGCAGACTCACAGAGCAAGAGTCTGGAAAATAGGTTTACAGGAGACAGAAAGGGAGAAGAAGATTGTGAGTCAATGCCCATGTGGGCAAAATATATGATAAGGTGGAAGTTTGTAGTTGTGCATTGGATGGGCATAACAGTGGTGCAGTGATGTTATTGGGCTGGGTGTTTCTGGTCTGTAAGGCAGGTAGGATGGGGAGGGTGAGTTAAGCTGTCCATGGAATTGGGGGGAGGGTTGTGGGAGGGAGCAGATGAACTCTGGGGATCTGCGGGTATGTGGTTGAAACTACAACATTGAGACCGTGGGTTCCAAGGGGAGAGGGAGGGAGGAATAGAAGAGATGGAACACGGGTGAATCTTGGGGACATTATGTTGAGTGAAATAAGCCAGACACAAAAGAACAAATTTTGTACTTTGTTTAATATGAACTAATTACAATGAGTAAATTCATGGAGTTAAACTATAGAGAGATGAGATAGAATGTGGGTTGAGAAAGGGGAGCTGATACTGAATATATGTAGAATGTTTAATAAGGGGGACTGTAAATATGGGAAAATGGTTAGAGTTGATGTTAACACATTATAGTGAGTATAATCAACACTGCTGATTTATAAATGTGATTATGGTTCAAAGAGGTAGTCTAGGGAGGTTAATTTAGAGAAAGCTAGAGGCTAATATATATAGCAGTGATTTCAGTGGTGGATAATGATTGTAGTTAATAGCACAAGACAGTTCTATTACAAGGTGTTGGGAATATGGAGAAACATGGGGAAAAGACAACTGTATAGACTATGGTTAACAGTAATATTGTAATATTTATACAGCAATGGCAAAAAAGGTACTATTTCGATGACATTTTCTTTTAGAATAATGAAAACATTCTGAAATGGACTGAGCTGATTACAGAACAACTCTGTGATGAAACTGAGAGACATTGAGTTTGCATTTTGAATGTCTTGTACAAGGCAGGGGACCAAATAATGCAGTGAACCCTGAGGTGAATGATAGACTGGTTAACAGTACAAATATGAGAACATTTTCTCAAGAACTATAACAAATATGCAATACTTGTAGAGCTTAGGCATGTACCTTCTAAGAATTTTCTGTTCTGTATGTTAGAAATATCATTTGCTTCAGTATGAGCTCTTTATTTGCACTCTATGACCCTATAGACTCTCAGTTTGCTGTAGATGGATTACTGTTTCACTTGTGAATAGAAAAATCTCTTAAACCACAACACTATTGAATGAATCAAAGAATTCTATACTATATTATCTACCAGTAATGTATAGTTTTTATGATTCTCAATGATTCCAATTTTTTGTCCTTTTCAACTCCCTCTTACATATTTTCTAAGTGGAGACTGCCTATATGAGGACAAAAGATAGCCTCCTTTATAAATTGTCATGTCTTTCTATCATATTACATTAAGAGTCTCAGTCGATCTGTGGTTCTGACATAAGGTTGAAAGTCTGAAAATTAATTAGATTAAAAATTTTATGTTTCAATAAAAGAGAAATAAATAAATTTTAAAAGTACTGGCTGAAAAGTCAGGAAATTTATTTCTGAGAGCATGAACTTAGCCACTATTTACAGTGGGTAAAACAAGGTATTTTAAAAATGTTAAGAACCACAATTGCCCATATACCAATTGGGCACACTGATAATCAGAACAGGCCACAACCATGTTAAAACAAATGACAGATATAGACCATTTTATATCATCACATAACATGCAGAATTGTGTGGGAGAGAGTGTAGACTACAATGTGAACTATGGTCCATGCTTAATGACAAAGCCTCAGGATGCGTTTATCAATTGCAATGAATGTGCCACACTAATGAAGGATGTTTATGTGGGAGGTGTGTAGGAGGTGTGGGGAGTGGAGCATATGGGAATCCCTATATTTTTTGTGTAACATTTACATAATCTAAGTATCTTTTAAAAAATAAAAAAATATATATTATTATTAAAAAAAAATGACTGCTGGTAAATACTATCCAAATATAGGCCCCAATAAAGTGTGATAATACATAAGAAAATTCTTTGAATTGTTAAATGTTCTACAAATATATGATTAAGTAAATGTATTCTTAGCCAATTCTTAACAAAGAATATTTATTTTTCAGTATTTTTAAGAGCAATATACACTTGTGGAAAATTTGAAAATTTAAAAAAAATACAAGAGTAGAATATATATATATATATATATTTAAAAAGAAACATAATCCCATCCAGACAAAATCTTTCTTATTAACTTTGTATATTTTTTTCAGTTCAGTATATGCATATTTAAAATTTTGACAATATATTTTTGGTTTATTCTATCATAATTTTAAAAATAAGTAGATGTGCATATTGGTAGAGAATGAGATAAATACATGAGCATTTTTTTCAATATGACTAAAATAACTAATATGAAAAATTTCTATAATTTATTTAGCATAAAAGATCAAATTTTCATTTCCTTTCATGAGTCATAAAATTCTGACTTTGAACACCAGACAAATGCAATAGTTTGAAACAAACCTGTAACAATGAACTTGTAATACTCCTATTACTATAAAAATATATAAAATTGTGAGTTACTTTAATATATGCAAGGCAATTCATAAATTATTCAAGTCAGTGGAAGCTACTGCAATCAGGTGATATAGAAAAAGCTTTCATTTAACAGAAAAAACTTAATAAATTTTGTTAGCTGTGCTCAATGTTTGCCTCATCTGGGATGATAATATTACACACATTTTCCCCCATTCATTTTTAAAAAATCATGTTGGCTCTAAGCCTCTTAAAGATATTTTTTGGGAGGAAAATTATGTTTTATACATTACCTTGAATTCCTAAGGAAACACTTTATAAACCCAAAATATTAATTTTATCATTTTAATTTATTGATAAATTACTTTTTATATTTAAGTTTTATATGTAACTTGTTACCTATCATCCCAAGGACTTTATAACCAATTTTACCTCCAAATGACTCACTTTTTATCCTCTCAAGATTTATTTCATATTCCTCAATATCATTTTTAACCAAAACCATGCAACATGTGTTTGCCTGCTTTTTTTTCCAGTTAGAATTTCACAATGTCTTTTCCTGAATTACCTGCATAATTATTTCACGTAGAAGTTTCTATCAAAATATATTTTATAAATATATTGCCATGTTTATACTTTCTAGTCACTAAATCCAAATCATCCAAAATTGTTACCATTACGTTCTATTATAAGGCCCAGTATACTCATTTCATAAAGAGTGTGTTTTTTTGAAATGCAGGAAACACCAAAGAAACATGGTACATTTGATTGAAAAGAGAAATAATCTTAATGACATGAGGTAGTTTACGGAGCTGAAGGAAAAACTCAACCAAATTTTGGAAGGCACATAGCAAGGTTAGTCTTCAGAGCCTAGGTTACAGTAATGAATCAATATGTGCTTCTGAAGGGAACATTTCCACAGGTTCTGGGGATTAGGACATGGATATTTTGGGAGGTATTATTCAACCTACCACAGTTTCTTTTGTTAAAAATTGTCTTTTTAAGAAAGAAATCTTCAATTATTTTCTATGTGTGAATTTTGATGAGACAAAGGCAAAGGACCAAGATTGAGCAGGCTATCAGATTCAGCTAGCGATATTTCAATAATTGCTATAACAAAAGAAAAAAAATTGTTAGACAAGATTCAGAGCAGATCAGCAACACTGCCACAAACCACAGATATCATTATGTATTATGGGGCGGTCACCATTCAGAAGCATGAGAGGACCCCCACACAAAATTGAGTCTGGATGTTGAGAATTGGTGCATGAAATACATGTTTAAAGTCAGTTTTTTGGTCACAGTAACCACAAGTGGAGTGACCAATTACCACAAGTGTCTAGTAGCTACCATATTGAATTGTAAAGATGAAGAATCTTTACATTACCACAGAAGTTTCTATTGGTCATTGCTTGTACAGAACATGACATAGCAAAATTACTGTTGCATAGAGAAGGAATGTTTATTACAGTGCTATAGCAGTGATTAATCTCATCTACGTTAATACCTCAGGATACGCCTCCCTTTCTGATTCAAATCATCATAAGAGAGGGAGCAGGTGTTCTTATGCACTGGATTGAAATCTTTCCGTGTGGTCTTTCCTCAAAAATTTCTTTTGAGCTTTAAACATACAAGGCAGGATGCCCCATGATATAATTGATAAAATAAACAAGTCCTGCCCACAAGCATTTAGATATTTTAGTAGAGGAAATAGGACAAAAAAAAAAATAGCAATAAAAAAAAAATAGGAATGAGAAAGATAAAGTTCAATGGAGTTTTAAGGAGAGAGAAGTTATTTACATTTGAAGATAATGAAAACAGTCTTTGTGGAAGAAATTATTGTTCTGGAGATTTAGATTCAATTTGTGTGTGTTGAATTCCAAATCATTCAGGGTTGAAAATAGCATGAAAGACACAGAGGCATAAAAATACAGATGTTGTATGGGGTAATTTTATTTATCCTGTTGAAATCAGTACCATCAGTTCTTCTATAACATGACATATTCATTCCTAAAAATCACCATGCTGTACAAATTCACGTAAGAAAACCACAGGCCTATGAGAAATGACAGTACGGACTTTCACACAAAAACTTTGTCAGTGACACATAAATAAAAAGACAGGGACTTAATAAAAATATCACCACAGTTTTATATGTGTTAAATGGCTTAAAAGCTTAAGTACCACACAAAAAAAGTATATCACTTTATCTTAAAAAAAATTCGAAGTTAGCTTAGGAAGTGAGTGCTCTGGTTCCTGCTGACCTGTCCACCTGGCTCCCTGTAGGAGAGAAAGAGAACAAAAAAGAGATATAAAGGAGTGAGAGAAAACGGAGTTAAAGAGAAAAAAGATCAGAGAACAGAGAAGGGACATACAAAATAGTCTGAAAGGAAACAGGAGGCTGCATGGGCACAATGGTTATAACTAGTTGGGTGTTGTGAAAGGAGGGTTTTCTGAAATCAGACAGAAAATTGTTAATACCAAATGTGGATTTCTATGGCTCATAGACCTCACGAGAGTCATGTGCATGCATTTTGTGTAATTCCTTCACAGTTGTTTTAGCTCGGTGTAATTATCTATATTCACCTACATTCTTGCAGATGTACTTTTGTATAAGCAAACACAAAATTCATGTTATTCTCTAATTGTTCCCTAATATATTAATCTTGTGGGAACAAATCTTTGTTTTCAAAATAAGTACTATAGTCTAACTGACTATCTCATTTTGCTGAGTTGAAGTGCAGGGATTTATGAAGAAACTTGTTTAGGATCACAAGTTGGTGCCAAATTGTGAAACAGCTTGAATGGCTGGTGTATTAGTTATCTATTGCTTCATAATGACATTATCACATGCTTAGAAACTTTAAACAATACACATTTGTTATCTCACAGTTGTGGATGTAGAACATGAGCACAACATAACTCGCTCCTCTGCAAGACTGCAAACAGAGGTCAGCGAGGGCTGGGGTCCCATTTAATGGCTCAACTGGGAAAGGTTCCGCTTGCAAGCTGACATGGTTGTTGGCAGCATTTGATTCCCTGCCTGCTGTCAGACTGAGGGCTTTAGTTTCTTGCTGGCTGTTGGCTCAAGGTTACCCCCAGTTAAAAGTTCCTAGTTGGTTATGGAAGGAGAGATTCATTTCTTGAATAAATGTCATATTAATTTTATCATTATCAGCTGGAATGATCTCCTTCTCTAGTTTGCAAAAACAACTATCAGGGGAAATTTTCATGAATTGGGGGGTCTTGGGAGTATTCATAAGTCAGGGTTTTGGGTAGGGGGGCAGTTTCTGATTAAGGTTCCATCCAAAAAGATCAAACATGGTTATATTCGATAAATTCTAGATTAATTTCATTTATTTGTTATGTGGTCAAACTAATCATAAATGTGCTGACTGCTCCACTTTAACTTAAAATTTTGGCTGAACACATATACCTAGAGATTTGAGCAACTGGGAAAGGTCTAAAAGAGAGGTTGAAATTCTTATTAATTGTGTATTTTATAGGCAACCAAATGAAAGAAACGTGTGAATAACTTTTTATTTTGTGTGGTTTAGTTGAAGACATACAAGATAAATTTTATATATATTATTTTCTATTGATGTGCCTGTGATGTGATAAATTAAAACTGCTCGTTTCTTAGGCTACTCTTTAAGCTCCCTTGACATATTTTCCTCTATTTGATCAAGTCACAAAATACCTTAAATTTCAAGATAGTAAGGTAGTTAGATATAATGTTCTAATATTTTATTGTTTTTAATTCTATGTAAGAGTGAAAAAATTTTAATTTCCTTTGGAAATAAGTGCAAACTATTTAATCTGGAATTACTTAATTACAAAGCTACCTTATGTCCTATCCCACATGTGAAAATGTTATCAAATTCCAAACATTTTCCCAAGCAATTGAACGTTATTTTTTATATGATATATTTAAATTTGTGAGAAAATTCAAAAGTCTCTCCGTTAAGAAAAAACTTCACAGTTTAGAATGATTTTCGTATTGCTTTTTAAGCAAAATAAGGTTTTTAAATTAGTTATTTTTATTTTTAACTCATGGTGTTAATTCCATGATTCCAACATTTTATCACATATATCAATTGTTCCTAATAAATTAAGCAAAATAAGAAGAAAGAAGGCCTTGTGAAGTAAATATTTCAATTTTATTTTTAATTTTTACATGAAGCAAAATAACTATGTATATCATTAAGAGAAGTTCCATGACTATTAATTTGCACAAAGATTTACTATGTCACTCTCTTTGCCACATCTACTGGGAAAATGGAGACCATTTTCAAAACCAGGCTGTTGACAAACCAGAAATTGTTGACATGGTGAAGGGAAAGTTACAGTGAAGGGTTCCAAAGGAACCCTGCAAAGGGATTTCAATCACATCATGTAGGACTTAGTGACTCGAAAAGAAAAAAAGAGGCTTCAAGATTGACAAACGGTGGGAAAACAGAAAAGAACTGGCTACAGAAAGCACGGTCTGTAGTCAGGTACAGAAAATGATCAAGGTGTTACCCTGGGCTTCTGTCACAAGATGAGGTCTGGGTATGCTCACTTCCCTGTCAACACTGATGTTCAGAAAGAGTGGTTCTCTTGTTAAAATCTGAAATTTCTGGGCTGAAAAATTTATCCTGAGGGTTTGCTTGTGGCCAGACATTGATTGTTCATTATCTCAAGCCCAGAAAGATGAGTTGAAGGAAACATTGAACTTCTGTCAAAATCATCTGCTTTGATTCAGCAGGCCAGATAGTTTAAAAAAAGAAAAATTTGGGGTAATGTCTATGTCTCTAAAAAAGGAACAATTCAGCAGACTGATTAATAAGATCTAGGAGGTGTCCAGCTATGGAAACAAGATGACAGATGATTCTTAAATTTATATGTGATATTTTTAAGATGCAATAAAATACATAGAATGATTTGATCCTTTAATTTTAAAAGAAGAAAAAAAAAGATTATGTTGCAAAAATTTTTTTTATCTTAAGGGTTCCAAAATATGGCTGAGAGAAAATATTTAGTTTAAGTAGAACATTGCATTTTATTTGGTTATATGGTCACAATTTTAGGGATAATATTGTGTAATAGATTAAAAAAAATTTTTTTTAAATATATAGAAATTGATGCTCCTGGACAAGAAGTAAGTGGTAAGGATTAGCCCTCCTATATACCTCCAACTGGGCAAAATATACAAGGTGACTGTTTTCAGCCGTTGCACCAAAGGCTACATAAGACTGGAAATCCAGTGGAAAGAGAAACTCCCAAAGTGATCCCTGCAATATCTCTGTGGCTAATTTCCCAAACACAGAACAGGGACCTGGAGGGCAGAAGGGGACACCAAAGGTAGATTTGGGGATTTCCCACAAGACCTGGTCTAATAATGGGCTGCACATGAATACGATAAGAATAAAAGAGGTTTATCAGAAAATATCTGCTAAGGCATTAAGAGGGAAGCAGATATACAAGTGGTACTGGGAGGGTTTGGAGTTCTGTTTTGTGCGAGGGAAGGGATTTTGATTACATTGCCATGCTGTTGAAATATCAGAGAAGCCACACCTCATGAGTAAGCAATACACTACACAGACTCTGGAGTAAGGGCTTCTCTAGATCTGTCCTAACAAAGGCTCAAACAAACTCTGACCAGATCAATCAGGGAGAAGAGTTTGTACATTGTGAACCAAGTTAGAGAGTTTGTTAGGAACTTTTGTTTACACAAGGGAGTTATCAATGAACACTCTCTTTGAACAGCAAAATAACCTAGATCTAAAAGCACTGGCAAAGTGAGATAAATGAGATGTGCATAGGTGGTAAGCAGTACAATCTTAGAAGTCTAAGCTACATTCAGTGATAGTTTACAATAATTAGATATTTAAATTTCCCATTAAAGTAGAGCAGTATAGCATATAAATCTCTGTCTATATTCATTGTGTAGGAGTATACAAAACAAAATAGGAATACAAAATAAAAGATAAAATGAAGTAAACAAATAAGCAATCTTTAATATTATTTGTCTAAAAATTTGAATTTAAAATGTCATCGATCAAAAGTTCTAGGTATATTAATGACTAGTTCTATTTGAAATTTTTATTTATCAAAGTACCTCTAAAGTAATCTTTCACCTTATTTTTAATTGTTACATTTTAAATTTAGTTCTGGAATTTTAGGTCCTGCTCAAAGGAAATACATACAAGGTAAATATATTGCCATAATAATGTAACCAATATGGTAAATTCCTTTCCAATTTTTTAAAACAGTTTAATTCATTTAGAAATATGTATTTGCATATTATTACTTTGTTGAATACAATAATGAAAGTGATAAAAGGCAAACCTAATTCTGCTAGGCATATTCATAGGAAAAAAATAAATGAAGGAAATAGAGTAAAATAACAACCATGGTTATCTCTTTGTGATGAGATTATTGGTAATTTTTGCTTTATAAAAATATTAATAATATATTTAAAATGGTGAAAAAATATGTCATTTTAAAATGAGCCTCATGGCAGTAGATGATATGGATATAGTTTCATTCATCAAAACCTCAAAGAATTTCCTAGAAGAATTTTTAAGTTTTTGCCCTTTATTTTGCATACAAGTCTTCACTACCCCATTCTTCCATTTTTGTTCCATCACATATATTTGGCTACTTTTTCCAAGCTTCTGCTATATTCTTGTATTGAATTGGGATGTTCTTGAAGGATTGCTATATTCTTGTATTGAATTGGGATGTTTTTGAAGGATTGCTATGTTATATGTGAAGACACAGGTCTTCAGTAAACTATGAGGTCACTTCCATTTATAAGTCTTTTAATCATATTTTCCTAGGTAGATTTAAAAAATTAAGAAATGTGATGCTAAATGATTATGAAATCATGGAAAAATCAAGATGAATATTACATAAATTATTAAGCTTTATTTATCGGTAATAATATTAATAAAATATATAGTATTCAAGAAAACTATCAATTATTGAATTCCTGGTCATTTCAATAGGAGTCATATTAGAAGCTTAAACTATATTGTTTCCTTTTTTCCTTCAGGCTTTTGCCCAAATGTCATTCTATTGCAGAGATATGCTTGACCAACTTTATAAAATATTACCCTGCCAGCCTACCCAGGCATCCCCTATTCCCTTCTCCCTGGTTTATCATCCTCCAAAATAGTGTTTGACATAATATAGATCCAGTAAACCTATATATGTCTGTGTATATGTTCTTGTAATTTCCCTGCTTATATTGTAAATATATAAATAAACTTTATAAATGAGAAAACTAAGGTTCAGAAAAATGGCGAGGCCTATTCATGGCAACAGAGTTTGCAAGGGACATAACTAGCATGCCAACTTTGACTCCAAAGTCCATGTTCCCAACCACCTTACTATTCATTTTGGCCCCTCACTATTACAATCAGATAAAATCTGACTATTAGATAAATTGGAGCTAACAATTCATATTAAATAGTGGTGAAAAAAATCAAAATGTGACTTTATCCATGAATATTTAAACCCCTTAGTGTGAGAGATTGTTACCAATATCATTGCAATTATAAATAATACAGAAATTAGCATCTTTATACCCTTATGCTTCTGCCATTTCTAAAGGATAATTTCATAGAATTGGAATTACTGTGGCAAAATATATGTACATTTACATGTTACCCAATTTCCGTCTTAAAGTGTAATAATTTCCACTCCTTACTCTATGAAATGAACAATTTTGTTATATCCATATAATTTTGCGATGTTTCCCTATTTGATAGTTGAAAATAATTCATGATTTTCATCTGTGTTTCTTCTTATATATTCATCTTTTTCTTAATGACTAATAGGTCTCTTTATATATTACTTATATTAACAAATTCTCTTTTAGATAGATTGAGGTGATTTCTTCATGCTTAATATTTGTCTAGGATTATTTTCATATTGAAAAGCACACCAAAAAAAAAAAATGCATACTTTGGCAAATTATCAGAAAATGCACCTGGTCATGTGACCATCAACCCAGTCAAGAGATAGGGTATGATCTATGCCCCGGAAACCCCATCTGTGTCCCTTCCCAATCACTACATGTGGATTTAAAAATATCTGGTGGCCTATTTTTTTTAAAAGAATCTTTAGATTACAGAAATGTTACTAAAATATAGGGGGATTCCCATATACCCCCACCTTTCCCCCCACTTTTCCACATTAACAACATCTTTCATTAGTGTGGTGCATCTGTTATAATTGATGAACACATATTGAAGCACTGCTACTAACCATGGTCTATAGTTTACATTATAGTTTATACTTTGCATTGCACAATTTTATAGGTTTTGACAGAATGTATAATGGTCTATGTCTATCATATGCATATGTCATGCAGGACAATTCCAATGTCCCCAAAATTCCCCATGTTACAACAATTCTTCCCTCTCCCTCCTCTCAGAAGCTCTGGTGGCCACTGCTTTTTTTTTTTTTTTTTTTTTTTCATTTGGAGAAATGTTTATTCAGATACTTTGCCTATTTTTAAATTGAGTAATCTTTTTGGCTTTGAGTTGTAGGAATTCTTTTTATATTCTGAATATCAAACCTTTACCAGGTACATGACTTCCAAATACTCTGTGTAATTCTGTAGGTTGTAAATTGCCTTTTCACTTTCTTGACAATGTCCACTGATGCACAGAAGTTGTAATTTTGAAAAGTCCCATTGATCTATTTTTAATTCTGTTGCTTGATTTTTAGATATGGCCACTGCTTTTATATCAATGTTACAAGTTCTTCCACTGCTAGAATAATTTAAAGTCTATTTTAGTCCATAGATGAGAACCTTTTCTTAAGGGGAGGCCCACATTTTTGTGGGTTTTACCTACAGGATCTCTACCACATTGTCATGGGGAAAAGTGGAGAAAAATCTCCTTTTGTTTTGGGTAGGGAGAAGGAGAGGAGGGGAATAAGCATTTTGAAATACTTCCAGAATGTTCCCTACAAGAATCAACCAGAGATTTATCTGAATTGGAGGAAGGGCAATTAGCAGCTCCAGCCTCCCCTGACTGTGTATCTCATCCAGGGGGAGAAAAAACAAAAAAACTAAGAAACACTTAGTCTTCTGAAGGTCAAAGCCTAGGTACCCAGACCTACAAAATATCTGAGATTTATTCACAGCATTATAGGGCATTTCCCCTTCCCAACACTTCACCACCCTTCAACAGGACTACAGTATTATAAAGGTTGATTACAACTGAGAGCGGTAAAAGATACAGAATCCATTTAATAAAATCTTAGGGAAAACCAAAGACAACAGGGGAGTAAAAAGAAATCAAAGAAATTGTCGGGCACTAAAGTCTCTGGCACCTACAGCTACTGCAAACTTTAAGTACAGTGAGCTCCTAGACAGATTAACAAAAAACCTCACACAGAAATCCAAATTACTTCAATACCTATTACCTGACACATGATGTCTGACCTTCAACAAAAAATTACATGGCATACTAAAAAACAACAAAAAAATAAAAAAAGCATTAGAAAAAATAAAGCAAGCATTAGAACCAGACTTAGATATGACACAGAATTTTGATATATCAGGGAGAAAGTTTGAAATAACTATGGTTAAGATGTTAAGGGCTCTATTGGAAAAAGTAAACAACATGTAAGAATAGATGGGTACTGTTCTATTTTTTATTTTATAAGAAAATAAAAAGCAAATGCTAGGGAAGCGGCTGTGGCTCAATCAGTAGGGCTCCCGTTTACCATATGGGAGGCCCCGGGGTTCGGTTCCTGGGGCCTCCTGGTGAAGGCAAGCCTGCCCGCACGGCGTGGTTAGCCGACCCAGCGAGCACAAGCAGCAATGGGGGACAAATGAATAAATAAATAAAATCTAAAAAAAAAAAAAAAAAGCAAATGCTAGAACTAATTTTAAAAGCATGCAATTAATGTAACCTCCTATGGACTATAGTTAACATCAATACTGTAATATTCCTGCATCAATGCCAAATATATACTGTGTTAAAAGGGAGGGGGGTATAGAAAAAATATATAAAATGTATGCTATAAACCAGGGGTTCTTAACCAGGGGTCCATGGACCCTAAGGGTCTGCAGAAAAATTTTAGGGGGTCAGTGAACTTGAATTGAAACAAATCAACTTATTATCTTTATTTTCTCTGACCTGTAACTGAAATCTGGCAATTCCTTCACTTATGAATGTATGTAATAAATAAATGACAGAAGTATTCATTTCACCTGACTGGCAAAGGGGTCCATGGAACAAAAAAGGTTAAGAACGTCTTCTATAGACCATAGTTAGTGGTAATGGTGTGATGATATTATCTCATAATTTGTAACACACGTTCCACAACAATGTAGTGTGTTGGTGGAGGGGTGTCATATGGGAATTCCACACATGTGCATGATTTTTTTTTGTAAGTTCACAACTTCTCTAATGAAAATATATTTTTAAAAAACACCATAACAAATGAATAATAGCATTAATGGGCTAATCAGTAGACTGGGCATGGCTAAGGAATGAATGAGAAGTTGAAGATACCTCACTAGAACTTCTCAAACCGAAATGGAAAGAGAGAAAAAAGTGAATTAAAAAAAGGACAGAATAACCAAGAACAATCCTTAATGTCTATGCACCTAACAACAAAGCATCAAAATACAGGATGCAAAACTGATAGAATTACAAAGAGAAAAAGACAATTCCCATATTATAGTTGGAGACTTTAGCACCCCTTTTTCAGTAATTGATAGATCTAATTAGAAGAAAATCGGTAAGGCTGTGAATAACACAGTCTATCTATTTGACATTTACAGAATACTTCATCTTGCAACAGAAGACTACAAATTCTTCTCAAGTTAACATGGAACATTCACCAAGAGAGAACACAATCTTGGCCATAAAACAAGCTTTACATGTTACAAACTTAAAAACTTTACAAAGTATCCGTTTAGATCATACTGGAATTAAACTAGAAAATAACAATAAGATAGCTTGGGAATAAAGTATTTGTAGATTAAATAATTACTTCTTGATAATAGGTCAACGAAGAAGTCTCAGGGGAAAGTAAAAATTATTTTGAACTAAATGAAAATAAAAATACAACAAATCAAATAAAGCACTGCATAGAGGGGAATTTATAGTATTCAGTGCATATATTAGAAAGAAGAAGTATCTAAAATAAGTAATGCAAGTTTCCACCATAAAAAACTGGATAAGAAAAGCAATGTAAGCCTAAAGCAAGCAGAAGAAAATAAAATAATAAAAACCAGAGTGAAAATCAATGAAATTGAAAACAAGAAATGAATAGAGAAAATCAACAAAACCAAAAGTGGGTTATATGAAATATCAATAAAATTGACAAACATCTAACCAGGCTAACCAAATAAAAAAGAGAGAAGGCACAAAATACTAATATAAGAAATGAAAGATGAACCATTGCTGCTGATCCTATAGACATTACTGGATGTTAAAGGAATATTATGAACAACTCTATGCCCACAAATTTGATAATTTAGATGTATGGGACCAATTCCTTGTAAGATACAAACTACCAAAGCTTGCACAAGAAAAATATCTAGTCTGAAATATATAGTCTGAATAGGCCTATATCTACAAAATAAATTGAATCAGTAATAAATAACCTTCCTAAAAAGAAAGCAATAGGCCCAGATGGTGTCACAGTCCAAGTCTATCAAACATTTAAGAAGGAAATGATACTAATTCTCTACAATCATTTTCAGAAAATAAAAACAGAGGAAACAATCCTAACTCATTCTATGAGGCAAGATTTACCTTAATATCACAATATACAAAGATATCACCAAAGGAAAAAATAAAAAAAAACTACATACCAAAGAACATAGATGCAAAAATCCTCAACAAAATATTAGAAAATCAAATCCAACATACATAAAAACATAAACCACAATCAGGTGACATTTAGTCCAGGTTTGCAAGCTGATTCATCATTCAAAAATTAATTAATGTGATTCATCACATCAGCAGGCTAAAGAAAATTCATATAATCGTATCAATAGACATAGAAATAGCATTTGACAAAACCTAACTCCCACTCATGATAAAAGCTCCCTGTAACTAAGAATAGAGAGTCAACCAAAGCGGTGATGATGCAAAATATCAGTAATCTGTTGGCATTTATAAAGGGTATTTATATGGGGTAAAAGCTTACAGTTACCAGGACATAAAGCATAAGTTACTTCCCTCACCAAAGTCTGCTGCCACATGTTGAAGCAAAGGTTCAGACTTCCTCTTCCTTTTAAGAATCCATGGCCCCAGCTTCTTCCAGTATAAACTGTAGGCAAGGATAAGTCTTGTCTCTCTCCTGGGGCTCGTTTCTCTCTGGGCTCAGCTGCTTTGTTCTCTCCAAAAGGTCAGCTGTAGACTATCAGACTAATGGCTTGTCTCTCTTCCTGGGGCCTCTGCCATGTTTAATGGAGCCTTCTCTCCTTCCTCACATATCTGCTTCTCTGTGGGTTTATTTCCTGTTGCTCCAATCTCAAAACTCCAACCTCCCTTCTCTGTGGTGTGGTTTTTCTGTGAGTCCCGGCAAGTAAAAGTGAAAACTCTGAATCCAATATAATCTAATATGCCCAGAGGAAGAGACCAGTTTACAAACATAAACCAATATCTATTTTTGGAATTCGTAAACAGTATCAAACTGCTACAGAGAGGACAGGAAGTTCCTTAACTTAAGAACAAGTACAATAAACTTATAGCTGACATCATACTTTACTGGTGAGTGCTGGGGAAGTCATGGGAATGCTCAGCAGCCATTGCCAAGCCCTGCCCTACTCTGCTTCTTCTTTGTGTATTGATATTGCAATATGTTTGCTTACTGCAGCCTGAGGAGAGGTTAAGTCTTATGCAGGGGTTTTTAACCTTTTTTGTTAAATGGACTCTTTTGCCAGTCAGGAGAAAACCATGGACCCCTTCTTAGAATGTAGTGGAAGATAGTTTATAACACTCAACATCGGCATGTCTTTAAATTAAATTTTAGGTTATTCAAAATTATATTTTACAAATTTCCCATAATTTCAATACCTGATAACCTAACACTGTTCAACAACTGTTCAAATGGTCATTTTCACAAACATTTAGAAATTCAAGTTTTCCTACAGCATCATAAAACCATCTCTGCCATCCTTACTAACGTTTTTTTTTTTTCAGGCAGTTATCTTCTGCACTCAGAACATGCTACATCAAAATAAAAATCAAACTAAGTCCACACTATACTGTGTATTATTTAGTAAATATATCACACATGCAGCAGCACGAGCCCATAAGAATAATGTTTTTAAATGCATAAAATAAAATTACAAAGGAAATCAGTTACATGTATTGAAATACAGTTACCAAAATAAAAAAAAATATGATATAATACTATACATATGTGCTTCTTTCTTAACACATTAAATATTAATCCATACATCAAAAACATAGGAAAGTTAAAGTTAAATTTCATTTTTTAAAGACATGTCAATGTGCAGACATTAAATTGTGGTGTCGTATTTGGCAAGGCAGCAAGCATATCATGTTAGACATCTAATTTAGTTCGATTTTTTGTTTTCATTGTTACAAGTGTTGAACAAATAGCCCCAGATGCTTGCCACGTAAGGAACTCTACACAAAGTTTCCTTGATACATGATTTTTGCTCAGTGGCAGAGCCCCCTCCTGCCAGAGTATATGCACACTTAACTCCCAGGCAGCACAGATGGCTCCTCCACTCCAACCTGAAGCTAGGTATGCAGAAATGCCATCCATCAAACCTGACCCAAGCAGTTGACCTTCCCAGGAGACTGGCCATAATAAGATTTATTTCCCTGCTCTGTTGGACGTTTTCTGTAGTTGTAAGTAATAAAACAGTCATTTGCTGAAAGTTTCTGTTGTACCTGAGCCTGTGTTCCCATGACACACAATGTGGTAACTCACTCCAACAGTGAGAAACTAGATGTTTTCCTCCCAATACAAGGAACAAGGCAAGGATATCCCTCTCACCACTCCTATTCAACACTGCACTATAAGTCCTAACTAATTCAGGAAGAAAAGAAAAGGAAATAAAAGGTATACAGATTGAGAAATAATGAATTAAACTGTCTTGTTCTCCATAGACAGTCCCAAATAATAATAATAATGAAATACTCAAGGTATTAATAAGTAATTAGAGCAAAGTTGCAGGATACAATGTTCGTATACAGTAGTGAATTAATTTCCTATACAACTAATAATGAATATTTATAATTTAGAATTTAAAACACAATACCTTTTACATTATTATCAACATACCTACCTATAAATCTAACAAGTATGTACAGTATCTATATTGGGAAAACTACAAAAATTCTGATGAAAGAAAGAAAAAAAATCTAAATAAGTGGCGTGACATTCCGTGTTCATAGTTAAGAAGACTAAATAATGTTAAGATGCCAATTCTTCCCAACTTGATCTATATATTCAACATAATACAACTCAAAATCTTAGGAAGAGATTTTGTGGATATTAACATACATATTTTAATGTTTATATAGTAAGTAATATAAACAAAATTGCCAACACAAGACTGAAGTAGAAGTAATTTGGAGGATTGACTCTATGCAACTTCAAAATTTATTATAAAGATACAGTAATCAAGACATCATAGTATTGGTGAATGAATAGGCAAATAGATCAATGGAACAGAACAGAGAGTCCAGAATCAGAACCAAACAAATATATCAACTGATCTTTGACATAGGAGCAAAGACAATTCAATGGAGAAAGGTTAGTATTTTCAATAAATCATGCTAGAATACTTGGATATCCATATACAAAAATAAAAAAGAAAGAAGAATTTAGATGCAGACATTACACCTTTCACAAAAATTACCCAAAATGGATCATAAATCTCAATGTAAAATGCAAAATCATAAAACTTCTAGAAGATAACATGAGAAAATTGAGCTGACCTTAGCTTTTTTGATGAGATTTTAGATGCAACACCAAAACACTAGCCATGAAATATAAAATTATATTGAATTTATTAAAATTAAAAACTTTGTGAAAGACATTGATGAGACAATGAAAAGAAATGCCACAGAATGCTAGACAATATTTTCAAAATACAAATCTAGAAAAGGATTTGGAAATATACAAAGATATTTAAAACTCAACAATAAGAAAAAGAAAAGCCCAATGAAAATATGAACTAAGGATCTTAATAAACACTTCACCAAAGAAAATATACAAACCACAAATAGACATAAGAAAAGATAGTCAACATCATTTATCATTAGGTAATTGCATATTAAAACAATGAAATACCACTACACACAAATCAAAATGGGTGAAAAAAAAGAAAAAGAAAACCTGACAATACCGAATGCTGTTGAGGTAGCAGAGCAATGGGAACATTCACGCATTGCTGGTGGGAATGCAAAATGCTGCAGATATTTTGAAATGCAGTTTTACAGTTTCTTACAAAGCTAACTGTAGTCTTACCATATGTGCTGCAATCATGCCCCAGATTTTTACCTAAATGATTTGAAAACTTATGTTCACAGAAAACCTCCACGCGAATGTTTATTGCAGTTTTATTCAAAATAACCCCAGACTGGAAGCAATCAAAATGTTTTCAATAAGTGCAGGAATAACTATGGTAAATCCATGTAATGGAATGTTATTTGGCCTTTAAAAGAAAAGAATTATTAAACTAGCAAAAGACATTGAAGAACAAGAAATTGCACATTGATAAACGAAAGAAGACTGTCTGAAAAGTCTGTACACAGTATGATTGCAACTATATGTCATTCTGGAAAAGGCAAAACTATAGAGAAAGTAAAAAGATCAGTGGTTGCCAGGTATTTGAAAGAAGGAGGGGAGTGATGAATAGGGGAAGCACAGAAGATTTTTATCACATAGATTTTTCTATGTGATACTGTAATGGTGAATACATGAAATTATATATTTTTCAAAAGTAATCGAAATATACAATACCAAGAGTGAAACTTATTGTAAACCATTGATTTTAGTTAATAAAAACGAATCAATATTTGTTTATTAATCATATCAAAAATACTACAAGACAACAAGATGTTAATAGTGGGGAAAATTGTATCTGTGGAAGAGAATCAAAAGGAAATTCTTTATTATTTTCTCTATTGTTCTATAAATATAAGACTGTACTATATACTGTCTATTAATATAAATATTCTCATTTAATGTCTTCAAATTATATATTTATTTAGTAAATATTCACATACATATTATAAGCTTCCTATTTTTCTTTGAAATATTTTGAAACTTGTTCACAGCAACAATTCAATTTTTGCTATATCAATTTCATTAATTGGAGGTCTAATCTAAGATTGACTTTTAAATTTTTTTCCTTGAAATATTTCCAATTCTCAATTTTAAGTGTACCTATAATTAATACATTTTATCTTATCATTATTTAATTTTGCCTTCATTGAAATATTGATTCCACATTTTTTCATTTACTTTGATCCAGATAGATGCTTTCCAATTTTTTCCTACATTTGCTCTTTTACTGGTTTCCAAAATATGCCTTATAATGCCGTTTAAAAATCACTTACATTTAGGTACCGAAATTTTGATAAACCCCTCAGTTGATCTTGTTTTTTTCTTACTCACAACTGAACAGGAAAAAAATAATCTGGATATATATTTCTAATAATTAGCGATTAGGTGAACTCCCCTTCTTGAAATTCACTATGACTATAATGTTTTTAAACTTTCATTCTCTCAAATACTAAGCTGGGGGGTTGGTTTAAGTATATCAGCATTTTATGCAATGATTCTCCTGTTTCTACTCTGGTCACCTGAATCTGAAGAATAAAGTATATCCCTATATTATTTTTAGCATTGTAGTTTTTCCCTTCCCTTTAACAGTGTTTTAAAGAACAGAACCCCAAGTATTCCCTGTTCCCAAGTATCACTAGCTCCGCTCTCCACTCTTGCCAAATTATATCCTAAATTGCAAGGTCATTCAGCGTTCTGCCATAGGGCACTACCAGAAATTCTTTTGTTTATTAAAAGCTCCCTTGGGGTCTAGTATTATTGAATTATTGATCCAGTATGTCTGTGTCATTCACTATGCATACTCAGTGAGAAGGGCAGTGCTGGGGACATAGTAGAAATGCAATATTATTTATTTAAAATGGTTTTTCCAGTGTTGTGATGATGTGTATTTTCTAACATTTTATATATTTCTCAATGAGAAACTCATTGGGCAAACATCTAAGGGAAAGTAAAGTTTAGTTAACTAGAAACCTTGGACAGTATCTTTTGAGCCACAGCTTCCTAATTTTAAAATTGATTAGGGTAATAGCAGCTACTTCAAAGGATATTTGTCAGGATTAAATAAAAAAAATAATGCAAAGAGCTTGCAACTTATTTCTACTATCATCATTACTACCTTAACTCAAATTTTTGAGATTTTTGTTTTTAAAGGTACTTGTAAATTCATAATTTTTTGACTTGCCACTTTGTTTTTCAGATTCAAAAGATCTGTTTTTCAGTGAATTAATAAATAATGAAGAAATAATAGGGCAAATAGCATATGATACAGGAAGATTGCTAGAAAGATTTTACCAAAGAACACCTCAGAATCCTTATTATAATATACATCCTGCTAGTTAAGTAACTAGAAAAAATATTCCATTTACTACTCTTGTCCTTCAGAAATATAGCCAGGTGTTTGGTTAATAGTAGTGAAACTAAATGAAGAAAAATCAGAAAGTATGACCGAGGAAAGAAGAGATATATGTTCTGAATATTACAATAAAGTGACTAACTTATGAGTCAACCACTTTATTCTGCTGATATAATTAAGTGCAAACAATAAAAGCAACTTATATGCAATGTTGTCTTGCCTAGCATTCTCTACAAAAATTATTCGTTATGCAAAGGGAACATGGATTTTAAAAATTATATCTTAAATTTACAAATAAATTACCATAGTCATTCATACAAAAGCCATGAGTTTAATGATCATGGTCTACTTTGTAAGAAAATTTCAAATGGTGGGTATGCCTTGCTTACCAATTGGTTTGTAGCCATCTCAGTTGTGTGGGATCTTCCAAGGGAGACCCTGATTGACCTTAGTCAATTAGTGTATTTCCATTTCTCTTAACACAGTTCAATTGTGGAAACTTGGTATAACTTGGTCCAATCAAATTGAAATACAAATTTTTTTATTTGTTTGTTTGGAACAGCTCTTTGGCTTTGTAAGGTGAGGAGTTTGATGTGTGAAGATCAGTGTAGAACAGATAGATTTATTTGCATCTTGGGTAAAGTCAGTCAAAGGATTAAGCTGATATTACAGAAAAAAAAATCTATTTCAAGGGAATTACAAAGAAATAGAGACAGAACACTGACTGAACCACATTTGAACTCCCTTTATTATTTTAATCAGTTTACATTGAATGGTGTATTACTGGTGTATTACTGGTGTATTATTGGTAACAAAATGTAATCTGATACAATATTTCTTTCCTCATGGATGGTCCAGTAATATTAGTATAGATACTAAGAATTTTAAGGAACTTCTAAAGAAGTATATTTTCCAATAATAGATTTATGTTCAAATGGATGTTTATAAGAAGTTTTTGTAGGAGATTTCTATCCTACTATATTTATTACAATCCCCTCCTCAATACTGAATCTGCCATAAGAGTTAATAACTCAATGAATGGCAATTTTTTTCTCCACTATTATTTTCATTTTTATCTTTTGGCAGGAAGTAAATTTTTCCACTTTTACTCATTTTATTGTTTTAAGTAAGCAATTTAGACTCTCAGATAGTACCAGATTGTCAAATCCAATAATGGTACTGAATAAGAAATAGTCTGTAACCCAATTGTAAAGATTATTACATGGCAAATGACAACCTTGAATATGTTCATTTAATTTCAAAAGCAAATAATGTTTAGTAATGAATATTACACAATTACAAAGACATATATTCTTATAATCATTACATGATACCATTTGTTCCACAACTGCAAATATCTGACTAATTATCTAAAGCAGGCTGAGAAGTAACTCCTATAAAGGAGCTTGGAAATATTTTGTTGATATCCCAGCTGAAGGATTAACATCAATATTTTCTACCAAAAGGAAAGAAAATATTCATTTAATAATGAATATACTGTTATAGAAATATTCCTATTTCATACGTATTTTATAAAACATGAAAAAATTGAATGTCAAAAGTGAAGTAATACAAATGAAATTGTAAATTATTATTTTCCAAAGAACTTTAGGGAAAAAAACTAATATACCTAAACAAATCTTATGTATGAAATAGTATTTAATACTTTACTTTCAGTAATTAATGACTATAAATTTATTATATTCTATCAAAATAGGGAAATTCAATAAAATACTCAGATAATTCCATGGATAATTGCTAAAGAGGAAATATAGATGTAGACTCAGTGGCAAGTGAAATTTAGCTGACACACCTCACCACTTTTTAAGAGCATCAAGTTTCCTTTGGCAATTGACATAGAAAAGGTAAAAATAACTACATTTAATTGGGGATAGAAGTTTCCAGTTGGCAAGTTAGCTTTTGCTGGTCTCAATAAGAATTTGTCTCTGTTGGGAGAAAGTTCTTCAAGAGTCTCTCATGTTTTTATACCTTTTGCAAGCAGAAGCTATGAATGAGTTTGTTACAGACTATTTTTTCACATATGATTGCAGAGGACTATATAGCATATAGCCTTGGAATATAGAGAAATTTTCAGTATAAAAACAGATATAATATCCCTTCCCTCCAGGCCCCTCCCCCCCAAAAAAAGTTCAAGTTCTCTAATCTGAGAGTTTCTCTCCTACAATTGAACCCACTGCATGTCCAAACATCACCATGCCCTCTTCGTATCACCATTTGGGAACTGGACTGGGTTCAGGAAATAGGAGCAAAAATTGTAATACTGGCTACTGGTTTTGGTGTAATAAACTAACCATTGTTTCTGGCTCAGGTGTCCCATGTATTCAGCCAACATAATGAAACTGTGGCAGCCTAATGTGTTAGTTTGCAAGTAAGATAGAATCTCAGATTCTTCACAGTTCTTGTATATTTTGTTTTTAATGAGAGTGAGATGCTGACAGAAATGTGGCATTTTGGATAGAGAGTATGAATGCCTCTAGGCCAGTTCAGGAGATAAGAAAAGATTTTATGAAATATCATTGCAAATACTCTTGTCTACGTGGCAATGGGTGGGGAGGGAGTAGGGAAGCCTCACTTTCTCACCTGTTAGTGAAAGTTTTTAGGATGAGTAGCAAGAGACATGCTTGAAACGAGGTGATTGAATGGTGCTTTGTTGCTCACTCCCCTCTGGACAGGAAGAAAGAAGGATGTTATGACAAAGGAGGAGCAACCTCTACGACCTCAGATAAACAGCAATATGGCTGTGCTTGCTCAGTCAAAGAATCCAGAAAAAAAAATGTCAATAACTGGTGTCATCAAAGAAGATACAGCATTTTTGGTGCTCCAAAAACATTAGAAGCATCTTTTATTGAGCTGTGCTTTCAGTCCCTGTAAACCAAAATGAAAATGCAAGGCTTTCTCCCAAGGAGCTGGTCTCTTCTCCCTGTACCTGAACTCAGAAGCTTTAAGGAGGATGATGACTAGAAGTAGCACTAAATTTGCCCCACTTCCCAGATGACCAAAGATCCTATGTACCCTGCTGAGATTTTGGGGAAATTTCAGGGTGGAGAGGGACAAAATCTCTTGTGAATCTGCTGATAATAGGCATCCAAGTCACCATCCTACCTAATTCTCTGGGGGAAGGGTTGCCGGAATTTAACTGTGGAGTTTGGGCAGAGTTCACAGTGGGAAATGGTAGCAAAAGTGACTTTGTGGGTGGGATGCATGGAGCCAATTCATTTCCCCATAACTTTGGCTTATACTGTTTAATTTACTATCAGTATTGTAATATGCCTGTACTGTAGATACTGTTAAGTGACACGGGGGATTCTCCCAATAAGGAAGAATTAACTTAGAGAAATGGTTGTTCTTTTGTGGTCCCACATCCTTGATATATCCTTTGAGCTAAAAGTCTGCGGTCTGTGGGTAATAATTTTTCAATTGGAGTGTTTGTCACGGGGGCGGGGTGGGGCAGCCTTTACCACAACACTCATTGTGTTTGGTTGAGTGATGCTGGCAGCTAATCTAGACCAAAAAAGAAAATGCAATGCACTGTCACCTCCCTGATACAGGTATGAGTTACATCACTTTTGAAAAGATTCTCATTGTCAGATGCATGAACTCAATGACATGAGCACAACTCAGCAAGCCTTGCTCGTTAAAAGAAATAGTATATTCAAGAGTGCAGATTATCTGGTGCAGTTATATCTTGGCTTTACATGAAAAAGTGACAGCCATTGCTTTAAGGGAAACTTTAGCCCCCAATCAACAACCTAAAGGAAAGCTGTAGGCTCTTTGTGCCTCTTGAGTCACAGAGTTTATACTAAATGCTTAAGTCTTGTATTGATGGTTCAGCTAAGAAGATGACCAGTTTTGTCCACTGGGCTGGTGGGGATATTCTATAGACCTAAAGGCAGACATGGTTGTTCCACTCAGTAGGAAAATTCAAGGTCATTCTCACAGCTCTGGCCAGTACAAGTGTACCTTATTTTATTGTGCTTTGTTTTATTGTACTTCACAGATATTGAATTTTTGCTCAAAGAAGGTTTGTGGCAACATTTCATGGATCAAGTCTATTGTTGTTATTTTTCCAAGAACACGTGATTACTTCATGTCACCAAGTCACATATTTTTTTCCTTTATTAGAGATGTTGCATAAAATATAAAATATAAAATACACATACACCACCACACCAACAACAACTTGCATTGGTATGGACCATTTGTTACAATTGATGATAACACATTTTTATAATTGTACTATAAGTTAAAATTCATGGTTTAACTTAGGGTTCACTCTTTTTGTAGTGTAGTTCCATGGGTTTTTAAAACTTTTATTCTGTTACCATAAATACAGACTGAAATTTCCCCTTTTAATCATATTCAGATATATATTTCAGTACTGTTTATTGCATTCACAATGTGCTACCATCACCTCCATCCATTACCAATAAATTTCCATCATTATTAATAGGAATCTTGTACATTTTAAACCTCAACTTCCCATTCCCTATCCCCACCCTGTCCCCTGGTAACCTATATTCTACATTCTTACTCTATGAGTTTGCTTTTTCTAATATTACAGGGAGATCATGCAATATTTATCCTTTTGTGTTTGGCTCAACATAATGTCTTCAAGGTTCCTCCATGTTGTTGCATACATCAGGACTTCTTTACTATTACAACTGAATAATATTCCATTGTATGTATATGCCTCATTTTATTCATCCTTTCATTAGTTAATGGACACTTGAGTTGCTTCTTTCTTTTGGCAATTATGAATAATGCCACTATGAACACCAGAGTGCAAATAACCATTCAAAATTTTCAAGTCTTTTGGGTATGTAACTAGTAGTGGGGTTACTGGGCGATTTGGTAGTTCTATACTTAGCTTTCTGAAGAACCACCAAACAGGCTGCACCATTTTACATGACCACCATCCATGAATGAGTGTTTCTATTTCTCTGTGTCCTCTATGAAACTAATTCTTTTTTTTTTTTTTTTTTTTTTTTAATAGCAACAATTTTAATCAGTGTGAATTGGTATCTCATTGTGGTTTTGATTTGCATTTCCCTAATGGACAATGATGTTGAACATCTTTTCAAGTCTTTCTGGCCATTTTTATATCTTCTTTAAACATGCCCTTTTGAGACTTTGCCCATTTTTAAAATTTGTTCATCTTTTTATTGTTAAAGTGAAGGATTTCTGGATATTAAATCTTTATTGGATATGTGTTTGCCAATTATTTTCTCCCATTGGGTAGGTTGACAGTCTACTTTCATGATAGTCCTTTCAGGACCAAATGTTTTTAATTTTGATGAGGTCCCATTTATCTTTTTTTATTATGTTGCTTGTGCTTTGGGTGTAAAGTCCAAAAAAAATAATTGCCTAACACAAGATGCTTCCCTATGTTTTCTTCAAGGAATTTTATAGTTCTAGCTCTTGGATTAAGGGTTTGGATCCATTTTGTGTTGATTTTTTTGTATATTTTTGTATGTCAGGTAGGGGGTCATCCTTTTTTTTTTTTTTCCAAATAGAGATCCAGCAGTTTTCCCAGCACCATTTGTTAACAGGATAATTCTTTGCCAATTGAGTGGTTTTTGCCCATTGGGCAAAAATCAGGTGTCCACAAGTGTACATTTGTGAGGCCTCCATTCAATTACATTGGTCTATATGTCTGTCATTGTGCCGGTAGCATGTTGTTTTCATTACGGTGGCATTGTAATATGTTTTAAGATCTGGAAGTAAGACTCCTCCAAACTCATTCTTTTTTTTCAAGATGGTTTTAACCATTCAGGGACTCTTACCCTTCCATATAAATTTGATGATTGGGTTTTTCCATTTCTGCAAAGAAGGTTGTTGGAATTTTGATTGGGATTACATTGAATCTATAAATGGTTTTAGGTAGTATTGACATCATAATAGTCTATCAATCCATGAACACGAACTATCCTTCCATTTATTTAGGTCTTCTTTAATTTCTTTTAAAAACATTTTATAGTTTTCTGTGTACAAGTCCCTTACATCCTTAGATATATTCCTAGATATTTGATAGTTTTAATTACTATTGTGACTTAAATTTTTCTTGATTTCTTCTTCGAATGTTCATTGCTTGTGTACAGAAACATTACTGATTTTTGGGTAATATTCGGTAATTCATTAATGAGCTCTAGGAGCATTGCTATGGATTTTTCAGGTCTTTCTGTATATAGGATCATATCACCTGCAAAGAGGAAAAGTCTTATTTCTTCTTTTCCAATTTTGATACCTTTTATTTCTTTTTCTTGTCTAATTGTTCTGGCAAGAACTTTCTGTAAAATGTTGACTGGTGGTGACTGTGGACATTCTTGTCTTGTCTCTGATCTTCAGTGAAAGCTTTTGGTCTTTCACCATCAGATAGGTCCTTAGCAGTGGGTTTTTCATATATGCCCTTTATCATACTGAGGATATTTCTTAGTGTTCTAAGTGTATTTTTCAAAGAAACAGTGTTGGATTTTGTCAAATGCCTTTTCTGCATCAATTGAGGTGATGATATGTTTATTTCCTTCATTCTGTTAATGGTCTCTATTACACTAATAGATTGTCTTATGTTGAATGAACCTTGCATACAAGAGTTAGATCCCACTTGATCAAGGTCCATAATTCTTTAATATGCTGTTGATTTTGTTTCCTAGTATTTGATTGAGAATTTTTTGTATCTATAGTCATAAGACATATTAGTGTGTAGTTTTGTTTTCTTGTGGTATCTTTACCTGGCTTTGGTATGAAGGTGATTTTTACCTCCTAGAATGAATTAAGGAGTGTTCCCTCCTTTTCAATTTTTAAAGAGTTTGAGCAGAATTGGAGTTAAATTTTCTAGGAATGTTTGCTAAAACTCTCCTATGTAGCAATCTAGTCCCTGAATTTTCTGTGTTGGGTGGATTTTGATGACTGATTCAATCTATTTACTAGTGATTGGCTTGTTAAGAGCTCCTAATTCATCTTGAATTTATGTAGGTAGTTTGTGCATTTCTAAGAATTCGTTCATTTCATCTAATTTATTGGCATGCAGTTATTCATAGTATCCTCTTATAGTTCTTTTTATTTCAGTATGGTTGGTAGTAATATTCCCCTTTTAATTTTTGATTTCCATTATTTATATCCTCTCTTTTGTCTTTGTCAGTGTAGCTAATGGTTTGTAAATTTCAAAGAAAACTGTTGGTTTTATTGATTCTATTTTTTTCTATTTCATTTATCTGTACTCTGATGTTTGTTACTTTATTTATTCTGTTCACTTTGGCTTGAGTTTGCTCTTCTTTTTCTATTTATTCCAGTCTTAGGGGTAGGTCTCTTATTTGAAGTCTTTCTTCTTTTTTAATGTAAGCATTTAGAGCTATAAACTCCACCTCAGCACTGCCCTTGCACCAACTCATAAGTTTTGGTAAATTTTAATTTCCTTTTCATTTGCCTCAATTTCAAATTTCCTAGTTTTACTTCTGATTTCTTCTTTAACACATTGGTTTTTCAATAGTATATTGTTTAATTTACACTTCTTTCTGAATTTTCCCTTTCTCTCACTGTGATTGATTTTATTCCATTTTTGTTGGAGGATATACATTGTATGATTTCAATATTTTTAATTTATTGCGACTTGTTTTGTGTCTCTATCCTGGAGAATGATCCATGTACATGCAAGAAAAATGTATTTTTTGTTTTTGTTGGGTGCAGTGCTCTATATATGTTTGTTAGGTCTAGTTGGTTTAGTGTATCAGTCAAGTCCTGCACTTCTATATTGATCTTATGGCTAGATGTTCTATCCATTATTGAGAGTAGTATGTTAAAGTCTCCTACTAGTAATGAAGAACTGTCAGTTTCTCCATTCAAATCTGTCAGTATTTGTTTTCATATATTTTGGGGCTCTTCTGTTAGGTCCATACATACTTATAATTGTTACGTCTTCCTGTTGAATTTCCCCATTTATCAGTATATAATGACCATCTTTGAGCCTCATAATTGTTTTTGACTTAAAGACTATTTTATTCAATGTTAATATAGTCACCCCAAACTATCTTCCGGTTACTATTTGGATAATATATTTTTTCCATATTTTCACCCTCAGCCTACTTGTATCTTTGAATTTAAGTTTCATCTTTTGCAGACAGCATGCAGTTGGGTTCATGCTTTCTTAATCCATTCTGCCAATCCCTGCCTTTTGACTAGACAGTTTAATAAATTTACATTTAATGTCACTATTGATAATATGGGACATTGTTTTGCCATTTTGCTATTTCAGCTTTGTAATTCTTTTACCATTTTTGTCCCTCACATCCATTAAAGCCTACTCTTAGATTTATTTGCTTTCCTATGTTATACCATATTGAGTGTCTTCTCATTTTATCTGGATATAGTTTTCATCTATTTTCCTTGTAGCTACCATAGGGTTAAAATTTAACATCCTAAATATATAACAATCATATTTGGTTTGATACCAACTTTACTTCAAAAACATACACTTGTACTTTTCCTATACTGCTTTGTCCCCCACCATTTTTTGTTCTTATAACTACTTATATCTTTGTACATTGAATGTCCAAAAACATGATATTTATCATTACTTTTTACTCATTTGCATTTTAATAACTGTAGGAAATAAGAAGTGGAGTTACATACCAAACAATACAATACAAAAATACTGGCATTTATAATTACCCAAATGGTTACCTTTTAACATTGCTTGTAGGGCAAATATAGTGGTGATGTATTCCCTCAGCCTTTGTTTATATAATAATGTCCTAATCCCTCCCAAATTTTTGAAACAAAGTGTTGCATGATATAAAATTATTTCCTGACAATTAAAAAAAAATATTTCAGCACTTTATTTCAACCCACTGCCTTTATATATATGTATATATATATATACTTTAAAAGGTGCTTAGATTACCTAGATATTACACAGAAATTACAGGGATTCCCATGTTCCCCACCTCCCACACCTCCCATAACATCCTACACAAACATCCTTCATCAGTGTGGCACATCATCCGCAATGGATATACACATCCTGGGGCCTTGCCACCAAGCATAGACCACAGTTCACACCGTAGATCACACTCTCTTCCACACAGTTCTGCATGGTATATGCTGATGTGAAATGGCCTACATCTGTTGCCACAATGCCACTCAGGACAGCCCCCAAGTCTCGAAAAAGCCCCTGTTTTTCAACTGTCCTTCCTCTCCCTCACCTGAGAGCATCCAGTGGCCACCAGCTGCACTTCACTGTTATAATTTCTTCCATTGCTTGAATCACAATTTGTCTACAACAGAATACCATTAAGTCCACTCTAATCCAAAGCTATTCCCCCAGACCTGAGGGGACTGAGATGGTGATGTCCACTCCACCTCCAAGTGAGAGAGGGCTTATATCCCATGGATACAGTGGATGGAATTATTCTGCCTGCAGCTGCAGGCTCTCTCCATTCCCTGGGATGGCCGTTGCCCACCGTTGTCTCCTTGCCAGGTGACTTGGGTGAGTCCATTGAGCTGTAGGGTAGGAGTTGCAACTCCACCGAGATTCCAAGCACAGCTGGCACATAGGTAGGCCAGAGGTTCCAGTCTCTGGAAGTACACCTAAAAACTCCAGCATCACATATGGGTTTGAACAGAAGGGACTGATGGACCATGTGCAAGGAGGACCCGAAAGATGGTGAACTATGCTTGGGCAGGGCAAAGCCAGAGGAAACTCTGGTGGAGGTCCGTAGCGGTCCTGACATGCAAATTGTCATCCGACCTGGGTATAGGGGCAAAAGACTAATCGAACCATCTAGTAGCTGATTCCTTCTGAAGTTTCCCTCAGGATAGCTGCAACTCCTTCCCCCACGCAGTTTTATCCCGTAAAGCAAATGATTAGAGGTCTTGGGGCCAAAACCCACTGCCTTTTTCCCTCCATAGCTTCTGATAAGAAATTGGCACTCCATTCAACAGTGACTCCCTTGTAAGAAACATATTGTTTTTCTCTTGCAGCTTTCAGAACTCTCTCCTTGTTTTTTGCATTCAATCATGTAATCAATATATGACAGGGTGTATCTTTCTTCATGATTTTCCTGTTTGATGTTTTGTGAGCTTCTTGGGTGTGCATATTCCCGTCTTTTGCTATGTTTGGGAAGTTCTCCATAAGTTCCTTCTGCTCATTTCTCTTTCCTCTCTTTCTGGGTCTCCCATAATGTGTATATTGGTAAACTTGATGGTGCTTCATAGCTATCAGGCTATTTTCATTTATAACATGTCTTTTTTACTTTCTGCTCCTTAGCCTGACTCATTTCAATTGTCTTATCTTCAAGTTCACTGTTTCTTTCTTCTGTCAACTCCAAGCTCCTCTTCAAACCTTCCTGGGCATTTTTCACTTAGTCATGTGGTCCTCAGCTCCAATAATTCTGTTTGGTTGCTTTTTAAAATTTCTCTCTCTTTATTTACACTCTCATTGTTTACTCATTGTTTTCCTGATATGCTTTAGTTCTATCTGTGTACTTTCCTTCATCTCCTTGAGTATTTTTGAGATTTTTTAAAAGTCCTTAAGGGTTTTCTAAAGGCTCAGAGTCAAGCCCCCAGTGATCCTAATCAAAAACAGAATCAGCAATTGGCTGTCCCATTCTTTTTCTTGGGGAAGAGGATTTTTACATCGCTTTCTCTCACCAGTGATCTTGCCAGGAACTGGGCCCTGTGGTGTCCTACTGCGAGATTGGGGGATTGGTGCCAGTAGCCACCATGTAGAGAGAGTAATTTGTTGTTCTTTAGCATTGTGTACCAACCTTTCCCCCCTGTTCTTCTCTGGATGCCTCTGGAGTTTTAAAATAGTTGTTTTGAATAATTCCTACCCGATTTGTCATTGTTTTGCTGGAAGAACTGCATAATGGAGCTCCCTTCTCTACCATCTTCCCCAGAAGTCCTTCTCTGAGTCATATTTTGACAATTGCCACAATATTTCATACTTTCCATTATTAGATATGTTATATGGTGATCTGTGATCTGTGATTTTGATGCTACTATTTGTTTTAGTTTGCCAAAGGGCTGCTGATGCAAAGTACTAGGAATGTTTTGGCTTTTATAAAGGGGATTTATTTGGGGTAAAAACTCACATTTCTAAGGCCTTGAAAAGTCCAACTCAAGGCACCATAAAAGGTGCTTTCTCACCAGAATTAGCTGCTGGTGATCCTGGCATTGTTGCCACATGGTAAAGCAAGATGACCACCAATCTCTACAAAGGTCCCTGCCTTCCCTCCAAAATCTATCATCTCTTGGAGCTCAGATTTTAGCAACCAGGCACAGGGCTTGTCTCTTTCTGGGTCTCCTATATCAGCCTTGGCTGTCCTGCTCTCTTCCCAAATTCAGCTGTAAACTATCAGACATATAGCAGGTCTGGTCTTCCCTTGAGCTGCTCCATGGGTCCAGACACTTGGGGGCTTTGTGCTTAAGCAATCCTCTCTCTCATACTGCAGAATCAAATATGCTGGTTCCCTTTTTCCTCTGTATGTCTGAGTTTCTGTGTCTCCACTTATATTAAACCCAGTAAGAGGGCAGAAACTAACATGAATCACACCTCACTGATGTAGTCCAATCCAAAGTCTTAAAGTGACCTTATCAAGTAATCTAATCCAAGAACCTTCAACTGAATTTAACATAATCAAAGAGTATAACACCCAAAGGAATGGATTAATTTGCAAACATAGTATTTCTCTTTTTGGGATTCATAAAATAATTTCAAATTGCCACACTATTGTAATTGTTTGGGGCACAACAAACTGTACCTATATAAGATGGGTTGACTGAGCCACTAACCAGCAGTTTCCCTTTCAGTCTTTCTTTCCTCAGGCATTCCTAATCCCTGAGATGCAACAAAATTGAAATTAGGCAAATTAATAACCTTATGAAAGCCTTTAAGTGATCAAGTGAAAGAAAGAGTCTCATATCTCTCACTTTAATCAAAAGCTAAAAATGATTAAGTTCAGTGAGGAATGCATGTTGAAAGTCAATAAAGGCCAAAAGCTAGGCCTTTTGCACCAAACAGTTAGTCAAGTTTGAATGCAAAGAAAAAGTTCTTGAAGGAAAATAAAAGTGCTACTCCAATGAACACATGAATGCTAAGAAGATTCATGATTCGCAGGAGAAGGTCAAAATATCATCATGAAGAGTTGACAATCACTGATGACTTCCAGGGATAAAAAGACTTCAGTAATTGAAGTAACTGCAGATGTGATAGAAATAGTAAGAGAACTAGAAATAGAAGTAGAGCCTAAAGATATTACTGAATTATTACAATCTTATGATAAAACTTTAATGGATGAGGAGTTGCTTCTTATGAATAAGCAAAGAAAGTGTTTCCTTAAGATGGAATCTACTCCTAGTGAAAAGGCTGTGAACATTGTTGAAATCACAACAAAATATTTAGTATATTACATCAACTTAGTTAATAAAACAGCAGTAGGGTTTAAGAGGATTCACTCCACTTTTGAAAGAAGTTCTTCTGTGGGTAAAATGCTATCAAACAACATCACATTCAACAGAGAAATCATTTGCGAAAGGAAGAGTCAATCAATACAGCAAATTTCATTGTTGTCTTCTTTTCAGGAATTGCCACACCCACCCCAACCTTCAGCCACCACCACCTTGATCAACTAACTAGTAGTCATCAACATTGAGGCAAGAACCTCTACCAGCAAAAAGATGACTTGCTGAAAGTTCAGGTAGTGGTTAGCATTTTTCGGCAATAAAATGATTTTAATTAAGGTATGTACATATTTTTGACATAATGGTATTTATTGCACTCTTAATTCACTACAGTATAGCATTAACATAACTTTTAAAACTTTTAAAGAGACATCCCATCCACTGTATCCATGGGATATAAGCCCTCTCTCACTTGGAGGTGGAGTGGACATCACCATCCCAGTCCCCTCAGGATTGGGGGAAGAGCTATGGACTAGAGGGACTTAATGGTATTCTGTTGTAGACATATTGTGATTTAAGCAATGGAAGAAATTATAACAGTGAGGTGGAGCCGGTGGCCACTGGACGCTTTCGGGGCAGGGAGGGGAAGGACAGTTGAAAAACAGGGGCTTTTTCGGGACTCGGGGGTTGTCCTGAGTGGCGTTGCAGTGACATATATAGACCATTTTACATGAGCATATACCATGCAGAACTGTGTGGGAGAGAGTGTGGTCTACAATGTGAACTGTGGTCTATGCTTGGTGGCAAGGCCCCAGGATGTGTATATCCATTACAGGTGATGTGCCACATTGATGAAGGATGTTTGTGTGGGATGTTGTGGGAGGTGTGGGAGGTGGGGAACATGGGGATCCCTGTAATTTCTGTGTAATAGCTAGGTAATCTAAGCACCTTTAAAAAATATATAAATATATATAATAAAAAAAATAAAAATAAATAAAAGTATAAAAAAAAATGCACTGAGAAACCAAAAAATTTCTGTGACTCTTTTTTTGCAATATTCACTCTATCGTGGTGGTCTAGAACCAAACCTGCCATATTTCTTAGTTACACCCGTGCTTCCTTTATCACATTTTTATTGATTCTTAAGATATTCTCAATTACCTCAATTGTCAGCCATCTGGAAAACAATATTCTGGCAGATTAAAAAGACTCCTCTTTGGGACCATGAATTGTGTAAACAAGTTGTAACAGTGGCTAAAAGTGTCTGGGTCACTACTTTCTACTGGTTTGGTGTCTCAGTTTTGGCAGCCAATAATCTGGACCAAGTTACATGATCACTCAGTTAGATATGAGCTTGTAAAAGCATTTGATTCACATTGTTTGCTTGGATTCAGTGTCTTCTTCTACAACTGTTTGGGCTAGTGCAATTTTTCTGCTCATTTATGGAGATAGATAAAAGAGTGCACAAAAAACATTTGTTAAATTATTAGTGTATAAAAAAAGAAAGAAAAAAATTATTAGTATATTCATTACTAAAAAATTGTCACAAGAGATTTGAGTCTCTCTTTAATTTTTCCCATTTTTAAAAAAATTATTGAAAAATAGCACTCATACATAAACATATATAAACAATAAGTGTATAGTAATTTACAAAATAAACATACATAATATCATACAGGGCTCTCATACCTCACCCTACCACCAATACCTTGCATTGTTGTGAAACATTTTTAACTAGTGATTAAAGAGCCTCCTCAATATATTACTACTAAACAAAGTATCTTACATTTGGTCTATTTTCTCCCCAACCAAATTATTATTATTATTGTTATTATTATTATTATTATATCATTTATGCATGACTAAGTGGTGAGGAAAAGATACAGTGTAAATGTCCTGGGAAATGAATAGGCTTACAACTGTGAAGGAAGAGAGAAAGTAAATTTCAAGGACATCAGTATTATTAATAAAGCTAACCCTGTTAAAATAATTTGCCAACGGTTGCCAGTGCAAAGTTCCAGAAATGGGTTGGCTTTTATAATGGGAATTTTATTAGGGTAAAAGTTTACAGTTCTAATGCTGCAAAAATGTCCAAATCAAGGTAACATCAGAGATGCTTTCTCATCAAAGGTCAGTTACTAGAAGATCCTGGAGTCCTGCCACGTGGTGAGGCAAGATGGCATGCCTGTGAGTCTCTCACTACTTTCTCCTGGAGCTCCGCTGTGGGCAATCAGGCCTTATCTCCTTGAGACTTTTGGGCTTCTCTATCTTTCAGCAGCTGTAGGAAAACCTGGAGTCTTCTCTCTCACATGGCTAGGTCAAAATGGTAGAGCTCCCTTTTCTGCTTTTTCTGTGTTTCTTTCTCTCTGTGTGTTCTCAGTTTATAAAGACTCAGCAAGAGGGTGGAGATCCAACCTGTGTCATGCCTCACTGACTTAGTCCACTCAAAAGCAATCTAGCCAACTATCTAATCAAGGCTCCTTAACTTAATCTAATGCAATCAAAGTGTCTCACACCCACATGAATGGATTAGTTCAAAAACTTAATCTTTTTGTTTTGTATGCACCAAATTCAAACTGCCACATTTGACATTTAAGAATCTCCTTTTGCAGTAAAAAAATATTTTTCTATGACAAAATAAAATCACATATTCAGGGTCATGTTCTATATGTTTCCTAGTGCCTATAGAAAGACTAAGTGCAATCTTTATTTGCCAGTATTTTGTAATGTTTTATTTCAACAAAGCATGCATGCTTTGGGTATTTTAAAATGAAAACAGCAAAAGTTTAAAGGGTAAAATTATTATGACACTTTTTATTTGAGCATGAACTTAATAATGTTTGAAAATTATTCCCAAGATCTCTGCATCCTTGGGACCCTACTCCACCTAAGAAAATAAATCTGTGATGAAAAACAGCCTGATATAACAAGGTAAAACTATAGCATGAATTACTTTGGAGCAATTTTCCATATTTACCTCTCCTTTCTTTGCATCATGATTTACCTTAGTACAAATACTAAAACTCCCATCATTTTCCATAGCACCTCTTTAAACAATAAATAAATACATGTAAATGTGCTAATAATTTTCTTTTCTCTTATTGCATATTTTTTCACTAACAAGGTCATCCTAGAGATATGAAAGCTTACATAGCAAGAATGACAGAGACAGGGAATTTACAGTTTCCAGTGAATTACAGTGGCACATGTAAAATTTTTTCTTCACAAAAATGTGCCACATAATAAGCAATCATCTTATACTTACAACTGGCTCTTTTTCAACCACACAGTAAATTTTCTCCTGCCATCCAAATATTATTATGCTGGACAGCAGCTGAATTGTTTTGCTTTGCCCTAGGTTTGTGTATCAAGACCTTCTCATAAATTAAGACATTCTCATAAATATATAATTTCAGAAATGTAGAAATAATAAATGACCAATAAACATATGACAAACTTAAAGCTTCGGTACTAATTAAGGAAATGAAACAAAATAATAGCAGATATATAACATTTAAAATTTATTTTTAAGAAATATTTTATATTCATTGTTACTGAGAAGTAAAGAGAGAGCTAGATGTCTACTCAAGAACATTGAATGTTAATGGTTTGAACTCCCCAATTAAAAGACACAGACTGATAGAATGGATTAAAAAATATGAGCCACCTATATGTTGTCTGAAAAAGACGCACCTCAGATGTAGGGACACAACCAGGTTAAAAACGAAGGGTTAGAAATAGATATTCCATGGAAATACTAACCAAAAAGGAGCTGGAGTAATGATGCTAATATCAGACAAAATAGACTTTAAATGCAAAACGGTTATAAGGGATGAAGAAAGTCATTATATATTAACAAAAAGAGAAATTCAACAAGAAGAAATAACTATCCTAAGTATTTATGCACCTAACCTCAGTGCCCACAATACAAGAGGCACACACTAGCAAACTTGAAGGGAGAAAAAAATGTCTCTACAATAATAGTTGGAGACTTCAATACACCACTCTCAGTATTGGATAGAACATTGGACAGAGGATAAGTAAAGAAACAGATAACTTGTATACTATGATACATTAAGTAGACCTAACAGACATCTATAGAGCATTGCACCCCAAAACAGCAGTATATACATTTTATTCAAGTGCCTATGGATCCTTCTCCAAGATAGACCATATGTTGGGTCACAAGACAAGTCTCAATAAATTTAAAAAGATTGGAATTATACAAAACACTTTCTCTGATCATAACAGAATGAAGCTGGAAATCAATAATGGACAGAAAAAGGGAAAATTCATAAGTATATGGAGATTAAACACCACACTCTTAAGCATTCAGTGGTTCAAAGAAAAAGTTGCAAGAGAATTCAGCAAATATCTTGAGAAGAATGAAAATGAGAACACAAGATATCAAAACCTATGAGACAGTGCAAAGGCAGTGCTGCGAGGGAAATTTATAGCCCTCAAAGCTTACATTAAAAAAGAAGAAAGAGCTAAAATTGATGATCTAATTGCGCACCCGGATAAAACTAGAAAAAGAACAGCAAACTAATACCAAACCAAGATGAAGGAAAGAAATAGTAAAGATGAGAGCAGAAATAAATGAAATAGAGAACAACAACAACAGCAACAAAAAGCAATAGAGAGAATTAACAAAACCAAAATTGATTCTTTGAGATCAACAAAATCGACAAATCATTAGCTAGACTGACAAAGTAAAAAAAGGAAGACATAAATAAATAAAATCAGAAAGGAGAGGGGAGACATTACCACTGAACCTCTAGAAATAAGAGAGATTATAAGAGGATACTATGAACAATTGTTTGCAAAAAAAACTAGAAAATGTAGATGAGATGGACAAATTCCTGGAAATACAAGAACCACTTATACTGACTTTAGAAGAAATAGAAGACCTCAACAAACCAATCACAAGTGAAGAGATTGAAACGGTCATCAAAAACCTCCAAAAGATGAAAAGCCTGGAGCCAGATGGCTTCAATTCTACCAATCATTCAAAAATGCACTAATACCAATCTTGCTCAAGCTCTTCCAAAAAACAGAACAGTAAAGAACACTACCAAACTCATTCTATGAATCCAACACCACCTTAATACCAAAATCAGATAAAAATACTACGAAAAAAGAAAATTAAAGACCAATATCTCTAATGAATACAGATACAAAAATTTCAACAAAATACTTACAAACAGAATTCAAAAGCACATTAAAAGAATAAGAAATTATATCATTGATGGGGAAGTAGTGGCCACTGGAGGTTCTGAGGGCAGGGAGAAGGAAAAACAGGTGTAATATGGAGACATTATCGGGACTTAGGAATTGTCCTGCATGACATTGCAATGACAGATACAGGCCATTATATATCTTGCAGTAACCTACAGAATTGGATGGGAGAGAATATAAACTACAATGTAAACTTTAATCCATGCTTAGTGACAATGCTTCAAAATGTGTTCATCAATTTCAATGAATGTACCATACTAATAAAGAATGTTGTTAATGTGAGAAAATGTGGGAGGTGTGGGAAGCAGGGCATATGGGAATCCCCTATATTCTTAAAATAACATTTATGTAATCTAAGTATATTTTTAAAAATAATTTAAAATAAAGATTATATACCACGATCAAGTGGGTTTTATCCCAGCTTTGCAAGGATGGTTCAACACAAGAAAATAAATCAGTGTAATAAACCACATTGATAAATTGAAAAAGAAAAATCACATTATCCTCTCAATTTATGCAGAAAAGGCATTTGATAAAATACAGCTCCCTTTCTTGATAAAAAAGCACTCCAAAAAATAGGAATAGAAGGAAGCTTTCTCAATATGATAAAGTATATAAATGAAAAACCTATAGCTAGCATTGTACTCATTGGTGAAAGACTGAAAGTTTTCCCACTGAGATCAGGAACAAGACAGGGACACCCACTGTCACCAATATTATTCAATATTGTGCTAGAAGTTCTAGCTAGAACAATTAGGCTAGACAAAGAAATAAAAGGCATCCAAATAGGAAAGGAAGACATAAACCTCTTACTATTCACTGTTGACATGATCCTATATCTAGAAAATCCTGAAAAATCCACAAGAAAGCAACTGGAATTAAGACATGTTCAGCAAAGTGTCAAGATACAAGGTTAATATGCAAAAATCAATATAGTTTCAATACACTACTGATGTTCATTCTGAGGAAATCAGAAAAGAAAAGTCCATATATAATAGCGACTAAAACAATCAAATATTTACTAATAAATTTAACTAAGGGCATAAAGAACCTGTATTCAGAAACCAACAAAGCATTGCTAAAAGAAACTGAAGAAGATTTAAATAAATAGAAGCACATTCTGTGTTCATGGATTGGAAGACTAAATATCGTTAATATGTCAATTCTACCCAAAATGATTTACAGATTCAAAGCAATCCCAATAAAAATCCCACGAGGCTTTTTTGCAGAAATAGAAAAGCCAATAAACAAATTTAATTGGAAGGGCAAAAGGTCCCTAATAGCAAAAATGTCTTTAAAAAGAAGAATAAAGTTGGAGGACTCTCACTTCCTGACTTTAAAGCTACAGTGGTAAAGACAGCATGGTAATGGTATAAGGACAGACAAATTGATCAATGGAACCGAATCGAGAACTCAGCAATTGATCCTCACATCTATAGTCAAAAAAGCGATTTTTGACAAGGCTGTAAAGCTCACCCAGCTGGGCCAGAACAGTCTATTCAACAAAGGTGCTGGGAGAACTGGATAGCCATATCCAAAAGAAAGAAGCCCTTATTTCACACCTTATACAACAAATTAGCTCAAAATAGATCAAAGATTTAAATATAAAAACAACAACCATAAAACTCCTAGAAGAAAATTTAGAAAAACATCTTGAAGATCTTGTGGTAGGTAGTAGTTTCTTAAACCTTACTCCCAAATCACGAGCAACAAAAGAAAAAAATAGATAAATGGAGTCTCCTCAAAATTAAACACTTTTACACCTCAGAGGATTTTAATAAAAGAGTGAAAAGGCATCTGATGCAATGAGAGAAAATATTTGGCAATCCCATACTGATAAGGGCTTAATATCTATGATATATAAGTAGATCATACAACTCAACAATAAAAAGACAAGGTATCTGATTAAAAAATGGGCAAAAGACTAGAAAAGACAACCGTCCAAAGAAGAAATACAAATGACAAAGAAACACATGAAAAAATGTTCAATGGCACTAGTGATTAGGGAAATGCAAATCAAAACTACACTGAGATATCATTCCATACCTATTGGACTGGTTGCTATTAAAAAGTGAGTGAAGCAAGCCAGACACAAAAGGACAAATGCTTTATGATTGCCGTATTATGAACTAAATAGATTATGTGAAATATGAATATAGGTAGAATTGTATATATAAGACAATTTTTCTTTCAGACACACAAAAAATATACTAAGTGATGGAGACCAGACACAGAGTACTACATATTGTATGATTCCATTTATGTAAAATGTAAATATAAATCAATTTATAAGGATGAAAGGAGATTAACAGTTATTTTAGTCTGAGGAAGGAATGATAAGGAGTGTGGGGTCTTTCTTTTTGGAGTAATGAAATTGGTCTAAAATTTTTGAGATGATGAATGTACAACATTGTGATTATACTAAAAGCCGTTGATGATATATTTTGAATAAAATAACCAGAAACAGCAGGTACATACAGTGGGGGAAGCATAGAGAAATTGAGGGGTGAGGAATTTTCTTGTTTGTTTGTTTTTTGTTCATTATTATTATTATTGAAATAATGAAAATGCTCTAATAATGATTGAAGTGATGAACACACAACTATGTGATTATAGCAAATACCATTGATGGTACACTTTGGATGAATTGTATGTTTATTAATACATGTGAATAAAATTGATTTGTTAAAAAAACTAAACAAAACAAAACAAAAAAACATATGTTCACAAATTACCTGCTAAATACCAGACCATGCTAGGTATTGAAAGGAAGACAACTTGTATTTAGTGCAATTCAACTGTAAAACAAAATTTTTAATGCATTCATATATCCACCTTTAAAGTATCATACAGAATATACTCACTGCTAAAAATCCTTGTTTTTCCCCTATTCTTTCCTCCACATTTTTCCTGAAATTGCTGACAACCACTGATATTAATAGTCTTTATAGTTTTGCCTTTTTAAGAGTGTCATATAATTTTGAATGATAAAATACGTCACTTTTTCAGACAGGATTCTTGTATTTAGCAATATACATTTCATTTTCACCCATGTCTTTTCATGACTTGAATCTATTTTTTTTTTTTTACTATAATGGTACTATGTTTTATTATTTTCCTAAATTTAATAGCAGAATAGAAAAAAATCACTTTATTCAGAATTCAACAAGCCTTTACTGAGCACCTAACATATACCCCACAGTCTGCTAGAGACTAGGATTGCTGACAAGGTGAGTCAGTAACCGTCTCTGACCTGGTTTTGCTCAGTCTGGTGGAAGAGACAGACATCGACTAATTGTTGAATCTATTTGTAAATTGAATAATCATGTACCAGTTTGTTCATCCATTCACAAATTGAAAGATATCTTGATTACTTTCAGTGTTTGATGATTATAAATAAAGCTGCTATAAGCAGTCACATGCAGGTTTTACTTTGGACATAAGTTTTCACATCATTTGGGTAAAGACCTAGGAAGGACAATAGTTGGATCATATGGTAAGACTAACTTTACTTTTGTAAGAAACTGTCAGTCTGTCTTCCAAAGTGGCTGTACCATTTTGCATTCCCAAAATGAATGAACAACAATAAATGGGTTGCTGTTTCTCTGAATCCTTGCCAGTAGTGGTCATTGACCGGTGATTTGTTTTCCTAAATGGATTTTAGCTATTCTTTAATAGGTGTGTAGTGGTATGTCATTGTTGTTTTAATCTGCAACTCCTTAATAGTAAATGATGTAGAGCACATTTTCAACTGCTTTTTTTTTTGCCATGACTATCCCTCCAATTATTTAGTTATTTTATCTTTTATTCCATTCACAAAAGTTTTGTAGCCTAACACACAAAGATTTTATGTTTTTTCTGTTAGATTTCTCCCTAAGTATTCCATTGTTTGGGCATGCTATGTAAATGCTAATTTTCTTTAGATTTCAAAATCAAATTGTGCATTTTTATATACAGAAAAGAAATTGACTTTTGCATATTAAGCTTGTTTCTTGTGATCTTACTATGCTCACTTATTATTTCCAGGAGATTTTTCCTCAGTTCTTTGATATTTTCTACATAGACTATCATGTATAGATAGTTTTTTTCATTCCTTCCCAAACTCTAAACTTTTTATTTCTTGTTCTTGTTTTATTGCACTAGTTAGAACTACAGTATAATGTTGAATAAGAGTGGTGACAGAGGGCATCCTTGCCTTGCTCCAGAATTTAGGGGAAAAGTGCCCAGAATCTCATAATTAAGTTAGCTGTAGGTTTTCTGTAGATCTTTATTGAGTTGATGAAGATAGCTTCTACTCCTAAGTTTCTGAGAATTTTTATCATGAATGGGCATTGACTTTTCACAAATGCTTTTTCTTCATCAGTTGATATGGTCATAAGATTTTTCTACATTATCCTGTTGATATGGTGGATTACATCTACTGATTTTTAAATATTGAACCAAACTTAAACCCATGGAATAAATGCCACTCAGTTGCTGAGTATAATTAATTTTATACAAAGTTAGATTTTATCTGACAATATTTTGTTGAGGATTTTGAATCTATTTTTATGAGAGAGATTGGTCTATAATTGTCTTTTCTTTTATTTTTTTTATCTGATTTTGGTATCAGAGTAATGCCAGCTCTTAGAATGAGTTGGAAAATGTTGCCTGCCTTATATTTTATGGAGGCAGTTATGGAGAATTGGTATAATTTCTTCTTAAATGCTCTTAAAACTCACATGTGAAACCATCTGGGCCTCATGATTTCTTTATGGAAAGCTGTTATCTATTGATTTGTTTTCTTTGTTATATACTGTCTCCGTCAGCCAAAGGGGAGCTAATGCCGTATATCAGAAATGGGTTGGTTTTTATAAAGGGTACTTATTTGGGGTAGAAGTCTACAGTTACCAGGCCATAAAGCATAAGTTTCTTCCCTCACCAAAGTCCATTGCCACATGTTGACACAAGACAGCCGCCGACGTTTGCCACAGTTCAGACTTCTGGGGTTCCTCTCTTCCCAGGGCTGCGCTTCTTTCCGTGCTTAGCTCCTCTGTTTCCTCCACAAGGTCAGCTGTAGACCATGAGGCTCTCTAGGCTTTGCTTCTCTCCATAAGGCCAGCTGTGAACTCTCAGGTGAATGGCTTGTCTCTATCCCGGGGCCTTCTCTCCAACATCAAAACTCCAACATCAAAACTCCAACATCAAAACTACAACTCAAAAACTGCTCCCTCTGTCCTTTGCCTTGCCTTTTATATTTGATTCCCCACCCACCAAGGGGTGGGGCTCAAGACCGTACTGATGTGGCCCTGTCAATGCCCTAATCATATCTTAATCATGCCCACATTAGCATACCATTTCACAAGCATAATCCAATATATATTTTTGGAATTCATAATTACATCAAACTGCCAAAGGGCTACATATACCTTGCAAGATTATCTTTTTTTCTTTGTCTAGGTATTGGTAGTTTGTGTCTTTCAGGGAATTGTTCTTTTGCTTTTAAGTTATCAAATTTCTGCACATTTTATTTGCATAGCACTCCTTATTTTCATTAGCAATTTTAATAAATAAAAAAAATTTAAAAATGTATTTCAAGGCAGAAATTCTCAGTTATATATCATTTTTGCAGGTACAGATATAAATTAAAGTATTAATTACTTTGGGTGGTATTGCAATTATTATTATATATTTTGACATAAACAATATTGTCTAAATTTACTCAAATAATTATATATAATTCTTATTAAAGAAAAAATAGTGAATTATATTTTAATAAGTAATGGAGGAAAAATATGTACTTTGGACTATGTTAAAACTATGATTTATTTCAGGTTTAAGAGATATTAGTCACCAGTAATTCCAAGAAAGATAATCAGCAGATATCTAAATGTTCATCCCTCAATTGTATTATCCCCCAAAGTTCAGCAGCAATATATTATTATTATATTTATTATGCTGATGAATAAAATAAGAAAATTTTAAGTTTGAATAAATTGTCAGATATCACCAAGCTGAGATGGTAACATAGGTTTTGCTTAAGAATGCAGGATTGCTCTTGAATAAGATGAACCTTCTATATGAATCTACACTTACATAATGATTGCACAATACATCATAACTTTTCCGCATTTTTATAGACAGCTATATGTTTAAATACATAAATTGGCCTCCATGTATATAGGGACAGTTCTAAATTTAATCAAGGATATTACTGAATATTTAATGAATTGTACTTGTTTTTATGCTCTATCTTCTTAGCCAAAATAAAATACTTCCTGACACATACATGAAGGTAGGTATTATACTATATGTGAGTTTGAAATATATGGATACTTCCACTCTGTGAAAATAAAAATAATTGATGCGTTTCATTATTTCAATTTAGAAATTTAGCTGCAAAATATAAAATTTTCAGTTGCTATGGCAGTACAAGGCATCTTACATTCTTTGATATATGTCATTTCATATAATTTTATCAACAATGTTTTGTGTTAGATATTATTATCTCTATTTTATAAACATAAACAGATAAGGCACTTGACCAAATTCAAACAATTAATAAATTTGGGAGCTATGCTTTAAACACAGATATGCTTGATTCCAGGCCTAAGTTATCAATCACTGCACACAACCATTATTACAATAGGTTTCCCAGAGGTTCTATTGTATATTTATATAAAATAGGTATTTAAAAAGTTACACATAATAATATTATGGTGTATTCCAGAAAAAGTCAGTATAAATAATGGCATAATCCATGCCATTTTATTATCAAAAATGTGGAAGGGATTTCTTTCATAAAATGAAACATTAATCTCTGTGTAAGTGTAGATTCATATAGAAGGTTTATCTTATTCCAGAGCAATCCTGCATTCTTAAGCAAAACCTCTGCTACCGTCTCAGCTTGGTGATATCTGACAATTTATTCAAACTTTTAAAATTTTCTTATTTTATTCAACAACAAGATAAATATAACAATAGTATGTTGGTTATGAGCTTTGGGGAATAATTAATGAAATAAATGACTTGCCATGTTAAATACATATAGATCGCTTATTAAAATGCTTGCCACAAAATAAGTAATCATAAATGTAACTAGCATTATCTATAACATAATGCTATAAAATTTCTGACAATGGGGAAATTAACAATTAATGCATGAAATTTGAGGATTTGTTATAAGAAATATTTGATCTATTACTTCACTAATGTGATTTGACATGAAGATTCCCTTCAATTGTTTGTACAGATATCCTGGGAAATATAGAGGGAAATTAATATAATGAGTCACACTATTATGCTAACAACCATTTTGTTGGAAGAACAGTAGTTGCAGCAGGTTAGTGAATAAGAAATATGAATTTTATAAATATAAATTTGTCATTATATAAACTCAAGAAATGTCTCATGCAATAGATTGAATTGCCTAACCACTGTACTTTCTACTATCAAAAGATTATTTCTGGTAGTAGTCATATACTTAATTTAACATTAGCCAATCACAAAATTATGTATTAAACTGACTCCAAAATAACAGATCACACATTTCAAATATTTTAATTCTGACTCTCTTAACAGCATGCTCTATTTCCCCACTTTCTGTGAGAGAGCAGGAAAGGTTACTCCATAAATCTTGGTCAGAATTATTAGAGTTAATAAAGGATGTTGATGAATAGATCAAGGTGATCAGGAAAACAGATATCAGAAACTGTTTGGACCAAAGCCTAGTTTATCAGAAAAGGAAGGATTTAGACAGATTAGGATGAATTAATCAACTTCTGTCTCTCAATTTTTGGATGTACTTCCACTCTGTGTATACAATTTCAAGGCTCAACAATCAAAGTGAATGAAGGTTTTTATTTCTAAAGTTTTATTTTTCTTAAAACTTTACCAAGCCACCTCTTTTCTGACATTGAAAAAGGAAAACCACGTGTTCCCTATTCATCATCCCGGTCAAGTCCTTTATATAATATATTTAATATGATGGGAAATGGAGCTCTAGAGAATAAACTGAACAGAAACATAATGGTCTTACCTCTTTTTCCAGCAGCTATATTTATTTCATAATCTGTTTGATAAAGAGAAATTGTATAATGGTGCTGACATTAGGATTTAATTATGTATTTTACTTAACTTTTTTTGTTGGTATCAGGAGATTGTGCCTAAAATCAGGATGTTTCCTATGGCCCATTTTAACCAGGAGGAAATAAGAGAATCATTGCGATAACCACAAATTCTTTCTGTCAACTTGTACTACTTTACTTTCTTAGTTCTTTTGGCGTTGTGGCTTATTTTTTCTTGTTTATTATTCTTTGCTTTTCCCCACTAGAATATAGGGTTTTTGAAATCAGCAACCTTTTTGTTCACTCCTGTAGCCAGAGTTTAAAACAGTACCTGGCATACAATTGGGAGTGTTGAATATTTGCTGACATGATAAGTGTATGAATGAATGAATTTTCATATTAAACATCTTTCTTATAAATTGATCTTGTAGAATTCAGTGTCTTAAAAACATTCAATAAACCAATCATTTTACCTTTCCTTCTCTGTCCCATTGCATAATTATTAAATATATCTTGACATATTTAGAAGATCTACCACCAGTGGTTGCAGAATCATCTCAAATATTTCCTGAAAGTGGAATTTCTTCTGCCCATGCCACATCTGACAATAAAAGACATTAGATACCTAATACCTTAATTCACCAAAAGCTCCACCACCATCTCTTCTGGTGCTTGGAAAGATTTTTTTGAAGCTATCTAAATCATAGGGGAAGATTGTTCCTGTCTGAGTCATTTCCATATTTTGGAAGGCACAGATACCATTTCTTAATACTGCCAGAGTTCATATGTTAATCTATCTTCCATTATTACTATCCAAATAATATCTTAATGGCATAGCTACTTTGTGTGTTTATATTTTATTGTTATTTTTGCAACTTGTGCATCCTTAACATTAAAAAGCAGCCTTATGGTGCTCAGATTAAAAGAAAATTTGAGAGACACTACTTGTAAGCATAATGAGCTTTCTTTCCCCAACTAGGGCCCATTTCCTAAACTATACATTGCACCAAGATTCTGTCTTTTCCATTAACTTTGTTTCCTGAATTCTGTGAGTGCTTTAGACATTATTATAAAGGCAAGTCCATGGCATCAGTTCTCCTTGCATCAATCGACATGACAAAAATCCAGGGTTTCTATGGCTTAAATTCTGCTAGGACTAAGGTGTAACACGTTTTCTATGTAATCATTCCTTACAAGTTATCATTATATAAAGTAGATAAAATGACACCGATTTGAAAGAGATGAGCCAACTTTTACAAAAATTATATATTGAGGATCAATAAAGACTACAACACTCAGCTGTAGGGTGGTATAAAATTATACAAGTATTTTGGAAATCAATTTAGAGTTTTCTTATAAATGTACAAAACATATGGCCCAACAGTTCCACACATAAATATATGCTCCAGAGAAATTCTTGCACATGTGCCTCAGGAGACACACATAAGGATGTTCACAGAACTGTTAGCCAGAGAAAGAAAAAGTAAATTGACAGAAAAATAGGCACTTGAGTGGATCATAGGTCTACATTTTTACAATACGTCTACTGTAGTAAATTCTGTTAATTACATCAAGCATGGAAACATTTATGAAAATTCAGCCTGAGTTAGGGGGACAAAAAGCAAATTATAGAGCAAAACAGAACAGCAAGATTTTATTGTAAGACCACAAACATATACATAATTATGTATCTATGAATATGTGTGCCTATATATGTATATATGTATGTATATTTATATTTTATATTTAGGAAAATTTTAGAGAATCAGGAAATGATCAGCACAAAAATCAGGGTAACGTTCATTTCTCTGAGGAGAGTTGAGATGGATATATAATGAGAAAGGGGACACAGAGTTCCTCAAAAGTCATTGCTAATGTTCAATTTTTTTAAAAAGGCAATCTTGTTTATACATAATGTACATCTTATTTTTGAAATTCTGTGCATATACATGATGTATATTCATATGATATATTCATAATAAAAATTAAATTACTGTTTATTATGTCGTGTTGTAAGTCTCATGATGAGAACACAGTGTTTAAGTGTGCATATCCTTCTTTTGGACTTGAGAATCTCAAAATCTTCCCTACTTAATGCCTCATTTTAAACCAAGAGAGAAACAAACAGATATTTACTTCAGTAGTAAAATAATTCACATTTCATGATTAAGCATAATAGAAGTTGGCCACTTTTCCTTATTAAATCTACAATAACTCCTCAGTTGTTATAGCATAGACTTCAATCTTGTATCAAAAGTGTATAAGGAGAAATGTTTAACTCTGGGAGAGTTGCATGCTCATCAGAACTTATCTGTTCATGCCAAAAAGGATGCAAAATCTATGCAAAGGAAATTCAGTACTATGGATAAGAATATGAATTGTATCTGTGATTTTATATTGTGCTTTATGCAAACTCTATCCTGAGATTGAGCTCTTCTTCTTACTTATTTGACTGTTTTGCTTTATGTCCTATATGCTTAATACTAACCCTATTTACTTCTGTCTGTGACATATTCAGTCTGTATCGCTAGAAATAGATTTTGACATATCACCTTTGACACTGCTACTTTTGCATTTTCTGCAGTCTGGCCACCTGTTCCAGACACAGACTTCAGCTTTACCATCCACATTTTCCATACTTTCTCATTCTTTAATGTTTTACTATTAATGTATTCTCAGACATGCTCTGTTCCCCTAACGCACTTCCACTGGTTGTCTCTTGCTGGTTTGTTTTCTAATTTTGTTAAGCATTATCTAATTAATAATTTTACATATTAATTATTTTTTATTTCTATGTGGTAATTTAAAATATTGACAGTTAAAGGAAATATATATATTTATATATGCATGTATATATGGTTGTGTGTGTAGGTGTATAATTACCCACACATTTATGGGTGTATTTGGTTGTCAAAGTTTATTGTTTTTATTTAAAGAAGTGAATAAATCAATTTAGAGACTTTTGAAATCCACCATTCAATATGAACCAAATAAATTGACAAGTCTATATATACTGAACATTTGTACACTAAGACTACTACATTAAATAATGAGGGAGATTCTAAAGTAAGGTAGAAAATTAAAAGTCCACATTAATTGAAATAAGATAAATCTGGAGTTTTGAATCTTAGGTCTGCAAAACATATCTGTATTTTCACTTTTCCTCCTACTGAAGTGATCTAATCAAAAGGAAGTTCCCTTAACTGAAGCTAATCAAAAGGTCCCATCTACAATGGGACTAGCTTAAGAGCATAATTTCATGGGGTTCACAAAGGACTCAGAAAGGCACATTTTACACTCTGGAACCCCAAAATACATGTTCTAGCAATATGCAAAATATTGTGATGTCATTCATCACAATATTTCAAAAGCCTTAAAGCATTTCAGTAGCAAAATTAAGTACAGTCTCATGAAAATCAAAACCAGTGAAACTGAGAACAAGGGTCATGGGTACTAAACAGTTCTGAAAACCTGCAGAGTATGCTCCATTAGATTTCAAGTTCTGAGTGTCATCTCTAGAACCATCATTTCTTCTCCTTGGGGCTTGACAGAGTGGCAGCCTCAACGTTGCAAGCACTTGCCCAGTGGTCAGGTTCTTAGCTCCACCTTCATTAAGCTTTGGGATGGCCACCAAATTCTAAGCCCCCACCCCCTGAGAACGCTGAGGTGATGGCCAGACTCAAACCTTTAGAACAGTGGGATGGCAGCCTAATAACCCCCAATCATAGGGGGTTGTGCTCCACCCTCTCTGAAACCTGGGGTGGTAATACTTTCCCTGAAAAACAGGGCAGAAGGCCTGCCCTCTTCAAGTGCTGGGACTTTTTCACCCTTTTGGCACACATGGGTATATGGTTGCTCTCTGGGATAAAGATGTCATCAGTCCTGATGTCAAGTTTGATGGTACTATGTTTGAAGTCAATTTTCCTTCAATCTGTCGTTTTTCTGTCCCTTTTGGTTTAGGCTGACAGTAGTTCCAGTCATACAGAACTTGCAAAAATCTTGTTGGTTTCACATGTAGAAAACAGTGGTCCAAGCCATTAGACAGTAAGACTTCCCACAGATCCCTCCTGGATAACTGCATTTCAAATACTGACCTACACTGAAATAAATGGTTGTTTCCATATTCAGTTAAGTCCTTCACATGGGGCACTATTCTCTGGAGGCTCACTTTCTGGAAGCTCAGATTTTCCCAAACCATTAGTTTCCAGTTTCTTTGTACCCAGGAGTTCAGTTCTCAACTTAGCTATTTCCTCTCACATTTTACTATAAGCTGCAAGGAAAATCCAGGCTGCACTTTCCATATTTAGTTTGGAAATCTGCTCAGCTAAATATACAAACATGTCACTTACAAATTCTGTCTTCCATCTGACATTAAGAGTTAATTTTTCCAAGTTATCTGACACTTTAAAACAAGGAACACCTTCCTTCCAGTTTGCAATGAAAGGCCTTATCAGAAGTATCTTTACGGTTCATATTTCTATCACTGTCTCTTCAAAGTAATATAGACTTTTTCTATCAAGCATCTCAAAATTCTTTCAGAATCTTCCCCTTACCCATTTTAAACACCCTTTTAACACTTTTGGTATTTGTATAACAGCACCTCACTCTCAGTACCAATTTCTGTTTTTATTTGCTAAAAGCTGCAAAATAATATACCAGAAATGGATTGGCTTACAATGGGGTTTACTAACTTATGAAATTAAAGTTCTGAGGCCATGAAAGTGTCCAAATCAAGGTATCATCAAGTGATGCTTTCTCCCTGATCTGCAGCTGTAGGTGATCAGGCACATGGCAATATATGCTAGTCTCTCCTCTATCCTCTCTCCTCTCTCCTCTGGGTCTTGCTGCTCTTAGCATCTTGCTTTAGTGGCTCCTCTCAGCTTCTGTGTTCCATTGATTTTAGCTTCTGGCTCCCAGGGCCTTTTCTCCCCCAGCTGCTTGGACCTTATATATGTGTCTCTGCATGTTTCTCCCATTTATAAAGAACTCCATTAAGAGTATTAAAACTCACCCTAGGTCAAATAATCTAACCAAAGGCCCTTAACTGAAGCAGTTAAATCAATAGCTCCCACCTATAATAAGTTTACATGCACAAGAATGGATTTGCTCTAAGGAAATTATCTTCTGGGGTCCACCTAGCTTCAAACAGTCACAGTAGGCTATGATCATTTAAGATGCAAATAGGCATATTGTAAGCACTAAAGCAAACCCACATACACATATAAAATAAAACCTAGAACTAAAACTAATGAGGCAATAATATAGTTTAAAATGGAATATGCAAGCAAACAAAAAAACAAAGCCATGTGCAACATAGCACATTTAAAACCAAATATATAGATCATTATATTAAATCTAAATGGTCTAAACACCCATTTGAAAGGCTGAGATTTTCAGACTGCATAAAAAGTTCAAGGCCTAATTTATGCTGTCTACAGAAATTGACTTTTAATATAAAAACTCAGGAAGTTTAAAAATAGAAGGATGTAAGTGGATGTATTATCATCAAATATGGAGGATTTTTGAATATCAAATATCACCAAGTATAAAAAGGGGCATTTCATAATGGCGAAGCTTGGAAAATGTAACAATACAAAATGTGTTTGGGTCTAAAAGCATAACTTCAAAATACATGAGGAAAACCTATTAGAATTGAAAAGAGAAAATCATAATCATTGCTGGATATTTTCACACTCCATTCTCAGTAACTGACAAAACAATTAGAAAATCACTGAAAAATAGAATATTTGAACAACCAATCATCTAAAATTATTTGATAGACATTTCTATAACACTCCTCCCAACATCAGAGGATTCACATTCTTCTCAAGTGCAAATGGAACACTAACCAGAATAGACCATATGTTGGGAAATTAAACAATTCTCAATAAAATTTAAAAAAGGATTCTAATTCATAGAAATCCAAATTAGAACCACAAAGAAATACCATATCATCTGGAATGTTAAAAACAATCAAGTGTTTGTGATGATATAGTGCAACTGGAATGTTTATAAAGTGCTATAGTGAATGTATAATGGTAGAGACATTTTGGAAAACAGTTTGGAAATTTCTTATAAAGATACATGTATATTTACCATTTCACCCAGTAATTGCAATTTTAGGTATTCATTTAAGGGAAATGAAAACTATTCAATGATTGTATGTGAATAAAAATAACAGTTCCATTCATAATGGAAAAAAATTCTAGGGAGAGAAACAAATGTCTAGTAAAGGAATAGATGAACAAATTTTGGTATATCCACATAATGAAGATAATACCATGTGTGACAGTTTGAGATTATTTATGAATTCCAAAAAGAGAGATTATGTTGGTAAATTGATCTGTTCCTCTGGGTGTGGTTCCCTTTGATTGTTTTAGAGTCAGCTGAGATGTCTTTGATTAAATTATGTTAAGATTAGGGCTTTCCTCTCAATTAATGGTGGAGTGGGCATCACCATCCCAGAGTCTTCAGGATTGTAAAATGAACTATGGACTAAAATGAACTTACTAGTACTCTACTGTAGACCATTTGTGACTCTAGCAAATGGAAGAAATATCATTGTTGTGGAGGTAAGGACCCATGGATGTTCTGGGGTTAGGGAGAGGGAAAAACAGGTGTAATAGGGGGGCATTTTGGGACTTGGAGATCATCTGAATGACATTAAAATGAGAGATACAGACCATTATATATCTTGCCATAACCTACAGAGTCGAATGAGAGAGAGTGTAAACTACAATGTAAACTATAATCCATGCTTGGTGGCAATGCTCCAAAATGTGTTTATCAATTGCAATGTGGGAGGTGTGGGGAGCAGGGCATATGGGAATCCCTTATATATTCTCTGTAACATTTATGTAATCGAAGTATCTTTTTAAAAATTATTTTTTAAAGTAGGGAAAAAAAGATTAGGGTTTTGATTAAACCCCATCAGTAGGGCGTGACTCAGGGTTGTGTCCCCAACCCCTTGGCGGGCTATATAAATGGAAAGTCACTCAAGAAGACACACAGAAGAAGACACACAGAATAGGAGAAAACTTTTATCCTGTGGCCATAGGAAGATAGACAAGCCCTATGCCAGCTTACAGCTAAGACTGGAAGAAGTTGAGCCCATGGAGTCTCAAGAGGAAGAAGGAAGGAGAGATCAGGCAGAGGTCACCCACCATCTTGCTTTAACATGTGGCAAAAGACCTTGATGAGGAACTAACCTTGAGTTGGACTCTTTAGGACCGTGTAAATGTAACCTTCTATCTCAAGTAAATACCCTTTATAAAAGCAAACAGATTTCTGACACTTTGCATCAGCACCCCTTTGGCTGACTAATACACCATGCAATTAAAAGTTAGGGGAATACTGATACCAATGGCAGCCTAGATAAACCACAATATCAATAAAGGGGACAAAAGGAGCCAGGTTTAAAAAAAAAGCATAGAACTTAACTTCTTTCAGTTCTATGGCTGAAATTCATAGAAAAGGCAAACCCTAACTATAGTTGTAGATAGAAGATCACTCCTTTTCTGTGTATGGTATTTGTGGGGGTATTCGAGCTGGCCATTGGGGAGATGAGTTTATTTGTAAAACAGCTTGAAGATTGCTTTGAGTGATTAATGGAAATATCCTATATCTTCATTTTGAGTGTGATTATGTGAGTGTATATACTTGTCAAAACTCATCAAATTGTACTTTTATGCTCTACAAAAATTCTACTGCATAAATTACACCTAAAAATTGATAAACATTTTAAAGATTTACTGAAGGTCTCTTGTATTCTGAGGAATTTACAGAGAATAATATAAAGCAAATCTTGCCAGAAAACATCTTTAGACTTCTGTCTTGAAAGTTTCACCTCTCTGAGGATTCCCTAAATCATTCCTTTCCTCTCATTCTTTCAAAAGCCCTTTATTTTCAGATCTGTACCTCTTTATTATTTGCCACCTCCCTTTAGCCTCAGCCACAATTTGTCCCATGAAACTCTTATTTTTTAATAGTCTGAAGTAAACTAGTGCTTTTTTGGATTCTTTTATTAACAAAGTTCACAATTCTATTTTTTTTAAGACAAAAAAGGGAATGAGGAGAGGTAAGAGGGAAGGGAAAAGAGAAGAAGAAAGAGGAATTTGCAGTTTTATATTTTATTTTCAAATAATCAACATTGTATTATTTTTATCATTATTCTTACCTAAAATGCAGGATTTAATTATATTCTAGTTCATACAAGCTACACACACATAAAATGAATAAAAAAATAAAACAAAGCAATATATCATGGTCAGAACTTTTTGTTTTATTTCTTTTCCTTTTTTCCTATAAATTTGATTCTTTACTGAGGGGAAGGGGTTGTTCCATTTATCTTTACCTCACCAAAACTTATTAATAATAAGTAAATAATGAATGTGTGATACTCTGGAATTATTTCAAGAAGTTTTCACCATCCCATTTTCACCTACTGGCACTAGCACACAACTGGAAATAATTCTCTTTAATATATCAGTTGAAACTCTATTATAGCTCTAATCAGGGGCTACCAGATTAAGGTATACATCTCCTAAATGAGTAAGGTGGGATATTTGAAATCTATATATCATAGCTCTAATAATAATGACACAAATCTGCTCACACATTGTGATTTTCATGGACAAAAGAAAAGAGTCTGATCCTAGTTAAATTTACTACTTAACTAAGCACAAATAAATCTTAATAGTGCAATGGATTCTGAAGTCCTAAATGGAAACGGGACTACAAGGAGAGATAATAACAATCTTGGGAACTCTGTCATGGCTGAGAAGACTTATCAGAAGGGCATGAAAGGGATGAAAAAGAAGAGGTAGTTACAGATCTCTATGAGTGAAGACAAATCCAGCCTGTACCTTATAAAACAATGTAAGTAAGCATTCACTATGATAGCTTGTTATAACCAAGAGATAATTCTTAATTGGAGTATGAAGGAGGAAAAATTCAATTAAATTGAGCGGGACTGTGAGGCAGGTTATAAGAGACCTCAGTCAGTAGCAACAGAGAGGATTTGCTCCAAGGGATGATGTCTCACAACAAAGATGAATGAGAAGTTCCATCCATCTTCTGGTAGGAAGCTCCCAGGAGAGCACTGCAATATAACATGCAACACCACGTATGTAAAACTAAGAATTAGAAAAGAGCTGCAAGAGAAACAGCGTAGCCAGCAAGTTGCAGAGACAAAATTACCAATTCAGACAAGCACTGACAAGGTTTGTAGGTGTGCAAAGAGAGTAGAGGCATGAAATGTTTATCAAAATATGAATGAGATACAGCTCCCCCACTTTGGGAACTGCATTCCAAAGAAATACTATATGTTGATATCTTAATATTTATCAGGTTGGGGCTGCATCTGGACTTAAATACATTTTATTTTGGTAGTCTTTCCTAGGATATTCAACCTTGTAGAGTCACAGAGATATGTAAATAAAATGAATATTCTGTGAGCTTATATTGATATGATGATAGCTTCATCAATGTAAATTCCTTATCACTAATCCATTGTCATAATGACTAATTACTTGAATAAATGAGGGTATCTAAAATTAGATGGGTTGGGACTATCAATAAACACACTCATTTTTCCAAATTTCAGTCTGCTTTTACCAGAATATAGTGTGTTGATAAAATTGTATTTATGCAATTCATTTAATACAAATTGTATTTTATAAAATAAGAAAACTTTGGTTTTATAAAACCCTTTATTCTTGTTTCACAGTGGAAGTCATACATATAATCAGATTGACTTTATTTCAAGATTCTTACTGATAATATAATAACATGTCTTATAATAAATTTAAAATAATATACAATTTAAAATATATTAAAATGTATACTCAAATACATTTATTTGAGTTTTTCATTTTACATGTGTTATATATTTTCTATTTACCATAGATTATGCCTGCATCTGCTATTTTCTATATTTTTTTAATTATACTATATTATAGATATATTATTTGATGATATTTTGAGGTTCTACAGTCATATTTTTTAAATATAAGCAAAATTTACATCAAACTAATTTTATTACTAACGTGGACATTTGTTACAATCTCAATTATATTAATAAATAAAGATGATAAAATTGGAAAAAATATTACCTTTTAAAACATGTAATATAAAAGTTCAGCTTTCATTGAAATGTTGTATAAGTCAATAGTGTGTTCTTGAGCTATCCAAGAAGCAAAGATTTCAGTTTTACATAAACCATTGAAGGAGTATGAAAGTGAAGTCAATAGACTTCTGAAACAAGGGAATTCTGCTCATCAGTATTCCATCTTGCTGTTACTTTATTTGAACATAGATTAGAGAAGATTCTGATGTGACTGTTAATCATTAACATTATTTGTTTTAGCATAAGGTCAGGAGATTTTTCATGCTGTGAATTTTCTGAGTTGAATGATGACTGACACAATTGCTTCTTATTTATTGTATTAAAAGGGCTATCAATTAAAATAACGTTTCAATATTTTCAATGAAAATATTTAAGTGTGAGAGTATTTGCCTAACTCTTCCTTGAGTCTCTAGAGCTGTTTTCATTTGAATGTCACAATAGGTAATTTAATTTCATATTGGTCACTCCACTCAATCTATGCAAATGTTTTGCAACTGTTTCAATCACTCAGTGGTCCAGAGAGCCCACTAAGATGATGACCCTAATGGTTTAGTTATATCACAGCTCATTTGTATATAATAAATTTATACAAAACAACATCTTTGGTCAGAGAATCCAATGTTTCCTGTAGGTACATGAGCTCTATAATAAAGATGAACCAGGCCTGTAGTGAAGAAGAAATTTGGGGGCTTTAAAGCTAGAATGTCTCTATTAGCTTATTTCATAATTTAAGACTTAGGAATTACGATAGTATTTTAGGTCTGTTGCTTATATTTTCTGTTATTCTTCTCTAGTATAGAGCAGTGGAACAAATGTGATTAGGTGGAAGTCTAGGTGAGAGCCTTATCAAGTTGGGAATACATATTGTAAAATCTCCATGCCAGCTTTGTTCTCTAAATTAGAAGAGATACTTCATTAATTTAGAAAACCTTTTAAAATGCTATCAACATTTCTAGAATGGGGAAGCGGCTGTGGCTCAATCAGTAGGGCTCCCATTTACCATATGGGAGGCCCCGGGTTCGGTTCCCAGGGCCTCCTGGTGAAGGCAAGCCCGCCCACACGGCGCGGTTAGCTGACCCAGCGAGCACAAGCAGCAAGGGGGGGGGGCGGATAAATGAATAAATAAATAAAATCTTTAAAAAAAATTTTTTTTCTATAATGTACAAATATTGAGACTGATATATTTTATTAAATCACTTCCCTAATTACCTGTGCCTTTAGAATAAAGCCACTCAGCCACGTCCACAAGATCCTTCAAAATCTGACTTTATCTTCCTTTTATGATCTCTATTCAACTTAGCCTTTGTAAGTCATTCTTTCATAATATTGTGTTTTTTAATACTGTTTCTTTGTATCCTAAGGTTTTTCGGAGATGGTGAAGGCAGCACTGCATGTTAGGGTGGGGATGGAGGTGAAGATGCTGAGTGGATGAGTTTTGCCTTCCATTCACACAGACCAAAAGAGACTTTTTAAACTCCCCCCCCCCCGGGGGGGGGTTTTTTGCTTTTTCCCATTTTTCCCCTGAGTTTTCACTCTGGGCTTCTTCAAGGAGAGAAAGATGATCCCATTCCCAAATGATGGGCTGATAACATATATTAGGTAGTTTTCCCCCTCTCTACTTTTCACATCATCTTATGGTTACTAAAGATTTTCCTTTCTCTTTGAGCTGGAGAGAGCATAGACAGTATTTTAAGATATATCTACCATTTTAGATCATTTTTAGTGGATCTCTAAACAATTCTTTTATTCAACAAAAATTTATTTAATGTCTACTATGTGCATGCACTTTTCTAGCTACTGTACAGACCTACTAATCAAAACAAAGATTCATGCCCTTAGGGAGCTTACAGTCTAGCAGGGAGAACACAGATAATTCCCCAAAATCACAATAAGTAAGAATTTAATATAGTGTATTAGAAGGAGAAATGTGCCATGAATAAAAGAAAAGGTAGAGGAGAATAAAGGGAAAGAGAGTAATGGTGCTGGGAAGATGCAGGCTGGTTACATGTAGGATGGTTAGGAGTGGACCTAATTAAGGAAGTGATAAACGCAACAGAGACTTTTTAAAAACATGAGAAAGTTAACTATGAGGAGTAGCAGAATGTTTCAGGCAACCAAAGCAACCAAAGCAAATCCTAAGGAAGCAGTTGCCTGGAATGAGTTGAGTGAGAACAGTAAGTTTGCTGGTAAAGCCAATTATTCTTCCAATAAAATAAACATTTAAGTTTATCTTCTCTTTCTTTCTCTAGCCACAGAAACATAAATATTAATTCTGAAGGGAAAGATAGAGATTAATTCCAAGTGTGTAATTTAGAGGAAGGAAATTGGTTTAAGAGGTTAAGTGACATCTAGTGGCAGCATCAGAACTGAATCTAATTGCTGGCTCCATAGCAATATGCTACTCTAAGGGTTCTCCTGAAACAATTTATATATATGTATGTATGAGTGACATCTTCTATTAAAGACTTGGACAAATCTAAGTAAGTTGTTTTCACTTGAACAATTGTCCGACTTGCCTGTATGTAATGCCAGTTCTATTCAAAGTTAAACTGCTTTTTATTTACTACAGAAGTGGTATCTGGAATCCATCAATCTGAGTTCCCTGACATCTCTACAAAATTCCCATCCACTGTACACACCACATTAAAGCAAGTTCTGCTTACTGTCTTTAAATGGTCTAATATATCTGCACTTGGAAGGAGTAACAGCTTATGGACTTTAAAGTACTCTCATATAAAACGTCTGATTCCCAAATTGATGTTTTTGCCAGAAATATAAAAATTTACCCTGTTTTAAAATATAAGAAGTCACTAACATATGGTTTTGTTATTTTAGGAAGAAAAACATATACTTATGCAAGTAACTTTGTTCTTTCCACGAAAGAAGAGCTAACACATGTTTTAGTCTTATCAAATATTGTTATTAACCCACTGAATTCAGTAACAGGAGAAGCACTTAGAAACCCAGGCAGATGTTATTGTGTACTTGTTTTTTGAATTCTGTTATGCAAAGTAAAATGTAGAACATGCATGAATTAGAAGGAATATATAATGTTTATGCATAATAATAAGTGTCACAGTAAAACAGAAGAAATAATGTAAAAAATTCAAATAATGCAAAAGACATTTACGTGTTTATAGTGAACTAGCCATACAATTTTCTTTTTCATTGTAAGGAATGCTGTTAAAGTAAATAACTTCTAAATGATGAGAAATGAAAAAAAAATAGTAAAAAATAAGGACATAATCCTTAGGATACATATTTTCAATGGACAATAACTGAGTATTGAACTTTGTCAGAAAGATAGAAAAGCTTAATATTCCTACTAAGCACATTTTAATACCTCACAACCAAGCTTTTGAAAAGGCCTTGTTCAAGCCAAAAGGTGAGTCAATTTGCCTTACCCCAACCTGCACAACTATCCATGCAAATTATAAAACCTCTAGGAAATACACCAAATAAGGAATGGGTTAAACAGGATATACATTCCTAAGAGGTAGAAGAATTATTATGTTTTAACCTCCAAGGGCCATGAAAATAATCTGTCGATAGAATGTTATGCCTGAGGAAAAGCTAAGCAAAATATAGGGAAAATTGATTATGATCAAATATATATTGGATTTATTTAGAACTAACCCCCTCATAAAGATGTGAATTTAAGAATTATCATGTTAAATAATTAAATATATATATAGATATATAGATTGAATTAGATAGGTAGGTAGGAAAATAGGTAGTTAGGTAGATAGATAGATGATAGATAGATATAGAAAAGCTTAGCCTTTTCTATAATCTAAACCCAGTACTTGGCCTAGTGAATAAAAACATAAATAATATATTATCCCTCTCTCTAGAAATCAGACTATAATGAGAACCATAGTTTACATTATAGTTCACTGCTTGTGCACTGTTGTGCAGTCCTATACTTTTAAAAATTATTATTCTAGTAATATATAACACAGTTTTAAATGCTGTAGTAGTTTGAATAATGTACCCCAATTTAGACATGTTCCTAATCTTAATTTGCATCCCTGTGGGCATTAACTCATTGTACATAAGATTTCTTTAAGATGTTGTTTTTAAGTAAATATGTGTCCCAACTGAAAGAGGTTGGGTCTCAATCTGGATTACTGGAGTTCTTTATAAGCAGAAGAAATTCAGTCATAGAGAAAGCCATGGGGAAGAGCCGGAAAGTGAAAGTCAAAGGAAATCAGAAAATAAAGAAGGGAATATTGCTATGTAACATGAGGTGGGGGAACAAGCCAAGAAATTCCAAGGATCCGGACCAGCAAGTACCAGAGTGTCACAGATATTGGGAAGGAAGAATGGCCTTGATGACAGCTTGATTATGGACTTCTCCTAGCCTCAAAATTTTGAGCCAATAAATTCCTTCTTTTTTAAGCTAACCCATTGTGCCTGGCGAACTAAAACAAATGCTTTAAAGGATGTGTGCCAAGAGATAGTGCATTTGAACTAATAGTTTGCAATTATTTCATGATAGTGAGAATAATTTTTAAAGTAACAAAAGGCATAAAGTTTCAACGATTGAAATGTTTCCTTCACTATCCACTTACCACTATACTCTTCAGCAGAACTGTTTACATGTGCTATGTAAAAATTATGTGATTTAAAAAAAGAAAGAAAAAAGATTAAGGGCAAAGAAGAAGACAATCCTAGCATAAACGCATTGCTGTTTACTATTTACTAGAATATAAAACATGTCATCTATGGCTCAAATAAGAGGACATGAAGGGCAGTTATAAAATGCTCTAGTACCTTCAACATATTATAAAGAAACATAATATTTATTGAATCTTTTTCTCAGGTAGAATTTGCCATTCTTTATTGAGTTAAGAGTGTAGAAGCATCAGATATCCCCTCAATGCTTTCTAATAAAAGTAAAATAGTTTCTTAAAAGCATGAAATATGCTTTCATAACAATTTTCAATAGTTATATTTTATTTTCATTTGACAATATTTTCTAAAGAACAAAATCTATACTGTTATAACTTTAAAAAGCTGTTTCATATGTATGTTTACTATATACCCAAATATTAAGTTGATGTTAAAAATGAAAAGCTTCATGATTGCGTGTATTTCTATTCAGAATATTGTGTTATCAATTTTTTTAATTGTTATAGCAAGATCTTTAACAAACATGGAAATTCTTCAACTATCAACTATTATTTCTCATTATTTTAATTTATAGTTTTTTATTTTTTTATTTTTTATTTTATTATGCTTTTTATTTTTCATATTTTTTGTATTTTTCATTTTTGCTATTAACTTTATGTTTCAAAGTCTCAATAAAATTTTCTAGCAACGTCTCTGAATTTTTTATATTAATTCAATCTCATAATCTGTGAGTCCATTGTTGGACTGAAGTGATTCCAGTAAAATATATATATATATAGGAAATATGCATTTTGACTATTTCTTCAAAGAATTATGATAATTCTAATAATTTAAAGCTTACTTCAACATTAACCTAATGCCAGATATATCCATAGTTAATATATTTGTTTCAGTATTTTTACTGCTTAACCACCCAGTTAAGATTCTTGGGCTTCAGGAAACAGAGAAACAAATCTCACTACCTTAAGGAAAAACATACTTTTCCCCTGATTGAAGAAGATTAGAAATAGTGCAGTTTCAAACAAAATTTGATCCAGAAACTTAAAAGAAATCATCAAAATTCATTTCTCTCTCTTTTTTTCTTTCCCCTATCTTATACCGTACACCCAATATGGTGAGGAAAATGTGGCTGATAACTCCTGATTTTCATCCAGCTCTCTCTCTGTGACAGAAATCTTGCTTTTCCTTCAGTTCCTAAAGGAGAAAAAATCCAGGGAAAAATAAAGATTTATCCTAATTTCCCATGCCCACAATTAGCCCAATAAAATGTGGTGTTATAACTGCAATGTCCCTGAACATATATATGCTTAAGCTTATGCCACCAGAGCAGTATACTGGGAAGGTAGTTTCACTTCATTCACATGATTGCAGTAGGAAAAGTGCAGCTATTCAAAGGATGGGATGAGTTCCTGAACAGGCAAAACTGACTCTAAATGTGACATGTTAATGTAAAATTTTAAAAATATAAAATGAACACGTGTCAAATTAACCAACTCATTCATGAGCAAACAAGTAAGATGTAAAAACTGGTTCAAAGGTTATTTGAAGTGTTGTGGGCATATATAAATATATTAAAATAGTACACAGAAATAAGGTTTTTAATTTAGAGAATTATTCAGTTTATGTCTTAAATTGATATAAACCACAACCTTTGCTGTTATCTTTTCTACAAGATAAAAATAATTTATATTATAATTAGACATAAATCAGATGCCTTGCTATAAGAAAATCTGAATAGTGAAACAAAGGTACTCATCGTAAGAGGTACAGGTAACTCCCATTTGAACCAGCATGAAAAAAGGATAACTCGCAATCCCTTTGACCTATTTCCAAATTTAAATATTTTTTCTTAGTAGATGCAATGTTCAAAACACTTGGTTTGGAGTCAGGTGTCTTGTTTCTTTACTTGGCTCATTATTTTGGACCAGTCACTGAGTCCATCTGTTAATCTAGTACTCTACATTTAAAATCTGTTCTTCCAAACTTCAAATACTTTGTTTTTCTCAGGAAGAACCAATCTGTTTTAAACATGGTATACACAAACTCATTTATTATCTTTATGCAAACGTAACTTTAGTAATCATTATACAAAAGTAACTTTAGGACTCCTGTATCCCAGGTTTACTTAGATGTAAATAACAGGCACAATATTTTGTGTGCTTAACTATTCTATGCTAGGCACACAAATTAAATTAAAATATGGGGCCTGCTCTGAAAGAATGTGAAGTTTATTTTAAAGACAAATGTGCAAATAACTGCTATAGAATTTAGGTGCTCTAAAGAAATGTATGTCAAAATTGTAAATGCAAATGATTCCTCAAGTTGGACATGGTTAATCTTGTCTCAAATGTTTCAAGGTGAGAGGTGGATGCTTCATAGAGGATTGGCCCTGGAACTCAGGAAAATAGAAATGTGTGGTAAAAAGTATGGATAGCCATAAGCTCTGATATCTGTCTTCCTTGTTGGATAGTAAACTTTAAGAGAGCAAGATAGCACAACTCTTTTCTCTTCATTGCTATCTGTGACATCAAATAGGTGCTCAATAATATTTTGTCAATGAAAAGATTATAGACAAAAAGAGAAACATAATTAACAACACTACCTTTATAACTAAGTGCTCAAAATATTTGTTTGAACTGAAAAGTAAACAAAAAATTTACTGCATTATAGAAAAATTAAAAATTAAAATACGTATGTAGATACATATTTTAAATGATATGGAGAACAATCCAAAAAGTTAAAATTTGAAGAACCTTAAAAAATCATACCCAAAGAGGCTCATGTTATCCTGTTAACAATTCATTTTAAGAACAAAAGAGTCACTCCATTTATTTTCACAAGATATTAGTCAAATTTATTTCTTGTTTTACATCCTAGATAATAAATTTACTACTTGTCAATGTTCATAATCTAGACCACTTAACTACTGGGAACTATTTTTTTAAATTAATTATGGCATGTTGTCTCCAGTATCAAGTATTGACTTGCATTCATGAAAATAAAAATCACTTGGAAATGATTGTTCCATTAGAGAACATCTTTCAATACATTTCTTTGCCTGTTCTGTTAGATCTCATTTTAATCCTATTTCTTTCCCACTTGAATAGATTTTTTCTCTTTTTCTATTTATGAGCATGTCTGTGTCTTCCCCAAGTTCCTTTTCATCTTATTTTTGATGTTACGATACAATTTGGGGACTTACCCTTCTCAGTGAGCACAGAGAATTTTTTTTTTCAAATCTTTTTCAAATTCAAAATGACAAAATAGATTGTATAACAAGGGAAGTTCCACCTAAACTAACAGGCCACATTGTTTGATATTCTAGGCATTAGTCTTTATTTTGTTTTATTTTATTAAAGAAGCTTTAGGGTTGCAGAAAAATCATGCATAAAATACAGAGTTCCCATATACCATCCTATTACTAACACTTTGCATTATTGTGGTACATTTGTTACAATTGATGAAAGAACCTTTTTATTATTGTACTATTAGTCCATGTTTTATATTAGGGTGGGCATTAGTTTTAAGTGTTTTATTTCACCTTTTTTTTCCTTGGAAAACACTTTCTACTTGGCATTTTGATGCAAATCTTATTTCTAATTTTGATCCTATCTTCATTACTTTTAATAAGTATAAGAGTATATTCTCCTTATAAGAATTGTTTAGTTATGCTCTTTTTTCTTTTTTAATTTGTTTGAGTTCAGTATTCTTTTAGGCTTAAAGGTTCATAATTATTGCATATAATTTGACAGCATTCCAATAAAATGCAGCAAAAGGAAATAGAAATTGTTACAATAAAATCTAAAGATTTTTGTTCTTCAGAGCTAGATATTTTCCTTAGAACTTATGTTGTTTTCCTTTCAGGCACAACTTAATTTGATACTCATTGTTGGCTTTTGGTACCCTCATATTTACTCGAGCTGCTTAATAAGACCAACGCTATTTTTATTCTCCACAATCATTTTATAAGTTACCACCATATTCAAAACGACAAAAACATCTTAAAGAAATGACCAAGCTTCAGCTTGTGTTTCTTGTGCACAATAGAAATAAATGTGCCACCTATCATCATTCATAAACAAGTGTACTCTTCTTCAGATTTATCCTACAAAATGTTAATAATGCTTGTGACAAAAAGAAGCTGTGGAGATGTATTACTGTTTTCATGGCTGAGTAAATGAAAAAGTATTTATGAAAATATTTAAGGCACTTTATGAGTTGAAATGTCATGGCTGACTCTCACCAAAAATTATTTTAAAGAGAATTTAAATATCAACTTCATTTATAAGTAGAGTTGTTAACTAATGCCAAGTATATTGATTTGGCAACATCGAACTTACAACATAGGAAGTAGTTCTGTGTTTTACAGCGTTCACCCCACAACTTTTGTATTTTGAGCTTGTACCTCAATAACTTTTGGTTATTACTATCCATTGAATGCAGTTCCCAGATGGGCTTGATAAGTAAGTGAGAAACTCGGATATGCGGGTTATTGAATAAGAAGGCGAAACAACTTTCAATGAACTCTTACCCTCTACCAGGGACTTTGCCTACATAAATTTTTGTAATCCACTGAAAATTCTTTTTTTTTTTTTATTTTTGTTTCTATTTACAACTGAGAAACATGAGAGATTCATAGAATGTATCTAATTTGCTGAAGGTTGCAAAATCTATAAGTTTTTAATAGTATCAGAATTTGAATATACATGCTTTGAAAGTTCACGTTTCTTTGTTTTTTTAATGTACTGCCTTGGGTACATTGGTTATTTTTTCCCCTTTCCCTCAGAGGGTACATTTTCTACCTCTTTAACTAAAATGTCAACTGTCTGGAGCCATCTTTCTTGCTGTCATATATCACACAAATTGCACCTTTAACTCTCCAGAATGAATGTGTGTGAAATAGCTATAGTGTCTTCTTCCCAGAAACATTTTCATTTCTAGGTAAATCCTTATACTAAAGTCATCAGCTGGTAAGCAAAGAAGGGCTTAATTTGTTTCAGAGTTTGATATGCCTCTATTTATCATAGTTTTCCTATTGTAAGGCTGATCCTTCCATCTATACAGACATTAGATTTTTTCACTCCCTTTTCCTAATTGAATAAGCAATAAAGTTAAGTGATTTCAAAAACAAGCATTAGGGTCCACAAGCATGGGGTCAATCCAAGCTCCACTATCATTTAGCTGTGTGAACTTGGGGGATTTGTTTCAATTCTCAGAGCCTCCATTGTCTTTGTTGCTTCATTTGTCAAATAGAACCCCTGCAGGATTGTTTGGAGGATTGGTGGCAATGTATTCAAAAGCTTCAAAAGTGTACACTTTAGTACTAATTAGGAGTCCATGTACCCGAGGAAAAAAATATGTTAAACAAATATACCTACCTTTTACCAGCACTGTAGTCTAAGCAACTGACGGCAAAATGCAAGTCTTTTCAGATGTACCTAGAGTAAAATATTTTTAGGGAATTAAAGTTGAATGAGACAATATCCCATCCTTCCCTTTTCTTCTTCTTCTTTTTTTTTTATTAAGCCGTAGCCCTGTGGTGTCTTGTAACTTTCAAATAAAAAGTAATAGTTGAAACATTCTGTAATAACAGTTGACAAACAAAGCAAACTAGTTGATTGGTAGCCAGAAAATGGGCAGGAAAATTGTTTCATCAACTTCCTCTCTAATACAACCTTTAATATATTTTAAATTATTTGTGTTTATGCACACATAACTATTAATTATCAACTGCTATTTACTCTGTTTATTTTGTTCTGTTCTATTACCACAATATTTACTTACTATAGCACTATAGGATGCTGTGATGACTGAAAACATAATTCACCTCATTATACTTATTTATCAGTTATTATGTTTAGACATAGAAAATAATTGTTACAGAATGATTTATAAAAATACATGTAGTTGCAAGAGTAAGAATTAATTAGAGTTGCTTGTACTAAGAAAATATGTTGCTTATGGTAAGTTCTAATACTAGAATAAACTAAGTTATTTGGATGACAAGAAATTCCTAATATATCTAAAATAATCAAAATTAAACTGTGGCTTTTTCTACCAATTCTACTAATTAGAGTGGCTTATTTGAACCACACTTATTTTATGATATTGTTGTGTTATAGTATAATTCATTTAAAAATAACTTTAATGTTCAATTAAAATGGCTTTAAGGAGTATTAAAATACTCTTCTCTCAGGAATGATAGAAAAATTAAGTGTAAATATCAGATTATTACCATTTCCTTAGAGATTTATTTCATATTTGTCCCAAGCTGTTGTAGTAAAACATTTTTAAAAAACACAACTAAATAATTTATCATTAGTTAAATGTTGTTTCAAGCACAATGTATTCTTTATAAATATTTTGTTATAGAATTGGGGAATTCATATTAATCAGGTTGTAAACTTATTGCACAGATAGATTTCCAGAGGGGGTTGTATTCAGTTAAAATATTTGGTCAAAATGAAGCAAGTTTAAAGCTTAATAATAGAATACTGGAAATTTTTAGACTACAGTTGATTTCCTGAAAATGACATTGAAGGCAAGACACTAAAACACAATCTTCTTTCTCTGCACAGATAATTATTAATTTTTCTATTTTTAAATTTTAATTTTTCATATCTCTTTAAAAATAAAGTAAAAATCCCAAAAACCATTTTTCTTAAAAAAAAAAATGTATTACCTTTAACTGCTTGTTTAATGTTAATGAGTATTTGATATAGTTTATTCTTATCATTCATTCACAAAGAAAAGCATTTTCTAATGAGTCAAATCAGAGCATCATGATGGAAGGAACTTGGTCTTAAAAAGAAAGTAAACTATGCCAAGAGTAATATATTATAATTTTTAATTATAATTTTTATTACTTTTTGTTTTCAAGGTCTAAAGACAGTAAAGCCAGTCATATGGTGCACTGATACTAGATACTGAAACTTTTCTCATTTTCAGGCCACTATTTGAAAGTAAATAATTTAACTTCAACCATGAACAAAATTTTAAAAATAATTCCATAATTGTTTTCATATACCATACTGCTCTATAAGCCCAAAATTTTACTAAGACATTTAGCAAGCAATAACTAATTTAATTAGTGCAATAACCTATCAGCAATTGCTTTCTCATTTGTAACTAAGCATTGATATTGGTTCATAGTAATATCAAGAGAACACAGGGAAAATTCATATGGCCTAGTTAATATAAATGTAACAGGAGATTTTAATATATCCCCCAAAAATGTTACATATCAATTAAAAAATTATGTTTTCATGTTGCAATTAAAAAAGCAATTAAAATTTAATAGGACAGGTATATACAGAATATTATATCATATAAATAAAGAACATATAAGCATTTCTTCATATTTTCTTGGAACCAATTGTACTTGGAACGAACAACTTTTGGGGTGGGTTGCTGTATGGTGTGCTGTGATACACAGCTCAGAAACAACAGAAACTTTTGGGAGATGACTAATTTACTACTTACACAGCAAAAAGTTTCTAAAGAACAAGGGAAGAGATCCCATCTTGGCTGGTCTCCTGAAGGAAGCCAAACTTCTCCAGTCAAGGTCACCAAACTGCTCTGCTCAGGGTTGATGAATGGTAGCTCTATATACCCCACTTTGTTTCAGAGGCAAGAGGCAAATCTGTGTGCCAAGGGTGAGGTGTTTAATACAGCCCAGTGGGAGAGGGCCTTGTCATGAGAGTTCCTGTTTTGATAAGCATCTGGAGCTACTTGTTTAGGGTTTCCAGGTCTAAAGTCTGTTCAGGAATTTTCATTACACTTAACATCTCATCTCAGATGCAGAATGGAAACATATTGAATCATCTGCACACAATAGAAAAGGAAGGTGAGAGCTGGAAGGTGGCTACTAGGCGTATCTCTGACTTCCACAGCACAACTCATATTTTTTAATTAGTCAAAAAATTACTAGAAATGAATAGTTAACATATAACTAAATGATTAAATCCTAATCTTGAAAAGTGTGAATCTTACTCCCTCATAATCAATAAATTAATGAAGAAAATGTAACAGATATTGCATACCATTTAGACAATACTGAAAGTGATCGTACTTTATATTGACAACTATTTGGTACTCATATAGATACTTGAAGAAACTTTTATATACTGTGCATTATTACTAAATATAAAGGTTTAAAAAAAGAGAAGCAAGTACTCATATTAAATTTAAAACTAATATTCCATACTTCTTTCATACATTACACAATAGTTATATTATTAATAATAGTGGTTCCACCATTATATCACTATGGGAAAAGGAAAACTGGCCTGACTGACATCAGAACATAGAAGAAAGCCACTGCAATCAAATAAATACCAAATCTGTACATAAAAATACAAGTAGGTCACTGGAACAGAATGAATAATCCCATAAAATATCACAGTATATATGAGATTTTTTCTACATACAAAAGAGGCGATTAATTTTAGTGGGAGTGGGAAGGAAACTGTTGCTGCACAACTGGATATGTCTCTAGAAGAAGATATTTAATGTTAATATTAAATATTACAAATACCATTCAAGAAGATCTGGGAGAAAAAATATTATTTATGGGTAAAAGGCAAAATTTATTACCCAAACTTCAGTCAAAGATTTTAAAAAGTATTATATTTAAAAAATAAAATTAATGTCTGGCCAAGGATACCAAAAAACACTTGATAGACAAATGATAGATAAAGAAAAATAAAGATTATTGATGTAGAGGAGAGTCAAAGGTACAATTTAACACATTTGTGGAATGATATGTTAATTCATTAGTAATTAGAGAAAGAAGAAAAGAATGGAAAAGAAAAGTTAAACGATAAAGAAAAGAATGGCCAAAATTGAAAACATTATATACACTAGAATATTCATTCCATCCTTAAGTGTTCATAGTTTTGGTTTAATAAATAGGTTAATGTCATGATTTGAGTCTTTTGTGGACCCCACAAAATTATGATCTTAAACTAACCCATGACTGTGCATGTAAGTCTATTTTACATAAGAATTTTGGTTACATTCAGTTAAGGGAGCTTTTGATTAGATCACTTTGATTAGGTCACTTTTGGGCCTTTGAATGGACTACATCAGTGAAGTATGACCTTCACTCTTGGCCCTCTTGCTAGAATCTTATATAAATGGTAAAAACACAGAGAAAGACAGCTGCCATTTTACCCTTCCATGTGAGAGAGGACACCAGGATTGCCTACAGCTGCAAAAAGAAAGAAACCCCGAGAGTCTGAGAGGGCAGAGACTGTAATCAGTGGAGCAGCCCAAAGTTGAGATGAAGTCTCAGGAAAGATGAGCTATATGCCTGATTATCGACAGCTCAACTCAGGGATAAAGTGAGCCTGGAGGTAACACACAGAGACCGGCTGCCATTTTGCCTTGCCACATGGTCGAAGTCCAGGATCTGTCAGCAGCTGACTTCTGGTGAGCCAGCATCTCTGATGATGCCTTCATTTACATTTTCACAACCTAGAAACTTTAAGATTTACCTTAATAAATTCCCGTTATAAAAGACAACCCATTTGTGGTGTTTTTGCATTGGCAGGCTTTAACAAAACGGTCACAGTCTGAAAGGCATGTTAAAATCCACAATGTAAAAAATGTGTGTTTGTGTATATGTGTGAGGGTGGAGAGAGAGAGAGAGAAGATAAAGAGACAGAGAAACAGAAAGACAAAGAGAGTTAATGAATGTGTAAAGGAGTTAAATAAAAAATATTAAAATGTTGAGTAAAAATTTTTCAATATTGCAAAGTAGCTCTCTATTTAACCCTCTCCTTGAATAATGAGACATAAAATAGGGAATTGTTTGTGTATATGTGTATGTGGATGGTATAAAATAGGATTGACTTTATAACGGTTAACCACTTTTTATTATTTAGGGGACAGTATTTGGCAAGAGAAATTAAAACATTTCTCAATAGAATGAACTGGCCAGTATGTATGTATCTCAATTATATTGTGGATTGAAAACAATGATTAATTCACTTTCTGATATTACCAACATGGCCTAGATTCTATTTTTATGGATGAGAAAAATATAAACGATATTGTGTAGCTTTAAAATCCTGATACAGAGGCCAATAACTATTTTACATTTTATTATCCCAAAGGTTAGAGAATCACAAAGTAAACAAATGAATATCCTTTATATATATAAAAAAAAAAGTCAATGGCTTACCCATATTATAGTAATAACCAGTAATAAAGTAAACTGGAGAGAAAAAGATAGAAACATACATTCTTCTATAGGTCACTGAACAGGAATTAAAAGTTAAGCCCTTTTGTCAGGTGAACCAAGAACCCAGAGGTAGGGCCATGGTATCACTGTGCTTTTAAATAGCCTCATTTTGATAGAGCATGAAAAGTGGCACAAGCAGAATTTGTTAGAGTGAAATGGTAGTAGTTTTGAGATTCAAAATCCTCACAGCATCCTGTTGTAAACCTCCTGATATTGACAACTTTTAGGATTATTTAAGAAGAAAACCTGCACAACTCCAAATTAAGGTGTCTATAAGCGAAATTTTGTTCTAGATGAATGTACAGAATTAACTCTGTCAAAGATATGAGGATTGAATTAAAATTTCTATTTTAAAGTATTTGTTAGTTTGTTTTAAGTACACTTTTACATTCTGACACCTTTAAAAGTGCCTGAAAGTCCTTAAAACATTAATAACAAAAATAACAAAAGTTTAAGTATATTAAATAATTTTACAGTGTTTTCACTATAGCCTAAAAACTTCTAGTCCATAACGTAAATTAAACATTAGTATAAAACTATTCTTCATTCTGTATTTCATCTTTCAATTGTAAAATATTCTGTTTAAAATTACCTAAATATAAAGTCATTTTACACGTGTGCCAATATTGTATGCCAGGGTTTTTACATTGTTTTTGTAGCAAATAAACGTTCTCTCTTCTAATGAAAAAATAATTTATTCAAAGAGACATATAATTGGTATTCAATTGTAGAGGCTACCTGTTTATTGATTTACAGTGTTCTAATTCTTTCTCTATCTCCGGAGATAGACTTCTTAAAAGGTCAGTCCTTCCCTTGAACAGGTAAATGGCATATTTACAAGTTGACTATATGTAAACTTGTAAGATACCAAATGGAGCATAGCAAAACCAAAGAAACAATTTGACTGGCTGATAACCATTTCAAGCTATGCTAGTCTCAAGGCAATTAGAGCAGTTAGAACATATCTGACTATTCAAATGCTAACTATGTTTCTCTTAGTGCAAACCTATAACCATTACATAATTAAAATAATTTCCAAAATTATAAAACAATTCCCATTACTTCATATAACATGCATTGCTAACTGGCAAAGAAAAACTAAAGAACTGTGAGAATTTTATCCCTAAATTTTACCCCTGGTTTCTTGTGGTTGAACTCTTTCAGGAATCCAGTTCAACTATCTAGCCACATTAATTTCATCGGAAAAACAAAAAGAAAGACATAAAATAATCTTTAGAGAGAAAGGATGTGTTTATTAGGAGATTTTTCCCTGTCTGATATTCACAATACATAAGCAAAATTCTTGGCTTTGCCCTAAAATTGTGTACTAAACAAATGTTCATTGAATAAATCTAAATGGAGTGATAACCATTGTAAAAAATATTGTTAACATCAATGATATTACAACCACTAATCAAGTTCATGGATCATTGATATGGTATTTTATTTTTTGAAATACAGCAGGCTGATAACCATACTGTGAATCAATAGAATTATTAGGCAAATGCTTCTATAAAGCTATTATATATTAGCTAGACATTACATTATTTTGAGATATTAACTTTTTCCAAGGACTTGTGTAGGCATTGAAGAGATATAATGAAGAAGGTACAGGCTCTGTCTTTAAAGATTTTATATTATATAGAAAGGGACACAGAAAAATAAACACCTGAAATATTTATGATAATTTAACATATACACAAATATAATGAAAAGAAATAAAATATGATGAAGAGGAACTGGTACTAATTTAGCTGGGAAGGTAAAAAAAGGCATCTTTGATGACGGATATTTGAGATGAGACATGATGAGAAGGAAGCAGCCACATCGAGATCTAAAGAAAAGTTTTCGTACAGAAAGAAAAGCAAATGTAAAGGTCCTGATATGGTAAGAAACTTGGCATAGTCAAGGAACATTAAAGTGAAAGTCATGGGCCATCATTCATGCTTCCTTACCCCAGGACATAAACACCCATTCTTAAAGCTGCTGGGGGTTTGCTTGCAAAAGTTGAGTTGGAGATATATATTTGGCTTTCATCAGAAAATAAATGGTATATAAACTGAGACTGGATTGATGCTCGAACATGAAAATATGCATAGGAAAGAGGACAAAAGCCAGATAAATTTTTGAGTATACTGAGAAGTCTGGTAGAAGAAGAAGATTAAGAGGAAATTGAGAAGGAGTAACCAGAGAGGTAAGAGTAGCAGTATGCTGATAAATACTGACTTGCAGAGGGGTAGGTAGCTAATTTTTAAAATTCCTCTGGTGTAAATAATCCCACTGTAGCCTATTTAACCTAACAATGTGATGTTGCTTAATGCAGAGCTGGGAGAGATGTGCATTGTAGAGCATTCTACCACAGAGCTGAGATAGACCAAAATAACTTTAAGAGCACAGATAATAGCAAAATGTAGTAAAACAATGAGGAACAAATAAGCTTTTAGTATTTATTACTATTACTTATTTAGTATTTATTATATTATATATTATAATGGCTGTATTTAATAACTGGATTACAAAATTCATAAAAATTTTAAAAGTAGGTCTGATGAACCAGTATAAGCCAGCAGGCTAACTCTGGGTACGAGGCAAGCATGCTACTGATAGAATAACATCAGACACTGAGACAAAGTCACCAGTTCAAAACATTTGAGGGGGAGTAATAATGTTGAAAGAAACAGTGGAGGAAGTAGGATTGTGCAAAGGTGACAGTCAGATGGTTATCTGGACCTGACAAAATCACAGCCAGCCCATTGGGGAGTTCCAGAACAAAGGAATCCCCTGTTGGGGGAAATGGCTTGGTTATTGTACCACTGCCTTGCTTAGACATTGGCAGGGGACCATTTCAGACGATTGTGAGCTGAAAGAGGTAACAACTCGATAGTATCAGCTAACTTCACTCCTTGCGGTATCCAGCACTTTCTTGAAGGGGCACCAGAGCACCATGTCTCTGTGTCTGACCGTTATTTGAAGGTAGGACCCATCAACCACAATAAATCATGTTCTGCAATCCAGTGAGATGAGATTATGGAATTTACTACAAGATATTAGACATTGGCTACCTTCATAAAATGTTTTTGGCCTTACTTGAGAGAAAATATGAAGTAAGGAATAGAAGCTTTTTTCAAGTAATGAAACAGAGTGTACTCAAATTGAGATTCAAGTATTGAAACTGAAAGGCAAGGGATAGTAGAGAAATGTAAAGGACAGAAATGCTCCAAATATACTTGGAAATGTTCACAAGGAACTTAAATTAATAGATAATAGAAACTGCCTTTCAAAACTGTGAGCAAATGGACACTCTGTTCAAAGAAACAGTTGGGTCTGGAAATAGTTATTGTTTTCATTATATCTATCTTTTGAAAAAAAGCAAGAAAAAGCTAATGGTTTTTGTCAAAAACAAACAAACAAACAAAAAATAGGACCACACTGGTATATTCAGACACCTTGGAAACATTGGGGAAACAACATTTCTTCCAGTGATTCTATCATATTTTTGGTCAGAATTCTTGCACAGAACTTGAGGGTGTGGTGGCATTTGCATCAGACAAGGATTTCTACTATAGTGGCTGTTTGAGTAAAGTGAGGGACATTTTGGGAAAGCGGACAGAATCTTTTTAGTGAAGTAAGGGGATGTGTCTTCATTGGGATGTATTAACACATTTCTATCAAAAAGCTAACAAATAGTTGAGTCAATAGTAAAAACTACTATTCCGTTAGCAGATGCATGCATAGTTCTTGGTATCGACATACATGAAGTGCTTGTTCAATGCATATTGATGAAATTAAGTTAAGGCAAAACATGAAGATAAGATGGATATTCTATGCATAATCTAAAAATCCAGACTCTATTCTTTAAAAATAATTTTTCTTTTTCCTCAAACATGCAAAGTTTACTCCAGTATTTATTAATCCTGCTGCTGGAATGCCCTGCCTCAGGCGTTTGCATGTCTGCCTCCTCCACATTCCTGCCTCAGAGCAAATTTCACCTCCTCCTGGAGCTTTATGTAGATCACCAAATTGAACTATCCTCTCTGCTCCCCAGTCAAGTTCTAGCACATTTTCCCATAGCCACTTATTGGTTTGTGAAATTATGTTGTGCATTAACTTGTGTACTCATTTATTCTTATGAGAGAAAGGACCTTCTCTGTCTTAAACATTGCTTTTTCCCTAGCAACTGGAATAGAGCACAACTCATCAGAGGACCCAAATGAAGACACAAGTTACATCATATTTAATATACTTTCTGTATAGTGTAAGTTCATTAATATTTAGCTGACATTTAAAATCAGCTCCATAAACAGCTCATTCTTCTCATGTCCTCCAAGAACTGACTATAATTTTACTTCCCTAATGGCTTATCCTCTGATACAAACAATACTATCTCCATTTTCTCACCTCCCCCTCACTCTTCAACACACTGTAATGAGGCATAAACCTTAAGAACCACAGAACTTTTTTTGAGAAAACCTGACAATAACCCCTAATTATCTAATTTAATTGAATAATTTTAATGCTTGTCTTAGCATAGTTCCCCTACCTCAAGTTAATACTACAGATCGTACTTCTCTTGGAATTCTTTTTCATTGGCTTCCAGGACACTGCTTGATCATAATTTCTCCTCCTATATCCCAAAATATTAAATGCAGATCCATTTCTTGGGCAGTTTTCCCCTCTTTCCACTATTATATATCAATATTCATCCTGTTCATTTTTATTGTTTCACTTTCTTTTCAATCTAACTCCTTTCATAAATTATTCCTCATATCTCCTGCATTATATTTTCCTAAATGATTTTAGTAATCACTGAAATCCAGTTTTGCCTCCATCCTCTACAGAGTTATCAGAAGAATCTTTCTAAAACGGTAGCCATGCCCTATCTTAAAAAGTTTTATATAGTTCTCTTAATCAGATAATAAACGACTTGACAGCAGGAACTATATCTGATTTTGCTCTGTATCCCCTTCATGTAATTCACAGAGGGCATTCAATAAATGTTTACAGAAAAGAGAAGGGAAGGGAATGAAGAAGGGACAATTGTTCAGACAATGTCAAACTGAATATGAATAATTAATTTTCTCTTCCACTTGGGACAATGGATTAGAAAGAGAGCATTAAACAAAAGATATGGACTGATATCTTCAACTCATGATAAAATCTTACAAAAAATAAAAGAACCACTAAGAAAACTGTACTTCTGAGAGTTTGGATGCAATTAAATAAAAAAAAACTAATTTAAATATATACTCCTATACTTATTTACATGCATACATGCGTTACGTTTTCTATAAGAAGAAGCAAAGAAATTAGAAAGTACTCCCTTTCCCCCTCCTGCATTTGTTTTCAGTGAGGGCAGTTTCATCAAAATGAAAGAAATGGAAGAGGTAATCTCTGAAGGATAGCAGCGCCCTGGAGGGTAAAATAAAATAAAGGAGGAATTTATTATTTTAAATAAAAGATAATTAAACATATTTTACTGCTGTTGGGTAGGTTCCAATAGAAATGGAGAATGGAAATAAAAGAGGATATGATTTTTGCACATCGCTGTGTAATTCAACCAGCATTTGGTTAGAAACAATTTTCAAAATGCATATGAGGTCATCTATGAATGGACACTGATCCTTAGGAAGATAACACAAAGGTAGGCATTTACCTAATTGTTAATACCTACATATGTTTTTCAAGTTATCATGTTTAATCCCAGTTTGCATGTGTTTCCTGAAGAGGCCATGAGATATAAATATTAATCTATTGCGTTTATTTGAGAACAAATGTAGCCTCTTTACTCACATGTGAAAATCTATATGGAAAAATAATTTTAACGGATGGCAATTTCTTAATGAAAAAAAAAAACAATACTCTTTTCCTTTACTATCTTCTTATGTTTGTCAAAGGACAATTTTATTTGACCCCTTTTTATTTCAGTTAACATGTTCAATATTTTTAAAGTTTTACAGGGATTTTATACAAAGTTCATTAAACTGTTTTCTTAAGTGTTTTAAATAAAGATTATGTAAAAAAAAGAATAAATAATTAGTAAAAATTGGCTTCATGGTAGCAGACACATATATGAATAAAAAAGGAGAACGTTTTCTACTTAAAGTTGAAAGTAAAACAAAAAGATGCTAACACAGTTCCATGGCATTCACAGTTCTATTTAACATCATCATGATATTTTTAAATTATAACAAGGCACTAATGAAGTAGAATTCTAAAAATCTAAAACACAAGGTTTAATGTATTGTTCCTAGATACAAACTCATAATCAGAGCCAAGGAACATTTACTCATATTTGACAGAAGAATTCAAAATGTTAATTTCTTTGAGTGAAATAAATTGTTTATTGTTATTGAAATGCAAGAAGTAATGCCTATTTTAATTTCTTATAAAATCTACAGAAATGATAATGGAATAAAATCAGTCTATGTATACTGTGCTATTCATTTTCAGTTGAACATGGAAATTATGGATTATATCACAAATATAAATGTTTTTGGGTCTCATTTTTTTGTGAATTTAAACTATTACTCTATATCAATTGGTGTCCCTATGTGTATTTAGACATTCTAAGTAAATCAATGTGGTATTTAAACACCATAAAGAGCAATAGAGCCCAAAGTTGTGTATTATAATCCCTTTCTTTTCTGCAAACAATGAGAATACTGCAGTGAGATGAATATGTCAGTAAAGATTGCTATTTCATATCTTTAGAGATACATTTTATAGTAAGATATAACAATAAGTAAGGCCAATGATACTTTGTTTGACTTTCAGTATGACTTTAGCTAGTGAACTTATTATTCAAAATGTAAAAAAAAATTTTGAAAATGTGATTGGAAATGATAGCAAATATATTCCAGTACCAATATTTATTTATTTTTAGAGAAAGATTACCACTTTACTTTACTGATTATTTGTCTTTACAAATGTTTAAATATTTGAGACATATGATGTCTAATTCTATGGTTTAAGATTTTGTTATGAATTGAAGAAGCAACTGAATCTAAATTGGTAGTTTAATTATGGTTAAATTAAACTAGTAAACGAAAGCAGTCTATTCCAATTCTCACCACTCAAATTATTCTATAGTGCTTCTCAATAGGTGTGCTGTGAAGAAGAGAGATGCAATTTGGAAATGAGTTCTGAATTTTATACTAAATTTCTAAAATATAAGTCATACAAAAATATTACTCACACAATAAAAACTACAGAAATTATGGTTCTCCATAATCTTGTTAGCTAGTGGCAAAAGGCAGAAATTACACTGAGTAGGCCATTCAGAGAACATTTTATAATAATGTTGATAATCTTAATGCATGGCTATATCATTTTAGCACAAAAGAAGTATTTTACAAAAGTTGGATTGCTAAAAACCCACTTCATTTTTATTTACATTATATGCATTTAAATGTGGTATATTTTGTAACACAATATCCTTTCTAATTTTCCTTTAGTTTGTGTACATATCTAATTGAATATTATAGTTTTGGTTTTGACCTTATTGATATTGGAATGGGCTACTGAGAGGGGTTTCAGCCCTCAGATTCAGATTACTAATTTTTCATTTCATCTCTTTCATGGATCAGATTATAACAGCTTCTTTAAATAAGATAATTTTTAAATTGCAAGTATTTGTATCTAGCGCATACCTCATCAAGCTGTAGCAACTGTTAGGCTGCCAAGATAGATAATTAAAGAAGGTAGGATTAGCCCTTGACTGGATAACTGAGGCTATTCACAAGCCTGCCATCCTTTATTCACCATGCTAACATATAGCTCATTAGAATGCAAAATTTCTTTTTATTTTCCTTCTCTTTTTAACAAGCAAATATTACCATTGAATAATAAAGACTAAAAAATTCAAAAGGTATAGGCCTCTTAAATTTTGAAAAAAAGAAAAGGTGCCGGAATTCAGTAGTGCTGTTATAAAAAATAACATACTTCAAGATAAATAGTATTTGAGTCAAAATAAGGAATACGTATTTTTTAAGAAATAGAGGTTTGTTTTTTTTGAAAAGTATATTCAATTGGATATTTTGGGCACACAATATTAGAAATTATAAGACAGGACTCACACATACCTTCCTTATTTTTTTTTGTCTCTAGATTACTTTATTTTATTTTATTTTTTTCTTTTCCATTGCATTAAAAAAATTTTTTTTTTTACTTTGTTTAATACTTGCATTTAATAGTTACTATGGAATATTCTGCAGCTATAAGAAGAAATGAAGTCATAAAGTATATGACAACTTGGATGATGACCCTTGAGGACATTATGTTGAGCGAAGCAAGCCAGACACAAAAGGACAAATACTGTATGAATGCGTTACTATAAACCAAACATATTGTGTAACATATTGTTTGATTAAAAAAAAATTTTATATGAATCGAGTACACTTAATTGAGAAATGTATATATTTATTCATTTGTGTTTACCTTCCTTATTTTAAAGATGAAGAAACTGTGTCATTTATGTCATGTGACCAAGAAAAAAAGTAGCCTCACTGGAATTTGAGAATAATTCTGTCTGATTCCAAAGCCTGTATTCTCCTTCATTTCACTTTAGAGTCCTTGTAAGTCGATGAATTTATGTTTTATTATGAATTATGGAGATATTGACATTTTGTTTGTTCCAACATGTCTTTCCCTGGATGAATTCTATTCATCATTATAGTCAAATCATTATATAGGATCTTCCTGCTTCAATTTTGAAACTATAATCTGGATATTTCAGAGCTACGGTTCACAAGCTTAATAATTATTTGTAACTTTCTTCTTATTTTGTAATCATATTACAATTCTTTGCCATTCTTTGCAGAGAACTCTTTTAAAGAAAAGTAATATTACTTTCTGACTTACAGCTGTGAAGAAACTGTGACATCTAGAGGTTAAGTGATTTGCTGAAAGTCAAATAAAAAGTTAATGGCAGAAGCAGAATTAAAATCCTCATTTCTTACTTGGCAATTTTCCTGTAGCAGATTTAGACACACAGAAAGCATGAGAAAGAAAGAAAGGTGGGAGGGGGAAAAAGAGGAAAGAAATATGTTAAAATCAGGACAACCAAAATAAAGTTGTCTGCCTTGAACATCACTAAAATTCAAATGTGTTTCTAGCATAATCTTTAAGAAAAAGAAAGATCACAATTCAAATGCACACACAGAAGTAAATTAATTGAAAATGCCAGGCATGCATCTTAATATAGAATTGCTTGAGGTTAGGGGTGCTGGGGAGAGAGAGTTTGAGAGTGATTGAAGTATATAATAAGGCTATTCAGGGTTTTGGAATAATAAAGTATATTTGAAGCACAATGTACTCCAGGGAATAAGGGACTCCATTTTTAAATGTTCTTACAGATTGAGTTGACTCAAGTTAGATCACAAGTGCTCTGATATTCAGAAAGCAAATAAGCACAACAGCTTTACTGCACTCTGAAATCTTATCTACATGATAGAACAAACTATCTTACATAGCTTGGAAACCTGGAGGCAGTTCACAGTGGTTTATTTAAATAATTTAAAACCTTTCAAACCAACCTGCTATTCTATCTTTACACTCATGTTACCATTTTATGTTTTAATAAGGTTTTCACTAAATTGTTGGATTAGCAGTTGTCATTGGGAGTTAAAGGGTTAGTAAGAAGAACAGAAAATTACTTCTATTTAGTTTAACACCAGAGAAATCTGTGGCTTTCTACATCTTCAAAAGATTATTCATATGGAATAATCTTAGTCTAGATAGTCTTCTCCAGCCAGGTCCTCAGAAGTAGAGTGTATGTAACATAAAAATCTGTGACATAAAAGGCTTCTAATGGAAGTTTTTCAAAATTTCAAACATCTGAATTTAAGAAGAAAGTTAAGAAAATAGAATTACTTTAAAAAAAACAGCAAGGATAACATATCTTTCAAGCAATTGAAGAACTTGACTTCTGCATCTTGCCTGGGAAATGTTCAAAACAAAGAACTAAAATGAAGATAAAAAGGAGGAAGACAAAAGGAAGAAGAGAAAGCAGCAGCAGGAGCAGTAGTGTAGCAGAAGCAGAAAAAAAGGGCTTTGAGTCTAAAAATTTGTGTCTATAATCCTGGTCCATTACTAATTGGCTTTGAGAATTTAGAAGAGAAACTTAGCTTCTTTGCACATTATTTTTGAATCCACTAGAAAAAAAATGTAAATTATGCCAATTTCATAATATTGTTATAACAGTTTTATAAAATAATGTGAAATTGCTTTGCAGATTTTTTAACTTGTAAATGAGCTGTAACAAACTCAGAGTGCTGTGGATACTTTATTCTAAAAATGGGCATATAATCATGTCTAGAATATTTTAGATACTTGATTTTCAAGTTACAGGCATGAATTTTCCAGAAGTTAGGTATTTCAGGTTTTTCTTTTTCACTTCTTAATAGATTTTGTCCAAAAACTACAAGCAAATTTGTTAATATTTGACAAAAATGATGACATTATAAAGTTGTCAATTAAGCCCACAGAAGATATTGAAAACCTTTACTTGACAGTTAAAAAGTAGAATACTTGGATAAATATGCTATAATAGACAAAGTTTCTAGTCCTGAACTTACTTTGCATTAACCAATAAAGACTTTTATATGTTTATCCTGAGTTAGAAAAGTTAAATATATATTGGTCTCTTAGTTAAACTTGGATATTCAGGGAAGAAATGCCATAGTTGTAAGAAATAAGAGTAATTAGAAGAGTTTTGCATATATTCCATCTGGTTCATATAGAATTAGCAATATAATGTGGGTGCACCTGGAACTTTGTGCACATTGCAAAAAGTTGGCAGTGATTGAAGTAGCAGGCTGTAGGACATGTGGCTTCAGTTCATGGAAACTCTCCGACTACACATAGACTGTGCATCCTGTGTACATGAATGTTATATTTTATGGAATGTGGCTGAATTATGTTTCTGCATAGTTGATGTCAACAGAAACTGAAAGTAAGAATCCTTTTCATGTAAATATAGTTGGACTGAGCTCTGCCCAAATGTCAGTGTACTTTCATTTCTCATGGAGAAATATAGAAGCCCCTGGGTAAAACAGCTGTTGCTTTGCAGAAGTTAGCAGACAGCTCTAGGCATTGGATATTAAAAAACAAACAAGCAAACAAAAAATCTTTTTGACAGAGAATACCTCTTTCATCAGTAGGTGAATTTGTAAGTCAAATATTTGAATTTATTTAAATAAGTAAAGTAGTAATTCCCTAAAAATTATAAAATTACACGGACTGTAAAATGTATTCCCAGTGCCCTCATTTTAATGCCACTTGAAATGTTGATAGAAAACCTGCTTATAAACCAAGGCAATAATAAGTTGCAAAACCAAATCACAAGTCACTGAGTTGCTAAGCTATTGAACATCTTCTGTTACATCTCCTTAATTTTCATTTCCTTGGGATGCAAAGGCAAATATTTGAATTCTGGGATTCAAAAGTAAATATTTTCTTCTATTGAAAATGGAAACAATAGGAGCAAGAGGCTATTGTTGGCATGGATCTGTAGATTTTAAAGTGTACATGGGAAGCGGCTGTGGCTCAATCAGTAGGGCTCCCATTTACCATATGGGAGGCCCCGGGTTCAGTTTCCGGGGCCTCTTGGTGAAGGCAAGCCCGCCCGCAGGGCGTGGTTAGCTGACCCAGCGAGCACAAGCAGCAAGGGGGGGATAAATGAATAAATAAATAAAATCTTAAAAAAAAAAAAAAAAAAAAAGTGTACAATACTGCTAATCAACTTGAGTACCATGTATAAGGGTACTTTATAATATACAGGTCATATAGGGATTCACATATTTAATTTTATGGGAATGTGAGTAAAGACATAAAACCTGATTTGATAAAAGTGATATTTTGATAAGATGATGTCAGAGCTATTTCTTCCTTAAATCCCAGTAATTGGTGAAAATATTAATGTTAATATATTTATATGCTGAAAACAAATATCCTTGAAAAAATTTTCTTAAAATAAATTTCTCCCCCAAATTTTCTTGTCATAACAATCTTCTTTTTAACTTAAAAACAAAACAAAACATAGTGTATTCATCACAAAACGAGAAAAATTAATGAATAACTCCAACAAAATATATGGCTTCCTTTATTTCTAAAGCAGTTCTAAGGCAAGTACCTAAGCATATCACACTTCAAAATGTATGACAGATTTTTCCTCCTGTTTTGAATCATCAGTAATTTTGTAAAGGTAAAAGTCAAAATAAATTAATTAAAATTTACTTAATTTAATATCCCCTGAGTTTAGGTTTGTCTGTTTAGCTTTTTAAAAATATCTGTGTGTTTATCAAATGCAATTATGTTTTTCAAGGTACAAGAGTTTCTGAAAAGTGACCCAATTAAGTGAGGATCCTGAGTTGTCCAGACAACAGGTTGACAGAAGTGAGCTTTCACTTTCTGCAACTGCAATGTTGCTACCCAAGCTTTGTTTCCTTAACACCCTTGTCTTCTATATCCCAGCACTGGGATATGGGAGCACCCATAGGTTCATTTGCACTTACTGCTACAGAGTCCTCAGGTGCATAGCAACTGTTTCTCCAGACTACTCCTGTAAACAGCTGGCACCCAAAGCTGCTCTGCTCAAGGACAAACTGCCTGTATATTCTCCAATTGGCAAAGTTGCTGTCCCTTAATTGCCATATAAAAAAGGAGCACACAGGGAAATGCTTCCTCCCTGCTGAATGGAATCCACACATCAGACAAAGGGTAACTGGCCCTCTCCCTGAAATAGAAAGACTTCAGGATTTCTAGGCCTGTGATTTTTCCCTTTCCCTCCAAATTCCTGTTCTTTAATCCATTCCAAAACACTGTATGACAGATGGTAGCCCTTAAGGGACCCACCTGTCCACAATAACTGTAACCTTTTTAAAAGAATCTCTAAATGTTTGTACTTCTTGAGAAAATGTAATGACACCTAATTGCCTTCTAAATCCCTGATGACATTAAAACCACAATAAAGTTATTCTGTGGGTTTAATTTATTTCATTTCATAAATGAGCATTTTTCTTTTAAATAAATATTTTAAACTTACAAATAACTTGAAAAGAAAGCCAATCATTTTCACCCTCTGTAGAAAGAAAGTCAATGCTAGGCAACACTCAGCTACCCCTTAAATTAAATACCAGACATATGACTAAATTTTATTGTGGCAATCAGAGGTCATAAACTCAAATACCTAAGAGTTCATGCAAGTAATGTCAATAGGAAAATTGGTAATTTGTGGCTATGAGGGGCCTGTACCCTGCCTGAGAGGGCTAGCCAAGACTTGCTTCTATCTAACCAGCGCTTACGTGAATTTTTGTTTTTGAGAAAACTCTGTCTTACTTTATTTTCAAACCCCCTGGGCCAAAAAAGCAGACAATACACAATAGCACATCTCCACATGCAAATTCTGACAGTTTATATGGCCTGCTAGAATATTTAGTGACCCCTGCAATAAGCAAAATTTAGTATATTATGCCTTTTAAACTAATTTCTATAGTGAATCAACAAGGTTCAACACTTTTAAAGGGTAATAAATAAAATGATTTGCATTCATTTTCTGTCATTCAAGACCAATGTTTTAACAGTAAACTATTTGATACTTTTACTGACCTATATGAAGTGTGCTAAGGAAACAGAACCATTTGTTATATTAGAGATTAAAGAGTCAAATGCCACAGGTTGTTAATTTTTGCACCGACACACAGAGTAGTTGAGTCATATTAAAAAAGAAATAAAAACTCATGCATTTTAATGTAAAATATATTTTCATGTATATCTACAGGAAAGCAGTCCATAAAAAAGAGAGAATAACTAAATATATAAACAGTAATAATAAATTATATTATATAAATCCCTTAAGAATGTTTTCTTAGCTTAAAACTGACAAGAGACAACTTTTGGAGAAATTCTATAAATAACTACATATTTTCAGTTATGTCTTTTATTTTGAGACATAAAAGATAATTTATGAGTTTAGCTTTCCCCTGATATATGCATATATCCTTATTGATTTGTGTTGTAGCTATTGAATCCAAGAATATATATTTTGGACAATAAATTCATATCACATAATCCCATAAACAAAATGTATATATTTTCGTATAAACATAAAGAATAATAGATTATTAATAAAAATGTGTTTGTGTTCAGTAAATTAGGTAATAAATTAATGCATCACTCTGTAGCATGTGTATTTTGAAATTATGGTTAAAAAGTGAAATTTTGCTGGTTTTAAGCAATTAAACTTTTACCCTTGTATCTTTCTGTGACTTCATAAACACTTGGTAAATTTTGTTTCCTGACAGCAAAAACTTACTTGAATCTGTAACACTTAATCTGTGCTTTGTTCTATTTAATAGAAGATGGAGAGCTGAATGTATAGAAATAAAGTAAATTTCAGCTTAACTTGACTGATTTGATGGATGCAGTCAAGTCTCCAATTCCAGTTCAGTATTTGGATTTGACTTTTCAGTTCACTAAACCCAGCTGGCAAATCAATAGAAATTATCCATAATTTGTCAGCATTTGATAAATGACTTATTGCCTGTGTGTTGCCACTGATCTTTATGCTATCTTTGTCTGCCTAGGTCAGCACATTTCTTAATGTTCTAAGAACCTTAAAAAATCAGTACAATAAAAATCATGTACTTAAGACATTAACCCAGTTTTATTCCATCAAATGTGCTTAAATTGAAAATAGTACATTTTTTATTATAGAAATACTTTAATGCATTATGTAATTTAATAGATTATTGTTTGACTGTGTGATAATCTAGAATAAACAATAATGTTGAACTTGTAGGAAACATGTAATCATGAAAAATATGTGACAATAGAATTCATTCATTCATTCACTCATTCATATATTTTTTCAGATATAATTAAGTACTTATCAAGCACTAGGTGTTTTTTTTCCTTTGGAATATCTTATTTTTTTAAATTTTATTCATAACTGGCTGAGCTGTTTAGCTCAATCACCTAATACAGATGTTTAATGATGTAATGAGCAAAGTCTCATAGTTCTATCACTATTATTTATTGATTCAATTCTAAAAAGGAAAAACCCTATTGTAATAGCACAGCCGTACCCATTAATCCTATTGTCATTAGAGAAGAGGCAAGGGAAAAATGTCTTGATTGACTGCCTTAGCCTGGGCTTCCTAAAAACAAACTGTGTGAAGACAAAGTTTACATGACAAAATTTTATTAGAAAGGAAAAGTCCCTAGGAAAATAGATTGGGGGAAAAAATTGAAAGAAAGGTGGGGAAGAACAAATAACCCATGGTGTGTTAGCTGGTTGGTCACAGCTTCTCAATAAACACCTCTACTTTCTCATCCATTGCCATGTCTCTAGGCATGTATTATGGAACCATTTAGTCGCTGGACAGTTCTTTCATTCCTTTCTGTCTTCTTCAAGGTCACCTGAGAGGCATCATCTCTCTGGCACTTCTGTGTTGTGTTGTGCAACCCTTCCAGGCTCCTTCTGAAGAAGCCAGAAGCAGCTTCTGTGTGTGCAGTCTGGGCAGAGGAAGGGCAGAGCAGTCTCCCTCGTCAGTTGGCACTACACATGAGGCCCTCCAATTCTGTGTTAGCTGCAGCAACACAGAAAGGAGCTGTGACTTTCCAGCTATGGGAATGGCATGAGTGATCGGAAGGACTGTTCTGGACTAGAAACAAGACAGCTGGTCAAGGCCTACAGGGGTGGGAGGTAAGCATATTTGTAATGAAGCCTGAACTGGTCTGGTATACTTATACAAGTTAATCCATCACCATTTTAAGCAAAGCCATCAATGCATATCACTTTAAAATTTGAAGCACATGTCATTATAATTAATTTCAAAGGGAAAAAAATGGTGTGAGAAAGGAGTTGGCTAATACTTAGGACAGGAGGAAAGAAAAAACAAAAATGAAGGTATCAGGTAACTTTCACTTGTGGTCAGAGTGAACATATTTTTTAGTGTAGGGCACTGAAATTTATCTTCTCTTTGCAAATCTGGGCAATGGTAATATACTTAGGTCTATGATTCATAATACTCTGAGTCTATCTATCTATGCTTTATTTTCTTTCTTACTGGTTCAAGAAATAGGCTTCTTTCCCTTTGGGGACCACTTCCTTCTCTTTTTGTTCTAATTTCCTTTTCCTTATGCCATCTCAAAAAAATTAGAATGAAATAATATAAAGCAGGCACAGTTTCATAGTTCATTTTATTCTGCTATCCCCCATATGAACATACCTCTTTAAAAATCCTATAACTCTATTGCTTTGTTGTTTTACATATTTAACTTTTTCTTTGTTATAGCACACTCTTGGAAAATGCAAAAAATATAATTGTGCAGCTCAATGAATTATCACAAATCAAATACACATTATAGCTATAAACTATGACAAGAAATGGAATTCCAGAAATCCCCAGATATGCCCCCTCAATCATAAACGCTTTTTTCACCCTAAAGAAATAAGAGAATAAAATAAAGGCATAATTATACAATCATAAAGTACAATAAAGATATTACCCACAATTCTAGTTTCTAGCACCATGGATTAGTTTTGTCAGATTATGTCTTTATAGTCATATAATCACTCAGTTTGTACTCCTTGTGACTTTCATTGCATAAGATTATGTTTGTTGGACTTATCGATGTTTTTGCATGTATAGATCATACATATATAGTAGTCTGTATTATATATAAATAATATTTCATTGCATGAAAATATCATTATTTAAATACCCATTTATTGTTGACAGATTTTCATTTGTTACCAGTTTACAACTAGTTGAAGAACGCGATTATGAAGAATCTGTACATGTCTTTTGGTACATATACAACTGCAGTTCTGTTGGGTTTATCCCCAAGAGAGGAATTACTGGGCAACAGGATATGTATATTTTTAAATTCTGTAGAACATTCTAAATAGTTTTCCATATATTTGTATTAATTTATACTCTCACCAGCAGTTTATGAGCATTTCTACTGCTCTTATCAATACTTGATAAGTATTGATCTTATCAAAAGATCTTCAATCTTTTTGTTGGTCATTCTGCTGCATGTATTGTGGTACACATAGAGTGATTCACAGTATGGTTTGAGCATCTTTGAGTAAGTTTATTCTTTCTCCATTATTCTACTGGGCTGTCTGTCTTTTTCTTATTGAAATTTTATGGTTTATTTAATCTGAATAAATGTTCTTTGTCAAATATGCAATTATATTGTCCCACATGTTGGATTGCCTTTTCACTCTTTTAATGCTAACTTTCAATATCAGAGTTCAATGTATTAGTGTTTTCCTTTATGGTAAGTAATTGTTATGTACTGTTAAAGAAATATTTTCATATCCAGGGTTATGAAGATATTCTCTTTTAGAAGCTGAATGATTATAACTTTCACATTTAGATCTGAAATCCACTTAGAAATGACTGGTTGGAAGTAAGTTTGGAATAAAAATTCAATTTTTTAGAGCTTTATTGAGGTAAAATTCATGTAAAATAAATTATGCATGTTTGATCTACATATTTTAATGAGTTTTGATATTTGTACACACCTGGGAAATAATCACCACAAGCAAGGTAATAAATACAATCACTATCCCAAAATTTTCCTCATGCACTTTTGTACTCCATGCACTTTGCCGTCCCCAGACAACTGCTGATCTCCTTATATCACAATACATTAGTTCATAATTTATAGAATTTCATATAAATGAAGCTAAATAATATGTGGTCTTGTTTTCCAGTCACCATTCACTCAACTTAATCAGTTTGAAATTCAGCTATGTTGCATATATCAATTTTTTGTTGTTGCTTTTCCTGTTCCTTCTGTTGTCAAATGTTTATAACTGTTTATCCATTCACCTTTTGATGAATATTTGGGGCTATTAACTGCCAAAGCTCGCCATAAACATTCATGTATAAGTCTTTGTGCAGACAGTGCAGACATATATTTTCATTTCTTTCATATAAATATCTTTGGATAGAATTAGTGAGTCATAAACCAGGTGTATGTTTAAATTTTTAAGAAACTGGTAAGCTGTTTTCCAAAGTGATTGCAGAATTTTACATTTCCACAGGCAGTGTAAGATAATTGCAATTGCTTTATGCAGTTATTCTGGCACCATTTATTGAAAAGATTATCCTTTATCCATTGGATTAACTTTGTCAACAATCAGCTGAATGTACATATCTGAATCTATTTCTGGACTTTCTATTCGGTTTCATTTTTCTAAATCTCTTTATGTCAATACCACACTGCCTTGGTTGCTTTATAATACATCTTAAAATAAGGTTGCAATATCCTCTAACTTTGTTCTTCTTTTGGCTGTTCTAGAACCTTTATATTTTCAGATAAACTTTAGAATCAGATTGCTACTCTCTACAAAAAAGCCTGCTGAGATATTGATAAGGATTTTAATCAATTTGAGGAGAATTTATATGATCATAATATTGAATCTTCTAAGCCATGTGCATTGCATTATTTATTTAAGTCTTCTTTAATTTCTATCAAAAGTTTAGCTCTCTCAGCAATTTACTAATGTCTTTAATTTCTCTCAGCAATAATTTATTTAGGATTAAGTGTAAAATTCTTGTGAAGTTTTTAATCAAATTTATCCTAAAGTATTTCATTTTATGATGCAGTAGTACATAGTATGTTTATTTCAATTTCCTATTATTCATTGTTCTAATCCAGAAATACAATTGATATTTATAAAGCTGTTATAATCTGCCAATTTATTAGCTTGATTAACTTTTTTGTAGATTAGTAGTTTTTATATACAGACAGTTGTCTTTTTTAAATAAACATAATTTTATTTCTTCCTCTTTAGCCTGTAAGACATTTATTTTTTTAATGTCATATTGCACTTTGGCTAGAAATTTCAGTAAAATGGTAAAGAGAAGCAGTAGAAAGTTTTCCTTTTCTTGTCCCTGATCTTAGGGAGAAAGCGTTTAGTCTAGATTTTTGCAGGTGTGTATTGTTGTTGCCTCATCCTTACCAGAATATATCACTGGAATGATAGAAGTTCTGAGTGAGAGATGCTTTCCATTACCAAAACTATGCATTCTGGATGAGTTGCCAATCTTCGTTTCATCCTGTTTAATTGCTTATGCTAGATGGGAATGTTTAGAATTACCTAAACTCACTAAATTAGTTCATTTAAACCATTAAAGGATTTCTAGCAACAAGGAATTTCCAATTTAATTAAGGCTATTTTAGATACACGTATATTCATACTCACAAATTCCTTATCTAGTAGTTCAACATGGCCTGGGAGAAAAGCTGGTGGATCCTGGAGGTTCAGTGTACACTCACTATGCAGGACAGAATACTGTGTTGCTTCCAGTGGTGTCAGCTGTGCCTGATATGATGTTAACAATGCAAGATGTGCAACAAGCTTAAAGAGATTGGTATTCTGTGACTAATGTGGCTAACATTTTCTTTTCAAAACCTATCTCAAAAGAAAGCCAATGCCAATTTGCATTCATGTGGGACAGACTCCAATTCAGGTTTATTGTTCTCCCACAGGGATTTAAATTCCCATACTTATTGCTACAATCCAGAAAGAAAAGACTTAGATTTGATTTATTATGCATTATATTGATATCTAAACTCAAGTGACAAAGGCTTGGTAATCACATGATCACCAAAGGATGGCTGATTAATGTGACCGAAGTACAGAGTCCAGCACAAACAGTAAAATCTTTACGTTATGAATCAGATTGGAGTAACTAGAGAAATTTTACATTATTGAATACTCTCTATTTCTCTGTTGAAAGTTCCCATCTTTGCATGTATGTTATCTCTTTTTCCACTAGAAGCTTTAGCATATTACTCATAGTTATTTTAAATTTACTGTTTGATGATGCTAATATACAGGTCTACTATGAGTGTGATTCTGTTATTATTGGCGGTGCTTTTGTATGTGTGTATGCCTGTGTGTTCCCGTGCGTGTGTCATAATTGTTTACTGTATGCCAAACATCAGGTTTAGAACAGCAAAGGCTGTTAATTTTAATTTTCTTGTTTAAGACTCAGAGTGTCCAGAAACTGTGGATTGATATATTTTATCAGTTTGGGTTGTCTCATCAAATATTGAGTTCTGTTTTTTTTTTTTCTCTCATTGACTCTTCAGATTTGCTTTTGCCCTTTTCCTCCTTCCTTCTGGACTCCAATTATACATTTTAGATAGAGTTTTTCCACTGCATCTGCTATGATCATTTTTTCCTATAATACTCTGTAGTGGACTGCCTTGGAGCAAAAGGCAGATATGCTTACTGCCTATCAAAAAAAATGGGAATCCTAAGCCAGGATTTCACTGTCTTAATGCACCTTACTTTGTGTAAGGGTTAGATATCATCTACCCTTCTTTACCTTGTCTTGTGAGAATTGGCTATTCAAGGGCTAGTGCAAATGCTGATACTCTGGCTACTGTTACTGCTGTCAGTAATAAACTGTCTTTAACCTCACACCCAGGAATATTGTTTCCTCTGCCAGCATCCATGAAACTGTGATAGGATAACTTTTTGGCATTCAAATAAGATAAAACCTCCAACACTTTAAAGTTATTGACAGTAGGGTAGAGGAATAATTTTTAAGCATTGTATTCCTGGAAAAACTATAAGTAATAAAATAAAACTAATAAAAGGAAAAGAGAGAAAGTAAAAGTAGAGAGATGACTACTTAGAAAACTAATATTAGATTAGAATCCAATGATAAATTTAAAGCTAAAATAACTGAATAGTAGAAATATAATTAAATAAAAAGTTAACTAACAGCTTTGTGTAAAGGTAATAATATAGATTCCATAACAAATAAAGAAAAAGAATCCCTTCCATAACAACTTTTAAGAAACAAAGGAACAGATGTCTTAGTGAAAGCCACAAAGCAAAAATAACATAATACAATGTTGTGACAGAGCTGAGATTAAAAATAATAACTCAATAAAATAAATTTGATCAACATATCTATTAAAAGTAAAATTTTTTAGATTAATTATGAATGCAAAATCACAATCTACAATCACCCTAGTAGTCTATCTAAATTGAAGTAATTTAGAAAAGCTAAAAAAAATAATAATAAGGTTAAAACTGGTAAGTGGAAACAAACAAAGAAAAAGCAGTAGCTGGGATCTTAATATCTGATAAGATAGAATTTCATCCCTCATTATTAATTCAGACTAAAGGAACAATTTTTAATATTAAGAGTCCAATTCACAATGAAAATAAAACAATTATGATTATATATATATATGAAAAAATCATTTTCATAAACCTGAGAATTCAGGAGAGCCAAAAGAAAGAGATCAGAAGATATTGACAGGAAGAGACTAAGCACTCCTCTTACAGTCCAACACACTTCAGATGCAGATATAAATAAGGATATCGAAGTACTATAAAGTATATCTTTGGGATTTAAATCAAACTTTGTGCTCTGATAATAGAGAATAAAAAATATTAAAAAATACACATGGAACATTCATGCAATAATCACATTATATGATGCTAGAAAGGAAGCCTCAATTAGTTTCATAAATTATAAGTAATTTTAGAAGGTAATATTTCTTTAACGCAACTTTCTTTACCGTAGTTCAATAGAAGCAATTCATTGATTTCAATTCAATAGAATTGCAATTCAATAGAAGCAATGAAGCAATGAATAAGCAGGCAAACAAGCAGAGAGGACTACCTCTTACATACTGAAAAAACAACTTTGAGTCAAAGAAGTAAAAATAAAATCCCCAAAATTTCTATGATAAGGAAAACATTATATCTCAAAATCTAAGGTGTGCATTAAAGTGCTAATCATTAAAAAATCAACATACATAAGATTTGTAATGGATTATGGTAATTTTGTAAAGTAGATTAGCTTGTGTCAACAAACATTTTAGTAGACAGCTATTATAAACTCTGGACAAAATATAAAAACCTACTATGTGATAGCAGTGGAAATAGACCAGAATAGTAAACAAACAAGTGATAAAGAAAATCTGCAAATACAAAGTTAGTTCTTAAGCCATTTTTTAAAAAGCAAGATATCTATTCAGATTACTACAAGTAATTTTCTCAGAGAAATTATGGAAAGCATAAATAAATGAAAAGATAAATCATGATCAGAGACCACAGGCTCAATGTTTATAAGATAATTCTACCATAATTTATTTCTAGTTTCATGGATTTCCTACTAAAATTGCAACAATTTTTTTTCTTTGAAAAACTGATCCCAAAATTTATATGGAATGGCAAATAACCTGCAAAGTAAAAACAGCAAAATTCTAAGCCATACATTGATTGATTTCAAAACTTGAGATAGCAATTAAGATAGTTTGCCATTGGAATATGTATAAATAAGTAAATCAAGGGAACATAATTGAATCCCCAGAAATAGAACAATACAATATATGGGGGTGCGGTGGTGTGTGGAGAAGTGGAGAGTGCAGTGAGAAGGGGTGGAAGGCAGAATAAGAAGAAAAGCTAACCACCGTATCACTTTTTCCCATCTCTCCACTCCTCCTTCCAATATCCAGCCCCCTTACATGTGAGTCAGGGCTGAATTAGGAAGAAGGTAGGCATTTAAAACATATGCAAAATTCAAATTTGAATTTACACTTATCCAAGTTTTTAAATAGTAAAAGTAAGAGCCTTCTTTTAGCAAAGAGCATGGAAAGCTATAAAGTCTGCCTGAAATGTGAGTGAGAAAATGAGAGGAAATAGTCAATGGAGTGTGATTAAAGGTAATGGAGGCAAGGCTCTGTCCTTAGGGATTCAGATAGGGCCTTGTCCCCAGGGCAATTTCAAAAGTAAAATAATATGATCAGTGAAGAAAATTTAACATTTTTACAATGTGAATATTATAGGATGGGCCAGTCATCAGTATTCTACATTGAGTTTCAAGATTTAAACCTTGCATTCATTATAATTACAAAAAACTGCCATTTAGGTATGGCCTTGGTTAGAAAATTCAAATTTATCAATAATTAGTTTTTATGCAGACATGGGATATTTTATGAGTGTCATATTAATAAATGGCATTAAAAATTTCTTGATTTTTAATCACTTAGGCAGCTATCAGGAAGCAGTCTCATTATATAATGATTTTTTTTTCCCATAGAGCTTGATATTACTGTTTTTAAATTTTGCAACAGACATTTTTGGAGTGATTCTTCCCTGTTTTATCTGAGGAGTGGCTGCCCTTTGGGGATAAAGCCATATGGCTAACAACATGTCACATAACTCTGGAAAGCATCAGGCTACATTATTTAGATGCTTGGAACAGAATTGTTGCAGTGCAATCACTCTTAGGGGGAATTCTTCTCTAAGAAAATGCTTAGTCTCCAATGAATATTTATACCTCAATTTCACTCTGATCTCAACAGAAGTGATGTTTCAATCATATTCTGAAGAAGCAGAGGAGATTTGATGCCTATCAAATCCTTTTGAGAAATAAACTACTGACCTAAACCACTACATAAATGCATTAAATTATCATGGCCATTTACAAAGAAATATATAAATAAATTATCCTGAATAAAGTGACAGTAGCATGTTTGAATTTGTTTCCTCCAGGCTGATGAATTCAACTTTATTCTAATAAATCACTTCCTCAAACAAATATTTACTAAAGCAAGTGTTAGGAAAAGTATTAAAATATTTATATTACAGAATGTTTAGCAATAATAGAGCAAGATTATATACCACGTATTAGCCACAGTTAGATGGAAAAAAAAGGAATCGTTTGCAAATTTTCTTTTGGGGTATATTTAAATAAAATATGACAATAGAATCTATGAGTTATGGCACATATACATGGTTTTCTATTTGTACGGTTAGAAGCTGGGAATATTATTGTACTCCCCAAACTCTCAACACAAAGTTCAAGAGCTTATTTGAAAACTCACTAAAGTTTTCCTATTCTCACCTGCTTCACTGAAGCTCAGAGAAAGCAGACTTTTACTTTGTCTGTTTTCTGCCTTAAACTACTCTGCTGAATCAAATACTGTAATGTTTTGAAAGGGTTAGAATCATTTCAGATCAGTCAAGTACATACAGAGCAGAATGCCCTCAAAAACTAGTCACACTCAAACTTTAAAATTGATGCATCCTTATATGATTGCCATACAACTTCCATTTCCTTTCTGAGATTTATAATCTACGCCATTTAATTCACTGGATATTTCAAAATATACACTTCACTGGTCTTCAACTATCATCTCCATACAGTATCAGTTTTGCACGAAAATAAAATCATGATAAAGTATATTTATTTAGATTTTGCAAATGAGCACATTAATTTGAGCCATAGTTGCCAGATGTATGACATTGTTTACATATAGCTTTAATTTTGGATGTTTTTAGTATCTAGGATGTCTCTGGTGTTGCCAATTTGAAATGCCCACGGGCATAACCACTTCTCTTTCAATTCTACACCATCATAATGCTTAATTTAGTAGTGGCATCCAATTTGTTCTCTGAGCATGAATATTTTAATTATGTAAAATATAAATAGAGAGTGCTTTGTATTAGAAATTCTTCCTCTCTGAAAAGCCAACAAATATAAATATTATTATTTTCTCTCTTTTCATCCACCTTGATTTTTGGTTCTTAGAGAATAATTTAAAATGATGGTCTCATTCACCTGGAATTACACGTTATCAAAATCAAAAATTTTATAATCTTAGTATCTGAACCTGCTTCTAAAATATATTATATTATTGTAACACTTTTTAAATTAGAACAGTTGTAGGTTTACAAAAAACATCATACATAAAATACAGAATTGTACATGTGTTACAATTCATGAAAGAAATTTTTATAATTGTGTTATTAACTATAGACCATTGTTTACTAATTGGGGTTCACTGTGTTCATGTATAGTCCTTTGTTATCTGTTGTTTTTAATTTTTATTTCAGAATATATACAACCTAAAATGTCCCCTTGTAACTATACCCTAAAATATAATTCATTGCTGTTAATTACATTCACACTGTTGTGCTACCATCACCACCATCTATTTTCAAAACTTTTCCATCAACCCAAATAGAAATTGTAAAACTTATGAAATTTTTGCGCCAATTCCCCATTCCCTGCCCCCTCACCAGCCCAGGTAACCTACATTCTAGTTTCATATCTATGAATTTGCTTATCCAAATTATTGCATATCAGTGAGATCATACAATATTTTTCCTTCTGTATCTGGTTATTTCACTCCACTTTTCAAGGTTCAGCCATATTGTCACATGTATCAGAAGTTCATTCTTTTTATGGCTAAGTATTATTCTATTGTATGTAAATAACACATTTTGTTTATCCATTCTTCAGTTGATGGACACTTGGGTTGCTTCCATGTTTTAGCAATTTTGAGTAATGTCATTATGAACATCAGCATGCAAATATCTGTTCAAGTGCTTGCTTTCAAGTCTTTAGGGTATATACCTAGAAGTAGAATTGTTGGATTATATGGTAATTCTATACTACATTCCTGAGGAATCACCAGTGTCTTCCACAGAGGCTACATCATTTTACATTCCCACCTGTAATTAATGGGTGTCCCTATTTCTTCACATACTCTCCAACATTTGTAATTTTCCATTTTCTAATAGTAGCCTTTCTATTGGGTGTGAAATTTTGTTTCATTTTAGTTTTGATTTACATTTCCCTAAAATCTAATGATGCTGAGAATTTTTCATGTGCTTTATGACCATTTGCATATCTTCTTTGGAGATATGTATATTCAAGTCTTTTGCCCATTTTTAAAATTGGATTGTTTGTCTTTTTGTTGTTGAGTTGTAGGATTTCTTTATGTATTCTGGGTATTAAACCCTTATTGGATATGTGGTTTCAAATATTTTCTCCCATTGTGTAATTTGTGTTTTTACTTTATTAACATAATCCTTTGATGCAGAAGAGGTGTTTTTTTGTTTTTTTGTTTTTAATTTTGATGAAGTCCCGTTTATCTATTTTTTTTTCTCTTGTTGTTAGTGCTTTAGGTGTAAATTCTAAGGAAACCATTGCCTAACATAAGGTCCTGAAGATGTGTCCCTATTGTTTCTTCTAGGAGTTTTAGAGTTCTGGATCTTATATTCGTCTTTGATCCATTTTGAGTAGCTTTTTCTATATGGTATGTGGGAGGTCTGTGCCTTCATTCTTTTGCCTAAGGACATCCAGTTTTTCCTGCACCATTTGTTGAAGAAAGTTTACTTCCCCAATTTGGCACCCTTGTCAAAAATCAGTTGGCCATAAATGTGAAAGTTGATTTCTGAACTCTCAATTTGATTCCATTGGTCTATATGTCTGCCTTTGTGTTAGTAACATGTTTTGATTACTGTGGAATTGTAATAAGTTTTTGTTTTTTTTTCTTTCTTCTTCTTCTTTTATTTAAGCAGAGAGACAAACAGAAAGGCTTGTTTCATTGAATGACTGATCAATATAATTGTGAAAGCCATTATGTACAAAGAAGAGAAGGGGTACTTTATTCCCTGGTTCTTCCTCATTTGACAGAGTCTTGATAATCTCTTCCTTTTGGACTGAACTTGCTGCTCATGGTGATTGCATTCCTCTTTGGTCTTGAGCCTGTGGCCCTCAGCCTGGTCAGCCCTGAACTTCTCGCAGGCCTTGTCTGCCTTCAGCTTGTGGATGTGTTCCATGAGAATCCACTTGTTCTTGATCACATTCTTTTCGCCTTCAGGTACATTTGTGATACATGTGATGGTCAATCTTCTTCGATTCACTGTATCTTCTGAGCAACCAAGGCAGAATTCTCATCCTCCTTATCCAGGTTACCATCTCAGGCATTTGAGCATTGGTGGTACCATTTCACTTATCTATGCCCATATGCCTGCCTTTCTGGAAGGCCAAAGTATTTTACCAGGATTGACCCTGGGCACCAACAGTCACAGACTTGTGGATGATCAGCCTATCTTTGATGAGCTTCTAAAACTACTGAAGGGAGGTGGCAATGGCAATTTCATTGGTCTCACTGTGGTCAAACCAAATCTTCTTGCTACAGTGGAGGAAGCTGGAGGTGAGCCTCTTCTGAAACGTGAACATAGTCATGGCAGTGGCAGCAGCACAGAAAGGGTGTGATAAGTTTTAAGATCAGGAAGTATGAGTCCTCCAACTTCATCCTCCTTTCTCAAGATGGCTTTGGCTATTTGGGGTTACTTACCCTAAGATATAAACTTGATGACTGAATTTTCCATTTCTGCAAAGAATACTGCTAAAATTTTATGGGGATCACATTGTATCTGTAAATCACTTTGGGAAGAATTGACATCTTAACACTATTAAGTCTTCCAATACATGTCCTTCCATTTAGTTAGGTCTTCTTTGATTTATTTTAGCAATGTTTTTTAGTTTTTGTGTTAAGTCCTTTACAACCTTGGTTCGATTTACAGGCATACCTCATTTTATTGTGCTTTTCTTTATTGCACTTTGTAGATATTGTGTTTATACAAATTGTAGGTTTGTGGCAACCCTGTGTTGAGCAAGTCTATTGGTGCCATTTTTCCAACAGCATATGCTCATTCGTGTCTTTATGCCACAACTTAATTAAGGTATATACATTGCTATTTTAAACTTAACATTTTTATACATTTAATAGCCTGCGATATACTGTACACATAACTATTATATGCACTGGGAAACAAAAAAATTATTACTCACTTTTTTGTGATATTCACTTTATGGTCTGAAACTGAACCCACAATATCCCCAGGTATACCTATACGCTTTGGTATTCTATTCTTTTAGTTGCTGTTGTAAATAGAATTTTTTTTCTTGATTTCTTCTTCAGATTGTTCAATACTAGTGTATAGAAAAGAAACATTACTAATTTTTGTATGTTGATCTTATACACTACCACTTCACTGAATTCATGTATTAGTTCCAATAGTTTTGTTGTGAATTTTTTTGTGTGAAATATTCAGGATTTTCTATATATAAGGTCATGTCATCCACAAATAGGGAGTGTTTTACCTCTTCCTTTCCAATTTGGATGGCTTTTATTTCTTTTTATTGCTCTACTTAGAACTTCCAGTGAAATACTAAATAACAATGGTGATGATGGGCATCCTTGTCTTGTTCCTGATCTTAGGGGAAAAGCTTTCACTCTATCACCATTGAATATGATGTTAGCTGTAGCCCTCATATTTCTCATATTAGCCCTCTATCATGTTGAGGATGTTTCCTTCTATTGCTAGTTTTTAAAGTGTCTTTATCAAGGAAGCATAATGGATTTTGTCAAATTCCTTTTCTGCATCAATTGAGATGATGATGTATTTTTTTCCTTTCTTCTGGTAATAGAGTTTATTACATTAATTTATTTTCTTATGTTAGATCACCCCTGTATACCTGCAATTAATCCCACTTGATCATTGTGTATAATTTCTTTGATGTGCTTTAAATTTGGATACTAGTATTTTGTTGAGTGTTTTTGCATCTATATTCATAAAAGATAATTTTATTTTCTTGTGGTATCTTTATCTGGCTTTAGCATGAGGGAATTGTTGGCCTTGTAGAATGCGCTGGGAGTATTCCCTCTTCTTTAAGCTTTTGGAAGAGTTTGATTGTGATTGATATTAATTTTTCTTGGAATACAGGTAAATTCCCCTGTGAAGCTAACTAGTCTTGGATTTTTCTGTGTTGGGTAATTTTTGATGACTGATTCAATCTCTTTACTATTAATTGCTTTGTTGAGATCTTCTATTTTTTCTTGAGTCAGTGTAGATAGTTTTTTATTGCTAGGAGTTTTCCATTTCATCTAGGTTATCTAATTTGTTGGCATACAGCTGTTCATAGTATCCTTTTATAATCATTTTTATTTCTAAATTGTTTGTAGTACTGTCCCCTTTCATTTCTGATTTTAGTTATTTGTGTCTCCTCTCTCTTTTTTCCCTTTATCAATCTACCTAAAGATTTGTCAATTTTATTGATTTTTTTCAAAGAATCACCTTTTGGTTTTGTTGATTCTCTCTATTGTTTTCTATTTTATTCTCTATTTCTTATCTCCACTCCAATCTTTTTTTTTTTCCTTCTTCTTTTCACTTTGTATTTAGCTTGTTCTTTTTCTATACCTTAAAGGTTTGAGGCTGAATCATTGATGTGAGAAATTTCTTAATTTTTAAATGTAAACATTTAAAGCTATAAATTTCCTTCTCAGCACTGCCTTCGCTGTAGCTCATAAGTTTGATATGTTGAATTTTCATTTTCATGCAACTCAAGATATTTCCTAATTCTCCTTGTGATTTCTTCTTTGATCGATTTGTTATTTAAGAGTATGTTTTTTAAAAGATTTCCACATATTTGTAAATTTTCCATTTCTCCCTCTGTTATTGATTTCTAGCTTCATTCCATTATGGTCAGAGAAGATACATTGTATCATTTCAATTTTTAAAAAAATTTATTGATACTTGTTTTGTGACCTATCTTATGATTTAACCTGGAGAATGTTCCCTGTGAACTAGAGAAGAATGTAACTCTTAAAATTAAATGAAACAAACAAGGTAATAAGATAATAATATGACATAGAAAGGGATCTATGACATACTAAACATGAAAATTGCTATCTGGTTTATAATGAAGTTGACAATATGTTTTCATTTGCAGAGATTTCCAAGTAAAGGCTGAATTTGTTATACTTAGGACTAACAGCTACTCTGGGAGGTAATATTTATGATGTAGGAAAAAATTAGGAAAAATATAATTCGTACTTATATTTCTCTCAGTGTTCATTTTATGTAAGTATTTTAAAGCATATATTTTTATATTTGTTCTTATTTTAGGAGTATTTTGATAGTATTCTCCTTTTAATAAAGTGGTATCAACTTAAATTCTCCATTAAAGAAAGTCATTAGTGCTAGGATTTTATAGTAGACAAAGGGATTCTATATATAGTTGTCATGGGTTGAACTCTGCCCCCCAAAAGATGTGTTGAAGTCTAATAACCAGTTCCTCAGAAGGAGATCACTGGAGTAGGGTGGGCACTTAATCCAATATGTCTGGCGTCCTTATAACATGGGGCAAGGAGACAGCAGATGGACACAGGATGGGAGAACAACTTGAGAAAAGACAGACACAGAGAGAGAAGACAGCCATGCAAGAAAAGTACATCACTAGGAATTTAAGACAATAGCAAAGAAAAAAATCATTGAGTAGGAAATAAAGGCTGGCATAACCTTAATAAAATTATTAAAGACAATTTTTATTTTAATTGGATATGTGCTTTATTCCACCATTGAATTGTGAATGCATGAGATAAGAGGCTGTGCAATTGCTTATTTTTGCATTCTATGCAATATCTAAAAATAACTTTGCATATAACAGGTAAATTATATAATGTCAGAAGTGTACTTACGACAAAGCATGACTCAGTGATTGTATGATAGAGTTAAAAAGAAAGATTGGTTTAATCTAGAACATTTTCTTAAAGAATATGATACTTAAGTCATAATATAAATGAGAGAACAGTAAAAATAATCATATAGGTACAAAATTTTATGAAATTATAATAAAGCAAATGACATGTGAAACTGAATTTATAAATCATAATATTTGTGTACATAAGCAGTGAAAATCACCATAAACCTCCTTTTCATCACTAAGTCTTCTAGTCTATTTGTTGTTTGTGTTCATATTTTTGGTCTTCCTTATTTTTCCACTGAGCATAATTTCCTTGTTCAACTCTCTTCTTTTGCAATGGATACCATTTTTGTCCAACATAGAAGTTCAATTCTTTTGCAAGTGCACCCTTTCTCTCTTCATTCCCATCAGCATAAAAATATACTGCAATAATCCCATATTAAATATCAAAAATAACAATAAAAGAAAGAAAAATGCCTCACTAACTTCATCCCCTCCCCGCTCTATTATTGGTATTCTTCTGTATAGGAGAAGTCATTGGAGGAATTTATACCCCAAATGTCTCCATCTTCTCATCTTTCATTCCAACTTTCAGTCCAACCACACTTAGTTCCCCAGATCCAATAACCAATCACCCATGAGTTTGCCATATCAAATAGCAATTTTAAATCCTCATCATATTTTATCATTCAGCAATAGTTGAATCAGTTGATTAATCTCTCTACACTGGAACATTAATTTTGTTTGGTTTCAAATATATTTGCTATTATATTCCTCAGAACTTACTGGAGGCTCCAGCTCATTTTCCTTCACTGACTCTTTCTCCTTGGATATCTCATCTAGTCATTTAGTTTTAAAAAATGTTTTATAAGAAGATTCTCAAATTTCTCTCTCTCCACTTGCATGCTCTTCTGAGGTCCAGACATACATAGTAAAATATTTGTTCAGTATCCTCAATGTTGGTCTAGTTGGCATTTCTAACATAACATATCTAAACAGAACATTTAATTTCTCCTCTTCTCTCTATATATGCATGCATCTTCCTCTTTTATTCACTCCATCTCATTAAATGGCATCAGCATTCTTCCTTTTATATAGGCAAAAAATTAGGAATAATTCTTGACCCTTCTGATTTCCATTGAACTACTCAGCTGATCCATTGGGGATTTCTGTTGATTCTGCCTTTGTAGTAGACAAAATTTCAAGATGTTACCCATGATTCCTGTCTCCTGATGTTCATGCTCTGTGTAAAGCCTCCTCTTGAATACTGGAGGAAACTGTGGCTTGCTTTTAGCCAATAAAATATGGCAAAGATGAAGGGGATTTTACAGATTTAATTAAAGTTTCAATTATCAAAACTTTTTGAATTAATTAAAAAGCAGTTTATGCTTAGTGGGCCTGACTTAATCAGGTGGATGATCTTAAAAGAGGAGCTAGGCCTTTCCTGAGGTCGGAAAGATTCTCCCTTGTTAGCTTTGTAAAAGCAAGCTGCCATGTTGTGAGAGCACCTATGAAGAGGGTCACAGGGCAAGAAACTTGGGTGATCCCTAGGAGCTGAAAATAGCCTATGGAATATAGCCAGCAATTAAATGGGAACTTCCGTCTTACAACTGCTAGGAGTTTAAGTCTGCCAACAACTCTGGGGAACTAGGAAACTGCAGCCCTGGCCAATATCTTGAGGCCCTAGAGTAGAGGGCCCGGCTAAGCCATGCCCATACACTTCAACCAGAAACATTATAAGATTATAAATGTATGTTGTTTTAAGGCTCTGAATTTGTGGTAAATTAAGTCACAATAAAAAACTGACATTGCCTCCAAAATATATGTTGAGTGTGTCAACCTCTCACCTCCTCAAAAGCTACTGCTCTTGTCTGAATCCAATCTAACAACCTCTCTTACCTAGAGTACTGCTGTAGACTTAACTGATTCCTCCTTTTACTTCTTTGAGCTACAATCTTGATAAAATGATCAAAGTGATCATGTTCAAATATAAATCAAGTCATGTAAGAACATTCTTGTGGCTACCCTTCACACCCATAATCAAAAAGGAAATATTTCTCGTAGCCTGTAAAGTGCTATATTATCTGGCTCGAACCACCCTTTCCCAACCCATCTTCTCCCACATTCACCTTGTCTCACACCTTTCTTGGGATATCAGACTCCTTATTTAATATACCAAGTGTGCTTCTGCCTCACGGTTTTGTATTTGTTGTTCCTTTTGCCTTCAATACTCATTTCTTATACATTCCATGGGATCTTTTTCTTAAATTTTGATCAAATGCCACCAGAGAGAATCCTTCCCCAACTGCCCTAACATAAAGTCCTCTCCACAATCTACTCCTCTCTCTTTCTTTATCTAGTTTCTTTTTTCTTCACAGTATTTATTATTATCTGACATCATAGTTTTACACTGATTGATCGATTGATTCCTTGTGTCCTACATTGCCTTATTAAATCTACTAAGGCTCTAGGACATAATAAGATGAAATTAAATTTACAAAGATGACGTTTTTATAATTCCTTCATTTTTGGCTTACAAGATATTATCTCCAGGTGTCTCTTTTTTGTGGCATAGCTGAATTATACCCATTTTGAAGACCTAACAGATGCCACAATATTCTTTTAGTTTTTGTTATTACTCCAATAAGAAATTCTCTCTCTCTCTTTCTCTGTTTTGATTTCACTTAGAATTTTTCTCTACCTGTCTTTTAGGTAGATATTACAACATTCCACCCTGATAATATAATTGCGAAGCAAGCTTCATCATGTCACAGAACATATTAAAATTTTCTTGAGTATTTTAGTTTATAACTCAAAAGTACGTTTACAGTTTTTTAAGTAAGCTGTCTATACTGTGAGACTGAAATAGTCTTGAAGCATTTTGTACAGAAATAGATGAAGTATGAACTAAAAAAATGTTGAAAATTCCTTCCATGCAGAGAATGAAAACAGAGTCAATTCCATAGGTAAATGTTATAGATAAAAAGTAGCAGTTTTTATGGGAGAGTCTAGGTAAATTTATGGATGCATAGATACATAATATAATACCATAAGCAAGTTAGTTGTATTCACAAAACATTTATTTATTAAAATATATGTCCAAATGTTTATAATTATTTGAGAGTAGCTCACTGAAAAAAAAAAAAAAAACCCTGTCCCTGAAGCCTGAAATTCAACCATTCTTATTCATTTTGTTAGTAAGACTTTCCTTGTATTAAGATAAATTACTTTGTGAAGATCATATGATTCCTAATTATTTATTTTTGTAATAAATTACATTTATACAATACTTAAATGAAAACAATGAATTCAGAGATGGAGTTTGTTTTCTTTGTATATATATTACAGGAAGAAATAGACTTGGAGAATCAAAGTTCCATAGTAAGAAGGAAAGAGAACTGAACATAAATGTTACCAAGTTCATACTTTTGTTTAAGGCTGGCACCAGTTCCCTTTCTTCCCTGAAAATATGCAGGAAATATACAGACATAAAATAGCATATATCTGGATGTAATAGGACCATCTCAAGGTAATGTTTCTTGTGTCCTATGTTCCTAAATCCAGGTCAGTTAGAAATAGAATTAAATATCTCATCCTATGAGGATGTAAAGGATGTTTCCACAAAAGCTTAGGGATTGGGGATTAACAGCATGAATCTGCATTAAGGACGAGATTTGCTTTTCATTTTTAACCACATTACTTTTATTATGCAGCTATTTTTAAATCCTAAATAAACGAAATTGCTTCATAAATGTACGTGTTTTTATTCTCAAGGAAAGCCCAGAAGAAGTAAAGAAAATGATTCAAGTGCACAGCTCCTCTCAGTGGCACTTCAGATGGAAATACACATGCATTATTAGAAGGAAGTCAGGCATTCTAAGTATTAATATAGAAATCAATATTCTGCTAGGGAATATAGATACAATATGAAAGAGACCTGGGTTCTTTGGCTAGCTTCATGGAAAGGATTGCTTCATAGGGAAATTGTGCTAGCAATTGGGTCAGTCATTTGTTATTGGAGTTTTGTCCAGCAAAATTGTTTGTCCTCTCTTCTGCAGCAGCTTTGGTCAATAATTAAAACCTTTTCAGTACAGGTATCATGAGAATTTAATGACAGTGGGGGATGATTTCTCTTTATGAGGTAATAACTGCATTATTGCTAGAATTAATTTGGTTATCAAAGATCTCTGAGCACCTTGTAGCTACTGAGCTATCAGACGGTCACACTTACATTCTGATTATTAATACAGAAAACTAAACAAATTCGTAAAGACCTTAAGTTCAAAATAATAACAATAAAAACAATATGATTAAAAAATGCATTTTGTCATTGGATTGGTCCACATAGAAAGACATCAATGTTTGGCATTTTTCAGTAAATATATTGGGTGGTAATATCTAAATCTGTGTATCAGACACTGTATTAGTCAGCCAAAGGGGTGCTGATGCAAAGTACCGGAAATCTATTGCCTTTATAAAGGGTATTTATTTGGGGGTAAAAGCTTACACTAACAAAGCCCTAAAGAGTCCAACTCAAAGTTGCTTTGTCATCAAAGTCAGTTGCCACGTGTTGAAGCAAGATGGCAGGTGATTTCTGCCTGATCTTTCAGGGCTTCCTCTATCAGTTTCTGGCATAGGGCTCATTTCTTTCCCGTCCTTCTCATATGTTCAGCTCCTCTTTTCTCTTCAGCTGCAAACTACCAGATGAATAGATTATCTCTCCCTGGGGCTCTAGCTCTTTGATACTTTTCTGTTCTGTCACTTGGCAGGACTGAAATGACCAAGTGCTCTCCTCTTCCATGTGTCTTCTTGAGTTAGTGTCCATTTATATCAGCCCACCAAGGGGGCTTGGACTCAATCTGAGTCATGCCCTACTGATGTGGTCGAAGTCAAAGCCCTAAACTTAACAGATAATTTAATCAAGACATGTCAGCTGAATCTACTGTATTCAAAGGGTACCACAACCAGAGGAACAGATCAGTTTACAAACATAATCTCTTTTTGGGATTCATAAATAATCTCAAACTGCCACAGTCACATTTTTTCAAAATAATGGAATTATATTCCCATTATTCAGAGAATTGTCTTCTGAACAGCCCTGCAGTTAGTAGTTAATTATGAATTAGAAAATGATGACAAGAAATAGTTTACAATAACCCTTTTTCTTTGTATTTTTTTACATAGTTCATATATTTAAAGCTGCTAATAATTTGCCTTTTTAAAGTTTTATTCAAAATGTAGGTATTTAAGCCATTCACTTGCTAGTCATGTTTTAATTTAAGGGAACAAAGAGGAATTGAATAATAATTACTGAACAGTATACTTGTAACCGTGACTACCCTTCCAACAAAGTTTCAAGAACGAAGGTTCCAGGAATAATTTCCTTATGGTTCTCTGCTCTGACAGTTTATTGTCAAGCTTCTTAAAATTTTCTGATTCCAAGAATTTTTGTCTTGTTTTGCTTCTTTTCTTACTTGTATATACTTACTATATAAACTTACTTATTATATGAATGGACACACTACTACAGCCAAAATGTTATAAAATCTATAAACTATTCCTCAGAATTATTTCACAAATGTCTCCTCTCCACTCTATACCTAATCTATTTCTTTATCTAAAGGCTAGGCTATTCCAACCATCCTCTAATTGGTTACTCTGTCACTCTCTTCTCCCTATGATAGTGCATTCCCCTCACTGCATATGTGATCCCCCTAAAACTCTATTATTTCTCTTACCCACATAAGGAACTTTGGTTATAGCCTACTAAATAACACCAGAAATTCCATACACTTCATTCTAAGCCTTTACGTTTCTCTATGATCATATCTTAACATTCCACCTTTGTAATCTGTCTATTTCTGTGCTGCAGATATCATTATATTCTATCTACATCAATGTCTTACTAATGCTTGAACATACCTGCTATACAATCTGTCTCAAAGTCTCTTGTATTCTCTTTCCTACTGAGTAATTCCACCACAAACTTTGCCTCTAATATTTCCTGAATTTTTAGGTAATTTGTCTCAGAAATTATGCTCTTTCACCATGTTGTGCATACACTCAATATATAAGATACGGTTTTGTACTTTACTAACATAATTTTCTAGAGTTGGAAAATATGGGTAGATGTGTGTGTGATTGTGTGTATGTAATAGAAATAAAAGTGATAAGAGACAGAGAAGGAAAAAAGGAGGGACAAGAGGTAAAAGCAGACGGTAACTTGAGTCATTCAATATAATGTTTGACAAATTTTCCTTTTTCATTTAATCTAGAATAACTCCATATTTGGGTGCCACAATTTGCAAGACCTTTGCTTTCACTATCAATAATAAATTACACCAAACAATTCAGGAGTTTCATTACTATAGCCAAACCCACTAAAAGATGGAATTAAGTGCGTCAAAAATCTAGGTAAAAATACCAGCAGCTTGATTTGATTTTCTAAGCAATTGAAGCAAAAACAGTTTTAATGCTTGAATTAAGCAAGTGATTGCCTAAACTCTCCATTTTAGCTATGGAGACAAACACATCATCGACTTCCTCCCTAATCAGACTTTTTCTCTTTCAAGTTGATAAGCGATCTCAGATATACATAGGCACTCTAATTACCTAATGATAAGTTTTATAATACCCAGCTAACTAACAAGGATACAAATTGTCTACATGGGCGGCATTATTCAGACTCATTCTAGGAAATATCTTGGTAAATTTCCCAAATAATAGAAAATAAATCAAAACACTTAGAAATCTTGAAATGATTTTCTCACCATAAACAAAAACATACTAGTAAAGGATTATAATGAAATGTTTTTCCTCTCTATTCAAATATGCAGAAAGTGTGACATTTATAATATTAATGATCTATATTTGCAAAAACATGTATAGTGGTATTTGAATATAAATAGACTCTTAGAAATTTCTCATAAATATTTAAGCAATGTAAATTAAGGACATTGTAATTACTCTCTTAATTTTAAAGGTAAAATACAGTTAACTAGTTTTGAGTCAACTTTATTGTTAATTTTTACAAAATAGGAATTTTCCCTTCTAATTAATTTCTTTGTCTTTCTAATATAGTTCTTTTCTGTTTTCACTAATTTAATGCAAGTAACTAATTTGTTTTACATTTGGCAGCCATGTGTCTTACAAGGACTCTACATTTAGCGTCCTGATAATTGAAGCTTGCATTATGTTTTAGCTAACTTATGTTCAAAGCAATAGACTCAGTTCAACCTGTTAAGACAAAACTGCCCACAGATGGAAAATACTCTGAGAACATTTTCAGTTCCGTTACATCATATTTGAGCATAACCTTACCATTTACTCCCCCTTAAGTAAAAGCCTCTCTTTAAAGAAGCATTTACTTTTCCTTGTTGCTGCTTTCCCATTTCTTTCTTTTAATTTTAGTAACATTTTTATTATTAAATATAACATATGCATTAAAGAACACATTGAACTATAAATGTATTGCTTGAATTATTGTAATGTAACCAACTGTGTAACTGTCAAAGAGGTCAAGAAACATAATACTGTTAGTAACCCAGCTTCTCCTCTAGCACTAATGCCTTACTGAGTTTCATTGTAGTCCTTTCTTGTTTTTTATATTGGAGCTTTATCTAGTTATTTATTCCTAAATTAAATTGTTTCATTTTCTCTGCTTTTGATTTTACATAAATGCAAATACAGTAAACAATATTTTACATGTCTGCCTTCTTTATTAAAACAATGTTATAAAAATCAACATCATCACATTCATCTCTTTTATTCATTCAATTTTATCGATGTAGAGTATTCCATTGTTGATTATGCCACACTTATTCAATTATTCTACTGTCAAAAAACCGTTTTGGCTCGTATGAACAATGCTCTTATGATCTTTCGTGTATGTGTCACCTGATACAGAAGCATGCATTTTTGTAAAGTTTATCTAAGAGTGGAATTGCTGGTCATAGGGTATATTTGCTCTTTTTCTGTTTATATATAAATGAATTCATCCATCAATATATCCATGTAGTTAATACTATTACTTTGATATATGACATAATATTGCCACTTGCATTGATTATTCAAGCTATTCTCCATCCTTCTAAAATATAATAAGTCTCAAAAAAAGACTGGTTACTTTTGCTCATTGAAATTTCGTGAAGAAGCATGATTAACTAAAATGATGATGTGATGTTGCCTTTTAGATTTATTTTGGTTGAGTACTTGAATTGTATTTTCAACACATGTTCTATCTTAGTACTCTTGCTTTATATCTGCATAAAATTCAAAGCAATTTTGAAGATTAATAAATATGAAATATTTTTAAATTTATGAAGAAAAGTGCATAAATTATGGCCTTTCCCTCAATTCATTCAAATGCATGAATTTAGTAAGCTACTGCTACTAAACTAATACTAATTGAATGAATAAATCATTAGCTTTCAGTGTTAGTACATTGTACAGGCAGGCTTTAGAAATTAGATTTGGGGAGGTCAGGAAAGTCTGACACATTTTTTTTGTTATTTTTTTTTTACTGCAAATGCTTTTTTGGCAAAATTTTTTCCTGATTTTTTGTGCCAGAAGAAACACATAACCTAAGGTCATCAACTGAAATTTACCTTGTAGCTTTATGTTTGCAAAGTTGTTTTCTGACTGAGGGATAGAAAACTATTATTTTTTTCATTGACATTTCTTCAGATACGTTGCATAAAGAAAGCAAAAAAAAAAAGAAAAAAACAACAAAACTTCTGTTCAGTATTTAATTTGCAGACATTGGGCAAAAAGCGAACTGAAGGTTTCTTAGAGAAATATTCCATTTTTAACAATGTCAAGTTTGCATAGTATAGATTTTAGTTTTGCATATTTCAGAATTTTTATATTTTGTGTGTTTTCAGGGAACTCTGCTGTAGTTTATTCTTCTCAACTTTTGAGTCAGTCAAAAATGTCTGGATAAAAAAGGGATAGCTCTCACAAAATAATATCCTCATCATACGGACAATGATCTATTCTAAAGTGTAAGTAATATATTTGAAAAGGTAACCACTTTTTTAAGTGTTTGTTTTGGTTGCACTTGGTTTGTTTTGATGTGTCTTTTATACTTCATTAAATTGGAAATTTATCTGTATCAAACCCAGAATAATGGTATGTAACTGATATGTTTTAAGTACATCTTCATTTACTGAAAGAATGTTTTTAAACTAAATTATTTTCTTTAAATAAATATAAAATATTCAGGGTTAGGGGACCTATAGGCTATCTTTTTTAGCTTCTATGCAAAACTGAATTGGTAATTTAAATAACATATATTGACATTTGACTAAATTCAAAAACATTATATTTGATGTATTAAAATAAGCTGTGACAATTTGAAGATTTTTGTGGAGCTCAGAAAAATCATGTTCTTGTAGCTAATCCATTCCTGTGGGTGTGGGACCCTTTGATTGGATAGAATTCAGTTGGCGAGTCTTTGATTGAATTGCTTCAGAGAGGTGTGATCCAGGGTGGTCTTGGTCCTCTTGCTGGAGTCCTTTATAAACAGAGGACTGAAAGCAGCAGACACACAGAAAAAAAGCCACAGAAACAGAGAGAAGGAACCCAATTGCTCAGAGAGGCATTTGGGAGAGGAGAAACCACAGACAGAGCAGCCAGAAACTGAAGCAAAGAGACCTGGTGGAGAAGCAGATGCCTCCATGAGCCTTGCCATGTGGCAGGAGTCCGAGATCACCAGCAGCCATCCTTTGGTGAGACAGCATCTCTGATGATGCCTTGATTTGGACATTGTCACAGCCTCAGAACTGTAAGCTTTTAACCTAAAAAATTCGCCTTATAAAAACCAATCCATTTCTGGTATATTGCTCCCAGCACCTTTTAGCAAACTAAAACATTAACCAAAATATATATATTTTATTGTAAAAAGTAAGTACATACTGTAACTTAATAAAATTAATTTTTCATTAATTTATTTTGAGGAATATTTGATCGATATCTAACATAGATAGGAGACAATGGCAAACCCAAACATAGATTTTGATATTTTTCCAAGTCTTGCATTACTTTTTTTTTTCACCAAGAATACCACAGTATTTGAGGAGAAAGCATTGCCTTAATGACACCTTGATTTGGACTTTCTTTTAGCTTCAAAACCATAAGCTAATAAATTCCCATTGTTTCAACTGACCCACTTCATGGTATTTGCTTGAGTAGCCTAGGAAACTGAAACAGTCAACTTAGAAATATATTTCTTTTTTTATTAACTAATTTATTTCAAATTCACAAAAATAAAAGAACAGAAAATGGCAGCTCAACAATTTATTGAAACATTACCCCTAAAAAGTTATTTTTCAGGCACTTTTATCTCATCTAATTCCAACTGCTAACTCAGTGGTTGCTCTGGTGTACAGAGATACACAGATGACCACAGATTAGTTAATTGACATGGTCAAGGTTTCCTTATTAATAAAAAAAAAAATGAATAAGAGAAAAATGCTTAACAATATTCATATATCACAAAACCAAACCCCATATCCTTTTTTTAACTTTTAGAATTAATCTAGTACCAACATTACTTTTGCTACAAATACATTACAGTAGTGTTAACTATAGTCCATAAATTACATTAGTTATATTTTTCCCATGTATCATCACATTCTTAACACCCTTTATTAGAAGAACGTTCTTATATTTGTATTATTAACCACAATCCTCATCAACTTCCAAAATTTTTCAGGAAAATATCAAGAAACATACAAAGAGCAACTCCTCGTCTTTCTCCTCCATTCTTTTCTTGTTTATGAATCCATATCAACTAACAGATAAAATTAAAATTGACTTTCATTGCATATTAGGCTCCCCATGTGTATGTTTCCTAACTAATTCTCTAACAAGATACTCTATTATCTAACATTGCTCTGTCCCAAAATTGGACTATATGTCTCATTTACATCATGGTATATATAGCCTCAAGTTACATAAATCATTCATAGTTCTATCTTTCTGCATTTGTTATTTCATTTTCCTGTCATGCTGGTTTACCCTTTATCTGTCTGGCATATTCCTATCAAACCTGATAGGATGACTCAACTGTCATGTACACTATGAAACTTAGTTTGAATCACCAAAATAGTGATTACTATTACTAAATAATCACTCAATTATTTGTTGGATGCCTATAATTAAGATATAGTATAATTAGCGCTGGGGATATGAAGTATTGTGTATGGATGTTACATTTTCAATCATTTAACAAATGTTTATTGATTACTTACTCTGAATCAAGCACTGTTCTAGGCACTGGTGATATATTGGTGGCATTCTACATAGAGTCACTGATCTATGGAATCTTTAACATTTCAGGTTGGCACCTATAAACAGTCAGTAAAAAAAATATCTCCAGAAAAAAAACAGTCAGTAAAACGTTAGGAAAGCTGCAGATATTATCCAATATATCCCACTTATGTGGGCAATATTGTCTGCAGTGACCTCGCAACAGATGATTTGGAGGCACTTGAAATCTTGCTTCAACAGCAAATCTGATAGTTGTGGTTTTATTTATTTTTTTGCCAAAGCTTAGCAGTTGGATACAAGAGTATTTGTTGCAGTAATGAAAATAAATATGATTACCTCTTTGCCACAGGGCTACATCTAACTACAATATGCTGGACAATGCATAAAATCATCACTTAGTTAATGCTTCATTGCAGGTGGGATCTGAATGAGAACAAATAAATAACAATGACATTTCTACTGTCAAAAAGTTACATATGGCATTAAGATTTAACACTGAGTATGTTAAAATAAAGATCATGGTTATCATTGTGCTATTATGCTGCTTTTTGAGATCAGATGGAGTATATTTGACCAAAAGTGGAATAGCTCAGCTTAAAAAAGAGTTGGGAATCTTACCTATTTTATTATATTTTCTGTCATAATACTAACAGAAACCATCAACTCACTTCACATTCTCTATATATTCTGTTAAAAATGCCATATCCCTGAAATAGCATTTAAGATAAAATTGAAATATTAGTTTCAACCTTCAGCATGTTGAAACTGGCGATGTATTCTTGATTATTATACTTTCAGCTCCAATGTGTAAAAAGTTGAAGAACAGAAAACTATTTCAATTAAAGCAATTTGAGAGTATATTCACCTTTCTAAGAAGAAAAAATTGACCTTTCCATATAAAACTATATAATTAAAGAACTTTAAGTATTCACACATATCTTGTCCACATTTCTGCACTCATTTTTACATGTTATGTTTGAAAGTATATTTCTAGTTATTCACTGGTTGTAAAAATCAATAAAATTTAGGATTTATTGGGATTTCAAGACAGCAGTAAAACTGTCATTCATTTATTTGCATTTGTCTCAAGCTTAATTTCTCTATTTTGCCTAGGAAATAGAATAAGTACCTCAATAAAATATTGAAAATAAAATTATACATATGAAGGCTATTAACTTACAAATGAATATCTTTATCCACTTTTATTTTAATGGACTCATATTCCCTCAGCCACTGGGTGTGCTATGATATAAATAGCAGATAACAACCCTTCTGGCTTGGCACCATTAACCTCCATAAAACTAGGAACTTTCTCTCAGTGATTTGGATTGTGGTTCAGGCTGTTCTGTGTACAAAATTACTTAGAAATTATGTGACAGATTCAGGCCAGAATTCAGAGTCCAAATGGAAAAACTGTAAATCTGTAGGCTTCATGTTCTAAACTATATATATGACTCAGAGCAGGTGGCTATGCATAATTACAAAAACCCTGCCTTAGGCTTTTAAAAATATTTACCCACCTAAGATATTAAACTGTATTAAAATGATGAAATTCTTTAGTGGAGAAAAATGTGACATTCCTCTGCTATGGATATGTGTCCGTGTGTGTATATATAGTCAATGAAGATGAATTATGCACTACAAATAGGTAGAAATTGTATACCCTTGAATAAATGAGATTTGGGCATCAAATAATTTGCCTTTATTAGAAAGATCAGGACAGTGGTTCAGGCAGGTAATGGAATGAAATTCAACTTCATGATGTGTAACATGAGACCTCCAGCAGGTCTAAGGGCATGCAAGAATGAATTCAAGTCAAGTTTCAAGAATGAATTAGGACCCATCAGAATGGGGGTGTGGACCCTGACAGAGGATTGATTTTATGTCTGAATTTATTGCCCCCTCTCACTGCATTGAATATTGTGCAACTTTGTGATTGATGAGTTACACCTGGCTCAGATGAGGTAGTTTTCCAAACATGCAGGATAGGAGGCTTTGGGCAAAATTGCTTGGAGAGAAAAGATCATGCTTACAACATGATTACAAAACTGCCAACGAAAAACAAATTGGAAAGGGTTTTGTCATTGTGTCCAATTCTTTACAGCTATAATCTATGACCATTTTTAGTCCAATTTTAGTGAACAATTCTGATAATATTCTTGTTTATTACTTTTATATTTTTTTAGTGTTGAATACTTGATTTGTGTTGCATAACTAACTTCCTTCCTTTCTTCTTTCCTTCCTTTCTTCCTTCCTTCCTTCCTCCCTTCCTCCCTTTCTCCCTTTCCTCCCTTTCTTTCTTTTCCTTCCTATCCTTCCTTTCCTTCCTTTCCCTCCTTTCCCTCCTTTCCCTTCTTTCCCTCCTTTCCTTCCTTTCCTTCCTTTCCTTCCTTTCCTTCCTTTCCATCATTCAGTCTTTTTCTTTCATAACTTTGATTGGCTCTGGGTCTCCTCCTCCAGAATTTTTAAATGGTAAAATATTAATGTTTTCCTTCAGATTTTATTTTAGATACAAAGGAAAGAGTACATTTAAATAAATGGATATCCTTCTTCACCTCTCCAGTTCCCTGCATCCTCTTTCTTCTCCACAGAAGTAACCAACCATAAATTTAGAATATAAAATTCTATCCATAATTTTAGATATTTTGACTTCTTAATTTTCACTACATAACAATATATTGCTTTGTGTGTTATTTGAAAATATGTGGGAAAGACACCATACTTTCCATATTCTTTTTCAATCAATATTATGTTTACAATTTCTGTGTACTAATTGATGTGTATAGATTGGGTAACATTCATACATAACAGTTGACAGATACTCAGTGTTTTCTTTTTTTTTCCTCCACATTTCTTAATACAAGCAATGAATGTACACATGCTCAAGTATTTTATAGAATACACATATAAATGTTGAGATGATGGGTCATAACATATGAAAATTTTAACTTTTCAAAATCAGTGTGTGAGTTTGTGATTCCCCACATCCTCAATACCATTTGGCACTATCAAATTTTTTCTTTCATTTTTCTTTCCTTGACAAGTACATCATTGAATCTCATGTTTATTTTCAAATTCATGTTTTAAATTACAAATGAATATATTTTCATGAGCTTATTAGTCATTCAAAATTTACTTTTGCAAATTGCCTATTTAAATTCTTGGCTGATTTTTCCACTGGTGTTTATCATCTTTTCTTATTTATTTGTCGAAACATTTAATATATTCTACATATTAATTATTTTATGTTTTGTAAATATCTTGTCTAGTTTTAATGCTAAGTGTTTTATTTCATAATGTAGAAGTTTATTTAATATTTATACACACTAATTTATCAATGTTTTCTATTAGTTGTGTTTTTTTGTCTCTTGTATACCAATATTTTGCATCAAATCTGTAACTATTTTTTCCATCTTATTCTAATAGTTTTAAAGTTATTCATTTGTTCTTCCATATTTAGTCATTTGGTGATTTGAAATTTAGTTGGATATGTTATGTAGCTTCAAGATTTTTTCCATATGTCAAACCAATTTCCCCAATATTATTAGTTCAATAGGTTATTATTTTTCCATTGATATCTAGTGTAGATTTTATCATTTCCTTATTTATATTTGGGAAATTTATGAAATTAACTTCATTTAGTTTTCAAAATGTCCTTATTAGTTTTGGATCTATACTGATTTAAGTGAACCTTAGAAAAAAAAGCTCATACGGATATGTGCGTAACCCTACTGGGAACTTAATAAAGATGAATTAAAATTATAGATGAATTTGGGGGAAATTTACATGTCAACAATATTAACCAATTATGGCTCTCTTTTTATTCTGTTGTACACCATTTAAAAGTGTTTTTATTTTATTTCACACAACATTAGTTGTTGGCACATTATAGTTTTGTTATGTTGTTAATGTCATCTTTTAAAAAATTTTTGTTAGAGAAGTTGTGAGCTTACAAAACAATCATGCATAATGTGCAGAATTCCTGTACATCACCCCTTTGCTTATTTCACTCAGCTTAATGTTTTCTAGGTTCACCCACATTACGGCATGTCTCAGAACTTCATTCTTTTTTATGGTTTGAGTAATATTCCATTTACCATGTTTTGTTTATCCATTCATCTGTTGAGGGACACTTGGGTTGTTCCACCCTTTGGCTTTTGTGAATAATGCCACTATGAATATTGGTGTGCAAATATCTGTTTGAGTCCCTGCTTTCAATTCTTTGGGGTATATACCAGAAGTGGAATTACTGGGTCACAGGGTAAGTCTCTGTTTAACTTTTTGAGGAACCGCCAAACTGTTTTCCATGGCAGCTACACGGTTTTACATTCTCATCAACAAGACACAAGGCTTACAATTTCTCTGCATCCTCTCCAACATTTATTTTCCATTAAAAAAAAAATTATAGCTGTCCTGATGAGTGTGAAGTGATATCTCATTGTGTTTTTTGCTTTGCATTTCCTTAATGGCTAATGATGTTAAGCATCTTTTCATTGTTGTGAGCTTAAGAGTCAGACTACCTGAGCTTAAATTTTTAATCTATCAGTGGGGTGAATTACACTGATGAATTTTCTGAAGTTGATCTATCCTTGAATTCTTGTTTATTGTATACACTTACAGATTCACAATGGTAAATTGTTTTTCTGCTTTTTTATTTCTATATTAAATAGTGAGATAATTCAAAAAGGTATTTTCCTTTACTGCCCTTTTCCAGGTCTTATTAGAAACAAAATGCTAATTTTATGAAATGAGTTTCATGGTCTTCTTCCTTGATTATGTTATAATAATATAGGAAATATTTATTTCCTGAAGACTCTGTAAATCTATCATGGAAAGCACTCTAGGACCGTGTTTAGAATTATTCTTTGGATGTTGGAGAGAGTGGGGAGGTGGGGAGATGATTTTATCAATTTATTTTAATTAAATATCCAAATTTTAAAGATTGTTACCCTTTGTAGGTTTAGTAATTTTTAAGATAAATTTTGGCAATGTAAAATTTTACTTAATTGCTGAATCCAGAATTTTGCATCTGGAAATATAGAGAACAAGTACTTCTCCCTCTTCCTACTGTAATTATAGTTAAACACTTGCATATTTTTCACAAAACAAACATAGAAGACAGAAAGTTGGGGAGAAAAAGGCTCACCATCTAGGGACATCAAGACCTGAGAAACAACACATAGGTGGCTTTCTCTGTGTTTTCTATTTGCCTCTTATATACCAGACTGGTTCTGGTGAAGCTAGCAACCCAGAAACACCTGTGAACTGCAAACCAAAAAAGTCCCAAGAAAAGTGTTCTCTCTAGCACCAAATAACCTGGAAAGGGGCAGCCCAGCATTAAAGAAAATTTTAAAATAATAACTACTATACTCCCAGGCAAACATCTCTGAAAAACTTGCCATCCCACTTCACCCCTCCTGCCAACAAAAGTGATAGGGAGCCTAGATGTCCACCATTGCCAGGGTGCAATAAGGTATCTCTGCACCCTCACGGAGATGGTGTCAGAGAAGTTTGACTGGAGAGACAGTACAGAACTTCAACCTATAAGTGTTGTTGTTAATAGAGACCACATGGGAAGCCTGAACTTCCATCCCTGCCACCCAGTAATGAGGCACACCTCCCCTATACCTTGGTGGTCTCAGAGGAAACTAATGGAAAGTCAGGACTTCAACCACTGCACTGCAACCACTCCCAGCCAAAGAGGTCTCTTGGAGACATAATGGGGACCTGAAACTCCCACTCCCACCCCCACCCAGCAGTAATGTGGAACTCCTCACCTCCTAGAGTGTCAACAGCGGTCAAAGGAGGAACCTGGACTTCTACTCCCATCTGGAAGTAATGAGATCCCCTCGACCTCCCCTCCCCGGAGCAGTATAGCATGAGGCCTGCTGAACATATTTAATTAAATCCAGAGACTCATAACATTAGTACCCAAACTGTCAATTCAAAATCACTCTTTATACCAAGAACCAGGAATATCTGTTTGAATGAGAAAAGACAATCAACAAGATGACACAGTTGTTAAAATTATCTTGACAAGAATTTTAAAGTGGTCATCATAAATAAGCTTTAACAAACAATGAAAATGCACTTGAGACAAATGAAAAAAATACAGTCTTAGCAAAGAAATATAAAGTTTCAGAAAGAAAGAGAGGATATAAACAAGAATTAAATGGAAATTTCATAATAAAAATATAATAAGCAAATAAATTTTTGATGTCATTTCATTTTCAATGTTATTTGACAATTTTTTGAGAAATGCTTTTTTTTGGTATTACATAAATTCTGTTGCCTGTAGTTAGTTCACCTTAATTATTTAATCTTTCCATTCCTTTTTTCTTGATCAATTTTGCTAGATGTCTTTCCTGTATTTTAAAGTTATCAAAAACTCCTGAATTATTTAGGACTTTTTAATGCTAAATGTACTTGAGAAAATATGTTGCTTGTTATTTTCTTATTTGATTAAATTGTTATAAAAATGATTTATAAAGAAGAAATACAAAAATATATCAATGAGCTACTCTCTCCCACAAAACAAAACAAAACAAAACAAAAACAAAAACACCAGATCCAAATGATTTATTAGGAGAATTCTATCAATTACCAAAACCAGATAGTTCCAAATGCATTTAAATTTCCAGAAGCTAGAAGAAAAAAGACCATTTCTACACCTTTCTTTTGAAGCAGTATAACTTATTGTATTAGACAGCCAAAGAGGTGCTGATGCAAAATACCAGGAATCTGTTGGCTTTTATAAAGGGTATTTATTTGGGGTAGCAGCTTACAGTTACCAGGCCATAAAGAGTAGGTTACTTCCTTCACCAAAGTCTGTTCACATGTTGGAGCAAGATGGCTGCTGAAATCTGCAAAGGTTCAGGCTTCCTCTTCCTCTTACAGCTCCATGGTCCCAGTTTCTTCCAATGTCAGCTGTAAGCTGGGATAAGTCTTATCTCTCTCCCAGGGCTTTTTTCTCTCTGGGCTCAGCTGCTCTACTCTCTCCACAAAGTCAGCTGTAAACTATTAGGCAAATGGCTCATTTCTCTGCCTGGGGCCTCTACCATGTCTAATGGAGCCTTCTCTCTTTCCTCATGTATCTGCTTCTCTGTGTATTTACTTTCTGGGGCTCCAGCATTAAAACTCCAACTTCTCTTCTCTGCATTGTGGTTTCTCTGTGAATCCCCACCCACCAAAGGCATGGGGACTCAATGTCCTACTGACATGGCCCAATGAAAGCCTTAATCATTATTTAATCAAGAAAAAGTGAAATCTCTTAATCCAATATAACCTAATATATCCAGAGGAACAGACCAGTTTACAAACATAATCCAAAATCTATTTTTGTAATTCATAAACAATATCAAACTGCCATACTTAGGTAACTTCTACTGATAATTATGGATTTAAAAAGATAGAAAACTACTTGACAATTTAAAATATGAAAATTAGCACATAACTCCTAAATAATATATTAACAAAACAATCAAACAGTACATTAAAAAAATGCATCCTGCCACAGTGGAGTTTTTCTGGGAATGCATGCATAGTTCAATATTAGAGGATACATATCATTCAAATTAACATTAGACATAAAGGGAAAATTTTATTTCCTGGTACTATCTTAGGATCATTAAACAATAAATGATGAATAAAATGAGGCCTAGCAGAAAGTCAGTTTTGTTGAAGAATAGACAGGTTTAAATCATACCACTACTATTTGATATTTGGGTATAAGATAGGAACTGTATTAGTCATAGCTTTCAGTGCAAGTTGGAGAATCTAAACCTATTCAATATAGATAATGTAAACAAAATTCTTGTAAAGATAAAGAGTTTATCTATGATTTCTTTCTTCCCTTATACCATACTACCAATCATTTGAGAAGTCCTGCTGGCTTCCCTTTCAAGATATATCTCCAATCTCTGGAACTATTGCCATAAACTCCAATTTCCCTGCTTCCCCATTTTCCCTCAAGAATAGCATTTCTCATGCTCTTGTAGTGAATGACCAATATTTTTATTCATTTTCAACTTGTCACACACTGACTCTTTGGTAAAATATAGTAAAAGTGAATTACTTAAAAAAGTAATCACAAAAAAATAACTTCACACTTCTATGTTACCACTGTGTCAGAATGCTAGAAAGTCTCCAAATGTTTATTCTCAATTTCTGTGCTCATCATGGAGCAGTAAAAATGTTCTCAAACTGGCCTCCTTCTGAGCATGACTACTCAGTCTATTTTCCCTAATGTTGTAAAAATATTCTTCTATACTTCAGATTATGTCTCTCCCTGCCTAAACCAAAGTAGTCTTCCTGTTCCAGTTAGAATAATAACAAAATTCCTTAGCTGAACATATCAAGCCATGCTTAATCTCTTTTTACCTATTCGGTTTCATCTATGACAACTCACCCACGGGCTCAAGCCACTCTATGTACTTTGGCTTACTGGTTGTCCACAAACATATTGAGCATACATCCAATAAAGGATATATTTAATGGATTGTTTCAAATGTACAAAAAAATGTCATAGAGAATAATCAATATGCACCCAAGAAGCCACCACTGCAACTAATATTAAAGTATAACACACATTTTCTAGATTTAATTCCTACTTTCCACCACAGATATAATCCAATATTCTGAATCATGTTTATCATTTCTATGCATGTTTTTTTATAAATACAGTAATGCATCAATTGTTTTTAACCTTTATTAAAATGGTATCATGATGTATTCTTTAAATTAATTGTTTTGTTCTCTATTCTCCCTCTCGTTATTTATAGGCTGTATCCTCTGTAATAGTTTCCCCAGTTTTCATATGACTTGTTTTTTCACAATATTCAGTTTTCTGTTAAAATGTCACTTCTTCAAAGACTACCCTAACTAAAATAGTCCTCATACAACTACTCTCATGCTTCTCCTACACTTTGTATTGCTTATCACTACATAAAATCTCATTATTTCACTATTTGCATGATTAATGCTTGTTTCTCTCACTATGTGGCAAGCTTCATGAACGCAAAGCCTTTTGCTTGTGGCCTCTTTTATCACCACAGTCTTAAATGCATTGGCACAAGTTAGGTGTTCCATATATTACATGTATAGTTACATGAATTATCCCCCTATGATCTTAATGACAGGTGTTATAGATAAGCCATAAGAAGGTACTAAAACCAGGAATTAAAAGTCCATCATACATTTAGGCAACTTTTTCCTGTGCATTGACTTTTTGTTTTTATCTCTACACATCAACATTTTCTACTTCTCAACGCTGTGAATGGAAAGTGGGGTTCCATGACATCAAGCTTATATCTTCCATTCTGCTTCACTGTACCAGAATACATTTAAGTCATTTCAAAATTCTCAACAGAGAAAGTATGATTAGTCCTTTCAGGTCCAAGTATCCAAATGAACAAGTGGCCCAATCACCTATGGCTGAGGTGAGCTATGAGGTGTGAATCAAGAGAATAATATAAAACAAATATAGCATTTAGGATCCAAACTTAAGAATAAGGTGGCTATGAAAGCATTATTGTGAGTTCATTGGACACTCCCATAAGTAATTATTGTAGAGATAATAAGAACAATGTTTTAGGGTATTATGATGACTACAGATAGCAGGAGTAAAATTGTTATATAAACAACAAAAATATGGAAGCTTAAGCTACTTGCATTGTTGCTATAACAGATGCTTCATCCTAATTAGATTTATGGTCTCTCCTTATCATGTTTCCTTAGACTCCCATATTTTTCACCTCTGATATATTAAAATTATACTTCATTTGCTTTTAAAGCTGATTGATTTGAAGATTTTTAATTATATTTGATGTTATATTTAAGTGTTTATGAAGAATATTTTAACATACAAAATATGGTAAATCATTATCAAAGTAAAAGTAGGATTTATTTCCTGCTAAAATCAGTTGCATAACTTTCTTTTCCTTCCTCAAAATAGAAAATCTAAAATAAACATTTAATACATTTGGACTCTTATATTTTTATTTCTAAGAAATTACTTTTTACTATGGAGAATTTTTGTCACTTTTATTAAGAAGAGTGCCTATATTCAGGAAACACTGACACGAAATTTTGTTTACTTAATTGATTTAAAAGCTTAGTTCCTGCAGTTTTTGTATTTCAGACTTCAAGTAATTCACTTATTATGTTTTTTCCTATTTGACAGATATTGTCTTTCAATTTCAATATTATCTGGAAAAAATATTTAGAATATTTGTGATATTGTCTATAAGATAATTTATTTCTTCTGCTTTTGTTTATTAATGACAATTGGTTGGGTGAAGAGTTTATGGGTAACAATCTTATTAGAGTTGTGTAGATTTTCCAACATTGTATTCTGGCATCTAATATTTTAAAGGAGAAGTATGAGGTCAATTGAAATGTTTAATTTTTCTTGTGAGTTGCAATTTTCTTTCTATTTTTATCTTAGTTTTTAACTTCTTTGTTATTAATCATTATGATATGGAATAATAGTTGCCAAATTATATTTAAGCTTAGAGAGCTTTCATTTTACTTGTAATATGATTAGATTCTTTAATCTACAAAGTGAAACTTTGTTTTTCATCTAAGGAAATAATTATTTTTTCTCTAATTTTTCAAACATTTGCTTTTATTCCCATCCCATTTTCTCCTGGTCTAATTTGGTAACATCTATTTCACTCCTACCTTGCATTGTCGTTCTCTGCCCTTCATATATGTCATTGAGTTAGAAAATTTAGGCTATTGTTCTTTCCGTCTTCACTCTCTGAGAATTTCTTATATTTATCATTCACATCACTGATTTGATATATTATAATATAAAGTTGTTTTTTTATAATATTCCAAGCAGATTTAAATTTTACTATTGCATTTTTTTCTTCTGCACTTAAATTTCTTCACTTAAATCCAAATCTTTTGTCAAATCATCTTAACTTCTTATTAATCATTCTATGCTTAATTTTATTTTGTTAAAAATATAAGAAATTATATCCTTTAAAATTTCCTATCTTTTTTGAGTATCTAATTAATCGAAGTTATTATTGACAACCTAGTCTTGGCAAATTTTCCACCATTTTTTTAACTGGAAAAAATGACATACTATATTCCATTTGGGGTTTTGTTTTATTTGAGTAAAATAAAAATGATATTTTATAGGCTAGGTCTTTGCAAACACAAAAGATTCATATTTTGCTTTCTGAATTCCCATACCTACATATCAGAAACCCTGGGCAAGTGAGTGTTAGTAGAATTTCTTTTTTCAGAACTAGAGCTGTGGATAATGCTGTTATAGACAACTTCAACCTTCACTCTAATATTGTTTCACACAATATTACCAGCAAGTTTCAATGCACAGCAGATTTGCTGCTACAATATCTGGTACTCTGATTTGTTACCAATTAGAATTTAACAAAATTTTGCACTCCAAAATGTACTTCTATGAGGGCTTTTTATGGAATCACTCATTTTTATAAAACTTTACCTTGAAAACTAGGTCCCTCAGGGTGACCTTTATTTCTACACTGGAAGTTGTGGTCTCTTAATACATATAGAAGCAGAGTTCTTCAGAAGAGAATGAAAATTTGTTTTGTTTTTGTCCATCTACTCTTGCCTATCATGGTGGTCTTGATTTCTGACAAAAACTTAAGTCAGATACATCCTTTCTCTACCAACATGCAGTCACAGAGATATTTGTGTGTGCATGTATGAATGTGCTATTCCAGTGGATAAATCATGTGTTGACCATGGGTTTGGCTTCTGAGCACAGCTCTGTCAATGTTTTAACTGGTCAAATATAATGTGTTAAAACAGAATGTATTATCTGACTATAATAAGGGTGCTTTTTGTTTTTTAAGTATTTAGGTTATTTCAATTGTCTTTCATTACATTATAAATATTTTAACAAAGTGTTGTAGAATAACATTTCATAGACTTCAAATCTAACATTAGTGGTATAAGAAATCTCCACTACCAGTAAAATTTTAACTTTCAACCAAGTCCTTTCTCCTTATGAAGGCATCCCTAGTGCTCTATAAACATCCTGCTTCCAGGGGATTAATGTACTAAAATTCTCCATATGAATTGATAAAACAAACTAATGGAGTGGAAGGGCCAGACCCTCATTCCATAATCCTGATTCTCCCCATTCCTAAATGTGTGGAAGAATGGCCCATTTTAGGTCATTTTGACAACCTTTCATTTTTAATTTAGCAAAGAGTATTTAGTACTTATCAAGCCCTAAGTCATGGGCTTGTGGTTCAAATAAACATTAAATATATCCATTTCTTTGATAGTACATATAAATTTACAAAAGCAATACTTTATATAATATGTCAAGGAACAATAATTAGACATATGTGCAAGTAAAGGAAGAGGGTGTATTCTAACTAAGAGGCTTCATTCATGGGAGAGTACTTTAGCATCTTTTCAAGGGTAAATGAAGCCAGGATAAACAGCATATGCAAAGACTTGGATGTTCAAAACTGCACAGCATATTCTGGGAATTCTAAAGAGCCTGCTATGCATTAAAAATAGGGTTCAGGGGAATGGATGTAGTTCAGTGGTTGAGTGCCTGCTTCCCATGTACAAGGTTCTGGGTTCAAGCCTAAGTACCTCCAAAAATAAAAGAGGGTTTGGTGAGAAATGGAGATAGAAACAGCAAGAAATAAGTGGTAAGCAGTACATAAAAGACAATGTATTTAATGAAGGCAGAAATGATTTCTGATTTTATTCTTCTTACTGTGTCTCCTTTGCCTTCAACAAAGTTAGATTTTTCATAGCTTCTTTCAATTAAGATCTTTATAACTTCCCAATATCCAAGAGTATGCCAAGGAAGGAAAGCATTAGCAGCAGGTGTTAAACTATTCCTTCTCAGCCATGATATCCAGGGAATATATGACTTCTTATAAATGTTGATGAGACTACCTGGTAAACATAATAATAATATTTATTAGCAGAGAAGTAATTGAAAGTTCCTAATGATAAAATCCTTTTGTAGGATAAACTTTTTCTGTGTAGGTTTTTATTTTTAAATAAAACTGCTATGTATGGACTTATGGCACAATGGATGGCTAGAAAATGTTGCGTAAACTGTGCGAATAATGGGTTATAAATTGGGGGTAATTCATAACAAAAAGGGATTTCTCTACTCCATGGATCATTCAGAATGTGCTTTGCATGTTAAAATTTAAACTAGAAGGTGTTCTGATGTAGGAACTTATAGAGCACTGCTTCTGAAGGGATGGAATCAGACTTCTTCATGGGATGTAGCTTTCCCTAATGTCTTGTGGGTGATTGTGTCCTTTAAGTTATCACCAAATGGTGATAACTTTGATTTGTGTGAGCTTGAAATGACAATTTAATTTTCTTCATGAAGATGTCTATTCTCTATCTTCCATTTCTCTAATTTGTTCATACTTCTATTGCAGCTATTTTCTTCTACTGTGGGATCATGCTTTTTTGAAGGAGTTTGGTAATACTGCAAACCTAAATCTTTTCTTGTAAAGGAGCAGCACACAGAGAAATCTACAGCACACACAGAGAAACCTAAACAGTCCAGCTACTGTTTAGGTGACATTCAGTAAAGAGTATTGAGAAATAAATGTGGTTACATTGACTTCCCATAAAAAGTTATCAGACAGGGATTTCTGGGTAGATGGCGTCAGAATAGGTAGGCAGGGCTCAACTCTTTCACAAAAACAATGGTGAAAGGGACAAAAGCTGTCCAAGGAAACTGCTTTGGGGAGCAGCATACCAGGACAGTGCTACAAACTTTCAGAAGAATGAGGGACAGAGAGACAAAGAACCTGAAACAACAAACAGTGGAGAAAGAGCTACTGTGAAAGGAGATGTTGGGCTACAGCACACATGAAAGGTGAAGATGAGAAAAACTAAGGTACAGATTTTTGGTAGCATGATTTCCAAAAACCTACACAAAGGAAGGAAATCTAAAATATAACCTAAAGAAAACCCAGTCTAGTCATCGCTTCCATTTTGGACATTGTGCTAATGTGACAAGCAAGGATATTATCCATGATCAGCACTAAGCACATTTTAAAAACAGAGTTCTTTGTTTCAACAACTGAGAATATACTTTAACCAATGTTTTCATAGCCCTGATTCTAAGATAATATAAAGACTTTTCGAATCAGATTTTAAAATATCTGAATAACTCATCCATTGGCCTTTATTCGTAATCATTGTTTACTGTGTTAAAAGAAATAAAACAAAATAGAGTTACTATGGCTGAGAGGTTTCAAATGGAGTTAGGAGGTCATTACTGGAGGTTACTCTTAGGCTGCTCTCAGCTAGATATCACAGACTGCCAAGGTATGCAAGGCCTCAAGCAATAATGTTCCTCAAAGCCCCTGGGACATCCCAGCCATAAAATAAACCACAAGAAAAAAATCTCAGTTAACTATCTAAACTGAAAGAAAACTGGAGTACCCCAAATATCCTCCAACCACAAACAACTTGTCTAATCTTTTACTTTAAAAACACTTGCCTGGAAACGCCAAGATGAAACACCATTTGAGTAGCTACCTGAATCTGTGCTCCCGGCATTGCAGTTCTAAGACCCCAAATAAAGGCCTTTGTTGCGTTGCAGCAGTTTGTTATTTCTTGGTTGTTAACTGTAACCCTGGTTTTATCTCATGTTGACTACAGAATATTTTTTAATAAATGCTGAAGGAAAACAACAGCCAGCCAAGAATTTTATATCTGGCAAGACTCATTTTCAAAAATGAAGGCAAGATTAAGATATACCTAGGTAAACAAAAGCTGCAGTATGTTGCTCATAAAGACATAAAGACCTGCAGTAAAGGTATCCATTTGGGTTATCATAAATGCCTGCATTGTTGTATTGTTTTGCTTAGAATATAACTCTACTTCTTCCTACAGTGCTAAAATGCAAAGTTATAAACAATTATTATAGGTCTAAGCTTTTGAATATACACTGTACAAAGATATATGTGGTAACAAATTTAAAAAATGGTAGGATGACAGAGGACTAGAGGAAAAGTATATGTGCATGCTGTTGAAGTTAAGTTGGTATCTAACCAAATATGATTATTATATATTTAATATGGTATTTTTTTTTTACTATACAACAAAAAGTGTGAATCAAATTGTAAACAATGGACTATAGTTAATAGTACAATTATAAAAATGTTCTTTCAATAATTGTAACAAATGTACCTCATGAATGCAAGGTGTGAATAATAGGGTTGTATATGGGAACTCTGTATTTTATGCATCATTTTTTCTGTAAACCTACAACTTCTCGAATGAAAAATATATATATAATCTAAAAAAAAAATTATCAGCCAATGCTTTTAAATATTTGGAAAGTGAGTTGGAGGAAAATCTCCATAAGAAGTAGTTGCAAATATAGGAAAGGGAAACACATAAATGCCCAATCATCATCTCCCTATCTAAATGTGAACAGATAGACATGAGTTAAATTTAGAGTGGAATTGTATCAAGGTCAAATTGTATTTGAATAATAATAATATTAACACTCATGGAAAGATGCATTTGCTGGTGTCTGTAAGCAACTTTCTAAAACCTTTATTTCTGGCTGAAACTTTGAAAATTGTATCACTAACATTCATTTGTTAGATTGTTAATCCATTTATTGATTTAATAAACATTAAAGGAGAATGTATTGTTTCAGTGGTTGTGCAAATAAAAATGACTAATGCATGACTATTAAGCCTTCAAAGTTTAAATAAGCACTCAAAGTAGGAAGGTGTTCAATTCCCATCCTGGGGAGTCCTGCTATGATCTCAAATACAGGGGCGGGAGTCTCTCAAGAGCTTAGGCAGTGCCTAATAGAGGAGGACAGGCCAGTATGTTAAGTCCTCAATGTTGTTGCAAGTAACAATGAATCTGGTCCTTCAATGAGTTAACCTTGGTGCTTACTGTGGGTCCTGAGGGGAGAGGCAGGAAGGAATAGAATAGATGGAACATGGGACATCTTGGAGTGATGGAATTGTTCTACATCATCCTGAAAGGATGGATACAGACCATGTCAAACGTCATCAAAATCTATAAAAGTGTGTGGTCCAAAATGCAATCCACAATGTAAATCATTGACCAAGGTTAGTAGTAAAGTTTCAATATTTGTAAATCAATTGTAATAAATGCACCATCCACTTGTGAAATGATATTATTAGGGGGAAGGGGAAAAGGGAGAGGATGTTGAGTATATGGGAATCACCTATATTCTGTATGTGCCTTTTCTGTAACCTAAAACTTCATTGAAGACAAAATGAAAAAAATAAGACATTGGGCAAATAAATGGAAGCAAATGTCACTATTCATACAAGACAATAGATCTTATAGAGATGAAAGATATAATGTAAATTTTTTTTTAAAACAAATTTATATTTTTTACTTTTATATTATTTCAAACTTTAAAAAATTTTTGTATTTTTATTCATTATATTTAAAACCATCATTAGTATATCATCTTCCTATTAATTATATTTGGTTATTTTGTTGGCTTCAATTTTGAAGGTTTGGATCACAGAAGGGTTACAACTGTGGCAGGGGAGGATCATTGGCGCTGGGTGTCAGAGATGGGGGATGCATAGGAGGAAGTTCACCTGGGCATACCTATAAGGCATATGAATGTGTTCAAGTGTTCATGGGGCATTGTCACAGTGGATGGAGATCCATACAATAAACATAGAAATATTGAATTCTCATCCTGGAGATCTCTGTTACAATCTTTAATGGGAAAGCAAGAATCCCCTGGTTACAGGGGCAGTGACTGCTGAAGGAGGACGGACCACTGATGGGCCCTTAATTCTGATGACTGTACTTATGAGCTTTTACTTTTGAGATTGAAACTTAGCATAGTATTATAGGATGCCTAAGCATTAACTCCTGAGAGCCCCATTGTTCCTAAAATGTGGCTTCTCTCTAAGCCAAAACTCAGCATATAAATGCATTACCTTCCCCCACCCTACCCCCAGTATGGGACATGACTCTGGGGAATGAGCCTCCTGGCACTGAGGGATTACTACCAAGAACCAGCTAGCAGTACAACTGGAAAAAGACCTTGACAAAAAGGGAGAGAGGGTAAAGACAAATGAGTTTATATGGCTAAGAGACTTCAAAGTGAATGGGGAGGTCATTTCAGAGGTTATGCTTATGTATGTCTCAGCAGGAATTCGTTGACTTCCAATGTAAATATTACCTTAAATAGCAGGGCTCCTGAGGGCTCTGGAGATGTCCAGACACTATAGGCAGGGCAGACAGCTCAGGAGTTTGGCACCCTGCCAGTGGGCCCTACTTTGGAATTTACACTCGCCAGTGTCATCGAGTTGGACTCAGTTGTGTTTTACCTACACATGGCTCTGCCTAACTAGTACTATAGTTAGTACTAGAGTTGATAGTTGTATGTCCAAGAGATGTAAATTTTTGGGCTGTCCACATGCCAGTTGGGTCCGAATCTCAACAGATTTGCAACACCTACTTTCCAGTACATTGAGCTCACCCAGGACAACTAACAAGGAGATGATGACTGACAACGACCATCTCAAGAAACAGAGAGAGTATGCAATTGCAGACAAGATGGTCCCATCCATCTGCCTCATGGGATCTAAGCTCCCTCCCAATTTGAGGTGGAGTGGGTATCACTATCACAGAATCCTCAGGATTGGGGAGTGGACAACGGATTAGAGTAGGCTTACAATTGTTCTACTGTAGACTTGTGATCGTAGCAATGGAAGAACTCTTATCATGGATGTGGAGGCAGTGGCCACTGGAGGTCTGAGGGGAGGGAGGGAAAAATTGGTGTAATTTGGGGGCATTTTCAGGACTTCAGAATTATCCTGAATGACATTGCAATGACACATACAGGCCATTGTATATCTTGCAATAACTTACAAAAATGTGAGGAAAAGAGTGTAAACTAAAATGTAAACTGTAACTAACAATAACTATATATAACTATAATCATCACTTAGTGGCAATACTCCAAGATGTGCTCATCAATTGTGGCAAATGTACCACTCTAATGAAGGATGCTGTCTATGAGGGAAAATGTGGGAGGGCTAGGGAGCAGGACATATGGGAATTCCCTATAATTTTTGTGTAATATTTATGTAATCTAGTTTCTTTAAAAAAATAAAAAATACATTAAAAAATAAACATATATATACAATCAGTACAATATAAAAAATAGCATATGTTAATTGAGCTATATACCCTTGAGAAAGAAGGAGAAAGAGGCAGAGATAAAGCCGGGATATAACCCCTTTATATGATCATTTGTCCCCACACATAATTTTGATTTCCACTACCCAAAATTAACAGAGGCCACAATAAAAATGTAATAAGAAACACAAAATGACAATTCTCAGATTTTATTTTTTTCCTTTGAATTTCCAAGGACCCAGTTTTATTTTTGGGTATTATTGTTTAAGGCAAATTATTGGAATTTTCAAAGATACTTGTGACTTTATCAAATCATCTTATTCAATGGTTTTTTAAACTAACCCTCTTTAAGGTGATACCCAAGCACATATTATTGATTTGTTAATTATATAAACAAATATTGTGTAGAAAATACAAATTCTTAAAGGAAGAAGAGTTATATTTTAGGAGCATTTAGGACTAAGGCAAAGAGAATTCCCAGAAAATAGAGGAGTATAAGCAAAAATATAGTAGAAAGTAGTCTGAATTATTTAACTAATTTGTTTTGGATAAAGGATACGAAAAGAAGATGTTAACAATTCAGGGAATAAATTTTTTCATTATAAATTTTCTGGTCATATTTCTTTGTTATTGTTTTCCATGCATATTTTTTCTTCCTCTCACTATTCTTCTGTTGCATGCTTAAAAAATACTTTTTATTAAATTAAAATTTTTCTTTTGAGATATTTGTAGATTGACATGCAATTGTAATAAATAATACTGAGATAACTATTGTATACCTTAACCAGTTTTTCTAATGCTAACATCTTTCAAAATTAAAGTAGCATATCACACCCAGAGATATTGACATTCAATCAAGATATGGAAAATTTCCATCACCCAAGGCTCCCTTTTATAATCGCATCCACCTCTTTTACCCCCTCATCCCTTCTTTAGCCTCTGGTGACCTCTAATCTGTGCTCCATTTCTATAATTTTATCATTTCAAGAATGATATATAAATCTAATCAAATAGTATGGAACCTATTGGGATTGAATTTTTTACTCAGCATAATTCTTTTGAGATTCATCCAGATTATTTCATATATGAATAGTATTCCATGGCATGGATGTACCACAGTTTGTTTAACCATTCATCTGTTAAAGGACAGACATGTAGGCTGATACCAGTTTTTGGCTTTCACAAGTAAAGTTGCTATAACCATTTATGTGTGGGTTTTTCTGTGAAACTAAGTTTTCATTTCTTTGTTATAAATGACAACAATTCAATTGATGGGCATGTGGTCCTTGAATGTTCAGTGTTTTTAAGGAACTTCCAAACTTTTTTTCAGAGTGGCTATTATTATTTAAATTCCTATGAGCAATATAGGACTGATCCAACTTCCCCACACCTTGTTAACACTTCGTGTTGTCATCTCTTTTATTGTAGCCACTCTGATGTGTGTATAGAGATATCTCATTGTGGTTGTAAATTGAATATCGATAATGGCTAATGAACAAACTTCCATGTGCTTATTTGCCATCTATATTACCTCATGTATCAATTTTGGTGAATATCTGTTCATGTCCTCGCCCATTTTCTAATAGGATTTTTTTTTTACTCCAAGTTTAGAAAGTTCTTTGTATATTCTAGATAATAACAGTCCTTGGTCAGATACGTGGTTTACAAATCTTTTAACCCAATGTGTGATTTGTCTTATCTTAGCAAGGTCTTTCAACGAGCTAAAGTTTTTAATTTTGATTAAATCAAATTTATCAATTCTTCCGTTTTATTGATGATGCTTTGGATGTCAATTCCGAGAACTGTTTGCCTTGCCCTAGAAGTCCAATATTTTGTCATTTTTTAAAATGTTTTGTAAGTTTATGATTTACATTTAGATTTATGATCAATTTTGAGATAATTATTAATATATGATATCAGAATTAATAATTATTAGAGTTTCATTTTTTCCATGTTTATAAATGTCCAACAATTTATTTAAAAAACGATCTTGTCTCCCTCAAATTTTTTTTACAACTTTGACAAAAATCAGTTGGGCATACATTCATGGACCTAGTGCTGGATTCTTTATTTTATTCCATTGATTTGTCTATCTTTCCACAAACACCCACAGTTTTGATAAATGCAACTATAAAATGTTTAATATTGAGTAGACTTATTCAACTTTTTCAAAATTATTTTAGTTATTCTAGTCCCTATGTCCTTTACGTACATTTTAGTATAATCTTGTGATTGTCAAAATATTGCTGGGACTTTGGTAGGGAATTTTTAAAACTGTATATTAACTTAGGGGTAACTGACAATTTTACTATGTCAAGTCCTCCAATCCATGAATATAGTATATCGCTCTATTTTTTTCCCTAGATTTTCAATTTCTTTCACCTGTGTTTTGTAGTTTTCATGGTATACTTCCTGTACATATTTTGTTACATTTACACTTAAATATTTCATTTTTGTGCATAATTCTAAATGCATTCCATTGTTAATTTGGGTGACCATACGTTCATTTCTAATCTCTGGAAACACACTTGTCTTTTGTACATTTATCTATAAATATATCTTGTATATTGTGACCTTACTGAAGTCAGTTATTAGTTTTATGAGTTTTTATTTAGAGTCCTTGGATTTCTTTACACAGGCAATCATGACACCTGCATATAGGAACAGTTTTATTTGTTTTCCTTTTTGAAATGTAAGCTTTTTTTCATTTTCTTCTCTTATTTGATTGACTAGAACTTCCACCACTATGTTGATTAAGAGCAGTGAAAGAGAACATCCTTGTCTCATTCCTGATTTTATTGGGAAAGCATTCAGTCTTTCACCAGTAATTATAAGGTTTACAGTAATTTTTTTCTACATGTTCCTTATTAAGTTGAGGAACTTCCTTTTTATTATTGTTCCTGAGAATTTTTATTATGAATGGGTGATGAATTTTGTTGAATGCTTTTCAGAATAATATATAAATATATGATCATGTGATTTCTCTCTTAGCTTATTAGTTTTATACATTAGACTGATTTTCAAATACTGAGCAAATCTTGTATTCCTGAAATAAGCCTTGTATTCCTGAAACTGGTTACGTTATCCAAATCATTTTAAATAGTTCATAATTCTACTGAATAATATTTTGTTAAGGATTTTTGTATCTATTTTCACAAGGGATATTGTTCTGCTGTTTTCTTTTTAAATCCTGGTCTTTGTTTGATTTTGGTTTCAAGATAATACTACCTTCATAAAATCCATTGGAATGCATTATCACTTCTTCTACTTTCAGGAAGAAATTGGGTAATATTGGTTTTAACTTTTCTTTAAAAGTTTGGAAGAATTCTCCAGGCAAAAATCTAAGCAAGGTACAAATGCTTTTATGAACAAAAGTAGTCTCTTTTCTGGAAGTTTTAATTTTCAAATTCAATTTACTTTATAGTTATAGGAGGAGGAAACGCTATTTTACTTCTTTCATATTTTTGCTTATAATGTTCTTTTCTCCTCCCTGATATTCCAAGATTTTTTTTCTTTTATGATTTCTTCCTGTTTAGAGAACTCCCCATTTTTTTAAGGTAGGTCTGCTTGTGAAAATTTCTTTACTTTTTCCTCATCTGAGAATGTCTTCATTTCCCTTTCATTCCTGAAGGATAACTCACTGGAAACAGGATTCTAGATTGACCATTCTCTTTTATTTTCAGTACTTGAAAAATATTTTACCACTTCTTCTGGCCTCTACAATTTCTGATGAGAAATATACTTTCAAATTGTTTTTCCTGTGTAGATAAATGGAAATATGATTTATTTATCTTTAACTTTCAGAAATTTGACTAACCTATGTCCTGGAAAGGATTTATTTCAATTTATCTTATTTGGAGTTTACTCATAAACTATTCATTTATGTCTTTTAATAAATTGGAGAAACTTTTCAGCCATTATTTCTTTAAGCTCTTTTTCCTTTTTTAACCTCACCCTTTCTCTCCTCTCCTTCCAGAAGTCCAATGAGAAAAATGTTATATTTTAAAAATATATAGTCCCACAAGTCCCTGAGACTGTATTCTATTTTTTTTTTTCACTTTATTTTTCTGTGTGGTTTAGATTGGATAATTTGTATTGTTTGATCTTCCAGTTCACTGATTGTTCCTCTGTCCTTTCCATTTTGCTGTTGAGCCTATCACTGAGCTTGTTATGTTGGTTATGGTATTTTTCCGTTCTAAAATTTCCATTTGGTTCTTCTTTATAACATGTATTTCTTGCTAAGACTTTTTATTTCATTGATAATGAAACTTTCTATATATTTATTTGTTTCAAGAATATTCATAATTGTTTATAGAAGTATTTTTATCATGGATGCTTTATAATCTTTTCAGGAAACTCTAACAGGACTGCCATCACATTATTGAGATCTATTGATTTTCTTTCTTTATTCTCTTTAAGATCTCCCTGGTTCTTGGCATGATGAGTGCCATTATTTCTAAGTGTGTGTGGGAGTCCTGACTCAAGCAGTCCTCACTGATACCATGATGGTGGTGGTTTCTTTACTGCTGGGTCCTGGTGAAAGTCCTAACTCTTTACTAGGCCTTTTGTGACACCACCTTTGTGGGAGGGACATTTTCTTATTACAGGTAGGATGGAAATCCAGTCTCCCTAAGTGGTCTCCACTGAAACCAAAGTGGCGAGGGAGACTTTTGCTTCCAGTGGAAATGAATGTGCAGGGTCTCTACTTGGTTTTATCTGACAGCACTCCAAAGGCATTTTTGTGGTCCCTTGCTATAACGTCCCTAAGGTATTAGTCTGGGATCCTCATTTGGCTTTTACTGGCATGGTTGGAGGTAGAGTTGAGTTCTTTCTGTGGTGTTTGGATAGAATAGAGCAGTTATTGCCTATACTTTTTCTCTGGATGGGAACATTTTTTTGGCCCTTTTGATAAAGATAACATTATTTTATTAGAGCTCTTTTTATCTCTGCCTGTTTGTGATTCTAGTTTGTCAGCTTCTTCAACAACTTTCTGGCATATATGAGGCAAAAAGAAAATCCAGGTAACTGATGATTGTGTTGTTTCTTGGATCCCAAGATTCCCAGCAGGTGTGCCTTCTTCTCTCCACATTTCAGATTCTTCTTATTTTTGTTCTGGTTGATAAATAATGTCTAAGGTTTTTACTTGTTCTTGGAAACAAAAAGAAAAAATACTTCTACTCCAACTCCTGCAAGCAGAAGTCCATCTGCTTTTTATTAAACTATCTAAATCAATTACTATTTTGTTCATAAAGACTTCTCAAATATCTTATTATGGCTTCTATGTTTCAGAAAAGTGTTTCACTATCATATATCTCCCAATCTGAGTTTTTAAATAAAGACGCAATAATAATTAGAAATTATACTATTAATTTATTAAAAGTGAGGAAAAGAGATAAAAATATAGGGCTGCTTTAGTTGTACATGTATTATATGCCATAAGACTAAAAGTTTTAAAGGCAGTTCTGATTTCTTTCATACCATTGCTCCCCATATCATCTAACTTGCTATGTGCCCATTGATAAATATTTATAGACTAATTTCACAAATCTTTTCATAACTGCATCCACTCTAATAATATACTAGATTTTTGCATACTAATGCCATGTATATTAATGTGATATTTATAAATAGACTTGTCTCTTAGAATATTGTGATGTTGTTAGAAAAATTTGTATTCACAATTAATTAAAGAAATGCCAGTCTTTCCACCCATACATTTAGAGTAGTCTTTCACTTGAAAGGATCATGGTATTGAAGAGGGGATTATATTATTTGTTTTCAGAGAAATAATAGCTAATGTGCTTTCTTTCATAATTTCCCCCTATAGAACAACATAAATGATGCACTAATAACCCAAACAATTACTTAGCTGTTTTGGAAATCACTGTAGTCAATCAAGCTCTCTTAATATATTCTACTTGAAAATTTCAAATAAGAAACACAAGTGAGTAAACACGGAGTTTTGGCTCAGTTTACATTACACACACATCATACTCAGTTCTTTGAAGTTAACAAAAATCTTTAGGCTATGGCATAGAGTTCACTGGAAAAGAAAAGTGTATGATTAAAAATAAAAAATTCTATTTCACAATAAACACCTTTAACCTGGTATCTCATCCAATTTGTTTTTTAAAAAATTAATTCTCACAGATAGTTTTTATTCGTGCTTCAAAACAAAGAGAAACATAAATTGGTTAATAAGTTTGAAATATCATCACCATGTAATGGCATTTAAAATTTTTATCTGAATATGGATCTTATTGAAGTTCTACTAAGTTAATTAAGTATACAACGTTTGGTTTATACAAACACAAATCAAATAAATGACCCCAAATTATATAACAGATATATGAATAAAAATAGAATATAAAAAACAATCGACATATGGCACTGAGGGATTACTATCAAGCCCCAACCAGCAATGCAACTGAAAAAAGACCTCAAATAAAAGGGGGAAAAGGTAAAGAGAAATGAGTTTATATGACTAAAAGACTTCAAAGTGAGTTGGGAGGTAATCTCAGAGGTAATGCTTATGCACATCTCAGCAGTGTCTCATAGACTGCCAAAATGAATGCTATCCTAAATAGTGGGGCTTTTGAGAGCTCTGGAGACACCCAGGTCCTATGGTCAGGGACAATAGCTCCACAGTTTGGTGTCTTGCCAGTAGGCCTTATTTTGGAGTTTGTGATCCTGAGAGTGACAGAGTTGGACTCACTTATGACTTCCCTACACATGGCTCATCTCTTCCTTCTATTTAAACATATACTTGATGCTGGAGTTTGTAGGTATACATCCAAGAGATTGGAGTCTTTGGGCTGTCCATGTGACAGCTGGGCCCAGAACCTCAGCAGAGCTGCAACACCTACTTGTCAGTTCATTGGACTCACCCAGGACAACTAACAAGGAGGTGAGGATTGACAACCACCATACCAAGGAAACCAGAGAGCCAACAACTACAAGCAAGAGAATCCCATCCATTGGCTGTATGGGATCAAAGCCTCCTTTCTTGAGAAGTGGAGTGGACATCACCATCCCAGAATCCTCAGGATTGGGAAATGAACTCTGGATTAGAGTGAACGTGCTGGTATTCTACTATAGACATATTGTGATTCTAGCATTTGAAGAAATTACAGCATTGATGTGGAAGTAGTGACCATTGGAGGTTCTGAGGGCAGGGAGAGGGTAAAACAGTTGTAATACAAGGGCTTTTTTGGTACTTGGGAATCGCCCTGAATGACATTGCAACCATAGATATAGGCCATTTTATATCATCACATGACATGCAGAGCTGTCTGGGAGAGAGTTTAGACTACAATGTGAACTATGGTCCATGCTTAATAGCAAAGCCCAGGATGCATTTATCAATTGCAATGAATGAGCCACACTAATGAAGGATGTTTATGTGGGAGGGTGTGGGAGGTGTGGGGAATGGGGCATATGGGAATTCCTATATTTTTGTGTAACATTTATGTAATCTAAATATCTTTTAAAAAATAAAATAAAATAAAATAAATACATTTATTAGCATCTTAAAACATGTGCAAACAATTTTTTCCTTATTTAACCACAAGATGAATCAGAGTATAGTCACAATTTAGCAGATGCTCTTTTTAATTTGGTAAACATTCAAAAACTTAAACTTCATAGACCCTCCTCTCCCCTCAACTCTCCCCAATCTAGTTCATTTTGATAATTAAAAGTCACCCACTTGGATGTCCATTATTGAGCACCTATTGGCTTTCCAGGGATAAACAAACAAACAGATAATGAGATAATGAGAAATTTTTATCAAGAACATTAGTGTAATTAATATCTAGCTACTGCGGGGCACACATGTGTACGTAATTGGTTTACATTTATAAGAGGAAGATTGCAATGAGAATCAGTTGACAAATAGGTATATTATTTGGAAGGATAGGAAAAAAAGCTTAATTACCCCAAACTGGTAAGAGTAGGGCATCCTTCATGCAGGGTGATTCATTTCAGTTGTGATTAAAAGGAGGAGGCTGGCCAAGAATGTAGCTTAATAAGGAGCTCCAAGAGTCAGGTTGTTCTACAGGGGAGTTAGCAATCACCAAGAGCTATCTAAAGCACTTGGGGTGGGGGTGGGGGGAGACCAGAAGATCATCGTTCAACATCCTTGAAAAAATGGAAGGAAGAAACTGCCCAACTGCAGTGAAGATTCATGAGTAGAGCACTCCATGCTGTGGAGGCCTGTGCCCATTCTCCTCTGGTGGTGCATGTCACTTCAGGAGCTATTCCATGACTGGAGATGGAGGCTCCATTTCCCAAAATCCTGTGAGGAAGACAAGAATTGACACTGACTTCAGCTACGGATTAATAAATTCAGCTGCTAGAGTGAATCCTAAGAACAGCTAAAGCTTAAACCTGCCCAAGTAAGAAAGAGGCCAGAAGCTACCATTTTAACTCCTCCCCTGGCAAGAGAGGAAGCAGGGCTGATAATCACAGGGATGGCAATAACTGGCTTCTTTCCAGTCAGATCGGATTGTAGCTCCAGCCTAAGCTCTAGCCAAACCTCTTGCAGGGAGGAATATAGTGGGACCTGCAACAGTCTCTTGGGCAACTGCAGGTGATTTTGAATGGCACAGGTTAGAGAGTCAGATACGTGGGGCTCCATCTCTGCCCCTCAATAGTATAGGAAGGGAACTATATTTCCTTGGCTTCTCTGAACAATAGCAAGTGCAGTTGGCCGGCACAAACTGGTTTGTTGAGCTTCTTTTAATACATCTCTACACCCCCCACACCCACATAGGAAAAGAGGGGAGCTGGTGTTTCTTTAGTTTCTCTGGGCAACTGCAGGAGATTTCATCCGACATAGACTGGATACTTGATGACCTGAAGCTCCATCCCTGCCCAGGCAGGGAAGGAAGGGGCATAAAGCTTCATCAGTCTCTCCAGGCAACTAGAGATGGTCTTGGCCTGCACGACTGGATTACTACACATGGCTGCAGCTCTGTCCCTACCCCTGACAGAGGAAAAAGTTGGAAGAGATTCATTGGTTCCTGGGGCAATGTAGACAGCTTCAACCTCCTCAGCTTATAGAATGAACTACATCCTCAGCTCATACTACACAATCAGCAAGGAAGAAAGGACAAGAAATCCAAAACTAAAGGGAGAGACTATGTCCAAAATAAATACACCTAGTAAGCCAGATGCCAAGACACCATCAAAAAATTGCAATCCATAGTAAGAAACAGGAAGATCTGGCCAATTCAAAGGAATAAGAGAGGCCTCCAGATGATATAAATGATTTGAGACAACTTAACAAAGATGTTCAAACAAATATCCTAAATAAATTCAATGAGATGGCTAAAGAGATTAAGGATATTAAGAAGACACTGGGTGAGGATAAAGAAGAATTTGAAAGAATACATAGAAAAATGGAAAATCTTATGGGAATGAAAGTCACAATAAATGAAATTAAAAATACCCTGGAGGCATATAAGAGAAGATTTGAGGAGGCATAAGAAAGAATCAATGAGCTTGAAGACATGGACTCTGAAAGCAAACATACAGAACAGCTAAAGAAAAGAATGGGGAAAAATTGAACAGGGTCTCAGGGAAATAAATGACAGCAAGAGATGTGCAAACATATGTGTCATGGATGACCCAGAAATAGAAGAGAAAGAAAAAAGTGACAGAAGGAATATTTGGAGAAATAATGGAAGAAAAATTCCCAACCTAATGAAGGACATAGATATGTGTGTCCAAAAAGCACAATGTACTCCCATCAGAATAAACTTGAATAGATCTACTCTGATACACATAATAATCATAATGTCAAATGCCAAAGACAAAGAGAAAATTCTGATCATATTCCATGGAGGCAAGAAGTCAGTGTTATCATATATTTAAGATACTGCAAGAGAAAAACTAAATCCAAGAATCATATAAGGCAAGATTGTCTTTCAAAAATGAAGACTAACTTAGAATATTTCCAGATAAACAGAAGCTGAGAGAATTTTTAACCAAGAGACTGGCTTTGCAGGAAATAGTACTGGGAGGGCTACAACTTGAAAAGAAAAGACAGGTGAGAGACTTAAGAAGAGAGTATTGAAATTTAGATTTTATCTGTAAAAGTAACCAAAAGTGTAAAAATAGTGGTGAAAATAAAATCCAAAGGTCAAAATGGGTGAAAAACTGCCTTACAGTAATAAAATTGAATGTTAATGGATTAAACTCTCCAATCAAAAGTCAAAGACTGGCAAAATTGATAAGAAAATATGAGTCATCTATATGCTATCTGCAAGAGACTCACCTTAGACCCAAGGATAATGATAATTGAAAGCAAAAGGCTAGAAAAAGATATTACACACGTGGAGTAACCAAAAAAATATGGAGTAGTTGTACTTATATTGGAAGAAATAGACTTTAAAGGCAAAAAATGTTATTAGAGACAAGGAAGGACCAGGAAGAAATAACAATCACAAATGCATATGCACCTAACCATGATGCCCCAAATTACATGAGGAAAACACTGGAAAAACTGAAGGGAGAAATAGATGTCTCTACAATAAAGTTGGAGACTTCAATACACCACTCTCAGCAGTGAACAGAACATCTGAGCAAAGGAACAATAAAGAAACAAAGACTTTGAATAATATGATAAATGGACTAAACTTAACAGACATATACAGAACATTGCACCACAAAACAGGAGAATACACATTCTTCTCAAGTGCTCATGGATCTTTCTCCAAGATACACCATATGTTGGGTCACAAAGTGATATCAATAAATTCAACAAATAGAAATTACACAAAACACTTTCTCTGATCTTAATGGAATAAAGTTGGAAATCAATAACAGACAGAAAAGGGACAGTTCACAAATATATAAAGATTAAACAACACTCTTTTAAATATCAGTGGGTCAAAGAAGAAATTATGAGAGAAATCAATAAATATCTCAAGATGAATGAAACTGAGAACAAAACAGATCAGAACCTATGGTTTGCAGTGAAGGCAGTGCTGAGAGGGAAATTTATAGTCCTCAACACTTACATTAAAAAAGAAAAAAGAGCTAAAATCAATGACCTAGTTACACAGATGGAGGAATTAGAAAAAGAACAGCAAACTATTCCCAAAGGTAGCAAAAGGAAGGAAATAACAAAGATCAGAGCAGAAATAAATGAAATTGTGAACAACAACAACAAAAAACAATAGAGAGAACTTATAAAACCAAAAGTTGTTTCTTTGTGGAGATAAAAAAATTGATAAATCCTTAGCTACACTGACAAAGAAAAACAGAGAAGATGCAAATAAATAAAATAAAAACTGAAAGCAGAGGCATTACTACTGACCCCACAGAAATACAAGAGATCATACGAGGATGCTATGAACAACTGTATGCCAACAAACTAGACAATAAAGATGAAATGGAAACATTCCTAGGAACAACCTACACTGAAGCTAGAAGAAATAGAGGACCTCAGCAAAGCAACCACAAGTAAAGAGATTGAAGCAGTCATCAAACAACTCCCCAAAAGGGAAAACCCAGGACCAGAGGTTTCACAGGTGAGCTCTACCAAGCATTCAAAGAAGATTTAATACCAATCTTATTCAAACTTTTCCAAAAAATTGAGCAAGAAGGAACCCTACCAAACTCATTCTATGAACCCAATATTACCCTAATACCAAAGCCTTTTCAGAAATTATGAAAAAAAGAAAATTATAGACCCATTTCCCTAATGAAGATGGATGCAAAAATTCTCAACAAAATACATGCTAATTGAATCCAACAAGACATTAAAAGAATTATTCATCATGACCAAGTGTGTTTTATACCAGGTATGCAAGGGTGGTTCAACACAAAGAAATCAATCAGAGTAATACATGACATTAATAAGTCAAAGAAGAAAAAAATCACATTACCTTACCAATTGATGCAGAAAAGGCATTTGATAAAATGCAGCATCCTTTCTTGATAGAAATAATACAAAATGTAGGAATTGAAGGAAAGTTTCTCAACATGATAAAGGCCATATATGAAAAACCCACAACTAATAGTGTACTTAAAGGTGAAAAATGGAAACTCTTCCTGTTGAGATTGGGAACAAGACAAGGATGCCCACTGTCACCATTGTTGTTCAATATAGTGCTAGATGTTCTATTTAGAACATTCAGGCAAGAAAAAGAAATAAAAAGGCATCCAAATTGGAAAAGAAGAAGTAAAACCTCTATTCACAAACAGTATGATCCTATACCAAGAAAGTCTCAAAAAATCTACAACAATGTTGATAGAGGTAATAAACAAATTCAGCAGAGTGGCAGAATACAAGATTAATATGCAAAAACCAGTAGTGCTTCTATACACTAGTAATGCACAATCTGAGGGGGAACTCAGGAAAAAAAAATTCCTTTTACAATATCGATTAAAAGAATCAAATATTTAGGAATAAACCTAACTAAATACATAAAGCACTTGTATTCAGAATACTACAAGGCATTGTTAAAAGAAATCAAAACAGATTTAAATAAGCAAAGGAACATTATGCTAAATAAAATAAACCTGACACATAAAGACATATATTGCATGGTCTCATTAATATGAACTAAATATGAAAAATAAATTCACAAAGTTAAAACCTAGAATATGTTATTAGGAGATAAGAGGAGGGCTGATAAGGGGTACTGATGCTTAATGTATGTAGAAGTTTTAATTTACTTGACTGTAAAAGTGTGGAAATGGATAGAGTTGATGGTAATTCATTATTGTGAGTAGAATAAACCAGATGGTTAATAAATGGAATTGTGACTGAAAAGGGTAGTCTAGGGATGTAAATGTCAATTGAAAGAAAGCTAGAGAATAATCTAGGGACTAAATAACATAGTAAACCCAGTGGTGGATTTGAATTGTACAGTGTGCATTAAAATGGCTGCTATTTAAAAAATGGTAAATAACAAGTATTGGAGAGGATGCTGAGAAATAGGAATACTCAATCACTGTTGGTGGCCCTGTAAAATGATGCAGCTGTGAAAGACAGTTTAGCAGTTCTTCAGAAAGCTAAGTATAGAACTACCATATGACCTGGTGTATTAGTCAGGGTTCTCTAGGGAAACAGAACCAATAGGAGATTTCAATAAACATTATGAGATTTTATAAAATAGCGTCATGCAACGGTGGAGGTACATAAGTCCAAATTCCATAAGGCAGGCTACAAGTCAGGAACTCCAGTGAACATCTTGATGACTTCCCCCAAGAGAAGCTGGCTGTATGAAGTGAAGATGGTAATGCTCTCTCCTTTTAAGGCCTTCAACTGAGTGGATGATACACCTCTCATTGGTGAAGGCAATCTCCTCATTTGATTGTAGATGTCATCAGTCATTGATGCAATCAACTCACTGATGATTTAAGTCCATGAATTGTCTTTGCAGTACAACTAGCCCAATGCTTGTTTGACCAATCAACTGGACACCATTACCTAATCAAGTTGACACATAAGCCTAACCTGGCAATCCCACTACTAGTTATATACCCAAAAGAATTGAAAACAGGGACTCAAACAGATGTTTGCACACTGGTGTTCATAGTGGCATTATTCACAATTGTCAAATGATGGAAGCAAACCATGTGTTTATTAACCAATAAATGGATAAATAAAATGTGGTTATATACCTACAGTGGAATATTATACAGCCACAAAAAAAGAATGAAGCCCTGGATACATGCAACAACATGGATGAACCTTGAAGACATCATGGTATGATGGTAACAGAACAAAAATTATGGTAACAGAACAAAAATTTTAAAAATCCATGGAACTACACTACACATTCAACCCTAAGTTAAACCAAGGACTATAGTTAGTAGTGCAATTATAAAGATGTGCTATAATCGATTGTAACAAATGTTCCACACCAAAGCAAGGTGTTAATAATAGGGTTGCATATGGACATCTTGTATTTTTGGCATGTTTGTTCTGTAAACCCACAATTTTTCTAATAAAGGAAAAAAAAAAACCTAACAGAACACTATATTCTACCTGGGGAGTTGAACAAGATAGCTATTAAGAAATGCGGAATGCGATAGCATTGTTTACAAATGATACCATCTACTACCAATACTATCAAAGGGAAAAAAAATCCCAAGAGGCGTTCAACAGCAGATTGGAGCTGGCTGTAGAAAAAAAATGAGTGAATTTTTAAGATAAGAAATGAAATCTTGCAGCATGAGGAGCAGAAAGAGGATGGAATGAAGTTGAAGTGAACATAGCCTGAGGAACATGTGAGACAACATTAAGCATACTATTACATGCATGTGGGAGTCACAGAAGGAGAAGAAAGAGAGAAAGGGGCAGAGAGAATATTCAAAGAATATGGAAACTTCCCAAATCTAATGAAAGACATGAATATACGCATCCAAGACACTCAATAAACTCCAATCAAGGTAATCCCAAACTGAACCACACTGCAACATATTATAAACCACCTGTCTTATACCAAAGTTAGAGATTTCTGAAAGCTACAAGTGAGAAACAGCATGCCATGTACAAGGGAGCTTCAATAAGATTAAGTGCCAATTTTAATGGGAAACCATGGAGGCAAGAATGCAATAGGATGCGATATTAAAGTGCCGAAAGTAAAACATTGCCAACTAAGAATTCTAAATTCAGCAAAACCACCTTTCAAAAATGATGGAGTATCTAACAAACACTAGGCTGAATTTTCCTTTCAAAGTTCCAAACTGCATATTGGAATATTAAGAACAGTTTGTTTTTAAAGCCACAATTTAATAGAATCCCATAGAGATATAAAATACAGCAATTTTAAAATTTTTGTAAAGTTATTCAAAGAAGAATTATATGCTAGAGAGAAAATTGATAGGCTTTCTTTGTTCAAAGGGAAAATTTTATCCATACCTGGAAATTTCAAATCACAAAAATATTCTACTTATACTGTGAATAAATTAAAACCCTGCCAGCACACATGACATGTCCTCTTGTGAGTGCAAGAATATGCCTTCTTCTCCTTCAGAGCTCAAGGACAATTGACATATTTTGATCAATAGACTTTTGTCCATAAGTAAAAATCACAATCCAGAGCTTTTATATTAATTACCTGCCCTGAAATTCTTTCATAATAAACATAATAATTATTAAGTTCAACAGTGGCTTCAAATTCTAAACTAAATGATGAACACTGAGGAAAGAATACAATTGTTTTATTTTGGGGGTGAGGTCTCTGCTTGCCATTATCTACATAAATATTTTCTGCTTGTTTCAGTTGATATTGGCCCCTGCTTCAGTCTCTGTAACAATGCCAATAGAAATAAATATTACTAAGGATTAAATCTGGCTGCAAATAGTAGAAATACCAAGAATTAGTGGCAAACAGAATTATATTACTAACGTAAAAGTGTTTGGAAATAAGTACTCATTTACTGTTATAGCAGTAAGGTTGATATTTTTTCTCAACCTTAAAACTATATGCTTGTAAGTTAATAAATCCCCATTGTTAAAGCCAATACATACCATGGCATCTGCTTGAGCAATTTAGCAGAGATGCTATGAAATGTAGATTTTAGTAACAAAAGCCATTTACCAGCTAAAAACCCTATTACAACAGAAGAAATGAGCGAAGACTTTGGAGGTTATTAGTCTTTGTCACAAATACATAAGGAAGCACAGAAAATAAAATTAAAATAACAACATTGTGAGAATTGAAACAACAATTTTCTCTCCCTGTGATAGTACCAAATACGTTTCCATGTTAAGTAATTTTGGGACTGGACATACTTTCTTGTCCCTTTCTTAAACAATGCTGTGAAGAAGTAAAAATAACATAGCCACTTTCTCCAGGAAATATTTGCTCCTATGACTGTGAACTAAATAAAGGATTTACTTCTCAAGACAAACAACAAAATTCACTTCAGGACCCTTGCTATACTATGCCAACTAATCCAATGTTATTATGTAAGAAACTCTAGCCATGACCTTATCTGCTTCCTTCCTATAATATCCACTTTCAAAGTACTCATTTTAAGCTAAAAAATCTTATTAATATCCTACCCTATCTTCCTTCTTTTGAGATACCATTATGATAGTGAAAATATTGGTCCCAATTTTGCAATAATAAGATCATCTTTTGAGAGTTTTATGTGCAAATACCATAGCTGTTCTACCAAGACCCAATGGATAAGCCCTCATTCTAAAGACTCTAGAGGTGGAAATGTGTGCACACCTGTGTTCCTCAAGCCTCCTGCTCAAGGGTCTTTGTGACCACAAAAATTAGATATGTCTTACATTGGAGTTGAGCTCTAATTTATTTTCATTGAACTACCAATACTCAGTTTTTTGTCCAAGGAGTAAGGAACATTTTAGGGAACCTTTAATTATCTGATCTTATTTGAAAACTCCTATCATTAATCAAATCCTACCACATTATAAGAACACTATTGCTTATCTTTATGCCATCCTTGTCATTGTGTTGTGGGACATTAAGAGGGTCAATAAAGAGAGACCATATAGGCCTATTAAAGCATCCTTAAGCTGGACCCAAGAACTGAGTTCAGAAGACCTTGTAAGACCAACTGTGGGGACAAACTTTTCCTTAGTTCACCTTTTCAAAACCTTATAAGAACTTTCCTTGTTAAGGTATTCCTGAAACTGCTTTTTTAAAAATTAATTTACTTGTAGTTCAAAGGTTCGTTGACTAGTAATCTCTGGCCAGACCAAACACCTATTCCTTCATGTAAAACTAAGGAAAATCGAATCAATAAGACTCTACAGTCCTTTCAACAAACTGTGTTGGGACAGCAGGATATCCATAAACAAAAAAAAAAAATTAATCTAGATACAGACTTTATATCTTCCACAAAGATCAAAAATTGATCATAGACTTAAAAGTAAAGCATAAAACTACAACTTCTAGAATGGAACATAGGAGAAAATTTAAATGACCTTGAGTTTGGTGATGACTTCTTAGATACATCTCCAAAAGCATGATCCAGGAAAGAAAAATTTGATGACTTGGACTTCATTATAAAAGGATTTTGCTCTGCATAGAACAGTTAAGAGAATGAATAGACAAACCACAGACTGGGAGAAAATATTTGCAAAACACATTTCTGGCCAAGGACTTGTGTTCAAAATACACAAAGAACACTCAAATCTCAATAATAAGAAAATAAACAACCCACTTTTAAAATGGGCAAAATGAAATAATAAAATAATAAAATAAAATAGAGCTGAATAGACAACTCACCAAAGAAATTATGCAGTTGGCAAATAAGCATATGCAAGTATGCTAAACTTCAAATATCATTAGGGAATTGGAAATTAAAATAACAATGAGATAGTACTACAGACTTACTATATGGCTAACATTCAAAACACTGACAACATCAAAGGCTGGTGAATATGTGGAACAAATTCAGCATTCTCAATCATTGTTGTTGGGAATGCAAATAATACAGCCACTTTGGATGACAGTTTGGCAATTTCCTACCTAAACATAGGCTTACCATATGATTCAGCATTTGTGTGCCTAGGTAATTACCTAAAGAAGTTGAAAATTCATGTCCACATAGAAACCTGCAAGCAAATGTTAATAGGAGCTTTATTCATAATTACCCCAAATTAGAAGCAAAGAAAATTCCCTTCCATAGGCAAATAGTTTAACAAACTGGTACATTCATGTGATGGGACATTACTCAACAATAAAAAGAGACTATCAATTCATGAAAAGATTTGGAGGAACTTTATATGCACAATTACTTTTTGGTTACTAATAATATATCAGTATTGATTCATCAAATGTAACAAATGTACCAAACTAATAATAGGGCAAATTAAATATATGTGTGGGAGGTTATTTAGGTACCCTTGGCACATTATGTGCAATTTTTCTGTAAACCTAAAATTACACTAAAAGAAAATGTTATTATAGAAAAACAAAGAAAAGAACAAAAAAGAAGGAAGGAAGGAACCAAGGATAATTTGAAATCACAATGATACCTCAGGAAATTTTGTCACATAAAGGATTTTAAATTTGAGAATAAAGTTAGAAAGAAGTAATTGAAAACGATGAAAGCTTTATAAGAAGATTCTCTATCTTCTCTGTCTGAAAGGATGGCCATCTTGTTTAACATAGGAATCATCCCTCATTTATTTTTCTACTCAGGCATTAATAAGTAAGGACTTTTAAATCACACAACTTGATGAAAATATCAAGAGCTCAAGTTATTGTTTAAACAAAGTACAGTGATTCCCTCTTATATATTGTATATGTGATTGCATTGAAATGAGTTTTCCTACACACATAGTCTGAAGTAAGCTGCCTTCTCTTCTTGTACAGGGGTTATAATTAGCCTTTTATAGTTATAATTTCATACATACCTTTCCACTCCATCTCTTTTTACCTTCTCTTGGGAAACTGTAGATATTAATTCATTGTAAACAGTAGTTTTATTTTATAATTTGCACACTCTAATGGCACTTAAGTCAGTTGAATGGTCAAGAATTTTCAAAAGAAAGAGAAAAATTAAATGGTTTGTTTTTGTTTATATGTTTTGTTTTGCAAAACTGGAACTTTGAAGAAAATTTTACTTGTGAGTTGGTAAAATACATTTGATTCCTAGAAGGAATAAACACTTATAGCTTTTAGCATGAACTCAAGAGGTAGTATTTTTGATATGTGAATAAAGGTATTTACATATTTTAAGAATATGTAAAAAATTACTTGACTCTGGAAAAAAATGGAGTGATTACATTTTAGCTTAAAAAATATTATTTGTTCTCTTCCTGATTTTATCATCATTATAAAATAATTTTAGCATAATATTTGAATTGAGACAAAATTAAGGTTTTATTATGCAAGATTTAAACTTCTTATAATTTCCACATTAGTTCTGAGGGCGTAGTTATCATTGTTTCCACAAATTATTTAAGATTATAAAATATAAACTTGTCTAATTAAATAAAATTTTAATAACAACTCTTCTAAAAAGTTTTAATATTTTGAATTCTTTTAATGTTACAAACATTAAGGTATTGATTTTTGTGGGTTAAAATGTAATTTCTAGATTTTTAGATAACTTTAATACCTCTACCTCATAGTAACTTGGGTTAATTAATATATAATCTTTGATTTCCTAGACCATTTCTTAACAAGGAAAAGAGAAAGCACTGGTTACTAAATATGCCTACACATTATCCTTGTACCTATTTTTTTTAAATATAAAGACAGGATATAGATTAATAGGAGGTATAATTGTCTTCAAGTAGTTTTTGACTTTTTGGCTTGAAATTTGTTAAATAATACAAAAACTGATATCAAATGTGTAATTTTGTCCAGAAAAAAATAAGTTGAATTCTCTAGTTAAAGGTGCTTATTAATAGAAATGATTGAGACAATGTTCAAGACAATGATAACAGATCAATGAATCTGAATATAGAATAAATATATTTGTTGTAGAATAAATATCTTCATTGACTTCTTAAGGAAATGGTTATAATTTATTATGATGGTAAAATAAATTATGAATATGTATATATGCATCTTTTATTTAGTATGCTGTTAATTTTATTTTAATGTTGAATTTAAAAGACCTAATATTTTTTATTCAAATATTTATATATTTGTGCATGTCTAAACATAGACATAGAGTGGTATATTAAGATTAATTTGGAGGCTTATAAATAACAAAAAGTACAAAAGCAAATTTGAGGACATACTGAAATATAAGTAAATATAAAATATCTAAGGAATGTGGTTTGTATTTGCCTTAGCAATGCCTAAATACACTGACTTAGGAAAAATATGTTAAAAATTTTTAAGACAAAGTTTACATAATATTAATCCATATATTAACAAAGGATTAAACTAAATACATTTTTACATGTAGAAATGTAAAAAGTAAAATTACAATTTTTATTTTCTTTATATAAAAGTATCAAGTTTCATTGTAACCAGATTCCAGGTCTTTTTCTTACCAAAATATCCTATTAACTCTTTACATTTTGGCATACCCTTGAATTGTTTTTATGAAGTCCCTTAATTTTGAAAATAGTTATGTACCTAATGAAGCAAATCTGCTTCCTTTGTCTTTGAATAATGACTCTTGTTTGTATTTTGTCGATGTTTTAGTTTCCTAGGCTTCTCCAAACAAAATACCATGAAATGAGTTGGCTTAAACAATGGGAATTTACTGGCTTACAATTTTAATGGAGTGAAAATGTCCAAACCAATGATGACTTGATCAAGGCGATGCTTTCTTCTTGAAGACTGCTGGCAATCCTTTGTTCCTCTACACATGGCATGGCACATGATGGCATCTGCTGGTCTCGCCTTCTCTCCTGGGTTTCATTGATTTTAGCTTCTTGCTTCTATGGCTTTCTCTCTCTCATGTTTGAATTCATTCCACTTATAAAGGACCCCCATAATAGGATTAAGACTCACCCTGATTGAAGTGGGCCATGCCTTAACTGAAGTTACCTCACCCTAAGGTCCTGCTTACAATGTGTTTACACTCACAGGAATGGATTAGATTTAAGAAAATGCTTTGCTCTGGGGTACAAACAGCTTCAAACCACCACAGTCTACTTTGATTATTCTACTTTATTTTGTTTGTTCCATATTTGGGCCACATATTAAAAACAATAAACTTTTAGCTATTTTTTTTAATTAAAATTGGGTCTCTTAAAATGGCTGCACCTACCAAAAAAGTTTGCTCTTACAGTTTGTAAAGTAAAGGACAGTAAAAATAATTAGTTTTCTTTGATATTTTGTAAATTTTATTTAAATAAAAATTATCATGTGCAATGTTTTATCAAATTTAGAATAAACAAATTAATTCTGAAAATTTTTAAAAAATAATTTCAATTATACATGTATAAGTAAATAATAATATGATTCCATATTTTTATACTAATTAAGAACATATTCATGTATGTGTAAAAAAAGACTGATACCTTAAATTCTACAATAAGGTTCTGGTTTTAGGTTACTAAGTTCCAAAGCCTTTATTAATCAGTGACTTCACAGTACACATTATGATATAAATCATAAGACTGAAATTTAGTCAATATGCATAATCTTTTTTTATGTACTTTGCTGCAGTCTAATTTATTATTATTATTTTTTTTGATGTTTAGTGCCTTTTGTTTCTCACTTGAGAAAATTTTGATTGCTCCAAGGTCACAGATATATTTTCCTATATTTTCTGTGGTAAGATATATATATATACACACATATACATTATTAATATTCTTTAATTATACATATTTTTACATCTTTTACTTTTAGATTTATAATTAATTTCAAGTGAATCTTTGTATGTGTTATGAGATAGGGTTTGGGACTCATTTATTTTCCATTCATGTATCCAGTTATTCTAAAACAAATTATTGAAAGACTGACATTTTCCTATTGAATATACTTAGAGTCTGTGTAAAAAAAAAAATCAATAGATGATGTGTGAGTATCCTTCTAGGCTGTATATTCTACACTGCTGATCTATATGACTATCATTATATCAATAACACACTGCCTAGATTATTCTAGCTTTATAAGACATCTTAAAACAGGTATTTTGAGTTCTCTACATTTTTTCTTCTCTTTCTAGAATTTTTGCTCATCTAGGTCTTTTGAATTTCCACATTTAATCTGTCAATTTTACCAAAAAAAAAAAAAAAAAAAAAAAAAAAACACCCTAAAATTTTGAATCCATAGATAAATTATTGGAGAATTTTTATATTTATATAATTAATTTAGACTTCCAATCCATGAACCTGACATATCTTTTTAATTATTGGCATCTTTAAGTTAAAAATTTGGTGTAATTTTCAGTAAAATTACATTAACCATTTATTATATATTCTTACTCCCATGATAATTCTTGGCTACATCCCTAACACAATTGACTTCCATGTTATAATAAGATTCCAGGAGATTCCATCTCCTGAAAGAGATACCAGAAGTAAGTAATGCCAGAAAGGAGATTAGAAGCATCCTGAGAGGATGAGCTAGCAATTTTAAATAAGATGATTATGGAATATCTAATTATTTAAAATAAAATCTGGAAGACATGAGGGAGTGAACTGTGCAGATATCCAGAGGAAGAGTGTTCCAAGCAGATGGAATTGCTATTGCAAATCTCTGTAGTGGTAAATTGCCTGGAATGTGTGAGAAGCTGCAAATGCCAGGGGCTGAAGGAGTTAATCTGGGAAAGAGTTATAGGAGATGAGGTCAAAGACATAACAACAGAGAACCAAATGTTATTGGGCCTTGGTCACTGTAAAGACTGAATTTTATTCTGTGCAATGTAGAAATAAAAGGAAGAGGGTCATGATCTGAGTCACATTTTAATAGAATCACTGTGGTTGCTGCATTGAGCAAAGAGCCAGGTGGAACAAAAGTAGCAGTGCCCAAGGAGGAGGTAGGAGGGTAAGTATCGAATGGTAGATACATATATTGTATAACTGCTAAGATTTGGTAAAAAATAATTAGTTGTTGAGGACTGAGCCCAAGGTTTAAGTAAGATGAGGAAAGGTGCAAGGGTTCCATTTGGAACTACAATGATGAAAAATTCTTGTCAACAAAGGATTAAAAAAATGTCAACCTACATACCAACTAAAGTCAGGCAAGTCTCCAAGTTCTCTCCAAACTTAAGGTTAGACAATGATTAAGATTTATCAAGTTTATAGAAAAAAAGGTCAAAATTATTCAAAATTAATTTCATGTATGAAACAACAATATGAATATTATAAACATTTTAACAATATGAACATTTTCAAAAGTTAAGGGCACAGCAAATATATCCCCCATATTCTCTTCTTATAAAATTACTTAAAGGTATGTTCCAACCTGATTTAAAATATAATTCAAAATATAATTTTTTGAAAATGGGAAAACATAGCCTAAAAAGAGACTGGAAGCTAACATAAAAACAAGTTCGAGATAAAGGAAAATCTAAATTACATTTGCAAATATGGCTATAATAATGAAGGAAAATATCAACATCTGTTCTTGAAAGAGAAGGTGTGGAATGCATAAGGTAAGAATGTAACAACAAAAATTTATATCTAAAACCTGGTTCAAAAGATACAGAAGTAGATGGAAGGAGTTTGAAAAATAAAGTAAAAGTTTGTTATAATTAGTGCTGTGTATAAGAAAACTCAAAAGATATTGCTACTCCCATGATTTTGAAATTAAGAAATATTTTAGTGAATGCTTTTTAAAACTTAGTAGAACACTAGTAGAAAGAAGATAAAATACATAGTTTCAAAACCTATAAATAACTAAAGAGAAGAAGCTATATATCTTATACATTAAAAAATTAATAATACACAAAATCTGAATGTATAAAACAAAAGAAAAAAATTAAAGAATATTACTTCATTGAATGTAATAAAAAGATAAAAAGAAATCCATGGTATTAATACTATTAAAAAAGGACACAAATTAAATGATTACCAAATTGCAAAGCTTAAGAAAAATAAACACATTACAAGATAGTACACAAACAAAATAATAAAACTTAAAAGAAGGCATTGGAGTTCCGGGAAGATGGCATTGGAGTAGGCAGGCAAGGCTCACCTTTCTCACATAAAAGCAGAGAAATGGTTAAAAGCTGTCCGAAGGACCTGCTTTGGGGGTCAGCAGACCAGGACATTGCTACACAACCCCCAGGATGGTGAGGGACAAAAAGATAAAGAACCTGAAACAAAAAAATGTGAGTTACCAAACCCCATGGCAGACAGGAAGGACTTCCCTCTCTCAGACCCAAGATATTAAGCCAGGGTAAAACCCCTGGCTCAATGCAGGCAACTGAGAGGGAAAGAGATTCTTTCCTCACTGTCAGTTGTTACAAGGGAAAAGAGAGGGGGAGTCAGGAGGCTTCTCTTCATTGAATTCTGCCAGCAAAGTCTGCTTTGAATCTTGGCTATAGCCAGACCAATACACAGGAAAGCAGACATTCAAAGAAACACCTCTGTGGAAAGGTACGCCAATGATCGCCATTTTATGGCTGGGTTAGAAATTGCATGGAGAAAAACTGCTTTTAGTGCTCTCTTAACTCCATTTTCTTCCTGGGAGAAAATCTGCACCACATTAGTGATTCCCTGACGTGACTTTTGAGAACTTAAATTGGGCAATATAAAGACAGAATAAGTTAAACCAAATATCAAAGAGGAGCTGTGGGGGGAAAAATAGGCAAGAGGGAGAAATTAGCCATCAGAATAAATTCACCAACTTATTCAGATGCCTAGATATCAGCAAAAAATTACAAGCCATACTAGGAAACATGAAAAGATGCCCCAGCCAAAGGAAAAAACCAAATATCCTGAAGAGATACAGGATTTAATATAATTAATCAATGATAATCACACAACTCTCCTAAATCAATTCAAAGAATTGAAAGAAAGAAAACATGACTAAAGAGAAAAAGGATATTAAGATGACACTGGATAAGCATAAAGAACAAATTGAAAGTATGCAAAGAAAAGTAACAGAGCTTTTGGGGATTCAAGAAACAATGGATGAGCTTAAAAATACAGGAGAGGCACATAAGAGCAGATTGGAATTGCTCCAAGACAGAATTAGTGATTACAAAGACAGAAATCTGAACTGGAAAGGACAGGAGAACAGAAAGACGAGAAAATAGAAAAAAAAAAAAAAATGGAACAGAATCTCAGGAAATTGAATGACAATGTAAATGCACAAACATACACATTTTCAGTGTCCCAGAAAGAGAACAGAATGGAAAGGGGGTAGAGGGAATATTTGAGGAAATAATGACTGAAAACTTCCCAACCCTTATGGAAGATATAAACATAAATATCCAAACAGGACAATGCACCCAAACAGAATAAATCTGAAGAGACCTACCCAAATATACCTACAATTCAGAATGACAAATATCAGCGATAAAGAGAGGATTCTGAAAGCAGCAAGAGAGAAGCAAGGAATCACACACAAGGGAACTTTGATAAGATTAAGTGACAACCTCTCATTGGAAACTATGGAGGTGAGAAAAAAGTGGTATGATGTATTTAAAGTACTGAAAAAAAATTAGAGGGAAGATGGCATAGGTTTAAGTAGGCACTCACCATCTCTCTCACAAGAAACTGCTGAGAGGGGACAAGATCCTGCCTGAGTGAGCTGTTTGGAAACCCACAGAGTAGGAGGCTTCAGGGCATCAATCTGGAGGGAGCTGGAGAGAGAGATAAAGAGCTCAAGGTAAAACCATGAGTTTCTTGACCCCTTGACTGGAAATTGCAGATGGCTAAGCCCCAGCTGCAAGGCAAAAAGCCACTGCTAGCCCTGACTCCTGTCAGCCACCAAGCAGGAGGGAGTATTCTCTAGGAATGGGAAGGTTCTGGTGAAGGGTGGAGAGGGATTTCTTTTCTGTGGGTTTGGTTGCCTAGACCCTCTTTGACTTTGGGGAGCATAACAGCTGGCATGAGGTGGTACCAGGAAGAAGGGAGAAGAGAATCTGTTCAGGCAGCCTGATTTGCCTAACCACCTATGACAGAGAAACTTGGGCTAGTCAGACAAATGACTAGTCCCGTGCTGAAAACTATCAAAATTCCAACTCCCCTATGGGAGGTGGGCAGTAGGAAGCACTTAATAAATTACTAAGAGCCTATTTAGGGAGGAGGAGGGTGGTCTGGAAGAGGGTTGAAGGTAATTTTTCTGCCATGAGCTTCATTACCAGGGTCCCTTTTGAATTTCAGAAGGGAACTCAACCTGACCAGGAGAGGTGAAGGGGGATCTTCTCACATAAGCATCCTGCAGCCCTGGGAGAGAAAGCAATAAGAAAGGAGAGGGTGCAGAGACAGACAGACTCCTAATCAGCAGGAATCTACCCAACTGAAAGAATCAAACCTGCCTGAGGGAAAGTGACTGTATAGCTTTCTGAAGAGTGAACTGACCCAACTAGAATGTTTAGCTCAGTGGAGGAGTTTCTGCATTGAAAGATCCCCAGTTTGATTACTGGCTCCTCCTAGTGTAGTGATCCACTGGGATATTATTTTTGTATTAGCTTCTTTTGGGTCCCTTATTTTTCCTGAAATAAAAAGGTTACCTTTTAAAAAAAGAATTAACTTAGTTTACTCACTAAAATTTGCTTCAAAACCTGCAGAGGGAAGACTGCAGGGTAATTGATGGATGAACACTGGCAGCCTGAGAAGCTCCTTCATGGCTTAAGATAGAAGGCTGTTTTTCCTTATATTTTGTTTGATTGCTTGCTTGTGTGTTTGTTTGTTGATATTTCTTTCTTCTTTCTCCCCCTCAGCCATTTTTTAAATTAGGTGTTGCTGTCTTATTTCTTATTTGCTGTGTTTCTTCTTCCTTGGTTTCCCCTTTTTTGTCTACCAAAGCTATCTATCTTCTGCTTTTTGTTGTTGTTCTTACATTCCACCTCTTTGTTTAATCCTCAATTTTTCTGGTTTTTATTTCTATCTCACATGTCTTTTATTAACTTTTTTTTCTTTTTGTCTTTTCTTTTCTCTTTCCCTCTCTCTTCATCATTCTGGCCTTTTAATTCATTCTATATATTTTTCTCTATTCAGTTTCCCATATCATTGTTTGTACTTCATTTTTCTATTCCTATTACTCTACACTGCTTATATGAGTTAATTATTCATTTTCCTAGGTCTTATATGGTTCCTCTTCTAACTTTTACTATTATTATTACTATTATCCTTTTTCTTTTCTTACTTCTTTCACTTTCTGTGGCCCCAATCTTTTTCTTTCAAGGTAACATAGACAACAGCAAGGAAATAAAATAAGAGGAAGAATGTGTCAAAGAGAAAACTTAACATACACAAAAAACAGCAACTAACTAAAACCCTAGAGTAAAGAGAGAAGCTAAGGAATTGAATAAGCCCATCAAGACAAAATATTTACAACCCATACTAAGAAACAGGAAGACATGGCCCAGTCCAATGAACAAACTAAAAACCAGGAGGACATGCAGAACATCGAACAAATAATCCAAGCTGTCCAAACAAATATTATGGACCAACTTAATGAAGTGAAGGAAGAGATTAAGGATATTAAGAAGACACTGGGAGAATATACTGAAGAAATTGTAAACATACATAAAAAAATAACTGATATGATGGTGATGAATGGCACAATCCAAGAAATAAAAAAGACACTGGAAGCACACAACAGCAGATTTGAACAGGCAGAGGAAAGAATAGTGAAGTGGAAGACAGTAAATCTGAAATCAAACAGATAGTAGAATAGATAGATAAAAAGATAGAAAAAAATCCAGCAGGGACTTAGGGATTTCAACGACAACACAAAATGCACGAACATATTTATAGAAGTTCCAAAATTAACTTGGCCCTATCATCTCTTCATCTCTTCACTTAACACTTCTACAGACTCAAGTCATATGGAACTCAGCTATTCAAACATTTATATATTTTTTATCATACACACATTATTTTAAAAATTGGCTATCTTTCTTTCTTTCATCTTAGTAACATCTATTTACTTAAGGTTTCACCATACATATTACCTCCTTCAAAAGCATTTTTCAACTCCTAAGACCAACTATCTTTTCCTATCTTCACTGTGTCTGATATGCTGTAATTCCCTCACCACATCTAGCTGCCGGCTTCAAGCAGGAAGGATCTTTAATTGCTCTCTTAACTTCTGTTAACAAGAATAAAAATTTAATGAGCTAATGTTTCAGTTAACGATTTTTTTTTTTAATCAGTTAACATTTTTTAACATAATTATCTACACTGAAATTTAAAACAATAATGATTTGATATTTCTCATGATTCTGTGGGTTGTTTGTACAGTTCTGCTAATTTGGCCTGCACAGCTTGGGGATGATGGGTTTATTTGAGAAAGCTGGGAGGGCAGGGCTCCTCTTTCCATGTATTTCTTTCTTTTTTGCATTGCATTATCTGTTTCTATGTTTAGGCTCTTGCACTAGGTTTTTACAAGCTAGTGAACACTGACAAATTATTTCTCCCACATAACTATAACCACACATTCCCAGACAGTATAAATATGTGGTGACCAATATACATCACCATTTTATCAGTTACATAATATAAAGAATCCAAATATTAAGTTACACAGTTCAAAAGGCATGTAAAATATTAGATGTCTCCTGAATTCATTAGCAGAAAACTACTTCTTTTATGCAAGAGGTTGGGATAGAAGGAAAAAAAATCACACTGCAAACAAAAATTATAGGTAGTAAACAACTTCCAAAAGATATGGGAAAAATTATAAGAATTTCAGAAATTTTATGATTAAAAATTATTGTAATTACCATATCAAAGCATCCCTATCTTTTAAAAACATTTACTAAATTAAAGAGCATATTTTACATGTTCTGCACAAGAGGAAAGTAACATTTTATTAAAAATATTTAATAGCCCCTCCCTATTCATTTGTTAGGCCCTCTCAATTAAGTTGCACCCCAAAGTGCAAACAGTAAATTAACTGTAATGCATATTTGCCTGGAGACATTAAAGACTTCAGTACAATGCAGATATTCAAAGTGGAGTTTTTCTCTAAAGTCACAAAATGCAATTTATAGATAGACATTAAACAATCACCATAAGACTCAGTAAAAATCCAACAAAATTCCGTGATTACATAAACTTAATGTATACTGTTACGAATGAGGGAAATGTAAATGTAATTTGAACAGGCAAATAACCATATAAGCCCTACATTCATTTGACATGACTGAAGGAATAAACCATGTAAGGTCTAGAGTGTTCATGGTTCCTTGGATCTTCAGTTCTGTATGATACTAAAAATATACAAGTATTGTGCTGGGTATTTTGACATCTAATCTCTCAAAATTTCTTCTTTATTTATAAGAATCTGGCATGGGAATATATTTAAAGAAGACATAACTCAATACTACATGATTTCAGGAAAGATCAATTGTTATAAATCATAAGCCTCTTTCAAATGCTGGCTAGCAAGACTCTTTTGCTAAGTGTCAAAATAGACTGTAACCCACAGAGGTTGCGATTCTGTCAAACTTGTAGTGTGATAAAATTGCTTTTCAATATTCTGATGAATGCTTTCATTAGACTTATTCACCATCATCTTGGCTAATGTGTATGAGAAATTTGGTTCACTCTCAAGTTCCACTTCCAAGGCAATAAATAGCATCAGGCACCCCAATTTTATTGAATGTAACACTTATTTCTGTGACCATTGGAGTCTTTGAAGCACAGCTGCATTTTAGAATGATATTTCTTCAAATACAAAAGTTGCTTGTTGTTAAAAGTTCCACATCGTTTTTGTCTTATGAACTGTACTGCAGCTTCATGTTTCATTCCACTTTCAATCAATACTAGGGTAACAATCACTGGAGCTCTCCCAAGACCTGCAACACAACAAACAGGTTCTTCACAAAACTTAATTTTTACAAGACTTAACTAAACATCAACAATCTGGTCATCATCAAAAGGCCAATAATAACACGGATGCCTTCTTTCTTCACAATAGCTGTCATAAGTTGCTTCACATACTCTGACTATTGTGGTAACTCCATACCTCTTAAGTTCTTCTATAAATTTGTTTAAGGTTGGATTGTGTGTTATAAGAAATCTCATGTTCTTGTGTGACTTCCACAGGAGCCGGATGGTTCATTGGAGCCATGCTTATTAGCTTTAAAACACTCAATAGGATTATGAATTTTTAAAAATTGAATACAGAAATACCAATGCATGGTAGAGCCTGGTGTCACTGCCATCGCCTGCACCGCCGCAGCCCAGCAAAAACCACCATGGTCCCCTGCCCTGCAGTCACAGGCACCACTGCCACCTGTTTAGAGGCTGCTTTGGGACCACTGTATGATTAAGCCGCAATCATCAATGAATAAATATATTCCTCATTTCTGTGGTGCTCCTGGTCACACACGTATGGAGTTTGTGAAGGGCAGTGGAGAGTACTGCCAGACTCAGCACGACATTTATGCAGACAAATGAACTATAGAAACTCATTACAACTTCACCAAGAAAGCCCCATGAGTCAGTAACCTGAACACAGAAGAGCTGAATTGAAATCTGCAGAGCATTTTATAAGAGTTCTGACCTGAATGGGATAAACCTCAGTGCAATTCTTTATATTACCTCAGTATTACCAGATACAGGAATCTCTGCTTCTTGTGAGGAGGTTCATTTCATTTCCCATTACTCCCAACTTCATATCCAAAGCACTGAGAATCTTAAGTGGAGTATATTGAAGTAGACTTCAATTTCTTTCCATGTATTTCTTACCAGGTTTGCTCCCAACATGATATTGTTAGGGCAGCATCTGAGAAAGTGAAAGCACAAGCTAAAAGCCCTATCCTTGGAAGTTGTATAATATCATTTCTGCCATATTTTAATTGTTAATACAAGTCATAAGTTATAAGAAGTGTGAGAATAGACTTTACCTCTTGATGGGAACAGTAGAATAGTTACGTGGCAAACAGGTATGCAAACTAGGATGGGAGGGATTTGTAGATGTGTTTATGCCCATATTTTCCAGTTAACTCTAGCCTCTTTACTAATATCTAATGGGTTACAGATTCATATTTCTAGGTGTAAGTTTATCAGGGATCTATGCATGCCATTTCAATTACTAAATCTTTTAGTTTTCTTTCTTTTCTATCAAGAATATCAACATAGTATTAAAATTAGCATTGTAACCCAAAGACAGACTCCTGATTTTTTTTTTTTTTAAGATTTTATTTATTTATTCATTTATCCCCCCCTTGCTGCTTATGCTCGCTGGGTCAGCTAACCACGCTGTGCGGGCAGGCTTTGTCTTCAACAGGAGGCCCCGGGAGCCAAACCCAGGGCCTCCCATATGGTAAACGGGAGCCCTACTGATTGAGCCATAGCCGCTTCCCTGAATTTTTTTTTAAATGATATATTTTGTCTCAATTTTACAAAGATCGTTAGGTGACCAGTGTTGATTTGCATTCCTTTTCCATAGTTTTAACTTGTTGATGGACAGCTAGAGAGTAAGGTTTCCTATTACCTCTTGTATCTATCTGGGTCAGCTTAAGGTATTTAATTTTGACAAAAGGAATTAAGATGTAAGAGATGCATGCTCCTTATCAGATGGACCATAAAATCTCCTTGGAATTCCATATTATTTCATCACTCATTTGTGGCAGAATGGGGACATCTAAAGTGACCTTGAAAGCTAATTGAAATAAATAGAACTTCCATTGTCCTGTATCCATGAATAATGGAGCAAAATCTGAACCCACAATTGCCACAACTAATTAAACTCATATAAACCTAAAAACCTTCTTTCAGATTGAGAGAAAGAAATTTGGGAGATTATCTGTTATTTCAGCTAATATTTAGTTTAGCTGACACTAGGGTCTTCATTCTCTTCAAAAAGAATATCAAATAATACTAGTTAAATATGTTCTAGAAAAGTATGGTGCTCTGATTAACATGTTTTAGTCCTGTGTGTGGCAAATACAGAACAACATAGACAATAGAGAAAACATACAACAATGAGATATTAAGGAAGAATACTATTCTCAGGGCAATAACTTCAAGGGGATATATCTATATTAATATCTATCTATATATGCAGCAGTTTTATATTATGGATGAATTCCAAAAAGAAATATTAGATTATGTTTGTAAATTGGTCTTTTCCCCTGGGCATGATTAAATTATGATTAAGGCTTTGATTGGGCCAAGAGAAAACAACATGGCAGAAGAGTTAATTGGAGTTTTGAGCTGGAGGCCAGGAAGTGAACACACAGGAGAAAAACACAGAGGAAAAGAGATGGCTCCTTAGACACGGCAGAAGCCCCAGGGAGAGAGACAGAGCCATTCGCCTGATAGTCTACAGTTGACCTTGTGGAGAGAGCACAGCAGCTGAGCCTGGAGAGAAACAGAGCCCCAGGAAGAGAAGAACCCAAGAAGCCTGAACTCTGGGCAGACACCAGCAGCCATCTTGCCACAACACGTGGCAATAGACTCTGGTGAGGGAAGTAATTTATGCTTTATGGCCTGGTAACTGTAAGCTTCTACCCCAAATAAATACCCTTTATAAAAGCCAACAGATTTCTGATATTTTGCATCAGCACCCCTTTGGCTGACTAATACAATATATTATGCACATAAATAGGAAATTTCTAGCAATTTTCAAATAAGAAAGAAAAAGCCTACATCAGAGTTATTGGGTGGTATCCGCAATGGAATTTCACTCAATGTCCCTGGCTTAAGTGAGTAAGGGATGTTTATATGATGAGCTATAAAGAATTTGAGGGAATTGTGTACTCTATAATTTTAATTATCTCAAAAATATTGAGCTTGTAAGAAAGTAGGCAATCACTTAACATTTAGCTAAAATAGTCTCTGCATTGTATATAAAGCCATTACCAATACAGAAACAACACCTCTGTGTATAGAGAACTGAAGCAAAATGATTTTATGTAAATAATAATGAATAAAATACTGAGTAAATATTAGAGAACAAAATACTGCAAAAGATAAATATGATATGCTATGTGGCTAAAATAATAAAAGTGCAGGAAACCACATCAATTCAGACACTGTGCTAAGTCAAGTAGTGGACACTCTTGTAGCAGGCTTCTAGATGCAAACAGCTACATGGACAAAAGAAACAGTCAGTGTTTAGCTAAGCTTAAAGTGGCCACAACATTCAAGAAATGAAACATTTTGTAACAGTGATGAAGTTTCCTATGCCTACACTGATTATCTAGCAATTATTCCCTAAAATAGAATCTTTAATCAAAGTATAATAAAATTAAAACTTATTCCTTTCTTTCTACTGGTCTTAACATTTTGATTATATTCCTGAAAAACATATGCTATTTCTGTCAAATCCCTACATGACTCTTAAATCTGAACAACCATGTGTGTCCCTCTGTAAGAATCAGAAAACATGAAAGAAATAATGAACAAAGAAAATGCTTTGGCAGATTAATAGAAGAAGTCAAGTCTGAAGTGAAAAGGAAAAGGTCAGGAAAACTTATGAGGATCAAATTTTAATAGGTGAATCAGCATATTTTTCTCATATTTAGTTGATGTGAATATAAACTGTAACAAATAATTTGGTATACAATTTGGTAGTATCTTTTAAAAATTGCCTAAGCTTTCATGCCCATAAGCTAGAAATCAAGTTCTATGAAATGAAGTTAGGAAGAGAAAACAGAAAACATTGATAAGGAATCTAGAGAAATAATTTCTAGTTGTGACTTTGTTACTAAATATGTAATTGCTAAACATTCTCTTAGTACCATAAAAATGAAAAAAATGAAAGTGGGGTGTGGAAAGGGACATGAAACGTCTTACAAGCCAACTAAATAAATACAATGCTTGTAACTTCATGGTTTGAAAATGAATTGTATGTTTTATTATCTATAATTATGAAAACCAGATATTTTATGTGTATGAATAACCTTGGAATTCCTAGGAAATATTATTAAAATTATTTTCGTTATTTTTCAAAGCGAATCTAAAAATGAATATTTCACAACAGTGTTCATAAAATATGTACTTCCCTTCATGGAAAAACTTCATAATGAAACAACATAAAGTATGGGTTGCTTATATTTCATCCTCATCTATCACCATGTATTTAAAGTAATTGATGCTGTATTTCTAAAGTCTCAGTAAAGTTAGCCTTAATATTGTGCTTATAATAAAACAGAAACCAATATAACAGTGAATGGCCATATGGAGAAAATTATTCCAGATCATGTGGAAAAATTGGTCACTGTGATGAAATAAGCCCAAGGAGTACTTTTCAATATATATATTGAGAACACCTGCTTCCATCTTTGATATTCTCTGACTATCCATTGCTCAGGCTACCTAGGTGCATCTCCCTCCCCTAAAGTCATTTCTGGTCGTTATTATATGTTCTTGCACCCAAATTGGCCTCAAATTGGGAAAGCTTGGCAGTGCACGTTTTTTTTCAATAACTTGTTCTTGCCATTTTTCTTGAGAATGTGTTCTATTTTCCATAAGCTGGATCCATCAGTTTTCTATTTCCCGCAATTCTTCAAAAGTTTTGATCTATTGATGGGAAATTTTCCTTTTTTACCAGTATTTTTAAGTTTTTAACTACATATGTTTCCAGTATTTCAAGATTCTTTAGGTGTGCAGTTTGTTTACTCATTCAAAATCAAACATTCCCAGTTCCAATATGATATGAACCTAGTGCTTGAATAGTGTTCACAATATTATTTGAAATTAGCTTTTATAATATGTATGTCCAATTTATTGTGTGCATAAATTTATAGTTCATAGTTGACCCACTTTTCCAAGAAACATATAAAATGTTGAATAGTAAGAGATAACTTGCTCAATTTCTCTAGGTATTTGCAATAATGAATTCTAACCTCAAAACATTGTTTCCCCTAATAAAATATAATTGGGTTCATTTTTTTTATTTCAGTCTTATATTAAAGCCATTATCCTAATATCATTGATATAACCCTATAAAATATACCCATTAACAGTTTTCTGTTCAATTAATACTACTGCCAATTTTACCGGGTGTTAGTATTTAAAGTTATTTCTACGTAAACACAAACCTTTGTTAATTGAATTTAGTAAACACTTAGACACATGCACACTTACATATAAAATCATGATTTCAAGTGAATTTCACTTTGACAATGTCCAGTTTGCTCTACTCTATAAAAAAAAAAACTATAGTACAACAGAGCTGCCATGTAGACAGTCCTTTAAAATGAGTTAGCAACAATATTGTTATAAAATATCTATGAAAATAAATCTTCAGCTTGCTGATGAATATCTTAAATATCAAATTACTTGGGTTTTGATTAATTCAAAAGTGTTATTAAGGCATACCTAAACTTCTTATTAAACCCAATCAAGACTGATTTAGAAAGATTGAGAGGGTAAACATAATTTTAATCAGTGTACTACCAAGATTATCAATTCTAAAGTGTTTGGTATAGTTAAGTTATATTTTAATATGATTAATAAGTTTTTTTACTATTTTCTTTTTTTTATAATAAGAAAAAGATAACTTTGATCATCTTTTTAAATGTGTTTTCCCTAATATAAAATAATTATACAGACCACATTTAATTCCATGTTCAGATCTCTTTGCTCAAAAGAATATTAAAATAACAAATTATATGCTTAAAATATTTTCAGTATAACTCTTTATAAAACATAAAAATGAAAAGCTTAGTGTACATTTTCCCCACAAAACATTTATTTGCCTAGTTTGTCAATAGCTTAGGAGATAAAATATTTGTCAATCAGAAACAAATACTTCCCAATAGAGGCATGTGAATGCTAACATGGGAATTGGTAATGTCTGAAAGATTTTATGATGACTCAATGAGAATCTGTCATGGGAGAAACACTAAAGAATCAAGTAGACAGAAGGACTTAGCTCATTGATATCAGCCAGCTTCTACCATCAGTCAATTCAGTTCTGAACATTGGGCCACAGTGACAAAGATAGAGATATAGACTCATAAGCATGGGTTCCACTTACCAATGACTGTCTAACTTATTATGAAGAAAGAACACTGCATAATTCCTGATATGGCACAGTCTTTCAAAGAAACTTGCTACCTACTTGGTCAGAAGTTGCTTTCATTAGAAGCCCTCTATTCTAGAAAGAGTGATATTTTATCTTGATTGGAATTGATGGATATTACAAGTATTGGATTGCCTTTCCTGTCTACAGGGCTTCATCTTTTACCACCATCAGAAAACATACAGAAATATACACCAACATGGGATGGTATAAAAGATTGCATTGGGTTAAGGGACACACTTTATATTAAAAGAGATGTGGTGAGGATTGTGGGGCGATGGTGATGGACTAACAGTCAGAACTGAATTCTCTTACAAAAACAATGGAGAAAGAGCCAAAAGCTATTTGAGGGACCTCCTTTGGAGGTCAGCAGACCAAGACAGTGCTACATGACTCCCAGGTGGGTGAAGGACACACAGACCAAAAAGCCAAATGACAAACATGAGTTACCAAGCCCTGGCAGCAACCAGAAAGGGCTCCCCTCCCCCACCCCCAAGATATTAGGCTGGGGTAAAACCCCTGGGTCACTGCAGCAACTGAGAGAGGAGTAGCAGGAGCAACAAAAGAAAAAAATAGAACAATGGGACCTCCTCAAAATTCAACACTTTTGCACCTCAAAGTACTTTGTTGAAAGGGTGAAATGGGAGAAAATATTTGGCAATCACAGATTGTATTAATATCCACCTTCATTCAGTTGGGCCACATATAAACTAAAAACATCTTCAAGAGGACCATTACAATGGGCTCACACCCACTGGAATACAGTTTAAAATTAAGAACATGTTTTTTGTTGAGGTACATAATTCAACCTACCAAATTGGCTTTAACCACTCAGGGTGGAGTTTCTGTCTCTCTCTCAGCTGTGGTGGGGGGACCAGTGTTGCCTCAAATGCCACATACTCTCACTGTTCTTACTGAGAGTGTCAGATTATTTTTTGTGAATCCCAAAAAGAGGAAGATTATGTTATAAACTAATCTATTCCTCTGGGTGTGATATCCTTTGATTGTACAAGATTCAGCTGAGAAGTCTTTGATTAAATTACTTGTTAAGATTAGGGTTTTGATTCAACCATGTCAGTAAGGTGTGTCTCAGGTTGAGTCCTCCCCACCTTGGTGGGTCTGTATAAATGGACAATCACTCAAGAAGACACACAGAAGAGGAGATAATTTTGTCATTTTTGATCCTTTAGTCCCAGGGAAAGATAAGCCATTTACCTGATAGTTTGAAGCTGCAAATGGGTAGAAGCTGGGTATAGGAAGCCCTGAGAGACAAACCCTAACCAGGAGAGAGAGGAGTGGAAGCCTGAGGGAAAGGAGAGACCAGACGGAGATCAACGATCATCTTGCTTCAACATGTGGCAACTGATTTTGGTGAGAAAGCAACCTTGAGTTGGACTCTTTACAGCCTTTTAACTGTAAGTTTTTACCCCAAGTAAATACCTTTTATAAAAGCCAAAAACATAATAGTTAGAAGCAACCCAATTGTCCATCAACCAATGTATCTATAAGTAAAATGTGGTATATACGTATGATGGAATATTACTCAACTGTAAGAAAGAGTGAAGTATCGACACATGCAACCACATGGATGAATCTCAATAACCTTATTTTGAGTGAAGTAAGCCAATTGCTAGGGGACAAATATTGCATGATCTCACTGATATGGTCTAAGGATATTGAGCAGACTCACAGAAGTAAAGCCTGGAAGATAGATTACCAGGTGATAAAAAGCTAGTAGAGAGTGGTAAGCCAATGCTCAATCTGGGTAGAATCTATAAGGTGCATGGGGGTGGTTGGGCAGTGGATCGAGGTTATGGTGGTGCAGCAATATGAATGGGGTTGAAGATGCTGGAGTGTGAGTGTGAGCAGGGTTATGGGGTGGGTTGGGCTATCCATAGAGTGGGGGGAGTGTTAGAAGAAGGAACAGGTGAATTCTGGGGAGGTAGAAGACTGTGGTTGAGAATACAATTGTAGGAATGTTCTTTTGGCAACTATGACAGGTAAGGGTCACTGGTGCTGTATTGTGTGAGGATATGTGGGGAACAGTGTATCTAGGGCATGTCTCTATGGAAAATGAATGTGTTCATGTGGTCATAGAGTGTTATCTCAGAAGGTGAGAACCCACACAATAACTTACAAAATATTAAATCCCATCCTGGGGAGTCCTGCTACATTCTCTAAGAGTGGCAAGAATTACTAAATACATCAGCGGTACCTAATAAAAGAAAACAGACCCATACACCAAGCTTTAGATATTAATGCTTGTACGTATGAACATTATTATTGAAAAATTGAAACTTAGCCTAATAATATCTATTGACTAAGCTTTACCTACTGAAAACCTTGTTACTCAAATGTATCCTCTCTCTAAGCCAAACTCAGCAAAGAAACTCACTACCTCTCCCCCTACATGGACATGACTCTGAGGGATGAGTCTCCCTGGCACCATGGGGTTATTACAATGCCTCAATCAGCAATGAATTTGGAAAAAGACCTTGACCAAAAGGGGGAAAAATTAATTACAAAAGAATTTTTATGGCTAACAGATTTCAGAGTGACTCCGGAGGTTATTCCAGAGGTTACATTTATGCATATCTCTGGTATATCTCAATAACTGCCACAGTAAATGAAGTCTCAAACAGGGGTGTTCCCAATGGCTGTAGAGATATATGGACACTATAGGCAAGGCACACAACCCCGTGAAATCAGCATCCCATCAGTAGGCCTGAACTTGGAATATATGATAATATATTTAATCACTTTAAGAGAGTTGACTCATTTATAATTTCTCTACACATAATTTTTCTACTCCTTTTATTTTAACCTATAATTAGCACTATTCTCATTAAATATATGTTCCAAAGTCTTAAATCTTTGGTCTGTTCATATGCCACTTGAATTCTGAATTTCAGCTGAGTTCCAGCCAACATGACTCTCCAGTTCATTGGACTCACCAAGGACAACTAACAAAATGATAAGGTTGGACAACCCCCATCCCCCAAAGCAAGGAGTATATAAAACTGCAAGCAAAACAGTTCCTTCCATTTGGCCCATAAGATATAAGCCCCATCTCAGTCTGAAACAGAGCAGGCATCATCATACCCAAATCCTCAAGATTGTGAGAATGAACAAACATAAGGGAGGAATGCAACCATGAACCAAAGAGACTTATTATTATTGTAGTAATGGAAGAACTTGTAACATTGCTATATAGTGGATACCTGAGGTTCTGAGAGGAGGGGGAGGAAAGAATAAATGGAACACATGTCATTTTTAGGGCATGGGAATTGTTTTGCATGACTTCATAATGACAGATACAGGCCATTATACATTTTGTCAAAACCTATAAAATTGTACCGTGAAAAGTGTAAACCATAATGTAAACTATAGACCATGGTTAGTAACGATGCTTGAATATTTGTTCATCAATTGTAACAAATGTACCACATTCATTTAAGATGTTATTAATAGGGGAAAATGTGAGATGGGGAGGGAGTGGAGTATAAAAAAAAACAGCAGAATTAACCAGGCTGAAGAAAGAATGGTTAAATTAGAAGACAGGGCAATCAAAATCATATAGTCAGAACAATAGATAAAGAAAAGAAAAGAAAACAATATGCAAGTGGGTAGAGATTCACAAAATAACTGAAAGAATGTTGAATTCCTATCCTGGAGAGCTCTGCTACATTCTCTAATGGAAAAGCAACAATCTCCCAAGTACAGGGTTAATGATTAGTGAGGAAGGATGGTCCATTGATGGGCCCTTGATATTGATGACTATGCTTATGAACCTTTGTTCTTGAAATTGCAACTTAGCCTAGTGTTTTAGGGTGCCTAAAAGTTACTTTCTGAGAGCTTCCATGTTGCTCAAATGTGGCCTTTCTCTAAGCCAAACTCAGCATATAAAGGCATTACCTTTCCCCAGTGTGGGACATGACTCCCAGGGATGAACCTCCCTGGCATTGAGGGATTACTACCAAGCACCAACTAGCAATGCAACTGGAAAAAGGCCCTTAATAAAAGGGGTAAAAGGAAAAGACAAATGAGTTTATATGGCTAAGAGACTTCAAAGTGAGTCGGGAGGTCATCCCAGAGGTAAAACTTATGCACATCACAGCAGGATTGCATAGACTCTCAAAGTAGATACTACCCCATATAGTGGGGCTTCTGAGGACTCTGGAGACACCCAGGGCCTACGATCATGGCAGACAGCTCTGGAATTTGGTGCCTTGTCAGTGGACCCTACTTTAGAGTTTGTGCTCTTGAGTGTGACAGAGTTAGACTCAGTTGTGACTTCTCTACACATACCTCTTCTGTCCATTCTATTTGGACCTATAGTTGGTGCTGGAGTTGGTAGGTGTATGCCCAAGAAACTTGAATCTTTGAACTATCCATGTGCCAGCTGGGCCCTGAGCCTCAGCGGAGTTGCAACACCTACTCCCCAATTCATTGAACTCACTCAGGACAAATAATAAGGAAGTGAGGATGGACAACCACCATACCAAGGAACTGAGAGAGTCCACAACTGTAAGCAAGAGAGTCCCATCCATCAGCTGTATGGGATCAAAGCCCCCTCTCAATTAGAGGTGGAGTGGACATCACCATCACATAATCTTCAGGATTTCGGAATAAAAGATGGACTAGAATGGACTTACTGGTATTCTACTATAGACTTATTGTGATGCTAGCAATGGAAGAAATTATATCATTGATGTGGAGACAGTGGCCACTGGAGGTGCTGAAAGAAGGGAGAGGGAAAAAAAGGTGTAATGTGGGGGCATTTTCAGGACTTGGAATTGCCCTGAATGACATTGCAATGACAGATACAGGCCATTATATATCCTACCATAACCTACAGATTGAATGAGAGAGAATGTAAACTACAATGTAAACTATAATCCATGCTTAATGGCAATGCTCCAAAATGTGTTCATCAATTGCAATGAATGAAAGACTAATGAAAGAAGTTGTTAATGTGGAGGAAATTGGGAGGTGTGGGGAGTGGAATATATGGGAAACTCTTACATATTTTTAATGTAACATTTTATATAATCTAAGTCTCTTTTAGAAAAAATAAAAAATATATTTAACAAAACAAAACAAAACAAAAACATTGATTGTAAGTCTGGATGAGCAGATATCACTTAATAAAGCAAGTATCTGAAAAACAAAACAAAACAAAGATGCACAGTGTCTCAAGGATTTGCATGATAGCATGAAGGGTACATGCATACATATCATCTCTTGACAGAGAAGAGAATGGAGAGGAGTAGAAAGAATATGTGAGGAAATAATGGTCTATTATTTCTCCACTCTTGAGAAAGACATAAATATACCTGTCTAAGAAGTGCAATGTACTCCAAACAGAATAAATCTGAGACACATATTAATCAGAATGTCAAATGCCAAAGATCAAGAGAGAATTCTGAAAGCAACAACAGAAAAGTGATTTTTCATATACAAAGGATCCTCATCAAGACTAAGTGCCAATTGCTCATTAGAAACCATGGAAGCAAGAAGGCGGTGGCATGATATATTTAAGGTACTGAAAAAGAAAATCTGCCAGCCAAAAATTCTTTATCCAGTAAAATGTCCTTCAAAAATTAGGGAGAGTTTAAAATATCCACATATAAGCAGAAATTGAGAGAGTATGTCAACAAAAGACCTGTCTTATTAGGGTTACTAAAAGGAGTTCTGCAGGCTGAAAGGAAAAGACAAGCTTGTGAAGAAATGAAGATCTTCAGTAAAGTTAACTTAAAGGGTAAATGCAAAACCCAATAATATATATCCCAGTACAACTCTACTCTTTGATTTTTATAAAAGTCAGAATACAAGTAAACAGGAAAAAGTCATATTTCCTGAAAATGGATTAGAAAAATATAAAGAGGTAATGTAGAACAAAAACAATATACAGAGTGGAATCAGACAGATATGGGATCAGAAAATGCTATTGAAGCTAAGTTCAAATTAGTAGATTATAGATGTAGGTTGTGTTATACAAACCCAAGGGTAACTGCAAAGAAAGTATTTTAAAAATATACAGAAACAAAAATGAGAATGGGATCAGTCAGCTACACCACAAAAGAACAACTATACAGAAAAGGTGGTAGCAATATAGAAATAAAGAGACAAAAATATATGTGACATATTAAAACCAAAGGATAAAATGGCTGAAGTAAGGAATGCTTTTACAATAACACTCAAATGTTAATGGATTAAACTCACTAATTAAAAGACACAGATTGGCAGAATGGATAAAAAGACATGATTCAACTATATGTTGTTTATAAAGGACTCACCTTAGACACAAAGACACACATAACTTGAAAGTGAAAGAATGGCAAAAGATATTTCATGCATATAGTAACCAAAAGAGCTTGGGTGGCTATAATAACATAAAAAAAAAAAAAAATAGGCTTTAAATCTAAAACTGTTATGAGAGACAAAGAAGGACACTATCTAGTAATTAAAGGATGAATCAACCAATAAGAATATCTATAACTGCAAGCAAAACAATTCCTTCCATCTGCCCCATAAGATCTAAACCTCCTCTCAATCTGATGCAAAGCAGGCATCAGCATCCTAAAATCCTCAAGACTGTGAGAATGAACAAAAATAAGGGGGGGAATGCAAACATAAACCAAAAAGTCTTACTATTAATGTAGTAATGGAATCATAAATATTTATTCACCTAACCATGGTTCCCCAAAATTCATGAAGAAAACACTGGCAAAACTGAAGGAAGTAATAGACATCTCTAGAATAATAGTTGGAGACTTCAATATACACCCTCAACAACAGAAAGAACATCTAGACAGAAGGTCAATAAGGAAACAGAGAATTTGAATATGATAAATGGACTAGAACTAACATACCTACACAGAATATTGCACCCTGAAATGCAGGTTATACATTCTTCTCAAATTCACATGGGCCATTCTCCAGAATAGACCACATTTGGGTCACAAAACAAGTCACAATAAATTTTAAAAGATTTAAATTCTACAAAGCATCCTCTCTGATCATAATGAAATGAAGCTGGAAATCAAAAACAGGTGAAGAATTACAAAAGCAACTAAAAGTATCTAGGACTAATTTTAACCAAGTATGTAAAGTATTTATATACAGAAAACTACAAAACTTTGCTAAAATAAATCAAAGAAGATTAAATAAATGGAAAGGTATTTCATGCTCATGGACTGGAAGACTAATTATTGCTAAGATGTTAATTCTAACCAAAAAAAATTTACAAATTCAATCCAACCCCAATCAAAATTTCAACAGCCTAATTTACAAAAATGAAAAAATAAATTATCAAATATATTTGGAAGGGTAAGTAGCCCAGAATAAACAAAACCATCTTGAAAAAGAGGAACAAAGTTGGAGGTCTCACACTTTCTGACTTTAAAGCTTATTACAAAGCTGCAGTGGTCATAGCAGCATGGCACTGGCACTAGGATAGGTATATAGACCAATGGAAATGAATTGAGAGTTCAGATGTTGACCCTCACATCTATGGCTAATGGGTATTTTACAAGGCTGCCAAGTCCATTCAATTGAGACTGAATGGTCTCTTCAGCAAATGACTATTGAGGACTTGGTATCCATATGCAAAAAAAGAAAGGAGAACCTCTATCTCATATCATACACAAAAATTAACTCAAAATGAATCAAAGACCTAAATATAAGAACCAGGTCTATAAAACTTTTAGAAGAAAATATAGGGAAGCATCTTCATAATCTTGTGTTAGGCAACAGTTTTTTAGACTTTACACCCAAGCACAAGCAACAAAAGAAAAAATTGGTAAATGGGACCTCTTCAAAATAAAAATAATATACCAAATGTAAGCTAAAGACCATAGGTAGTAGTAATATTTTGAAGATGTTCCTTCATAATCTGTAATAAATGTTCCACAACAATGCAGTGTTGTTGGAAAAGTGATATATTGGGATTCTTCAGGTTATGCATGATAGTTTTGTAAGTTCACAACCTCTCTAATAAAAAATATACTTTAAAAACTTTTGTGCTATCAAAAGACTTTATCATGAAATTGAAAAGACAGCCTATTCAATGGGAGAAAATATTTGGAAACTACAAATCCAATAGAGTTTTAATATCCTGAATATATGGAGAAATCCTACTACTCAACAATATAAAGACAAGAAGCTCAATTAAAAATGGGCAAAAAGTTGAATTGACATTTTTCTAAAGAAGATATACAAATGACTAAAAACTATATGAAAAGATGCTCAACCCATTAGCTATCATGGAAATGCAAATCAAAACCATGATGAGATACCATTTCACATCCACTAGAATGGCTACTATTAAGAAAAACAGAAGATTACAGATGTTGAAGAGGGTGTGGAGAAATAGGAACACTCATTCATTGTTGGTGAGAATGTAAAATTGTGGAAAACAAATTGACAATTTCTCAGAAAGTTAAGTATAGAATTACCATATGACCAGGCAGTTCCTCTACTAGGAGAAATGAAAGCATGGACTCAAACAGATATTTTCACACTGATGTTCATAGTGGCATTATTCACAATTGCCAGAAGATGGAAGCAACCCAAGTAGCCATCAACTGATAACTGAATAAACATAATGTAGTATATACATACAATGGAATATTGCTCTTCATTAAAAAGAATGGAGATTTGTTTCATGAGACAATATAGATGAAACCTGAAGGCATCATGTTGAGTGAAATAAGCCAGATATAAAAGGACAACTAATATATAGTGTCACTGATATGAAATAATTAGGATAAGCAAACTCATAGAGTCAAAGTCTAGAATATAGTTTACCAGTGGCCGGGTTGGGACTAGGGAATGAGGAGTTAAGGCTTAATTTGTACAGAATTTCTATTTGGATTGATAGTAAAGTTTTGGATATGGATGGTGATGATGGTAGTACAACATTGTGACTAATTAACAGCACTGAATTATATATGTGAATGTGTCTAAAAGGGGAAATTTTAGTTTATATATGTTACTAGAATAAAAATTAAAACTTCACAGAAGAAGCCTATATTTGAATGGGGTCCTGACCAACACCAAGTTATGTCTGAAATGTAAAACCCGGGGGCTCAATCAGTGCCTCTGGTCTGTTACGATACACACACAGATATGATTTTGGAAGTAAGAGCCACTCACATTTATACAGACTGGAACTTACAGCAATAGTTTGTGAATGCCACCCAGCAGCAACCACAGGATTATGGACCAGAAAATTTCCAGACGTGGCAGTAGAGTATACACCATTTGAGAGACAATTATTGGCTTGCTTTTGAGCATTTATTTGAATTCCATTCATAACTGAAGGATATAAAATATTCTTGAAGTCTGAAATACTCAGAACATCTTGGGTAATGTCACAGAAACACTCTAATTAGGAGGGCCATATCCAGATGAGTTCCCTAATAAAATGGAAATGGTTTGTACGGGAATGTGCTACTGGAGGAATGTCAGGTGGTACTCCTTGTATTAATGAGCAGATAGGGCATTTTCTAGAGTTCATTTTGTAACTATGTGAGGAGTTGTTGCCAGATTCTATAGCTACTGCATGGTGCCTTATGTATGGCTCTGGATAGACCAAAAAAGAGCTGCCTGGTTTACAAGTGGCAGTTGGAGATGGATGGACACATCCTATGTGTAACAATGCCACATTACAAACAATTGATGGAAAAATTCTAATTGAAGAATATAACAACAAATCAGCTCAATGGGCTAAATAATGTGCTCTTCTTACAGTGATAGGAGAATTGAAAAGCAATAAGAGTCCTAGACATATGATCAGCAAGATGAGAAATAGAAAACTGGGCTACTAAAATTATGTCTGTATGAGGTATGGCTTTATGAAAATACATTTTGATGGCCATCAGGAGAAAAAAAAAACTTTCAAGATTGGAAGGTGTGGTCATTTAAAGCTATGTGTATCCCAGAACGACATGTTCTTCAATTTAATCCATTCCTGTGTTTGTGGATCCATTGTAAGTAGGATATTTTGATGTGGCTACTTCAGTTAAGGTGTGACCCACCTCATTCCAGATGTGTCTTAATCATCTGGCTGCAGTCTTTTATAAACTGAAAGAAGAGAGAGAGAGAGAGAGAGAGAGAGAGAGAGAGAGAGAGAGAGAGAGAGAGAGACAAAGAAAGAGACAGAAACAGAGACAGAGACAGAGAGAAAGCCATGGAAGCAGAAGGGAAGCAAGAAGCTGCAAACAATGAAACCTTGAAGAGAAGGGAGAGACCAGCAGATGCTGCTATGTGCCTTGTCATGTGGCAGAGGAGCCAAGGATCACTGGCATCTGGTCTTTGGGAAGAAAGTATCACCCTGATGATACCATGATTTGGACATTTTCTCAGCTTCAAAGAGTACACTAATAAATTCCCATTGCTCTAAGCCAACCCATTTCATGGTATCTGCTTACAGTAGCCTAGGATACTAAAACAGAAGGTGGGGTGGCATCCTTGGTTCTCTCACTTAAGAAGGTAACCTAGGAAATGAGAAGACATGGGGGAGATTCAACAATGGGCTGATGGTCAATATATTCCTCCTGTGTCCTCAGGGACACAAAACACAAGCAAGAACTGTTCTGTCTGCCAGCAAGAATAACAGAGAATGCAGATATCTATGGGACAGATTTATCAGGTTGAAGGCCCTGCACGTAGCTAGTATGTAGAATAGAATGGACTACCTGTAGCCAAAGGAGGTTATAAACAAGTCCTGAATAATAGACACTTAATCTGCACTGGAATTTACATATAATACATGCAACTGCCTAAAACACTATAGAAAGACTAGGACAGAATACATGTGCTAATTTGGACCACTGAAATATATTTCTTCAGACCAGGAAACACACTTTACAAACCACAGTATACAATGATAGGCAAAGAGACATCATATTAAATGTACATATCATGCTGCATACCATTCTAAGAGTAGTTTTTTGATAGAAACTTTGAATGGGAAATTGAAACATTTATTGTCTAAAATGAGAGGAGGTGAAGGAGTAAAGTTCTGGCTAACACACTTTAATGAATGTATGAAATATTTGGGGAAGACTTGGTGGAAGATAATGCTGGTATAACTATATAATTCTTCTCCACATCAACTGTCTTTTCCCTACCTGATGCACTGATCCTGGAAACAAGTATGAACTACAGTTGCCAGAAGCCGGGATGATCACTGTGCAAACAAAAAATGAAACTAGATCTTTTAACCTTTATGCCAGAATTCCTAGAGGCCTGGTGGGATTGCTTGTAATTTCACCTCAATCTGCAAAAATTTGGGTTGACAGTAAATGCAGCTGTATTGCCTAGTGGTCAAGATAGCCCACTACTTTAATACCTTATGTAATCTTATGCTATAGAAGTAAAAATGGACTGAGGGGGGTGGTACTAACTATACTGCTACTGCTGCCAGCAATCTGGACCAACCACATGGCTGAGCATAGCATCCCTTTCAAAGGTGGAAAAGTTTGTGTTAAAGCCAAAAACCCTTGGGTTTTTTTTTGTGGGTGAAAGCTATTAAACAGAACAGGAAAAGACAGTGAGTTTCTACAGGAATAAATCAGTAAGCTTCACATAAGGAATCTGAATTCTCCTAGAGAAAGGCCCCATGGTGAGATGGCAATGGGAGGCCTTGAGGCATCTCAGACAAAATTACATCTAAATGTGACTACCATTCATCTAACCCAAGTATGGGAGCCCCAAAATTTTGAGGTGAAACCGGAATCCTAACTGCACCTAAGCCATTAGTACAAAATGGCAATGTGCATAAAAGATTGAACAACATCGACCCACAAGAGAGAATAAGGCTTTAGGTAAGACAGGTGCCAGTCTAGGCATCATGGGACAAGTTGAGTTTACTTTTAATGAGGAGTGGTATTCAGAGGAAAAATGTTTGTTTACTAGGTTAAGCATATTACAGAGGGTTCACTTACAGGAAGAAAGCAAAGGATAGGTGTCAGCCTGGAAAGATTATGAACTTTTACTGAAGTGAGTAGCTTAGACTTAACAAATAATGACAAATAATGCTAGGACTTTACACTGGGAAAGGGTTTGTACCAGGAACCAACAAGACTTCTTGACTGTTTTAATACAAATCGAGGCCTAAGTAGCCAGATGTCAATGTACTTCCCCCATCCTAGCAACTGAGGCTCAAAGGACACACTTATGGGAATCTATGGACCTCTAAAGTTATGGGGGTTTTCTGCAGGTACTTGTAATGTACATTGGTACAGTATAACTGCTCCACCTCACAAATAGATGAGAAAAAGACATATCCTCTAGTACAGATAGCAGAGATAGGAACTAATCTGAAAAGCACTCATGTCCTCCCCATATATAACAGACACAAAGCAAACAAGTGTCAGTACAAAACTGTGAACTTAACAGGGTGACTGGCTTGCCTTCATATGACTTGGGAACAATTATAATGACACCTGTCTATAATAATATCTGGTTTATGGGAAAAGGCCAATGCTGTTGGGAAAGCAAATCAAATACCATTTCTTAATGATTAATTTTGTAATTAAATTGAAATGTTCCATGGCCATATGCAATATTTTATGACACTGGCATTGTTGGTAAGAGTCAATTACTTATGTAAATAAGTCATATGATAATACTGATACTAATAATCAAATGTATTAGAAGACTGGATTAAAGCCTCATCAAAAGTGGAAAGCAAATGTCCTGAGAAACAACTGGATTTAGCGATCAGCTAGTTAATATGCCAAACAGTTACACAAAAGTTTACATACAAGATCGATCAAAGGAGACAGTGAGTAATCAAAATAGTACAAAAATATGAAGAAACATGTAATAGCTTATAGGATGGACTAGCTGTTTAAGTTTATCCCTATGCCACAGTGACTCCTCAAATCTTAGGCATATTCATGTTGACACTATTGCTGTATCTGCTATATAATTGCTATATGAAATGTAAATGCTCGTGAATGTATCATCATTTTTCTTTGAAAGACTAGACTAAAGTCCGGGGTGGGGGTGGTCTGTACAGGAAAGAATTAACTTAGCAGAGCTGTATTGCTCAAAACTGGCACATTCCCAAAGAAGGACAGTTGTCAGGACTGACCCTGGGATGGCTCTGGAGACATGAACTCTGAGAACATGAAACATTCTGTCTGATAAGAGTGTTTTTGTATGCTTTAGAAATTGGGCCACACAGACCTAGTTTGATCAGCTAATTTATGCCAACACTGGGATTTATGTGACCGCCAATTTTTGTCTGAAAGGCTGGAGTCTGCGTAGCTGATGTCAGTCATGCAGGCGCTGTATGCTTACCTGACTGACCTCCAATAAAAACTGTGGTCACTAAGATATTGGTGAGCAGCCCTGGTTGGCAACACTTCATATGTGTTGTCACATGCCCTTAGGAGAATTTTGTCTTGGTGCTACTTCACTGGGAAGGTACACTTGGAAGCTTTTCACTTTACTTATTTTAATTATTGTCTTTTTGCTGTAACAAACGGCAACCATGAGTGGAACAGTTTTTCTGAGTCCAGTTAGCACTTCCAGTGAATGGTCCAGTCTCTGAAGCTGATCTCAGGGACCTCTGACTCACAGCTCCTCTCTGCTAGGCCCTGATTACTGGCAAAACTCCGAGAAAAACTCGCATATTTTCAAAGCAGATTAGAAGACAAGTATTTCATCATCTTTTCACTTCTTAGAATATAGTATCTAGACTAAATTTCCCAATTTTATATCAAAACAAAACAAAGATAAAAAACCAAATTCACTTTCCTGTAGTTTTTTTTTTAAGATATGCAGAGAGCAGGTATTTACATAAAGATCCACATTCTGGATATATAGCTCCCCAGAGCAGTGTCGGGGTTTTTGGACTAAGCCCCAGGACCAGGAGTTGTCCTAGCTCCAAGTTTCTTTAATCTGCTGTAATCAATAAAGGCTAGTTTGTGCATGTAAAAATAATAATAATAATAATATATGTATATATAATCTGCATCTTTTTCTATAAAACTTAGGAGTAGATTGCTTTGCAAATATAATGCCCCATTTAACCAAATATTTTGAGAACCTCATGTTGTGCCTGAATACCTAGTTGTTTAGTAACACTTATTGCTAACATAATTTATTTTGTTATTGGTAAATATAAGTTACTAATACAATTTATTGTTAATTTTACAAAAATAATATTACTAAGTATCAAGATTGAATGCATACCAAATGCCACATCTGAGCTAAATCCTTTACATCTCTTTAAGTAATTTGATCTATTCACCACTACATATTTTTAGTTGAAATAAGCAAACCAGCAAGAAACAGAGGTTTTGTGTAATTATAAAATCTTCCAAAAGCTACATCACAAATAATTCATAAATCTCAGTCTCTAATCTGAGTTACATGAAAAAAAAATGTCTGTCCATAAACACTGTACCTTGTGTGAGTGTGTAATGCTGGTGGAGGGGACATGCATAGTATCTCTCAGGCAACTATGATGTTTAATTAATCAAAATTGTCTATCACACAATTCCTTTGGAAATATAACCATGTAGTATCTATTAAAATATTTTCACCGGTTTAATTTGGCACTGACTTTAAAAAGAAATTGATTTAAAATATTACTGAAAAGGGAATGAAATGACAAGATATTTGGCATCTCAGTTGCTACCCACTAGCCAGTTCTGTACTAAGGTATGTCTTTCAGTTTATTTACATGAGAATATTTATTCTATATAAAATACAATTTTCTCTACATGCAATAAAATATGTATTTAGAAATTTGTCAAATTCATACATGAATTTCATTCAAATCATATTTATTTGGCTATTACTATATTCCAGTTATTCCTATAGACCCTTGTAATATAATGGTGAAATAAAAATGGAATCTTACTTCCTAAAATAGAGTTTGGTGGAGCAGATGAATATTAATTCATGTAGAGGAAACATCAGGGGAAATATACTTATGGCAAGAGGGAACATGAAATGTTTAAAGGAATAGGAAGAAAAGAGTAAAAGTCAGTAGACCTGGAATGTAAAGGGCACATGGGGAATTTCAGTATTTAATGAAACACCAGTATAAGGAAAAGCCACATCATTCTTGGTGTAATGTTATATTTATTGAGTTTTATACTAAGAGGCAGGATATATTAGTAAAGTGTTTTAAATAGTGTGAGGGTTAAATTCATGTCAACTTGTCTAGGCTGTGGTGTCCAATTGTTTGGTTAAACAAACACTGGTCTGATCGCTACTCTGAAGATATTTCATGCATTTGAATCATCAGTTGATTGCATCTATGACTGATTACATTTACAATCAACAGAGATTGCCTTCAGTGATGAGAGAAGTCTTATCTGATCAGTTGAAGGCATCAAAGGGGGAATGGATGTTTCAGCATTGAGAAGGAAGAATTTCTATCTCTACTTCCATCAGCCAGCTTCTCCTGTAGTATTCCTCAAAACCTTCTTCATTGTCCCCAGTTTGTGACCTCTCCTTTGGAATTAAGACTTCCCAATTGCCACCGTTATATGAGCCAATTCCTATAATAAATCTCCAAATATTGACATTATGTATATTGTATTAGTCAGCCAAAGGGGTGCTGATGTAAAGTACCAGGACTCTGTTGGCTTTTATAAAGAGTATTTATTTGGGGTAGAAGTTTACAGTCACAAGGCTACAAAACATAAGTTACTTCTCTCACCAAAGTCTGTTGCCACCTGTTGGAGCAAGATGGCTGCCTATGTTCAGCCTTCCTCTTCCTCCTAAGGCTCCGTGGCCCCAGCTCCTAATGATCTCAGCTATAGGCTGTCGTAAGGCTTAGTCTCTCTCCCTAGGGCTCCATTCTGCCTGGGCTCAGCTGCTCTGTTCTCTCCACAAGCTCAGCTGTTGACTCTCAGGCTCTCTCTCTTCCCGGGGCTTCTGTCATGTCTATGGAGCCATCTTTATTCTTCTGTGTTCTTCTCCTGTGTGTTTACTTCCCAGAGCTCCAGCATTAAAACTCTAACTCTCTTTTCTGCCATGTGTTTTCTCTGAATTGCCACCCACCAAGCTACTGATGTGGCTAAATTAAAGGCTTTACCATAATTTAATCAAGTAAAAGTGAAACCTGTGAATTTAATACATTCAAAGGGGAACATGCTCAGAAGAAAAGACCAGTTTACAAACATAATCCAATATCTATTTTTGGAATTCAGATACAATGCCAAATTGCTACATATATATGTATAAATGTTGCTTCTGTTTCCCTTGAAAACTCTAATACAAGCAGTAAGGATGTTGTCATTAGTTTGCATTCAATCGTCATTAATTCAAATAGACATTGCCCATAACTTCCATGAATATGTATTAATTTCTAGAAATACAGAGTTTAAAAGATATAGGCCAGATGTTATTACCTTGGTATTATCATCAACTCTTTATAGATGAAAAAAAAAAAAAAAAAAAAAAAAAAAACCACTGAGAGATCAAACCTGGAAGGTATCATCCAGATTAATATTAAGGCCAAGTAGTCAACATAAATGCTGACTGGAGATTTAAAGAGGGTTTCTTCCCAAGGAAAAGTTGGTTATAGGGGAATGTTTCACATAATTTTCCCAGTAGATAAAATATTCAGTAGTTATTAATATGATCTTTTGCTCTCTTCAGTGTTTTGCACCAGAAGTTCCTGTTTCTCTCAGAACAATCATAAGACTTTTGAAAAATCAAAAGTATATTTTCTTCAAGAACATATATGTAATGACTACACCAAATCTTGTTTGACACACTAATATAAGTTCACATAAGAGGAAAACCCAAGAAGCTGTAGTTGTTTCTAATATTCCTGGTTTCTTTTCCCTGGCAAGTAATGATAACAAGGTACTGCCAGGCAAATTATAATTTTCACAGTTTTTTCCACATCCCTTATTGCCACACCCCATTAATGGAAGAAAATTGAAGAATTGCATAGAAGAAAAGAGAAGTAGGGAAAAGTGTAAAAATTCAGCTTTAAAGGCAGAATTCTAGCTCTGATGTTCAAATTAGCTCACAATTTTAGAGTATCTTTATATAATTATAACAGAACTGTCTGAACATAAAAAATCTAGACAGATGATATCTCCTTTTGCTAATTATAACTGCTATTTTAGGATTTCTTGAATATATATCTTCAGTTAATTACTTGAAGACATTGCCAAATTCAGAATATAACTTAAATTTTTTTAATGGTATAAAGATAGCTTTATGTTTTATGTCTTACTTTTATATTCACAGGATGAAACGAGGTCCTTAAAATTATATTCTTCATGGAAATAATGGTTTTCTGATGAATAGTGTCTTCTATGAATAAAGTATGTTTTTTCTCCACTCTTAAAAATGCTTGTCCTGAGGAATTATATGACACAATTCAACCAGACACGTTGTAGAGTGTGAACAAAAATATTCTTGCATTTTAACCAATCTGTCTGTGTAATTCTTTGAATCCTTTTCATTTTTTCCATTATTAGAGATAAGTGTCTTTGTAACTATATTCTCTGAAAAGGTAATGAACACCTGTGCCTGATATGAATTATGAAAAGTCTGTAATTTTCTTCGAGAAAAAAATGAAAAGCACAGTGGAATCCTGTTACAATAATCAGCCTGAGCAGTCTAGGTGAGTCATTGCATTTGAACAATCACTATATGTCAAGCCCCTCTCCCTGCTGATTTTACTAATTCAGGTGTTTTCCGAAAAAGCCAATTGCTATCTTTCAAGGATAAATCTTATAGTTTAGTATCTGCACTTGATAGAAAAATTATTATGAGCTCTATTTAGGAGTTTCAATAGCTGTAACAACCAAATAACTCTCAAAAGCTTTAACATTCTTTATCTTGAAAATAATCCATGATTATTTCTATTTTTATAGTTAAAGTAATTACCTAGTGATCACTAAGTTGTCTAAGGCAACAACATTTGAGAAGAGAGAGACAGCCAGCACTGTAATCAAGTAATCATCAAATCATCAGCAAGTACTTCTTTTAAAAAATGTCTGTGCAAGGGTATTGTCTACCCCACTATGAAGAATTATGTGCATTTTTAAAGAAAGAAATTTAAAATAAAAGAGGATTCATTCTAAAAAAATTTTTTTTCATAATAATAAATATAAAGTTGACTCAATTGAACTAGCCACACCTTCAGGAAGGAAAACCAAGGAAGAGAATGGAAAAGGGGACAGCAGATCCTTCCAGAGGACTTGTCCACTAAGGGAGCAGGGTCGAGGTTCTTTCATCTACAACTCAACCAGGAAGCATGGAAAGATGACAATAAATATTATCCCTATGCTGAGATGGATAAATAGATCATCGAGATCATACAAAAAGTATATTGAACAGCTAGAAACCTATTTATATTGTTAAATTAAAGACTTTCTGTACTGTATCATAATGGGAAAAAATAAAATTGCATTCCTGGTAAAAGTAAGGCAAAACACTGAAGGACTTCAGAGAAGGTCAAAATAACATATATCTGCTACAAAAGAGGCATGATTAAAGTTAAGGATACTGAATTAGTTTGGATGGAGATTTAATTCTCCTCTGTATTTAAGTGGGGTCTTATATATTAGGAACTCATAAATACTGATTGAATTAGTAAGATCAATGTTAGTTGTGCCAAAAGCTTAAAAGGGAAAAATGGTATGCATGCCAATAAAGTAATTGTTTTAATGTGGAAATTTTGAGATCATTAGCTGATACTTTCCTTTGTAGGATAAATGAAGCTGACATTTTGCAAAAAAAAAAAGTTTAGGTGTGAATGCATGGGATAGCAAGGACCTAGACTCATAGGAATATATAACTGAACATTTTCATCATTATAAATATCTCAAAAGGTGGAAGAATTTGATTTATTCATATTCTTGTTAATGAACATTTAGATTGTTTCAAGTCTGAGGCTCCTCAATTGTGTAGAAGTCTATATAAATCTATGCTTTCATTTCTCCTTGGAATATTTAGGCATAAAATGTCTGGGTTGTATGGTAGGTGCCTGTATTAGTCAGGGTTCTCTCGGGAAACAGAATCAACAGGAGATATCTGTCAATAATATGAGATTTTAAAAGAGTCTCTCATGCCACAATGGGAATGCACAAATCCAGGTTCCACAGGCAGGCTGCATACCAGGGGCTCTGATGAAATGTCCTTGATGACTTTCTGGGAAAAGTTGCCTATCCAAGGACGAGCTGGGAAATTCTCTCTGAAGGTTGAAATCACTTCCCCTTTTAAGGAATTCAACTGTTTGGATAAAAGCATCACCAACTGATGATGTAATCTCCCTGATTGATGCAGATGTAATCAGTCATCCACACAGTAATCTCACTGGTGATCAAAGTCCATAAATGCTCTTGTATTACAATTACCCCAGTGCCCAGAACAAACACCTGGAAACAATTACCTGGCCGAGTTGACACATTAACCTAACCATCATAGTCCATGCCTTGTCAAATCGACAAGTCATACACATTACCTAAACCATACTTAGTCTCTAATTAAAAACAGTAACAGACAAGCATACATATGTATTTCCACCTAACAATGTTCAACTCCCCTGTGTACAACTGGAAACGCATTAATTCCCCACAGAATATGGTGCAAGTCCTTGGGTAATATTCACTCTTAAACTTGACATCCTTAAATATTATGACGTAGAATTAATACCATTTTCCATATGATAGGGGAAAAGGTTGGGGAAGAAAACAAGAAATTCATTTTGTGTACATCTACAATCGTACTCATAATGGAACAAGGAAGAAGGGTTCATGACTACTACAGTTCTCTTTTCTGTAACTGGTCATGTGGTCAAAGTTCATATTTATCACTACCTTCTTCCACTACCCATTCCATGTTCCAATTACCTTCAGCAAGCACTTCGGCTGGCCATGGTTCTTTGCCTGGTGGGGTGACCCAAACTTTCATTCCCAAAGATTCTGGGCCATTGTTAGTCCTGCTTGAATTGGTTTGTTGCAATTTTCCATTGACTTTAATCACAGGGCATGGCAGTACTAGGAGACGCCCTAGAGGATCTCCTGCATTCCAGGCAAACTCTTCTTTACCCCTATTATGTAGATGTAGTCCTATTTCCCCTTGATAGTCAGGATCAATCACCCCACCCAGTACAGTAATTCCTTTCTTTGCCTGTTGATTCACAGGTAAGAGGAGCCCAAAGTGGCCAGGTGGCAGTCTTAACTTCCAGTTCAATGAAATCATTGTTGTGTTCCCTGGTGGCAGCACTCCTCCTTTTGGGACTAAAACCTGTAGACCAGCAGAACTTAAGGTTGCAGGGACAGGAAGCAAAATTTTCCTAGTAGGTCACTAGAGTAATAGTGAGTGGTGCCACTCCCATTTTCACCCCTTGATTCCTGGACCCATGAATCCTGGTTATAGGAGAAACAGCACATAGAGAGGATGTTGATTCAGAGCATACACAGACTCCTGGAGAACATTGCCCCAGCCCTGCAAGGTATTGCCACCTAGATGGCACTGTAATTGAGTCTTCAAAAGGCCATTCCACCATTCTATTAATCCAGCTGATGAGGAACATGGTAGGACCGGTGAATTCCATGAGCATGTGCCCATTCTAGCACATCATTTGCTGTGAAATGGGTTCCTTGATCAGAAGCAATGCTGTGTGGAATGCCATGCCGGTAGATAAGACATTCGGTAAGTCCACGGATGATAGTTTTGGAAGAAGCATTGCATGCCAGAAATGCAAACCCGTAGGCAGAGTATGTGTCTATTCCAGTTAAAACAAAAATTGCTGCCCCTTCCATGGTGGAAGTGGCCCAATGTAGTCAACCTGCAACCAGGTAGCATGTTGGTCACCTTGAGGAATCGTGCCATATCTGGGCCTGAGTTGGGTCTCTGTAGCTGGCAGATTGGGCATTCAGCAGTGGCTGTAGCCAAGTCAGCCTTGGTGAGGGGATGTCCATGTGCTGAGCCCATGCATAACATCCATCCCTACCTCCACGGCCACTTTGTTCATGAGGCCATTGGGCAATGGCAGGAGTGGCTGGGGAAAGAGGCTGAGCATTTGCCACAGAGCAGGTTATCTTATCCACTTGATTATTAAACTCTTCCTCTTCTGAAGTCACCCTCTGGTGAGCATTCACGTGAGACACAAATATTTTCATATTTTTTGCACACTTAGTAATGTCTATCCACATAGATCTTCCCCAGACCTCCTTGTCACCAATTTTCCAATCATGTTCCTTCCAAGTCCCTGACCATCCAGACAAACCATTGGCAACAGCCCATGAATCAGTGTACAAATGCAGCTTTGGCCATTTCTTCTTCCAAGCAAAATGAACAACTAGAAGCATTGCTCGAAGCTCTGCCCACTGGGAGGATTTGCCCTCACTGCATCCTTCAAGGATGTCCCAGAAAAGGGCTGCAGTGCCACAGCTCTCCACTTTCAGGTGGTACCTGCATATCATGCAGAACTATCTGTAAACCAGGCCAGAGTTTTCTCATCCTAAGTCAACTGATTATAAGGGACTTCCCAAGGGGCCAAAGCTGTGGGCTGATAAAGGGAAGGTAAGATGGCAGGGGCAGTGGCCATGGGCATTTGGGTTACTTCCTCGTGTAACTTACTTGTGCCTTCAGGACCTGCTCAAACCCTATCTCGTATATACCACATCCACTTTATTATGCAGTGCTGCTGTGCACCCCCAACTTTATGGTTTGGTGGGTCAGAAAATACCCAGCTTATGATAGGCAACTCAGGTCTCATGGTAACTTGATGGCCCATGGTTAAGCGTTCAGTCTCTACTAAGGCCCAGTAGCAAGCCAAAAGCTGCTTCTCAAAAGGGGAGAAGTTATCTGCAGAGGATGGCAAGGATTTGCTCCAAAATCCTAAGGGTGTGCATTGTGATTCCCCTATAGGGGCCTGCCAAAGGCTCCAGACAGTATCTCTATTTGCCACTGAAACTTCGAGCACCATAAGATCTGCTGGATCATATGGTTCAAGTGGTAGTGCAGCTTGCACAGTAGCCTAGACCTGTCGCAGGGCTTCCTTTTGTTCCAGTCCCCAATCAAAACTAGCAGCTTTTCTGGTCACTTGGTAAATGGGCTGGAGGAGTACACCCAAATGAGGAATGTGTTGTCTCCGAAATCCAAAGAAGCCAACTAAGCATTGTGCCTCTTTTTTGGTCATAGGAGGGGCCAGGTACAACAGCTTATCCTTTACTTTAGAAGGGATATCTCTACAGGCCCCATACCACTGGACACCTAGAAATTTCACTGAGGTGGAAGGCCCCTGTATTTTTGTTGAATTTATCTCCTATCCTCTCTCATGCAAATGCTTTACCAATAAATCTAGAGTCTTTGCTATTTCTTGTTCAGTAGGTCCTATCAACATGATATCATCAATATAATGGACCAGTGTGATGTCTCATGGGAGGGAGAGACAATCAAGTTCCCTGTGGACAATATTATGACATAGGGCTGGAGAGTTGATATACCCCTGAGTCAGGACAGTGAAGGTATACTGCTGGACTTGCCAGCTGAAAGCAAACTGTTTCTAGTGGTCCTTACTAATGGCAATTGAGAAAAAAGCATTTGCCAGATCAGCAGCTGCATACCAGGTACCAGAGGAAGTGTGGATTTGCTCAAGCAATGATACCACATCTGGGACAGCAGCTGCAATTGGAGTCACCACCTGGTTAAGTATACAATAATCTACTGTCATCCTCTAAGATCCATCTGTTTTCTGCACAGGCCAAATAGGAGAGTTGAATGGGGATGTGGTGGGAATCACCACCCCTGCATCCTTCAAATCCTTGATGGTGGCACTAATCCCTGCAATACCTCCAGGAATCTGGTATTGCCTTTGATTTACTATTTTACTAGGCAGGGACAGTTCTAGAGGCTTCCACTTGGCCTTTCCAACCATAATAGCCCCCACTCCACAAGTCAGGGATCCAATATGGGGATTCTGCCAGTTACTGAGTATGTCTATTCCAATTATGCATTCTGGAACTGGAGAAATAACCACAGAATGGGTCTGGGGACCCACTGGACCCACTGTGAGACGGACCTGAGCTAAAGCTCCATCAATCACCTGACCTCCATGAGCCCCTATTCTGACTGGTGGACCACAGTGATGTTTTGGGTCTCCTGGAATTAATGTCACTTCTGAGCCAGTGTCTAATAATCCCCGAAATGTCTGATCATTTCCTTTTTCCCAATGCACAGTTACTCTGGCAAAAGGCCATAGGTCTCCCTGGGGAAAGGTGGGAGGAAGATGAACAGTATAAATTTTTGGAAGTTTAACAGGATCCTTCCCCAAGGGAACCTGGCCTTCTCCTCATTCAAGGGACTCTGGGTCTGTAAACTGTCTCAAGTCTGGGAATTGTTTAAGGGGCCATGATTTTCTGTGTCTGTTATTTGAGTTAGGATTTTGTTCACTTGACCTAGAACTCTTCTGCTTATACAGATCCATTAGAAATTTAGTAGACTGCCTATGTATTTCACTTCTAGGTACCCCATGATCTTTTATCCAATGCCATAATTCCATGTGATTCAGACTATTATGTGTGCTGTTTTAAATCTGTCTTTCATTGCAGTAGCCACGCCCACCTTGCCTTTGGTGATTAACTGCTGATACTTGACTTTTACTGGACTGAGATCAGATCTTCTCCATAATGTTTAAGGATTCCAATTCCATTACAGCCCCCCCTACAGAGTAATATCTGGACTGCGGAGAAGAGCAACCACAGAGCTCTTCAGAGAAGATGGAGTTAGTCTTACAAATCTATTCCTCACGGTCCTGGTTAAAGGTGTGTCTTCTGGACATTCCTGGGGTAGGTGGGCAGGTCTCAAATGGTAAATCCATTCTAGCATCCCAATCTCTCTAAGCCTTTGAATCCCCTCGTCTACTGTATACCACGGCAAATCAGGCATCTCAACATCAGACACGCTAGGCCATCGTTTGGTCCATGCTTAAGTCAGCCACCCAAACAAACTGTTAGAGCCCTTTCTAACCCCATTGAGCTACAGTTTTGAATCCAGAATTTCTGCTTAGTGGGCCCATATCAATAAATTCAGCCTGATCCAACTTTATATTCCTTCCACCATTATCCCATACCCTTAGTATCCATTCCCACACATATTCCCCTGATTTCTGTCTATATAAGTTGGAAAACTCATGCAGTTCTTTCAGAGTATAGCATACTTCCTCATGGGTCACACTTTGTATTTCACCTTTTGGGGGCTTGTTGTGATTTTAGTCTAGTAATGGGTCTCGAAGACAAGAAGGGTGAGGGGTATGGGTAAGGAGAAGGATTAGAGATGTCTTGCAAGCAAATGACCTCGGGGCATTCCTTTGCATTTTCTTCTGGTGAGACAGGATTAATCTCTTCAGACAGGGGTTGGAAGACAGATTCCTCAGGGCAGACTGGAAGTTGGGCAGTGCATGCTGGAGATTGGCTGGTAACTGCCTCATGGCTGGGTGGAGGTCCACACTCTCTGGGGCAAGCCAGAGGCTGGGCAGTGCTGGCTCCCATTTGGCTTGTACCCACCTCAGAGCTGGGAGGAGGTCCGGACTCCCTGGGGCAGGCTGGAGGCTGGATGATACAAGGTTGACAAGGTGTGGTCTCCACAGGGCAAGCCGTCGCAAGTTTATCTGGTAAATTCTCAGCAGAATTTAGGGTTCCAATATCCCCACCAATATCATCATCCCCATCCCATATGTCTCTCTCCCAATGCTCGGGGTTCCACTCCTTTTCAATCAATGCCTTCACTTTAATTGCAGAAACCCTGTAAGGTTGAGATTTGAGTTTCCTCTGTAATTCTGCTACTTGTACAATGAGGGTCTGGGTTTGATTCTCAGATATCTCAAGTCTGTGGCTACAGGAGACAAGATTTTCTTTCAAGGCACACGTAGAAACTTTCATATCATTCATGCAGCATTTAAGTTTCAAATTTGAAGACTTTAACTCATCTCTTTCTTTTGTAACTGTATCCAGAGTATCTAGGAGGAGCCAGCCAACATCATTATACTTTTTGACTCCACAAAATTCTGTTAAGGTGTTGAAAACACTCTCACCCAGATCCTTGCTTCTTATAAGCATGGAAGTAGGGGAATCCAGTGATGCTATTTTATGTATCTCTATTGCCAGCTCACGTCATGGACTGTTAGCAACCTCATTATTGGAAAGGGAGTCATTAGTACCCCTGAGTCCAATTAGAGTAGAGAGCCAATTACAAAATTCCCAGAACCACCTCAGACATCCCATGTTTAAGACTCTCTTCCTCAAGAACCACTCCAAGTACCAAGCTGTATTAGTCAGGATTCTCTTGGAAAACAGAACCAACAGGAGATATCTGTCAATAATATGCGATTTTATGAGTCTCTCACACGACCATCGGAATGCACAAGTCCAGGTTCTGCAGACAGGCTGCAAACCAGGGGCTCCGATGAAAGTCTCATGAAAGGTCCTTGATGAATTTCTGGGCAAAGTTGCCTGTCCAAGGACGAGCTGGGAAATTCTCTCTGAATGTTGAAATCACTTCCCCTTTTAAGGCATTCAACTGATTGGATAAAAGTGTCACCTATTGATGATGTAATCTCCCTGATTGATGCAGATATAATCAGCCATCCATGAAGTAAACTTACTGGTGATCGAAGTCCATAAATGCTCTTGTATTACAATTACTGGAACAAACACCTGGAAACAATTACCTGGCCGAGTTGACACATTAACCTAACCATCACAATGCCTGTTTAACTTTTTATGTTAAAGTATTTTTGGTATAGAGAAACATAATTTTGGATATTTACAACACATGCTTAAACAATGCTAAATTCATTATTTCTAAAAGTTCTTTTTCACAGATTCCTTGAAAATCATGTTGTTTGCAATGAAAATAATTTTCTTTCTTCCTTTTCAAACTGTATGACTTTTTTGGAGTGTCAGGATGGTTGGGGGACGTTTATTGCACTGTGTCCATTGACTATTACAATGCTAAACAGAATTGGTGAGAGTGAGCATCCATGCTTTGTTCCCATCTTAGGGAGGATGTATTGTGTCTTTAATTATTAAGTATGATGTTAGTTGTCTATTTCTCATAGATTCTGTAAAGTTAGAGAACAGTCTGCGAAACCATCCTCAATTCAGATGCAACTTGCAAGTTCAGTTATCTCCATTAGCCACACTCAGTTTTGATAATTCACTAGAGTGACTCACAGAACTCATTGAAAGCTGTTACACTCACAGTTACAGTTTATTACAGTGATATGATACAGATTAAAATCAGCTAAGGGAAGAGACATATGGGGCAGATTACAAGAATGTTCCTGAGGTACTTCCAATTGTCCTTTTCCAGTGGAGTCATGGACTGTGCTACTTTTCCACAGAAATAGTATGTGTCAATATAGAGTATTGCCAACCAAGAACAGTCACCCAATCCTTGGAGAACAGAGTTTTTATTCGGTTTATTGGGTTCTATAGGCATGGTTGACTGTTGGCCTGCCTGATGTCAGTCTCCATCCCCTCCAGAGGTTGAGCTGATACAGTGTAACCCAAAATCCCCCAGGGAAAGACAATCTTATCAGGTAGTAGACTCCAAGGGCTCAGAGAAGACGAGGGGAAAAGGCAGAATTTTCTTTGGGAAAGGTTAAATTCTTTGCTATATAGATGCCATTTCTTAGATTGAGGAATGTCCATTCTATATCAAGATTTCTGATAAATTTTATCATGAATAGATATTGGATTTTGTCAAAGGGTTTTAATGTATTCTTTTAAAAAAGTGTATGTTAATATGTTGAATTAAATTGACCAATTTTTAATATATAAAAACAACCTTGCATTTCTAGGTTGAGCCCATTTCTTATGATGCATTATCTCTTTTATATATTGTTGGATATGACTGAATAGCATTTTGTTACAAAAATTTGTCTTTTTTCATTATAGATATTAATTTGTGGCTTATGTCTGGCATAGTATCAATGCAATGATGGTCTCTCGAAATGAGTTATGAATTTCAGTTTTCTGGAAGAGTGTATTGAAACGGCATTATATCTTCCTTAATGTTTGATAGAATTCACCAGTGAAGTTTTCTGAGCCGGAAGTTTCCTTTTCAGGAAAGTTTTAAAGCACCCATTAATTAAAAAAAAAAAGAATTTAAGACAACTTAAATTATTAATTTGTTCTTCAGTGAACTTCCATAATCTGTACCTGTTAAGGAATTTATCCATGTATTCTAATTTATTGCCAAAGTAATTCACAATATTCCCTTTCCATACTTTTAATGTCAGAGGGATCTGCACTGATATCACCCTAGTGATTCCAAATGTTGACAGGTTATATCTTCTCCCTTTTTCCCTGAATGGGATTTCTAGAGTTTTATTAATTTTATTGATATTTTCAAAGACGAATCTTAAGTTTTATCTATTTATTTAATGGTTTTCTATTTTCCTTTTATATTGATTTAAATTCTTTTTACTACAACTCTTTCGTTACCTTTGGGTAAAGTTTGCTTTTTCATTCCTTTTTTTTTTTTTTTTTTTTCCTTAAGGTGGAAGCTTAATTCATTTATTTATGTCTCTTTTATTTTTCCAATGTGGGACATTCATGCTATAAATTTCATTCAAATTACTGTTTTCATTCAGTTGCTTCTAACAACTTTTGAATGTGTGGTGTTTTCATTTTCATTCATTCATTAGAAAGCATAATTTCTAATTTTCCTTTGATTTCTTCTCTGGTCCAGCAGTTTTTCAGAAATTAGTTCTTTTTTCCCAAAAGTTTGCTATTTTCTAGATATATTTTTGTTATTGATTTATAATTTATTTCCCTTGTATCCAGAGAACATAATTTTTATCATAGTAATTCTTAAAATTATCAAGAATTATTTTATTATCCAGAATATATCTTTTTTTCTTAATTGTGGGTAAAAATCAAAATTTTCACAATACAAACCAATATTTGTAAAATGATATATAAATATATATGCATATATGTAATTTTATATATATATATTTTAAAAGGTGCTTAGATTATATCTTAATAAATATTCCATGTATACTTGGCTACTTTGGCCTACCAGAACAACATGGCCCAAGTGTGGGGATGTTTGTTATCCAAAGTAAATTTAGGATGTCATTCCCATGGGTTATGGATAATGCACAAGCAAAAATTATATATGTGCATAACAATCATTTAATGGTATGTGAGATATAGGCAAGTTACTGTGTCTGTGACCCTCCGTGTCCTTCCATTTATAATGAGGATACTAATAATATCCTTGTAGCAGGATAGTTATGAAGACTAAATGTTTTTACACTGACCCAAAATATCATAACAAAATATTTGTTTGGCTCAGTATTATTATATATACAATTTGAGCAAGTATGAATAACTCTCTTTAATTTAGACCTTAATTCGAGTCAGTGCAAAGAAACATTTTGCCTCAATCAATGTAAGGATTTTATCTATAGTGTATATTCAGGGTAAGTGGAAATAAAAGCCCATTCTAATATCTGGCCAACTCTAAGATCTTGAACTGTGCTTTTATATCATTGTTACATTCAAGAGGATACATTTCTATTTCATTTATGGCTTTAAAAGAAATCAGTTGTTTGTACCATTATATGAATTGAGAACTCAATTCAGATAATGATTTGAAGAAATCAGGAATAGGAATAAATGTTGTTATTCGATGGCCAACTTTAGTAAATGGTAGATATAATTCATATCATGCAGGTATATCACCAAAGCACAGGATTCTAAATGACTATAATGAAGCCTTAAAAACCATCACATATAAGATATATCCCTGGAAAATATTTCACCTTGCTTCTTACATTGCTTTGTTATTTATTTAAAAAGGAAAAATAAGTAGGTTAGTTAAAAATGATGCAAGATCAGTTTAAGAAGCCAAAGAATTTTTGAATTTTTTCCCATTGAGAGGAAATCTTTTCACTACCATTTGAATTTAACCTTTAATGATGACATGCTCAGAGCAACAGAATGAAGCCATATTGATATTGTGAGTGTATGAATTCTAGGCATGGCTTTGCATCTTCTGCTCCCTGAGAATATATTCAAGAAAGAAATATCACCAACACCAAGCCCCAACTGCAAGATATGTGAGCACAGCCATTTCAGACAGTCCATTCTCTGTCACTGTGCCAAATGACTGTTTAACTACATTAGTGACTGCAGGCAATACCAGCAAAAAAATGGCCCAGCTTAGTCCAGCTCAAAGTCCAACCCACAAAATCACAAGAAATAATATTTTTTTCCTGTGGAGCCACAAAGTTTGGGGTGGTTTGTTATATATCAACAGAAAATTGAGAAAAAACAAATTGAAAATTTAAATTATAGATATTTATGGTAAACATTAATTATGGAAAACATATGAAAGACAGTCTTTTACCATTTTTGGTTTAAAAATACAGACACACACACATGAATCTCTATGTACAAAGAATCCCATTAATTTGTCACATAGGTAAATAACAAACATATCTTTGTTCTTTCTATTTATAATAGCAATATGTGTGGCAAATAATCTCTTACTATTTTCTCTTATCAGAGCTTAATGAAAACCATATAACTAAATGACTGTGCCTCACAGCAATTATTCACTCCCTTTTACTCATTTATTTTTCTATACTTATTAATTTACTAGAATCAGTCAAGTGCAAAATAAATGGCTATGAATTTAATATGTTCTCCTTACTGGTGAAATTTGCAGTTATTGATTCCTTAAGGGTTAAAATATGGACCCATCAAAGCTTTACAGCAGTCCACAAACATATAACAAGGCAACAGGCTCAGTGCACAAGTAATTGTACTAGATGCTTTTTATTGCAGAGATCAGAAAGAAACGGCCAATGCAGTGAAGGTGGAAAATCATGACTGTTTGAGGGCTGGTTAGCTGTGTCTCAATCTAGTTGTCACTTTGTTCATGTTGTGTTTTATTGAACCACTTCCAACTTTGGCACAACCAGGAGGTCAGTTTTGATGTCAAAGGTTAAATTGATTTGAAATTATCTCGTGCTTCCCAATGCAGAGTTGTGAAGATACTCTGGCAGGATGGGGAAGATATAGTATCACTGGGAGTAGGAAAGGTTTCATAATAAATACATGATATTAAAAATGTTTCTGAAAATATTTGGTCTTTTCAATTTAATTATCATGCTTTATTGCTTGAATCATATTATAAACATAATTTGTATTATATTATTACCTTACCCTTGGAAAAATAACTAGTTTTATATTTAAAAAGTCAAAGAAATCTCCAATTTTTAGTTCTTTGCAAAGCTAAGCAAGAAATTATGTTTATAGTGGGGCAAGAATAATATGATGGCAAGCCCAAAAGTTCGTGAAGCCCCAAACTCCACATAGGTTGTGATTTGGGCAAGTTTATTTTTCACATTGGATGCCCTGTGTAAAATGAATACAATTTATTCTGAACAAAATTCATTAAATTAGTGAATGGCTGAACTGAGAAGCAATGTCTTTTTTAAATCAAAATTTTAGAAATACCACTATTGAGGTTTTTCTTGGTTTTCTTTAATCAATGGAGAAACAATTTAAATAAATATATTTCATTGTGATTTTAATTCTAATTTTAAAACTAAGTCTTTTTCTTACTCTTTGAAAACAAAACATTCCCATGTACACAACTGAAGCATTCAAATCACATGTAAATCAAGTTGAACTAAACAGAGATGTGTATTGTGCAGTCTCATCAAAATGTAAGAAATGACTGAGTATTCTGAGTAGCAGCCCATATCAATGGTGTGCCTATATTTAAATCTACATATCTATAATGATGTTGATATCTATATAATCTACATCATCTATCTACAGGAATATATTGGGTATGTGTATGTATATACATAAAATTGTATGTGTATATTCATATGTAAATGTTTATTTATATGAAACAAAATAAATTATCTGAAAGTGACAATAAAATTAATTCAATTTTTACTATATTTTCAATTTCCTAAAAGTATCATTACAGAAATTGCAGCAATATATTTTTATGAACATTGTTACTTTTTTAAAAGGATAATTCTAGTTTTCAGTCTGTGACATGGTGTATATATGAATCATTTGAAAAAAATAAACAGTTCGATTTGTGAACTCTCATAAATGTGAGAGATTAAGTTTACCTATTAAAGTACTAAAAGATACTAAATTACAAAGGTAAATTTATAAAAGTGCCAAAGGCAGCAACATAATACTTATAAGTCAAATTTCTCTTCCAAATATTTGGTAGACTATGCTACTTTAATTGACACATTTGAGACATAGAAAAATTTCCAATTGGCATTTTAAAGCACCAAAATGTCAAATTTAACCATACCAAGCAGGTGTGGTAATATTTTCTTGTTGTTTTCAAACATTTGTCCAAATTATTTTTAAAATTTTGTGATTTGAGAACATTCATAAGTGATGTGAAAAACAATCTTATTTTCTAATGCTTAGAAAAACATAAACACCCATTAGTTACAAGTCATTTGAGTTGCACTTAATGGTTAAAAACAGAGATTCTCAAAATGTGGTCCAGGGATACTGGGGCCCCCAAGATCCATTCACAAGTTTATAATGCCCAAACTACTTTTCAAATAATGTGAAAGTATATTTTGCCTTCTATACCCTCATTCCCTCATGAGTATACAGACTACAAAAAGCTCATTGATAATGTTTCCAAGTTCCCATTGCCTTAACCCTTAAGACACTATTGCTTGTCAAGGTTTGGTGTAATATCAAGTTAGAGTACCCACAATTATCTGGAAAGACTATTAAATCCTTTCCAGCTATCTATGTGACGGCAGATTTTCTTAATTTACTTCAGCCAAAACAACAAATCACAACAGACGTGAAGCAAAAGCAGACTGATAATCCAGTTGTCTTCCAAAATGGCAGACATTAAAGAAATTTGTAAAAATTTTTAAAAATAAGCTTCTTCTCACTCTTTTTTTCCTGTTTTGAAAAAAAAATATTTTTAATATATATTTTTGTTAACATGGAATTGATTCATTTATATTTTAAATAAATTGAATGAATATTTAAATTATTTGTTTTAAGTTCTATCAAAAGAGAGCCCATACCTATATAAATAAAACCTCAATGAATTTAAAAATAGAGTTAAAACCAAAAATTTTGAGGAAATATGGTTTAAAATATTAACTGAAAGAACAGACAGTGGTTAGAATACATATATCTTTGATCAAAATACAAATTTATTTGTAATAATTTTTAAAATACTTATGACTTCCATTTCATTGCTGGCTGATTAGTCACAAGTCCATCACTATGTTGTAAAAACTAGAAAATAACAGCACCAATATTAATGGTTTATAAGGAGGAATTGCTTAATACATTTTGGAACAACCATACAGTGAAGTTCTAAGTAAGGCTTACCAATAATTATTTGGGGGCTACTTATGTTATTCTGGATATATATTTACAATCTATTTTATATTTCTGTTTCATGATTCTATAAAATAGCAAAACTCATGATTTCTGCTTTTTTTGGATGAGCAATTTGAATTTTCTACTTTTGCATAACTGTTATTTTTTCCTGAAAAATTTCCCATGATGTGCATGTATTATTTATGCAAAGAATATATTCTAAAGGATATCTTCACTTCTATGATCTTCTGGAAAAAGTAATGCTTTTAATAGAAATATTCACTTTTAAAAAGTGCTATTTTTCCAACTAATAAAAATTTTATTATTAGGTTTGGCTGATAAATCTTGATTTCTCAATGTAGTTTCAGACACAAAAGACACAATTAAGTAATTATAGTTCAACATAATACTCTATATAACAGTAGAAGTTTCTTCATGACTTTTGTTTTTATTTTTGCTCACATCTCTGAGAAAATTGAAGAGATAAAATCTCCTTTTTTTTCACTGGTGCTTTGAGAAATCTCATTTTAATTGGCCTTATTGGGTGTAAAAGGAAGTGCTTAAATTATAATTATTTAAATTAATGTTACAAACAAATTAGTTTGGTTTTGTAGTATCTAATTTTACTATTCCCCCTGCTTTGACATCACCTAAGAAAAAAGATTTTAAATTCATAAAAAAGTAACAGTACCTGCAAATTTGTCAAACTTAGGAATATACAATTGGTTCACACTAGTAAAATGTTTAAATATTAAGTAGATTATCCACCAATATTCCAAAAGCTAAATACAAATAATAATCTGTGTTGTCCTATAAAGGAATTAAAAAAAAAAAAGCAAACAAACAACATTAGTAATGACAAAACCCAAATTTGATTATCCACTACTGTAAGAGTATCCATTGCACAATCTCCGAAAACATTTGGCATAAGGAAACTATTGTTTTAAAGATTTATTTTACTTATTTATTTCTCCTCCGACTCCCCCTCTCCCCATTTCATTGTTTGCTCTCTGTGTCTGTTTGTTGTGTTCTCGTCTTCTTTTTATGAGGCACCGGAATCGGATCCCATGTGGAAGGGAAGTGCCTAATGGCTTGAGCCACCTCTGACACCTCTGCTTCTTGTTTGTTGTGCCTCTCATTGTGTTTTCCTCCTTATATCTCTTCTTTGCGTCATCTTGTTGTGTCAGCTAGCCATGCCAGCCCATCGCATCAGCTACCTGTCTTGCTTCTCTTCTTTAGGAGTCACTGAGAACCAAACCCGGACATCCCATGTGGTAGGCAGGAGCTCAACTGCTTGAGCTACATCCACTTCTCCTGACTATTGTTTTTGTAGTGCTTGACCTGATGTCTCTTAAATTACCAGAGGTGATCTTCTCTAAAATCGACACTTATAAAGGAAGCACTAAAAAGAAACTAGGGGTATTTTAAAGCTGATATGGGACCAGAAGTATATTCTGCTAAATTTTTGATAATTCTATTTCAAAATTAGAAGATGAAAATTTTGTATTTTCCAAAGCATAAAACCATATACATTTGGCCTCATACACATGTACTCCCCAAACAACTAGTAACTATGGAAAATAATCCCAAGACCTATAAAAATGCTATGTGTGCTGCTATGTGTGCTATACGCCATGTTAAAAAAGAAGAAAAATGGAGCTATTTTCGGAATGAGAAAACTATAATGTAGGAGTCAAAACATTAAAAAAAAAATCCAATTCTAAAAGGCTTAGCTATAAAGGGCCAAATCAGTTTACGTTATTAAAAAAAAAAGTAGATCTGCTGTTTTCAACTATAAACAATACCAACATCAGCATAAGAACTTCTTTGAACAGCAATAAAGACAATCATGAAAAGTCTATCTACACTGTTTTTATTTTTGAAATTAACTCGACATGGCCTATATTTTTACTTTCAACTATTAAAGGACTTTCTGTTAACTGTGAGTGAGTTGCTATAACTGTGCATCCTTGGAACACAGGTTCAGGGCACAACAAAACTTACTATAAATGATCCCTTTATTATTTGCACAGAATAAAAAGTCCAGAAAGGTCAAATAATTTCCTTGTCACTTATAAAGCACAAAGAGACCAAAAAAGTAGGGGTAAAATCCCATGACTACTGGTCTCCTTGGGTGTTTGAAAACTGCTCTGGGTTGGGGTCGATAGATGGCAGCTCTACACGCCCCACTTTGCTTCAGAGAAAAGAGACAAAACCATACTGTTTTAGTGTGTGTGTGTGTGTGTGTGTGTGTTTAATCCACCTGGAAGGGGAGCCTGCCACTGAGAATTCCTATTCTGATAAGCATCTAGGCTGCTTTTTCTGTTCCTGGGTTTAAGGTCTGGCTTGCCATTTCATTAGAATTAACATTTCCACTGGTTGCAGAAAGGCACCATATAAAAAACGAGGTGGGGTAACAAAAGGCTGGAGGATGACCATTTAGAATGTGCCCGTGACTTCATCAGAAAAGGAGGCGGGGGTAGATGAGGTCTGGGTATGGCTGCTTAACAGGTGTCTGTGATTTCCCTAATAGTGACTGTCTGAGTACAGTACCTGAATATCTAACTCCTTCCTCAAAATAAAAGAGAGGCAAGGCTTAACTGGCAAGAATAAACAATCTTCCAAGGCCCCCTGAAAAGAAATGTGTGGGATCATATATCTGTCACTACTTCTCAATCCCTTCAAAGTCTGTTTATGAATAACAAATGCAAGAAGCACAGGAGATGTTTCCATGCAGTTCCTCCTGAGAAATATCAGGCTTTAATCAAAATGACATTGAAATTTCACGCATTATTCCCTGAAGATATTCAAAATATCATATACCTTATATATAGCTTTTGATGTTGAAATTAAAGAGACATTCCTTACACCAAAATGTTACATTGTGTTCAGTTTTATAAAAGAAATACATTTTCTACTTTTATACCCTACAGTTATAATTTAAATAAGATATAAGTATTAATTATTATTTCCAAAATAGAAAAAAAAATGATTCTACTGCACCCTTTAAATAGTATCATTTTTTACAGCACATCATTGGAGAATTTTTTGTGCCTTAATTAAATATTTCAAAGGCAGCCATTGAAGCTCTAATAAATGACATGGCAAAGAGTATAAATCATTCTTTTGAAAACTGAAAGGTAGTTTAATTTAATTAAACTTTAAAAACCATTGGTCCATAAACCTATAGACTCAAGAACTGATGACTTATTTTGAAAGCCACCCAGAAGAAAAATGTTTCCTAAATATTTTGCGGATTTAAATTGCATGTACAGGAAAATTATATTGCAGATAATTGAAGTGCATTTTTTTAAAAGTCAAAAAAAGTCTATTAGTTTTAAAAGAATATGTAAGGGGACTTCTTAACAAGCTAGCAGTACCTCTCACTACTCCCTTCCATGAATTGTTGTAAATAACCTGTCCCTACAAAAGTGGGGGAATCTTATAATAGCACTTACATTTAACGAACCATAATATTCACTTCCCACAAATTCGCAGAACACATAAAAAGCATGACATTTTTGGATCAGACTGATTTCAGTCACCAAAGTCCAAAACAAAGTTCCCTTTTGAGGCACTGTTCCAGTATTGAAAGAGGTACGTAAATGATTGTATTGATGCACCCCCACCCCCCTAATAAAACTATTTAGTCCAAGAGGCCAAGAAAAAGTTGGGGATCAGTTCATGTGGAAGTATGTTTAAACTCATGGATCGAGAGCTTTCAGAAGTTTTCATAACATTTCAGCTGTGGGATAATGGACAATTAAAAGCTCTGAGTTAACTTTCCATTTCACAATAATTAGAACCCATATTCAACATTCTCATGAAGTTATTCCTTATCTCACCTGGGAAAAAATGTTTTGCAGCATTTTCCATACTCCACCCCATCCCCTAAGCACACATATTAAAATAAGCAAGGTATGCTTTCAACATTTTTGAAATATTCATATTACTATCAGTGTAAATAATTTTATTAATATTTTAGGTTCATAGACGATTACTATAAAATAATAAATGTTTTTAATCACCTGCATGATATATGTATTTTAAATGTGATTTATGGCTTAAATCCATGAAAATAAACATTGATAGAACTGCAGGGATAATTGGAGAAACCCATCATTATAATGGGAATTTTAAATAAGCTTCTCATTAACTGATGGATAAAACAGACAAAGATTAGCAAAACAGTGATTAACAACACAATTAACAAGTTTGGTCTTGGCAACATGTAAAGAATTCTGATGTCAAAATTATAAGTTCGCATTACATTCAAACACATATAGAACATTTATATATATTCTGTTATAATACCAGTCTTAGCAAATTTTATACACAATTTTTATACATTCTGTAGTCTTGCCACAGTGCAATTAAATTCGAAGTTAATATCCAAAAGATAAACTTTCAGGTCTAATATATTTGGAATATAAAATAAATGCACTTGAAAATGAATTATGTATTAAAATTAAATTTTAATTTACATTTTGAGATAATTAAAATTAAAATTATTTAAGAGACTATGTATAGAACACTGTTGGCTATCATGGAGGTAATATTTCACAGGACATTTTTAGCTATACATGATATTATAGTGGAGGAAATTTAGATGTTCTTCATCTGGCGGGCCAAGTTTCCAACATATAAAAGGTAGATAAAGAACTGAACAATAAACCCAAAGTTGAAGAAATGTATAATAAATATAAAGCAGAAATCAATGCAATAAGAAAAAATAAATAATAGAGACAATCAACAAAATGAAAGGATTGTTCTTTGTAAACTATCAAAAGTCTTCATGTATGATTTAAGAAATCAAACTATTTTGAAAAAACAAACAACAAAAATGCCTTTTGGTTAATTAGGAATGAAAGGCACTCTTTTCTCAAAAATCATATATTTAGTCATGTTAACTTAGGAGATCTTGAAAGCCCTCCATTTAAAATAAAAAGACAAGATGACCTTTATCACTGAGTTCATTCAGCATTATATTTATGATCCTACTCAGCATAACAGGGGAATGAAATGATTAAAGGCATTGAAAAGATGGAAATGGCACTATCATCATTTGCAGATCACATGCTTATCTATGGAGAAAACCCAAAGAGTCTACCATTAAATTAAGAAAAGTAATCAGTGAGCATAACAGTTTACCTAAATATATGAAGTTAATTGCTTTTCTATACAATACAATTAGCAGTCCATGAATAATTCGATTCAGCACTAACAAAAACTATACAATACACAGGAATAATTCTAATAAAAGAATAAAAGAATTGTACATAAAAAATATAAAATCTTACAAAAAACATTAAAAAGTCTGAACAAATTGAGAGCTATCTTATATTGAGAAGGATAACAAATATCATAAAATTCTTAATTCTCCTTAAGTTTTGTTATAGATTTAAAGAAAAAGAAAAATCCATCAGGTTTTTTGTTAATATAACTTCACATGTTAATTTTAAAGTATATATTATGGAACAAAAGGCCTGAATAGCCAGTATACTACACTGGTTACTGTAAGTAATCTTAAGGAAATAGTACTTGTAGTACTGTTATTAAGGTGTAATAATTAAGATATTTAGTAATACTACAGGAGTAAACAAGTTGAGATGGAATAAGATAGAGATCTCGAAGTCATATCCACTGATATGCAGAACTTTGATATAAAACACTGAAAGATTTGACTGCAGTGATTTTATGCACTTTAATTAAAATTCATTGAATAAAGCAAAAATTACCTATAAAGTAAAAGAAGATATTTAAAATACATGCTAAAAAAGGATTTATTTAATAATATAGTTTAAGTATCAATAATTGAAAGACAAACCAAACAAAAAATATGGAAATAAAGTCAAAATAAGCTTTTCAAAGACAAGGAATAAAATATGGTCAATAAACCTATAAAGAAATGTCCATTCTCATGTTATTCAGGGAAAGGAAAATTGAAACCACAATAAGATACCATTTAATGCCTACTTGGGGGAAAAGGAAGGGTGGGGCTGGGGATTAATATTATCACTAATGCATTATTGGTTAGGGTATAAATTAGTTTGAGCACTTTGGAAAATAATTAGGCAAGACCTTGTAAAGGTGAACATTCTCATACACTTTTGACTCTGAAATTCTACTACTAGGTCTATAAACAAGAGAAATATTAGCATATGGAGGCATACATTTAACTACTAAAATACTAGAAACAACTGAAATGTCCTTTGACAGCAAACTGAATACAAATTTTGTGACATAGTCATACTGCAGAGAAAATAAATGAATTGCTACATGCAACAACTGGTTAATCTTAACATAATATTGAGAGTAAAAAAGCAAGTGCAAAATAGATTATTCATATAGTATGATAGAATTTTATGAAATTCAAATGCAAACAAAAAATAAGCAAAGATTATTTGGACTTTAAATACATTGAAGAAATAAAAACAAGGCAAAAATATATTGCATTGCAGTATGGTTACCTACTGAGAGGAGGTTGGGCATAGGATAAGGAGAAACAAAAAGGTAGATGGAAGTTACAGGTAATATTCTAGTTCTTGTGTTCTGGGTTCACTGATGTTCATTATGAATAAATTAATGGGAAAAATGAGATAATTTGTTGTGAAATAACAATTATGGTTAACCAATGTCTTGTTATTGAGGTCCAAATACAGGCAAGCAAAAAAAAAAAAGTTCCAATAACATGTCCAAGACACAGATATACGCCATTTTATATCGTCATATAACATGCAAAACTGTGTGGGAGATAGTGTGGTCTACAATGTGAACAATGGTCCATGCTTAATGGCAGAGCCCCAGGATATGTTTATCAATTGCAAATAATGTGCCACACTAATGAAGGATGTTTATGTGGGAGGTTGTGGGAGGTGTGGGAGGTGGGGAGTATGGGAATCCCTATATTTTTTGTGTAACATTTATGGAATCTAAGTATATTAAAACAAACAAACAAACAAACAAACAAACAAAAACACATGTCCAAGACAAATGTGGCCATAATAAATAGAGGGACAATTGGATACCTCTATGATTTGTTTTCTCCATGTTGGTACAATGTAATATTTTGCAACTTCAAAACATAGAAAGACATTTCATAAAGAATATTGTTTTCAGGAAAGATTGCTGATAATGACTCTGCTGCCTACATCCTCCTCACCTCACTACGTAACATAACTTGTCCTCACTATTATACATTCAGTTCTCAGAAAAATCTAGTACCAAAGAAAACCTAACAAATGCAAAAATCTGACTGTTAGCAAAACCAAAATGTAAGATTTTTTATTACCTATCTGGGAGACAATTTGAGCTGATACTTGAAGGACAAGTAAGAGTTAAGCAGGAAAACCTAGGAGTTGTGAAGCAATAAGAGCAACACACTTGTAGCAATAGGTGTTAGATTACTAACCTGTTTATCTAAACTTCACCCAGTTTAAAAACTAAAAATAAAATTCTGAGTACATCTAAGGGGAAAAAAAGCAAGGTGTTTTGTATGAAGATATTTTAAAATATAAATGTCAAAAACCCAAATTAAACCGAAGTAAATTAAAATCAAGTAAATTAGTAAATTAAAAGGATAAATGATAATTGTGTAAAAATCTATGCTTATGTTTCCACTGCAAGGTTGCAACTAGCCTCCAGCACAATGGAACTGGAAATAAAGTAGTTGTAGGGTTCTTCCTTCCTCTTTTCTCTGCCTCTCTTTATGGGTGAAACTTATCTCCTTCTACAGAATTCCCTTCTTCCACATGATGGGTCATGGGGGAGGGGGCAACAATATTTATCTATCTATGTGGGAATGGCTGTTAATTTTTCTGATCCATATTACAAAAATTCTAGTAGGTTAAGGGAAAATGGCTTCTCAACATTGAGTTGAAGGGAGTAGGGGAAGCTTTGCTGATTTGAAGATACAAGAAAATATTTATGAGGAAAGACAATGAGCATCCTAGAACAAAATGAATAACCAATAGAACAAATTCCTTATGATTAATGTAAAAGAAAGAATTTGGAGGAAAAAAGAAAACAAATCAGAGGGCATGGATGATTTAGTAGCCTTGAAAAAGCAGAAGACATTTTTAAGCATGAGATGATAAAATGAAGAGGGCATAAAATTTTCATTACTTTTACTATATGCAAATTTTTTTTTCAGAAGGTACCTGGAAATGAACCTAGAACTCTCCTTGTACATGGGAAGCAGGTGTTCAACCACTTGAGCTAGATCTGCTCCCCACAACTTTTTTGAAAACTATTTTTTTAAAAATTTTGTCATAAGCAATCAAAAGACAAACAACACTGTAGGAGTAATTAGAAAATATGTGCTAGCCAAATAGTTTTCTTAAGTTTCAAAGAATTTCTTCAAGTCTCTAAAAAGGTGAATGATTTAAAAGAAAAAAAACCTAATTAAGTACATGAACAAGCATGTAAGAACACACACCAAAAATGCAATGTGTTAGAAACATATTAATATAGACTCAGCAATGATTTTAAATAAAGGCACGCCATATAACATGTTTATTCATGTGCCCCCTCTTAAGTTGGAAAAAAATAAACCTATAGAAATTACAGTAATAATGACAATTCCATGTGTTATTATTACAATTCTCATTTTACCAATGACAAAACTGAACAGTTTATGTAAATTGTCCAAAGGCACACATCTCGTAACACTAGCTCTTGACCTATGCATTTTGGTTTCAGAGCTTTTGCTCTTATCTAATATGATATGCTACCACATATAATAATTTCTACATGCATAAATATGTATATTATATAATATACTACCACATATAAAATATGATTTCATAAGTATAACTACAAAATAAACTGGTATATGGCTGCATATGTCTAAAAATAACACAAGATATACACACTAAATCATTAAGATTGGATACCATTCTAAATGAGTTCAAATTTATTTATTTTTACAAATTTTCACTTGAAGGCTTATATTATTGTGTTAAAAAAATAATACTTTAGTGGAATTATCTCATCTTTAAAGAATATATGTGGGGGTTGGCGACATATACAGTATTTATGGCAGGTTGATATACTTTACATTTTCCAACAATCTGAGTAACTGTAACTCAGATTCTATGAATTAATATGTGAATAATTTAACATACATATGTTAAATGTGTATATATTCTCAATATGTTCCAAATAGCATAACTCTTTTATATATAATAAAATTGACGTTGACAGGCACAAAGTTTAAAACAATAAAACCACTCAAAAAGTAAATGTCAGTCTATTTAATAATTCATCCTTAATCACACCTTTTCTCCTCTGGTCTTATACTTTCCAAAATAAGTTTTGTTTGCTTTACCTCCAAAATATATATGGAATCAATCTTTGACTCCCTATTTTTCCTATTGTTATTCAAGTCCATGTGACCATCCTCCCTATCTTGAAATTAGAATCTCAATTTCCATTTTTGTTCTCTGTGTTGAATCTTCACAAAAATAAATTCAGATTGTACTTTTTTGTTCTTGTAATGTTCATCATATCCTATTCCTTTCCTTCTTAAAATCTCTCTTGGATCCCTACACACAATTTCCATGACTACAATTATCATAAATTTACTTTTCTTATAATTTCATAAATTGCTGCATGATCTGAACTAATGCTTAATTCTCAAATCTCATCTCAATGAACTTTCTATATCTTTACTAGGATCTAGATTCCCTAAACCTTCTTTTAGTTCCTTCAGCACACTTAACTCACCTTCATTAAGGGCCTCTGTAATAGCTATTTTTTATGCCTGGAACATAATTCTTATGATACATGCATTAGCTTAAATGTTTCATCCTCAGAGAGATGGGGGCCATGACCACCGTAATTAAACCACCCAAACCACGTGCTCTCTATCTGGTTACCTTGATTTGCTGTCTTCAAAGCCCTTATCTTTCTTTGGCTCTTTTCCTTAATTGCTTATATTTTTACTCCTTCCATCCATTCTCCATGGACATTTTTAAACAAGAGCCAAAGAATCTTGTCTGTAAATTTTTTACTGAATTCTCATCCAAAAGAAGAGCCCCTGCACATTAAATATCCTCAATAAATATTTGGTGAATGAATAAATGCTTGAAGAGGAAAACAAAACTAAAACTATCTATTGATAACAATAATAAGACACTTCAAAATATATTGAGGGGTGTAGATGTGGCTCAAGTGGTTGAATGTCTCTTTCCCACATGGGAGGTCCTGGGATTGGTCCTGGTGACTACTAAAAACAAAAAATCAAACAACAAGCAAAACAAATTAAAAAACCAACTCAGGGGAGCCTATGTGGCTCAGTGGTTGAGCACTGGCTTCCCACATACAAGGTCCAGGGTTGAATTCCCGGCCCTGTTACTTCAAAAAAAATTTTTTTTTCAGATTGATTCTTTGCTTTCACTGCTTTAACTCATAGTAATGAAAATAAAAATGAGTGAATAAGCATTCCATTTTTGACATAAAAGGCAGAAGGAAGATGGAGGGAGGCAAGATGGCATCGGTTTAGGAGGGCACACACTGACTACCTCTCTGAGGACGGCCGATTATGGACAGGATATTTCCCGGGAGTCTGTGCTATGGGCGCATGGAGCGAGAAGCTTGGGACATCTATCTGCAGGCAGATCGATGGCGTGGATTGATTGGTAGAGATTTGTGAGTTTTAAGCCTGCCTGTTGATACTGAGGCTTGGCTCCAGATGGGGCAGAGTCAGCCAATTTTATCGTTCTGCACTGACAAGCATCAGAGCTTCAGCTGCCCTGGGGAGGCCAGGAAGGGAGAAGTGCTTGATTAGTTTCCACGAGCCTAGTTAGGGTTCCCTTGGTGAAGGGGGTGGTCTAGAAGAGGACTTCTTTTGGGTCCCTTATTTCGCCAAAAAAAAAAAAAAAGAAGACCATCACTTTAAAAAATGAAAAAGGAATTCTTTTTAATTTAGTTTAACAGCTAAAACCTGCCTCAAAACCTGGAGATAGAACCCTACAGGGAAACTGATTGATAAACACAAGCAGGCTGAGAGGTTCCACAAGGACCCTAGAAGAAACATTGTTCCTCCTTAGCTTTGGTTGACTGCTTGCTTGTGTGTGTGTTTTTTTTTGTTGTTTTTTCTCTGTTTATTTGTTGTCTCTTGCTTTCCTTTACTCTTTCCTCCCCCCTTCTTTTTTCCTTCTTTTTTTTTTCTTTTTAATTAGGTGCTGCTAGCTTGTCTCTTCTTTGATGTGCTTCTTCTTCAGTGATTTCCCATTCTCTGTCTATATTGATTTTGTATCTCAAGCTATCTCTTCCCCTTACTTCATCTTTCTGCCTTCTGCTTTCTGTTGTAGTTCTTACATACCACATTTTTCATTATCCCACAACTTAAGGGTATCAATTTCTAATCTATCTATTCTGTTTTCTTCTTTTTTAAATAAATATTAACTTTTTACTTTCAGCCCTTTCTTCACTCTTTCTCTCCCTCCTCATCATTCTAGCCTTCTAAAGACTTATATATATATATAAGACTTATATATATATATATTTCTTTATTTGCTTTCCCAGTCCATTGAAGGTACTCCACTTTTTTTCCTATTACTCTACACTGCCTACATGAGTTAAATATTCATTTCACTAAGACTTATTTGGCCCCTCTTCTAACTTTTATCAATATTACTATTATCCTTCCTTTCTCACATCTTTTGATTCCTCTAGCCCTAATCTTTTGCCTTCAAGGGAATATAGAAAGAAGCAAGGAAATAAAATAAGAAGAAAATGTGTCAAAGATAAAACTTAACACACACACAGAACCACCAGCTAAATAAAACTCTAGAGCAGAGATAGAAGCTAATCAACTGAGTAAACCCATCAAGATAAAATGATGACTAGAGGGCAACAAAAAATTACAAACCACACTGAGAAACAGGAAGACATGGACCAGTCCAATGAACAAACTGAAAACCAGGAAGAGATGCAGGACATCGAACAACTAATCAAAGCTTTCCAAACAAATATCGTGAACCAACTTAATGAAGTGAAGCAAGAGATTAAGGATATAAAGAAGACACTGGAAGAACATACTGAAGAAATTGTAAAAATACATAGAAAGATAACAGATATGATGGTGATCAATGGCACAATCCAAGAAATCAAAAACACGCTGGATTCACATAACAGCAGATTTGAACAGGCAGAAGAAAGAATTAGTGATGCAGAAGACAATACATCTGAAAGTAAACAGATAGTAGAACACATAGACAAAAAGATAGAAAAAATCCAGCAGCTACTCAGGAAATTAACTGACAACACAAAATGCACAAACATATGCATTATGGGCAACCCAGAAGGAGAAGAGAAAGGAAAGGGAACAGAAGGAGTGTTGGAGGATATAATGGCTGAAAACTCCGCAACCCTATTGAGAGAGATAGATATGCAGATCCAGGAAGCACAGCACACCCCAAACAGTATAAATCCCAACAGGCCAACTCCAAGACACATACTTGTCAAAATGTCCAATGCTCAAGACAAAGAGAAAATACTCAAGGCAGCAAGAGAAAAGAGAACCATCACATACAAGGGAAGCACAATAAGATTAAGTGCTGACTTCTCATTTGAAACCTTGGAGGCAATAAGGCAGTGGTATGACATAGTCAAAGTACTAAAAGAAAAAAAATCTTCCAGCCACGAATTCTCTATCCATCAAAACTGGCATTCAAAAATGATGAAGAGTTCAAAATATTCACAAATAAACAGAAATTAAGAGAGCTTGTCAATAAGAAACCTGCACTTCAAGAAATACTAAAGGAAATTCTACAAGTTGAAAGGAAAAAACAAGGGAGAGAGAGTTGGAGGAGAGTATAAAAACAACTAAAAAGACAAAAACAGAAACAAAACAACATATGACATACATTAACCCAAAGAAAATATAGCTGAAGTAAGAAATTCGTTACAAGTAATAACATTGAGTGTTAATGGATTAAATTCACCACTCAAGAGACACAGATTGGCAGAATGGATAAGGAAATGTGATTCATCTATATGATGTCTACAAGAAACCCACCTTCGACCCATGGATTCAAGAAGGCTGAAAGTGAATGGCTGGAAAACAATTTTACAAGCTAACATTAGTCAAAAAAGGGCAGGAGTAGCTATTCTAATATCAGACAAAATAGACTTTAAATGCAAAATTATTGTAAAAGACAAATATTTATTAGTAAAAGGGGTAATCTCTCAAGGAGAGAGAACATCATAAACCTTTATGCACCTAATTTCGGTTCCTCAAAATACATGAGGCAAACTCTGGAAAAACTAAGTGGAGAAATAAATGCCTCTACAATTATAATGGGGGACTTTAATACACCATTATCATCATTAGACAGAACATCTAGACAGAGAATCAATAAAGAAACAAAGGCTCTGAACAATATATTAGAGGACCTGGACTTAATAGACATATACAGAACACTACACCCAAATACAGCAGGATTTACATTCTTCTCGAGTGCACATGGAACATACTCCAAGATAGACAACATGCTGGCCATAGAACAACTCTCAATGAATTCAGAAAGACTGAGATTATACAAAGTAATTTCTCTGACCACAATGGAATGAAATTGGAAATCACTAAGAGCCAGAGAAACAGGTTAGGCACAAAGATATGGAAGTTAAATAACACACTCTTAGACAAACAGTGGGTCAAGGAGTAAATGTCAAAAGAAATCAGTAACTATCTTGAAACTAATGAAAATGATAACACAATATATCAAAACCTATGGGATGCAGCCAAGCTGTCCTGAGAGGGAAGTTCTTAGCCATAAATACATATATTAAAAAAGAAGAAAGAGCTAAAATTGAAGACCTAACTGCACACTTGGAGGAACTGGAAAAACAACAACAAACTAAACCTAAAGGAAGTAGAAAGAAGGAAATAACAAAGATTAGAGCAGAACTAAATGAAATAGAGAATAAGAAAGCACTAGAAAAAATAAACAAAACCAAAAGCCGGTTCTTCAAGAAGATCAATAAGATTGACAAACCTTTAGCCAGACTAAAAAAAGAAAAAGAAAGAACAGATGCAAATACACAAAATAAGGAATGAGCAAGGAGATATCACTACTGACCCCACAGAAATAAAGAGTATCATAAGAGGATACTTTGAAAAGTTATATGCCAACAAGAATGATAATTTAGAGGAAATGGACAAGTTTCTAGAAACTCACAGCCTGCATTGATGAAAGAAGAAATTGATGAACTCAACAGTCCAATTACAAGTAAAGAGATAGACTCAGTCATCAAAAACCTCCCAATGAAGAAAAGCCCAGGACCAGTTGGCTTCACAGCTGAATTCTACCAAACATTCTGGAAAGAGCTAACACCAATTCTGCTTAAGCTTTTCCAAGAAATAGAAGTAGAAAGAATTTTGTCTTACTCATTCTATGATGCCAACATTACCCTAATACCAAAACCAAACAAAGATACCACAAGAAAGGAAAATTACAGACCAATTTCTCTAATGAACCTAGATGCTAAAATCCTCAACAAAATACTTGCTAATCACATTCAACAAGATAGCAAAAGGATTATACACCATGACCAATTGGGTTTCATCCTGGGTATGCAAGGATGGTTCAATATAAGAAAATCAACCAATGTAATACACCACGTAAACAGATTGAAAGAAAAAAAATCACATGATCATCTCTACAGATGCAGAAAAAGCATTTAACAAAATACAGCACTTTTTCCTGTTAAAAACACTGCAAAAGGAATAGAAGGAAACTGTCTGAATATGATAAAGGGTGTATATGAAAAACACAAAGCTAACATCATCTTCAATGTTGAAATCCTAAAATCCTTCCCTCTGAGATCAGGAACAAGACAAGGATGCCCACTATCACCACTCCTATCTAACATTGCTTAGAAGTACTTGCTCGAGCACTGAGCCAAGAAAATTATATAAAAGGCATCCAGATTGGAAAAGAAGTAAAAATTTCATTATTTGCAGATGACATAATCCTATACGTAGAAAGCCCTGAGAAATCTACAACAAAGCTTCTAGAACTTATAAAGGAGTTCAGTAATGTTGCAGGCTATAAGATCAATGTTCAAAAATCAGTAGCATTTCTGTACACCAATAACAAGCAACCTGAGGAGGAAATTTTAAAAAAATACCATTTACAATAGTAACTAAAAGAATCAAATACCTAGGAATAAATCTAACTAAAGATGTAAAGGACTTATATACAGAAAACAACACAACACTGTTAAAGGAAATCAAAGAAGACTTAAATAAATGGATGAATATTCCCTGTTCATGGATAGGAAGACTAAACATCATCAAAATGTCTATCCTACCCAAACTAATCTACAGATTTAATGCAATCTCAATAAAAATCATCACTGTATTTTTTAAGGAACTGGAAAAACTAACTACAAAATATATTTGGAAAGGTAAGAGGCCCTGAATTGCCAAAGACATACTGAAAAAGAAAAATGAAGTTGGAGGCATCACATTACCTAACTTTAAAACATACTACAAAGCTACATTAATCAAAACTTCATGGTATTTGCACAAGGATAGACCTACAGACCAATGGAAACGAATTGAGAGTTCTGATATAGATCCTCGCATACACAGTCATCTAATATTCGACAAGGCCACCAAGCCCACTCAGTTGGGAGGTAATGGCCTCTTTAACAAGTGGTGCTTGGAGAACTGGATATCCATATCCAAAAGAATGAGAGAAGAATACCATCTCACTCCTTATACAAAAATCAACTCAAGATGGATCAAAGATCTAAATACAAGAGCCCAGACCATAAAGACTTTGGAAGATAATGTAGGGAAGCATCTACAGGACCTTGTAATAAGAAATGGTTTCATGAACTTCACACCCAAAGCACGAGCAGCAAGAGAAAAAATAGATAAATGGGATCTCCTCAAAATTAAAAACTTCTGCACCTCAAAGGACGTTATTAAGAAAATAAAAAGGCAGCCTACCCAATGGGAGAAAATATTTGACAACCATATATCTGATAGGAGCCTAATATCCTGCATATATAAAGAAATCCTACACCTCGAAAATAAAAAGACAAACAACCCATTTAAAAAATGGGCAAGTGACCGGGAAAGACACTTCTCCAAGGAAGAAATACAAATGGCTAAAAGGCACATGAAAAAGTGCTTGACATCGCTAGCTATTAAGGAAATGCAAATCAAAACTACAATGAGATACCATGTTACACCCATCAGAATGGCAGCTGTTAAAAAAACAGCAGAATATAAGTGTTGGAGAGGATGTGGAGGAATAGGAACCCTCATCCACTGCTGGTGGGCTTGTGGAATGGTCCAGCCACTGTGGAGGACAGTTTGGCGGTTCCTCAGAAAACTAACAGTAGATCTTCTATAAGATCCAGTGATTCCACTGCTGGGTATATACCCAGAAGATTTGAAAGCAAAGACAAGAACAGATATATGCACACCAACATTCATAGCAGCATTGTTCACAATTGCTAAAAGTTGGAATCAGCCCTGGTGCCCATCAACAGATGAATGGATAAACAAAATGTGGTACATACACACAATGGAATATTACTCAGCTCTAAGAAGGAATAAAGCACTAACACACGGAATAACATGGATGAATCTTGAAGACCTTATGTTGAGTGAAGCAAGCCAGGCATTGAAGGATGAAAGGTATATGACCTCACTGATTTGAATTGAGGAAAGTGAGCAGTCTCTGAGAACCACTGTCTGAAAGATAGGTTAACAAGGGAGAGAAAGAGAAGAGTAGGTTGTGACCCATCACCCAAATGGACATAATCTATGGTAAAGTGATAGATTATAGTTGCATATTGAAGGATAGGATAGGAGGGTAGTGATATTACTGGGTTTGGTGGTGCAGGGTTGACAGGTGGGTAGATTAGGAAGGGTTGGTTAGAATACCCAGGTCATGTAACTATGAATCTTGTCATCCAATGAGTGAAGACAGGGGAGTGTCATGTGCCCTAGGGGGATGGGGAGGAAGGAACAGAAAAGATCAAACAGGGGGTATTTAGTGGTCATGGGAAATGTTTTTCATTACCTTACACAGGACTTGGTAAATATCATAAAAAATCATTAAACTGTACTGTCTAAATTGTAAACTATACTGTAAACCATTGAAAATGTTTAGTAGCTATGTTTCACTATCTGTATAACAGTTATAACAATAATACCATCCACACACACAAAAAAAGTTTTAATATGGGGCGAGGAAAGGGGAAGGAGGTTGGCTATATGAGAGTCTCTAGTATCCTGGGTGTGACTTTGCTGTGACCTAAAACTTCTTCGGAAATTAAATGAAAATTTGTGAGACAGTGGGAAATGAAAGGGGGAAGGTGACACGGTACAAGCTGGACCCCCGATAATGCAATGATAAAAGGAAAAAAAATTTTTTTTATTTTTTTGTTTTTTTCCCATATTTTGAATGTCCCAATCCATTAATTATATTTTATTTTGGTTTTTTTTTCCTGAGTTTCCATGTATTTTATCTCTTGCCTTTAAGCTTATCATTATTATTTCATTTTCCTATTAATTGCATTTGGTTATTATATGGACTTCATCTTTAATGAAGGTTTAGATCACAGAAGGGTTACAATGGGGGCTGCAGAGGATCATTGGTGGGGGGTGTCTGGGATCGGGGATTCATGGGAGGTAGTTCATCTGAATATACATGAAAGATATATAAAATTGTTCAAATGATCAAGAGATGGGGCATGGTCACGATGGGTAGACAGTTACTCAATAAATGAGGGAATACTGAATTCCCAGTCTGGAGAGCTCTGCCACATTCTCCAAGGGAGCAGCAACAGTCCCCCGAGTGCAGGGGCAGTGTCTGGCAAAAGAGAATGGTCCACTGATGGGTTCTTGTTATTGATGACTAGCCTTATGGGTCTTTGCTCTTCTAAGTGAAACTTAGCCTACTATTATGGGGTGCCTAAGGGTTGCCACCTGAGAGCCTCCTTGTTACTCAAATGTGGCCTCTCTCTAAGCCAAACTCACCATATGAATGCATTACCTTCCTCCCAGCATGAGACATGACTCCCGGGGATGAGCCTCCCTGGCAATACCAAGTGCCAAGTGGCAATACGACTGGAACAAGACCTTGAATAAAAGGGGGAAAAGGTAAAGACAAAGGAGTTCATGGCTAATTGTCTTCAAAGAGAGTCAGGAGTTCATCCCAGAGGTAACACTTACACACACCTCAGTAGGATCTCATAGAACTCCAAAGTGGATATCACCCCACACAGAGGGGGTCTTGAGGGCTCTGGAGACACCCAGGTCCTATATAAGGGGGGATAGCTCCAGAGATTGATGCCTTATCAGTGGGTTCTACTTTGGAATCTGTGCTCCTAAGAGTGACAGAGTTGGACTCAAATAAGTCCTCCCTGCACATGGTCCATCAGTCCCTCCTATTCAAACCTATATGTGATGCTGGAGTTTGTAGGTGTACTTCCAGAGACTGGTGCCTCTGGCCTGCCCATGTGCCATCTGTGCCTGGAATCTTGGTGGAGCTGCAACTCCTTCTCTACAGCTCAATGGACTCACCCAAGTCACCTGGTGAGTAGACGATGATGGACAATGGCCATTCCAGGAAATGAAGACAGCCTGTAGCTGCAGGCAGTATAATCCCATCCACCATATCCATAGGATAGAAGCCCACTCTCACTTGGAGTTGTAGTGGACATCACCATCCCAAACTCCTCAGGATTGGGGGAAGAGCTATGGACTACAGTGGAGTTACTGGTATTCTGTCGCAGACATATTGTGATTCAAGCAATGGAAGAAATTATAACAGTGAAGTGGAGCCAGTGGCCACTGGACGCTTTTGGGGCAGTGAAGGGAAAAGCAGTTGTAATACAGGGGCTTTTTCGGGACTTGGGAATTATCCTGAATGACATTACAACAACAGATATAGGCCATTTTACATCAGCATATACCATGCAGAACTGTGTGGGGGAGAGTGTGGTCTACAATGTGAACTATGGTCCATGTTTAGTGGCAAAGCCCCAGGATGTGTATATCCATTGCAGTTGATGTGCCACACTAATGAAAGATGTTTATGTGTGATGTTATGGGAGGTGTGGGAGGTGGGGAACATGGGAATCCCTGTAATTTTTGTGTAACATTTATGTAATCTAAGCATCTTAAAAAAAAATCTATATCTATATCATCTATATCTATCTATATCTATATCTATATCTATATCTATATCTATTCTATATCTATCTATATCTATATCTATATATATTGGCAGAAGGAAAAGCAATCTAAAAATAAAGAAAAGCAACTGATGAATGAGGCATAGAAATTAATGAGTTAAAATAATGAAAGGGAGTAATAATAAGTAAAACAAAATGTAACCTTAATAAAAGAATGATAAAAACAGTATTTAAATCAAGGTAATTGTTAAAACTCAAATAAGCATGCAAAGAAATGAGATGGCTATAATATCACAGGTGCTCAAAGGGAAATTAAAAAGAAAAACATGCGTAACTCTATGCTAATATTTGAATTTAACAATAGAATTGATGCATTCCAAAGAAATACATTTTGCCAAAATAGATACCGGATATGTTTATTAAAAAAAAAAAAAAAAAAAACGTGAAAAAAATACCCTGTTGTAATATATGAAAAGGATATTGAGTAATCTACAGACATGGGATTGCAGCAAGGTACCTCTACCTACTATCTATATGAATTTAATTTAATTGAGCCCATTATAAAACGTTGGAATAATACAGCATTGCTGGATTCGAAAAATGAGAGTTAATGAGATAATAGATGCAAATCTTCTGATATATTTTTTACACATAACAGGCATTTATTTAATGATAGATCTCATAAAGGTTATAATTATTATAATCATAATTTGCCAATGAATCACCTGTAATAAGAACATTAGACTCAATGTTTAATAGGTGAACTGTTACCAGTCTTTCAAGGAACATGTACATCATTGCCATAAACAATTGTTATGTTTTATTGTGGAAACAAAATACTATCAAATCATATCTAATGATTGCTAAAATTAAAATAAAATATAATTAAAATATAGCACACACTTTACTTTTAATTTCAAAGGTGCAATTTGGGCAAGATAATGTAGTGAGCTATTAAATGATGTTTTATTCTCCTTGTACTCTCCTTTCCCCTTTCAAGCAGATAGTCAGAACTTTGGTTTCCCTGTCCCAGAAGAGATTTGTGTTGCTGGACTGAATATTAGTAGCCTGTGTTCAATTTGCATTCCTGGTTTTTGATTTCCAGAAACTTGACTGATGGAGGGAGTTTTGCTAATAAAGAGAGAAAGAGGTAAGTGACTTTAAAAGAGCCTAATTGTAGGGTGGGGAATGGGGGTGATTCCCTAAGACTCCAAATAGATGGCAACGTTAAAAGCACACTTTGGCTGGCTCCCTTGAGGCAAGCCAGGGTAAGAATGGAAAAGAAAATCTAGGGCAATGCCTGCATGTTCGTTGTCCCTTAGAAATATGGACCCTGGGCACCATGGTTCCCACAATCAGTAAAGATGACTGGGTCCAAATTTGTCTCATTAGCAGTGGAGCTGAAAACATTAAGAACCCTTATAATCTGAAAAAAAAAAAAAAAAACAGAATAAAGAGCAACCATTATAAACTAAAGAATAAAGGCTTTTTATCCAGTGTCTGACTCCACTTAAGTCTCTGGTTCTTGTACAATCATAGGGAGAAGGCAAAGACTTCAATAATTAGAACTGATTTTCCCAACCTATTGGCTATTGGCAAACAAATTCTGAGCCGGACTGAATTTGATTTTTTTAAAATTATCTTTTAGTAATTACCAGAGATTCTGAGGGTAGGAGGAGGGAAGAATAGGTAGAGCATAGGGAATTTTTAGGGCATTGGAATTGTTCTGTATATCGCAATAACAGAAACAGCCTATTATGCATGTTGTCAAAACCTATAAAATTGTATGGTGCAAAGTGTGAACCATAATGCAAACTATAAACCAAGGTTAGTAGCAATGCTTCAATATTTGTTCATCAATAGTACCAAATGTACCACACTAATGTAAAATGTCATTAATAGGGGAGAATGTGAGAGGAGGAGGGGTGAGTATACGGTAAACCCCTATATTTTCGATGTAATTTTTATGTGATCTAAAACTTATTTTAAAATAATGTTAAAAAATAATTTTTTAGAATGTAATAACATTTCCACGCTGAGTTTTGGGAGTTAAGTTCACATGCACATTTTGTAATATATTTTAATAATTCATCAGCTAAAGATGCAATAGAGAAAATATTATCTTAAATGTAGGGGAAAAAAGAAATTTGTGAATATTTTATATTTTTCTTGTTGCTCTTGGCATTCCCCATCTTGGTTGGAATAATCATAGCACTTTATCTCAATCCTCCACTTCTGAATGGACAGAACTGCCCAGCAGCTCAGTAATAATCCAGTAGAAGCCAGAAATAGTTCAGTAGCTATAAGCTACATAAGTTGAAGTGTAGACCACTGGGATCTGTGTTGGTAACCTTTCCTGGGCCTAGGATCAGGGATAATATGGACTTTGCCTATCAGTGCCACTACCTTCTTTATCTCAATATCAATTATAAAAATTTACATTTAACTTGCTTAGTATAAAAATTCTCAGTTGAATTAAACATAGTGGTAGGAAAGGAAGGAAGAAAATAAGTGAAGTATAAAATCTTCAAACTAATCCAAAAAATATCCTGCAACAGAGATGTCATGCTGAAGGCTGGGTGATTAGAACAGACATTTTGAGTTCAGTCACCCAGCAGCCCTGCTGAATGCAGGGGTCTCTAATGCATACGAAGTGGTCACTTGCCTGGACTTCCTCCAAGGCTGCTTGGTGCCTTATGAGGGAAGAGGCACAGGAGCACCAGCTTTCTACTTGGTGGAGGCATTGGAAAAAGCCCAAGGGCTCCCAGCAAAGCTGCTTCTCAAAGATGTTGATCTGTGGTATAAGAATTGATCCTAGATCCATCTGTCCCATTGCTTGCTCTTGTTCCTCCAGTTAGGGCCTATTGGTCAGTTTCTGCTAGTAGCTCTCCATTTGCTGTTTTATTCAGCAAGTGGAGCTGTGAATTGACTACACAGTTTTCATTTATTCTAGTTCCTCTGCATGGAACTAGGGTGAAAGATGTCACTATGAAAGGTACTCATCAATTTTCACTTATTTTGTTATGCAGTTCAAGTACTTATAGTTCTTTGGTAATTTCAGTACACATATGGATGGGACAGAGAATGGACGAGGAGAGCTCTTTGCACAACAGTATGAATCATATTTTTTGTCAATATACATAGTTGTTTAAAAGTATATGAAAATAAAATAACATAAAGAAAATTAATTGATTAATTAATTAATTAAAAGTATACTAGATGTAAGCAATCCCTGATTACTTTAGTGAAGAGTGTAGCATCTTCAGATAAGCAGTATTATCTCTAGAACTGTTTCCCACAAGGCTTATTTCTATCTGTATTTTCTACATTTCTCAATGATATTTTAATGAATGATATTTTAATCATGTTGAATGAATGGAAGAATAAATCAATTAGCTTATATAAAGTATAGAAATATAGAGAAGAGAAAATGATAAATAAGATCCAAAAATCTTGTGGAAAGGAAACCATTAAATTTGATATCACCAGAAGAATCATTTGAGTAGTGAAAGAAATGAAAGTAAGGAAAAGCAATGCAAATATATTTTAAATATCCTTGTGACATATTTTTAATCTTTCTATGTAAATAACTTGAACTTATTTTAAATGATTGTATATTATATGTCATAGATTTTATGTTAAATGAAAGGCTTAGGCACATGCGGGAAAAATACTACTTGGTAATGCTCATTACAAACTGTTGGCCACTCTGATTTATTTTCCTGAGAACTCACGCAACAAAGGATTAATTCTGGATTCTATTAATAACTGTATGTCAAGAAACAGTGTCTACTTTACTTCAGGTACAAACCTGAGTCAGCATCTTTCAGTTCTGACAGATAACTTTTTATTCTGCTGTGTTTCTCTTTTCCCCTTGGAGCAACCAAGAGATACATACACTTTCTATTAGCTTGAAAAGGGTAATGACTTTCTTACTCTGTAAGATAGCAGCAAAGAAGTCTGCAATTATAACAAAAAGAAAAAGGAGAAAAGAAAAAGAGAAGTTTGTCCCAGTTTCACTTGGACATATGCAACTTGAGTTCATTTTTCATGAGGAGAGAGAGATGAAGCACATCTTCTATATGCAGTATCATGAGAGAAAGCTAACTTAGATACAAGAACCCAGTAGGAAAGAGCAGAAGAAAAGTCAGAGTTAGGGACTGGGAAGTATGAGATTTTAGTTCAAGACCCAAATATTAACCAGTTCTTGATGTTAGATCACATTTTAATTTCACAGAACCTCTTTTAAAAGGGTGGAAGCTATCACAGACTATATCATCCAGTTCTAACTATTTCCATAAGAGGATGTTATAATTTTGTTCTCATTTAGGATTTTTTTTTTCTATAGAATATTTGAGGCAGTGTACATAAAAATATGAGAGATGAGCCTAATACATGTGCTTTACTGCGATAAAATAATGTGACATATTTCCCAATATATAAGATTTTATAAAACATGATCAGTTGGTGTTTGTGTGGTAAGGAGTGCTAGCTTTTAATTATAATACAATATTTTTTTACTTTACATTTAGCAATGTAGAATATATGACAGATTTATTAGTTATTTGCAAGGAATTTTTTCATAATAAAATTTAGGTTTGGAATTTTGACTCAGGTGACAACTCTGTGTGAGATTCATTCTTGTCTTAACTTCTACCCAATCTGGTATCTCTGGCAGTGATAGCTCATGGCTCTCCTTACTATCCTGGTATGGAATCCAGCTTTCAAGAAGGCTCCCAATAATTCCTGCCTCCTGGTATTCATACCTTGTATAGTCCCTCCCACATCCCCAGAATTGGTGAAGAGAAAAATATGACAAAAATGGTGCACCTTTCCTGGGCCTAGGGTCAGGAGATTAGGTTATAAAAGATACTGTTTTTCTTGCTCACACACACATTTTTAGGTGACTCACTCGGGGAGAAGCCAATCATGAGCAGCAATGTGGCAAGGAATTCTGCCAACAGCCACATATGTGAGATTAGAACTGGAATAGTGAGTCCCAGTCAAATTTTCAGAAGCTTTAGCCCCAGAAGACTTCTTGATTGAACCTCATGAGACAACTGGAATTCAGGACCATATTATGTGGATTTTGATATTCTTGAGCTGTGGCACTTTTGCTTTTGTGGGCTCCTTCTTCCATTTAAAACAATAAAAAATAAAAAAATAGATAGTATGCATATACCCAGACATACATATACACGTATATATGCATAATATATTATATTTATGATTGTATTGCCATAAAAATTAGCATATTATTATACGTGAAAATATTTTATTTTACCTAAAAGTTCATTTTTCCTTATGATTTTAAAAGAAATTATCTTTTTTTCTTGGGCTTCTAAAAAATATTTTGGGTCGGAGAACACTGTGTATTAGCATAAGTCAAACCTGCCTGCCTGATCCAGAAAACACCTAGCTAAGCTGCTTTTGGATTCCTGACAATCAGAAACTATATGAGAAAATAAAAGTTTGTTGGTTTTATTGGGGCAATTTGTTGTGCATCAGTAGATAAGTAGCAAACATGGGCAATTTTTTTATTCTGTATTTAAATAAACATGATTGAATTTTACTACACAGGTGTAAAATAGGGAGAGGAAATAGAGTGAAAATGAACACCCTGAATTTATTGAGAGTTCACAGTTTTCTAATTATTTTAGGACATTTTATTTCTATAGAAACATTGTTGAAATTATTTAATTTATAAGCTCCACTAACCTTGGGGGATTTTTGAAAACACCTCATTTGCTATGCTTTTACTACCTCACCTCTCACCAAGTTTCTGAGCTGTTTTATCATGAAAGTTTGTCATGACTAATTTTGTGAACTTTTCAGAGATTTTAGTCTAAGCAAGCCTGGAGGCCATATCTGGTCTGCTACCTGTTTTTGTAAAGAAAGTTTTATTGGAAAACATAAACTTAATCCTTCCATAGTATCTGTGGCTCTATCTAGTCACTCTACAAGGACAGCACTGTGTAACTATAACAGAGTCTTCATGAATTGTAGAATCTAAATGTTTATTATCTGACCCTTTAGAGAAAAACAGTTTGTAAACTATTTGTGTAAGCCAAGTGAAATAATTCTGTAGTGAATTTAACTTATTCTTGTTCAAATTATACAAATAAATAATCCACAAGGAATTCCATGGGAACCATTTAAATAATATTAATATAACTTGTGTATTCTTTTCTTCCATCCATATTTAATAAGTAATAACTTCAAAGAGTAATGATCAACATCTATACCTCCAAGCATTCTACACTATTACTTTATTGAAACTTTAGAAAAGTTGTGTTGTTGCTTCTGTATTTATTTTGCTTTGTTTTTGGATAGATGAAGGCCCAAGTCACAGTAAAACCTCTCACATCATTGAAATGTTCCCTAAAAGGCTTTATTTAAACAGTTATTTTTTTCTTTGAAGATTCATTGCTCCAAAAATGTTAATGTTCTCCTTTTTAGGTAACTTAGAATAAGGCTTTTTTAAATGTTTGATGTATAGCAGGAATAATGGATTAAAAATTTCCTTAGCAGAGAGTTAGCTTTTGAACCTTATAAATATCATGTTTATGAAGCAAAATTCATATGTATTTATTTATTCCAAGATTTAATCTCCATATTTCTTAGAGCTATGGAACTGGTTAGTTGATGTTTATTTACAGATTTTAGGAACTTGGACTTTTAGGTTGGTACAAGTATCCTGTATACTTAGAGTGATTGAATATATAGTGCTGTCTCTTGATGAACTACAGAAATGCATATCTAACAAATCAGATACAGAACACTGACATATTTACTCTTATTAGTATTTAATTCTGCTTAATTTCTAAAGAAGAAGCTAACTAAAATTATTTCAAGTTAACAACTTTACCCTTAGTTTGGGTGTTTAATTTTAAACATACCAGATTAGGGCCCACTGGCAAGGGGCCAAATTCCTGAGCTGTCTGCCCTTATGATAACGTCTGGATGTCTCCATATCCCTGAGGAGCTTCGCTATTTGGGGTCATATTTACTTTGGCTGTCAATGAGATCCTGTTGAGATGTGCATAAGCGCTACCTCTGGGATGGCCTCCTGACTCATTTTGAATTCCCTTAGCCATATGAACTCATTTGTCTTTAGCTTTTCTCCCTTTTGGTCAAGGTTTATATTTTTTCCAGATACACTGGTTGTTGGTACTTGGTAGCAATCCCTTAGTGCCAGGGAGGCTCATCCCTGGGAGTCATGCCTGACACTGGAGGGAAGTTATTGCCTTTATATAATGAGTTTGGCTTAGAGAGAGGCCACATTTGAGCAACAAGGAGGTTCCCCATGGGTAACTCTTAGGCACCCTACACCACAAAGCTAAGTTTCAGTTTCAAGAGCAAAGGATCATAAGCATAGTCATCAATATCAAGGGTCCTTCAATTGATCATCTTCCTTCACAAGTCATTGTCCCTGTACTTAGGGCATTCTTATTGTTCTATTAGAGAATGTGGCAGAGCTCTCCCGGATGGGAATTTGATATTCTTTTGGCTATTGTGTTAATCTCCACCCATCGTGACAATGTCCCATGAACATTTGAACACATTTATATGCATTATATGTATGGCCAGGTGAACTTCCTCCCATGTATCTCCCCTCACTGACACCCCTAACCAATGATCCTCTCTGTCACAGTGGTAACTCTTCTGTGATCTAAAACTTCTTCAAAAATGAAACATAGCTACTAGCCATCGTCAATGGCTCACATTATGACTTACATTTTGGACTGTATACTTTTATAAGATCTGATAAAATTTAATGTGGCCTGTATCCATCTTTGCAAGATAATGCAGAACACTTCCATCACCCCCAAAATTCCCCCTGTTCCATCTATTTTATTCCTCCCTCCCCCTCCCCTTCTGGCCCATGGTGACCACCAGGCTTTACTCCTTGAAGGACAGGATTCATAGTTACTTGCATCTTCACTGAGGGCTTGACACACTGGTCTGTCTTCCCCTATTAGGCACCCTGATACTCTCAAGTGACTCCCATCCCTCTATTTGAGAACATAGCAGACCCACCTAGGATGGGAGTCCAACATCTTCCCATTCATTACATGGGTCTCTACATACTGATGCAACACACTATGCCAAAATGATCATTCATACACTCCCTAGAAGCCTGCCCCAGGGGTACCCTGGCCCCAAATGTCCCTCATCCAACACCCTAAACTAGTAGTAACCCTTCCTTGTCAATTTGCCAAATGAGTATTCCCAACATTTAATTTCAACCATGTATATTTCTTTACATAGTATTTCCCAATGACTGAGACATGATTTCAATTTGCATATGCTAATTTAGGCATAAATCACTTGCTTCAACAGAGTTACACATAGTTATTGCATATACCTCTGTTCATGAGAAGAAATATATCATGAATTATACCAATGACATAGTAAGTCATAAGAACACATGAATAGGATTCTCTATAACTGGAAGCCACAATCTCCCATTCCAGGATTGAACTACTGTGCAAGCTTATCAAGCAGAGGAAAGAATGGAACTTCTAGAAGTATATAAAGCACAAAAAATAGGTTAATTCAAAAGAGTACTATTGACACAAACTATTGGTCTAGTGTATTCTTACATCTTTCAATTCTACCAAAAATTTCAAAATTAATTATGGTGGTAATAAGTATGTAAGCAAATACTAACACACAAATATTCTTGCAATATATATCCTGCATGTAAGTAAGTACATGTATTTTTTATTTAAAAAAAAACATTATAGGCATGCATACTTTGTTGGGTAAAAAGGGAAAGCCGGTTTTTAAGCTGAAGTTTTTCTTCCCTGTCAATTAAATGGAAAGTAATTTAATATTAGGAATGTTTTTAGCTGCCACAGAAAACCCTGCAAATTATGACATCAAAGATGAGAAAACTTACTGTTTATTCAAAAAGTAGAGAGACAGGGAAACCAGAACTATTAAGATACTCAATCATGTCAGCAGAAACCCAGCTCTTTCCAGCTTTCTGCTCCTCCTACTTTAGTGTTTTGACTTTAATATTTTCACCAGCTGCAAGATGGCTACCACAGCTCTAGATTCTATCCCTAAACATTAACATCCCAAGCATGAAAAAGGAAGGTCAGATATTTGTTTTTATTCCTTCTTCTTAAAGAGACTTTGCCAGAACCTTTCAAATCTCTTTTCCTTTCTTTAACTAGATCTGTGTCACGTAGCTGCCCTTAGTTGAGGGAGGCTGGGAAACTGGCCAAAGAGAATGAATTTATGTGACTGTCGTATACTGGTCCATCTATAGTCTCAGCATATTGTTGACCTAACATGGTTGACTTCTTTTTTAGAGAAAGAAGCAGGGTAGGCCACCTACTCTGGGTAAGCAATCTTTTATGTGTGCAACAAAAATACAATGGAATAAGAATACATACAAATTTTGCTTGCTTTAGAATTTTGCTATTGAATATTATTATCTATTGAAATCTAAGATTATAAAACTGAGGCTGACATTTGCAGCGATGGAGAATTCTCAGACATTACATTTTAAAGTACCCAACACAATTCTCTTTCGAGCTACTTAATGGATTACAATATTAATACATAGAATATATATCATACTTCAGTTCTGGTTTTAAAAAGCAAATAAACCCTTAAAATAATACTTTTTCAAATACTGTAACTGAAAAGACCTCACTATATTTGTATAAAGTCTTTCTTAAGTATTAAATATGAGTTTTAAAGTCTGGTGAGAGACAGTAAATCCTGAGGTTTTTTTAGACTATTTTTTTCTGCTGCTAAGTAAATTTTGTCAGGAATACTGCCTGAGCTAGTAGATAAAGTGATGAATATTTCATTCAAATATAAAGTTGAAATTTTCGTTGGTTATTAAATAGCATAAAATTTTGGCCCAGAGCCCAGATTCCTACCAATAAAATCAGTTTGAAATTTTGAGGAAGGTTGCAGGGTAAGGGAGTAATCAAAATACTTTGATATTATAAACAGTAAATTGATTGATAAATACATAATCTATATTTATCTGAAGTACTATGATGCTTATCAAATTATTTAATCATGATTATTAGTATAAAATAATATAACTGCTAAAGGAAAAGGTTTAATCCCAAGTGAGATGAATTAGGAATGAAATAATTAGCAAAATCCTGGATAAATTTTCCATCTCAGTGTATCATTGATAGTCATAGAAAGGCTTCCTATGAATACTTAACTCTTTAGATTATGAGTCTCTTTTCTTTTGGGCAATAGGACACCATTAACATTAATCTTCTAGGCCTTATTTCTATGTGAGTTAATTTATCTCTAATCATCTGTAGTTTCTTTTTGGATCTAGACAATAAGTTTAAAAGACATTGGATAAAACTATGAAGCATAAATTGTAAGAGTAGAGTAGTTATGCCTAGGTGGTCCCAAAAGGGGTGGAACTACTCATTCATTTTCTTAAACCTTATACTGCAGAGGGGAGACTTAAACAAAAAATCCTCTACACATGACCAAGTAATTTGTCTTACAGGAAGCATTTCCTTTTTACATCATTCTACCTCTAAGCTCCTTACAAAATATGTCTAAAGAGAAAGAGTATTATATAAATTACCCTTATGTACTTGACATGAAATACAAAACATCAGAAGATATAAAAGAAAACATAAGTTTTAGTGGCAGCTATCCACTCAAAACACAAAAATAACCACAGATAGCCAAATATGTTGTAGCTTCTATGTCAGAAAGACTAAGATTGAGAATCTTCAAAGCATAACAAAAGTCCTGTGTTAATGGCACAGCCTAGTGAAAGCCATGATCCAAGTAAATTCTTTGAAAGCCTCTTTTTATTATTCTTACAGGGTGTTTATAGTCTTCCTTCTGCCTATCAGGTCCTAATGATTGGTAAAGATGTTATCCATCTATAATTGCTGACTGCATGTCTAGGAGAATTGAAGGTCAAATTCACAGGACTCGTTTTCTTAGTGTAAAATTCTCCTAGCAGTTCTGATAATACATACCTGGGTTCTAATTCCATACCTACATTAGCTCCATTGAAGTTCACCAAAACAATACAGGTTGGCTGGAAATATGTTACTTCAATAAATTGAATTTCAGGAAGCATAAACTTATATAAGTTCATAGAGTTATTCTGGATAATATAACAAATAATGCTTCTACTGCTTCTAGTGTGAGCATTAGGCTCAGTCTGAATATGCATTATCTTAGTTAACACTGTCAATGATCCAATAATTTATCTATCCTTATCTGCAATTTAAAGTTGAAGAAACTCAAAGTCAGAGAGTCAAAGATATCTATATAAAGTCACAGTTAGTAAACAATTCTTCAATTGACAAATAGTGCTGTGTTGTTTTTAATAATGAATGGAACAATTAGAAGATCAAAAAGGAAATAAGACTTTACCAGCACTATAAACCAACTAGACCTAATAGACATCTATGGAACCCTCCAAAAAAGAACAGAATATACATTCTTCTCAAGTGCTCATGGACCTTCTGCAGTATAGACCACATGCTAGGCCATAAAACAAAACTTCAGAAAATTTGGAAGAACAAAAATCAGACAGAATATGTTGTCTGATATAATGGAATAAAATTAGAAATTAAAAACTGACAGAAAGTTGAAAAATTCACAAATATGTGGAAATTACATAACATATAGCTCAATAATCAATGGATCAAAGAGGAAATCAAAGGGAAATTATAAAATACTTTGAGATAAGGAAAATGAAGACACAATGTGCTAAAATATGTGGGATGGAGCTAAACCACTACTTAGAGAGAAATTTTAACTTAAGTTCCTGTATTTAAGAAGAACAAAGATTTCAAATCAATAACTGAACCTTCTTTCTTACAACATTGAAAAAAGGAACTAATTAAATCTAAAGAAAGCAAAATTAAGGGAAAAATAAAGATTAGAGGGGAAATTAATGACTTTTACTGAAAAGAGCTCAATATATTTGTACAAAATCTTGAGTATTAAATATCTACATTAAATATGAGTTTTAAAGTCAGGTAAGAGATGATAAACCCTGAGGTGGAAATTAATGACATAGAGAATAGAAAAATAACAGAGGAAATTCAATGAAAATAAAAATTAGCTATTTGAAAAGATTAGCAAAATTGACAAACCTTTGGCAAGATTGAACAAAGGAAGAAAGAGAAAAGACTCAAATTATTAAAATCATAAATAAAATAGGGGAAATGTTACCTAAAAAAAAAAAATATATTTTACAGAATATTGTGAAAAACTGAATATCAACAAACTAGATAACTTAGATGGAATGGACCAATTTGTAGAAAAACACAAAATATTTGTATTAGTCAGCCAAAGGGGTGCTAATGCTAAATACCAGAAATGGGTTGGTCTTTATAAAGGGTATTTATTTGGGATAGAAACCCACAGTTACCAGGTCATAAAGCATAAGTTTCTTCTCTCACCAAAGTCCATTGCCACGTGTTGGAGCAAGACAGCTGCTGACGTTTGCCAGGGTTCAGGCTTCTTGGGTTCCTCTCTTCCCAGGGCTGCGTTTCTCTCCAGGCTTAGCTCCTCTGTTTCCTCTACAAGATCAGCTGTAGACTATTTTGTGAATGGCTCGCTTCTCTTCTCCTGGGGCCTTCTCTCCAACGTCAAAACCCCAACCTCAAAACTGCTGCTACTCCATTCTGTTCTTTATGATGTCTTTTATATTTTCTTCCCCCACCCACCAAGGGGTGGGGCTCAATGCCCTACTAACGTGGCCCAGTCAATGCCCTAATCATAACTTAATCACGCCCAGACTAACAGATCAGTTTACAAGCATGAACCAATTATATTTTTGGAATTCATAATTACATCAAATTGCCCAATGGCTACAATATTGAAACTGCTTCAAGAAGAAATACAAAATCTGAAAAGAACTATAACAAGTATACTGATTGAATTAGTTATTGAAAACTTCCCATAAAGAAAATCCCACATAAATTACCTTCACTGGTAGATTTTACCAAACTCATAGAAGAATTAATATCAATTCTTCACAAACATTCCCAAACCACAGAAGAGGAGGAAACATTTCCCAAATCATTCTATGAGGTCATTATAACCCGGACACTAAACAGACACATATTTTTAATGAATATGGTTGCAAAAGTCCTCAACAAAATACTAGCAAATCAAATCCAGCAACATGTAAAAGGAATTATACAACATGAACAAGAGAGATTTATCCCAGGAATTCAAGGTTTTTTTAACATCCCAAAATCAATTAATGTAATATACAATATCAATAGAATAGAAAAAAAAAAACATTTGATCATTTCGTTAAACACAGAATATACATTTGGCAAAATCTAAAATCCTTTCATGAAAACACACACAACACACTAGGAATAGAAGGGACACTATACAATCTGATAAAGGACAGCTATAAGAAAATACAGCTACAAACATATGTAATGGTGAAAGACTGGATGCTTTCTGCATATGATCAGGAACAAGACACGGATGTTTGCTCTCACCACTTCTATGAAACCTAGACATTCTAACTAGAGCAATTAGGCAGAAAAAGAAATATTTGTCATTTAGACTGAAAAGGTAGATGTAAACATCTCTATTTTTAGATGACATGATTTTACATAAAGAAAATCCTAAGGAACCCGCTAAAAAACTATTAGAGAGGTGTGGGAGGTGGGCAACATGGGAATCCCAGTGGGTTCCGTGTAATATTTTGGGTAATCTAAGCACCTCTTAAAATATATGTATATATATATATATATATATATATATATATATATATATATATATAACATTTTTGTAAGCAAATACACATATATGCATATATATTTATATATCATTTTGCAAATGTTAAAAAAAAAACTATTAGAGCTAATAAATGAGATCAGCAAGCTTGAAAAATACAAGTTCAATATACAAAAATCAGTTTTATTTCTATAAACTAGCAATGAATATTTTGAAAGTGAAATTAAGAAATAAATTCCATTTGCAACAGCACCAAAAAGAAAAAAAAAAATATTTAGCTATAAATTTAACAAAAGAAACCAAAACCTATACTCTAAAATCTATAAAATATTTGATGTACTATAAGAAAATTATAATTAAGAATTGTGAATTCATAAGCTTTCTAATCAATAGTCTCTGCTGTTTCAGCCTAGAATTGAGAATGATTAACTTGTTCTTTGTCCTTTGGGATGTTATCATGATGCTATGCAGGCAACCCCATCATCCATTACCCAAAAAAACACAAATGTTTAAAAGGAACAAGTTACTAGACATGGTATTTGCACGTCCTGTTTGTGTAACATTAAGTTAAAGCTGATGTATATTGAAACCCCCATGTTCTTGTTTAGTGTACCATGAACAGAATAGAACAAAATACCCCTCAAGACACCATGTCTCTGCTGTGGAGGGCTGGCCAACCCCCGCTGGATGGATTTGGTTACTTTTGACGAGGTCATTTCTCACGAGTTGCAAGACTCATTGGAGTTCTGTGGTTCAAAACCCCTTAAAAGGGATAGTCCCTAAGCTGCCAGTCAGAGCTTCACCCAGGAGTGGACGCTCTGCCTGGGACTGTTTTTCCAGTCAGGACTCTGATGGGATGCAGAGGGACTCCCCAGCCACGTGAGAGTTCAGATGTTGTGTTTTCCCCTGATTTGGTGAGTGGTTGTATATACTTTCATTCTTTCCTATGTCTTTAATTAATTACTCTTCTTTTCTATGATTGCTCAATTGCTATTATCATTTGATATAACCTGAAACTCATTTGATTGAATAAAGCTGCCTTTGCATAGCATTTAGAGTTTCTGCCTCTTCCTTAGCAAAATAATATTGTTGAATGATATTAAAGAAGATACCAATAAATAGAAAAATATCTTAAATTCCTGGGTCAGAAAACTAAATATTGTTATGATAACAGCACTTCACAGGTTGATCTACATATTTAACATGATCAAATTTATTTCCATTCAAAATCCTAGCTGTCAACTTTGTAGAAATTTATAAACTGATCCTAAAATTCATATGGAACTGCAAGGAACCCAGAACAGCCAATGCAATCGTAAAAAACAAGAAAAAAATTGGAGAAGTCACCTTTTCCAACTTCAAAACTTACTACAATGTAACAGTTATTAAGACACTATGGTACTGGCAAAAGTATTGGCATGTGTATAGCTAAATATATACATAGATAGATATAGATAGATAGATATGTATATAAATATATGGGATAGAATTAAGGGTCTGAAATAAATCCATGTGCCTATAACCCATTTGGAAAGGGTGCCAAGACCATTTAAGGGAAAATATTGGTCTTTTCAACAAAATGGTATTAGGATGATTGGATAGCCAAATGCAAAAGAATGAGGTAGACCCTTACCTCACACTATTTATAAACATTAACTCAAAATGGGTAAAAGACCATTAGATCTTAAATTATACATATCTTAGAAGAAAGTATAGGGATAATCCCTCATGCCTTCAGATTTGGCAATAGACTCTTGGACCACATGCACACACACACACACACACACATACAACTGGCAACAAAAGCAAGAGTAAAGGGAAGCAGCTGTGGCTCAATCAGTAGAGCTCCCGTTTACCATATGGGAGGCCCCGGGTTCGGTTCCCGGGGCCTCCTGGTGAAGGCAAGCCCGCCCGCACGGCGTGGTTAGCTGACCCAGCGAGCACAAGCAGCAAGGGGGGGATAAATGAATAAATAAATAAAATCTTAAAAAAAAAAAAAAAAGCAAGAGTAAATAAAGTCCAAAAAATTGTACTTCATCAAAATTTAAAACATTTGTGTTTTCAAAGAATATTATCAGAAAAGTGAAAAGACAACCCACAGATTAGAGTAGAAGGGCATATTTGAAAATCCTATATCTAATTAGGTACTTGGATATAGAATATACAAAGAACACTTAGAGATTGTTTTGTTGAGCTTTTATATTTTGTTTTGTTTCAATAAGGGAGAGTTGAGTCTAGAGCATTTTCAAATGTTGATAATAAATTTCTAATTCAGAGAAAAGTTTAATTTATAGTTAAAAGAAATAATTCATCAAGTGAGATAAGTAACAGTGTAGGAGGATATGTTATCCAGAAGGATTGGCTTTGGTATGTTCAGAGACACTTGCTTCAGTACAACAGAATGAAAGGAACAGAGAATAAGTCTGAAAGAAGATTAATTTGCATTCGTGGTAGTGAGACCATGACAAATGGTCAATGCCATGACCATTTTTGACATAAAAGTGAGTTTCCATAAGTATAATTTATGAATTCATATTTATGCATAAATATTATAAATGAGGTATATATTCATAATCATTTATATATTTCTATAATATAAATATCACTTCTTATCCACTATTATTCCTATTTTATTTCCAAAGATTACATTCTGGCTTCTTTTCCTTAGAGTTCACTGAAAGAATTGTTATAATCATCAGAAGAAAAACAATTTTGCTGAATCCAGAAGGCAAGTTTCTATCTTCATCTTATTTCACATCTCAGTAGCATTTTATATAATTGTCAACTTTTTGTTTTGTAAAATACGTTTTTTTTTCTCATTTTCTGTAACTCTTTACTTAATTGGTTTTTTTTTTTTTTTTTTAAAGATTTTATTTATTTATTCGTTTATCCCCCCCTTGCTGCTTGTGCTCGCTGGGTCAGCTAACCACGCCGCGCGGGCAGGCTTGCCTTCACCAGGAGGCCCCGGGAACCAAACCTGGGGCCTCCCATATGGTAAACGGGAGCCCTACTGATTGAGCCACAGCCGCTTCCCCTTAATTGGTCTTTATCCTCTGTTAAAAGCCACTACTCAGTTTTGTTGGCTTCCTCTTTCTTCACCCATTGTCTTAATCAAGGTTATTCAGAGAAGAAGAACCAACAAGATATATGTATATATGTTTAAAGACAGTTATTTTAAGGAATTGGTTCTTACAATTGTGGGGGCTGGCAGCTATGAATCCAGCAGGGCAGGGAAATTCTATTAAGAGTGATATTGAGTCCAAAATCCATAGGGCGAGCTGGCAGTCTGGAAATTCTAAGAGAAGTTGATGTAATTTGAGCTATAATTTCTTCTCTCTGGAACCCTCAGTTCTTTCCTCTTGATACTTCCAACTGTTTGGATGAGGCTCACCCACATTATCACAATATCAAAAGCAATCTTGACTTAAAGACAACTGATTACAGATGCTAATCCCATCAGAAATATAACCCTACAACAATACATAGTCCAGGGTTTGATCAAACAATTTGACACCATATCTTAGCTAATTTGACCCAACCAATTATCCATCACATCCATCTTCTAAATGTTTGAGTTCCTCAAATCTCAGTCCTTGGATCTCCTCTCCATTCTCATTCCCATCCAATATGAAGTTGTTCTATCACATGATTTTAAATATGATACACATATTGATGGCTCATAAATATATATATCTCTTGCCCATATCTCTCCTCTAAGCTCCATATTTACCTGTCAACTGCCTGCCTCAATTTTTATTTTTATACTGACATAGCATTCTGTCTAGGTAGCACTGTCCAATAAATTATCTCATTTTCAACAAAAATATTGTCATAATCTTGTATTAGTTTCTTGTGGCTGCTATATAACAAATTATCACAAACTTGTTGGCTAAAAGCCACCATAATATCACTATAATATCCAACCCCAATCATATCAGAAAGATTTTTGAAGACCTTTGCACTCTGGAGAGGTAATCATAAAAATACTCTGTTATGTAGACTCCATATATCTTCTTCTCCACCTCTATCTCCACACACACACATACAGACACATATACATGCATTATTTTATACTTTTGTTACATGTTTCCACAAAGAGGTAATTCAAACACAACTAACAAACCTTCTACATAGTTCCATAAGTCTTTTTATTAATGGAATTTTATACAACATTCTGAATGATGCTAGACTTGTTATCCAAAGAAATTTTGTCTTTATACATATTTTAATGGATAGCTTTAGAAGTTTTGTTAAATATTGCTAACTAAATCATAATTTGAAGGGTGGATTGAATTCTTATTTAGATAGTAAAATCTAAATAGAAATGTATGTTAAAGTTTAAAAATATTTCATTTGACCCTTCATCTTCAAAAACCCAACTATTCATTTTGGTAGAAGAATTTGTTAGTTAAAAGCTTTTTTAATCTCTGTAAGAAAAGGGAATCAACATGCAAAGACCACATGAACATAGTGTTAAAGAAGTCAAAGGAAGAAAGAGAGTATTTGGAAATTGAACTTCCATAAAAAAGAAAATAATTTGGAATTATCAATATAATCACTATAACTTTAATGTAATAATTTTTTTCTAGAATACATTAAGAATTTAAATATTGAGTTTCTTTAAGACTGAATGTAATTGGGAAGCAGATGTGGCTAAAGTGATTGGGCTCCTGTATACCATATAGGAGGTCCAGGGTTTGATTCCCAGGGTATCCTGGTGAAAGACAAGCTGGCCCATGCAGCAAGCTTGCCTGAGCAGAGAGCTGGCCCATGTGAAGTGCTGACCCTTGCAGGAGTACTGGCCAATGCAGGAGTGCTGGCCATCACAAGAGTGCTGGGCCACATGGAGTGCTGGCCTGTGCGGAGATGACACAAAAAAGAGAGACACAGAAGAGAGACAATAAGAGATGCAGCAGACCAGGGAGCTGAGGTGGTGCAAGAGATTGAGTGCCTCTCTTCCATGCTGGAAGGTCCCAGGATCAGTTCCCGGTGTCTCCTAAAGAGAAGACAAGCAGACACAGAAGAACACACAAACAACAGACAGTGAGCACAAAACAACGAGGGGACAGAGAGAAATAAATAAATAAATAAATCTTTTTTTAAAAAAGACAGCATAATTAAAATTAACAGTGTTAGATGTCTTATACAAATTAGTTCGTTTAATTGAATCATAATGAACTTTTGTGTTGCTAGAAATGAGGCAAATCTGGCCAAAAACATTGGCATGTACATTTGTAAAAACAATCTTACAGTAAACAACAAGACAATATAAATCAATAACCATAGCCTTCAGTGCAATATTTCTTCTGTAAATTTGTGGTAATGAATATCATCCATAGGGCATAATAACTATACGATAAACATATTTGTTGCAATATTATAGTTCATATTAGGATGCCAGGTGCCTTTGGAAATAGGGAATTTCTTATATACAATATCCTCATTAAATCATAAATATGAAGCTTATATTGTTTTACACAAATACCCATAAAATGTGCAGTTTAAAAATATTATGTATTAAATTAAAAACTGGAAACTAATATAAATACATAACTAAAATTTAATTTATTCAGATCATGGAATTTTTATGTTTGTGGTGGATGGTGTTTGGCTTCAAGTTCTAGTCTTGCAACTTAATGAGCATCTGCCATTGCATAGTTACTGAAACTCTTTTTACCTTAGTTTACTCATCTGTTACATGTGGAGAATAATAAGACCCAACCTGAAAAGAATGTTGTGATGATAAAATGAGTTAATATTTAAATTACTTAGAACAATGTCTGAAATATATTAAACACTAAATATTTCCTTTTCTATCATTATTTAGAGCTATAATAGTGTTTCTGAGTAGTAAAAAAAAATTGAATATGATAAATTCTTTTGTAATAGATTTTATGTTTTAAAAACACGTCAAATATATCTTTCAAATTTATGTATTGATTTCAATTACAATAAATGAATAATTCAAACCAGAGCAGAGAAAGGAAAACAAGATAAGTCTAAATGATGGTCTGTCCTGAAAAACTATGAAAGACAGAATAACAAGGGCAGGGCTGGAAATATACCTCACTGAAACACAAGGACTTAAAGGAAATAAACAAAAATATTTTCTGTATCCATATTTTAAGCATGACTAAAGATAATGAGTTATGTTCTACATATTAGATATCTTGAGAGTAACACAGTTACAGAGCATCAGGTGAAGACAATGAATGAAAAATAGAATGTTCTTAGGAAAGAGTTGTTATGAACAGCTTCTTTGGAAGGTAGAATAGAAAAGTAAATTGTCCATCCACACGAGCTCTTTCTTCAGGTTTCTTTTTGTTAAATTGCATTGCTTAGGGGAAGATTGTGGGAAGATGGTGATGGACTACCAGGCAGAGCTGAATGCTCTCACAAAAACATTGGAGAAAGAGCCAAAAGCTGTCAGGGGGACCTGCTTTGGGGGACAGCAGACCAGGACAGTGCTAAACAACTCTCAGGAGGGTGAGGGACAGAAAGATGAAGAAGCTGAAATGACAAAAATGAGTTACCAAGCCACCATGGTGGCTGGGAGGGGTTCTCCTCGCCCACCCCAAGATTTTAAGCTGAGATAAAATCCCTGACTCACTCAGCCAACTGAGAGGGGAACAGACATCTTCCTCACTGTCAGCTGTTTCAAGGGAAAAGGAAGGGTAAGTTGGGGTTATTTTCTTCAGTGAATTCAGCCAGCAGAGCCCGTTTTGAATCTCCAACCTGGAGATTCAACAGAAACACAGTAAAGACGACATTGAAACACCTGTGGAATTGTGTGCTGACAAGCACCATCTGCTGGCTGGCTTAGACATTGCAGGGACAAAAAACTGTTCTCTGTGCTCTGTATCCAACCCCTGGGAAAAAATCTGCAGCCCACTAGTGACTTCCTGCCCCAATTTTGAAAACTTAAGCTAGGCAATTTTAAAGACTTAGATAAGTTGAAACAAATATCAAAGAAGAGCTGGGGGGGGGGGGGAAACAATAGGCAAGAGAGAGAAATTGGCCATCAGAGTAAACTCACCAACATACTAAGATGCCTAGACATCAACAAAAAATTACAAGTCATTCTAAGAAAGAGGAAGAGATGGCCCAGCCAAAAGAACAAACCAAGTATCCTGAAGAGATGCAGTATTTAAGACAATTAATCAGTGATAATCACACAACTCTCCTAAATCACTTCAATGAATTTAAAGAAAATATAACTAAAGAAATAAAGGAGATAAAGAAGACACTGGGAAACCATAAAGAACAATTTGAAAGCCTGTAAAGAAAAGTAATGGACCTTATGAGAATGAAAGACATGTTGGATGAGATTGAAAATACTTCAGAGGCACATAAGAGCAGATTTGAATTGTTTGAAGACAGAATTAGTAATTCTGAAGACAGAATACCTGAACTGGAAAAGACAGGAGAACATAAAGAGAAGAGAATGTAAAAAATGGAACAGATTCTCAGTGAATTGAGTGAGAATGCAAAACTCACAAACATTCACTATTATTGGTGTCCTAAAAAAGAAGAGAATGGAAAAGGGGCAGAAAGAATATTTGAGGAAATAATGAATGAAAACTTCCCAACCCTTATGAAGGACATAAATATCAATATCCAAGAAGGACAATGCACACAAATAGAATAAATAAGAATAGACCTACATCAAGACACCTACTTGAGATGAATGAAAATGAAAACACAACTTATTAAACCTATGTGACACTGCAAAGGTGTGCTGAGTTGGAAATTTATAGCCCTCGATGCTTACATTAAAAAGGAAGAAAGAGCTAAAATTGAAGATCTAACTGCCCACCTGGGGGAACTAGAAAAAGAACAGCAAATTAATACCAAACTGAAGGAAAGAAATAGTAAAGATCAGAGCAGAAATAAATGAAATAGAGAACAACGACAACAACAACAACAACAACAAAAACAATAGAGAGAATGAACACAACCAAAAGATGGTTTGTTGAGAAGATCAACAAAATCAGCAAACCCTTAACTAGACTGACAAAGGAAAAAAGAAGACACAAATAAATAAAATCAGATTATAGGGGGACATTACCACTGACCCCACAGAAATAAGAGAGCTCATAAGAGGATACTATGAACTACTGTATCCCAAAAAACTACACTATGAATAGGAGATGGACAAATTCTCGAAATACACAAACAACCTAGACTGACCCTAGAAGAAATAGAAGATCTCAACAAACCAGTCACAAGTGAAGAGATTGAAACCGTCATCAAAAACTTCCCTAAGATGAAAAGCCCAAGACCAGATGACAACTTCAAAAGTGAATTTTAACCATCATTTGAATACAATCTAATACCAATCTTGCTCATGGTATTCCAAAAATTAAATAGGAAGGAACACGAGCAAACTCATTCGATGAAGCCAACATCACCCTAATACCAAAACCAGATCAAGAAACCACAAAAAAACAACATTTACAGACCAATGTGATCTTTAATGAATATAGATGCAAAAATCCTCAACAAAGTACTTGCAAACAGAATCCGAAAGCACATTAAAAGAGTTATATACTATGATCAAGAGTGTTTTATCCCAGGTATGCAAGGGTGGTTCAACACAAGTAAATCAATTAGTGTAATAAACCACATTGATAAATTGAAGAAGAAAAATCACATGATCCTCTCAATTGATGCAGAAAAAGCATTTAACTAAATACAGCACCCTTTTTGATAAAAATTTTCCAAAAGATAAGAATAGAAGGAAGCTTTCACAATAATGTAAAGTGATATATGAAAAACCTATGGCTAGCATAGTACTCAATGGTGAAAAACTGAAAGCTTTCCTGTTGAGATCAAGAACAAGGATGTCCACTGTCACCATTGTTATTCAATATTGTGCTAAAGGTTTTAGCTAGAGCAGTTAGGCCAGATAAAGAAATAAAATTCCCCCAGATAAGAAAGGGAGAAGTAAAACTTTCACTATTTACTGATGATATGATCCTATATCTAGAAAATCCTGAAAAATCCACAATAAAGCTACTAGAATTAATAGATGAGTTCAGCAAAGTGTTGGGATACAAGATTCGTACACAAAAATCAATAGTGTTTCTATACACTTCTGATGTGCAATCTGAGGGAGAAATCAGAAAAAAATTCCATTTATGATAACAACTAAAACAATCAAATATTTAGGAATAAATTTAACCAAGGAAATAAAGGACCTGTACTCAAAAAACTACGAAACATTGCCAAAAGAAACTGAAGAAGACAAATAAATGGAAGGACATTCCGTGTTCATGGATTGGAAGATTAAATATTGTCAAGATGTCAAGTCTACCCAAATTGATTTACAGATTCAATGCAATCCCAATAAAAATCTCAACAGACTTTTTTGAGGAAGTGGAAAAATCAATTATCAAATTTATTTGGATGGGTAATGGGCCCCGAATAGCCAAAAAGTTCTTAAAAAAGAAGAATGCAGTTGGTGGACTCTAACTTCCAGACTTTAAAGCATATTACTTAGCTAAAGAGGTAAAAACATCTTGTTACTGGCATAAAGACAGACACATTATCCAATGGAACCAAATTGAGAACTCAGAAATAGACTGTCACATCTACAGTCAAGTGATTTTTGACTAGGTGGCCAAGCCCTCCCAGCTGGGCCAGCAGAGTTTACTCAACAAATGGTGTTGGGAGAACTGGATATCCATATCCAAAAGAAAGAATGAATAACTGTATCTCACATCTTATACAAAAATTAACTAAAAATGGATGAAGGACCTAAATATTAAGGCGACAACCATAAAACTCTTAGAAGAAAATGTAGGAAAACATCTTCAAGAATTTATGGTTGGCAGTACTTTCTTAAAACTTACACCCAAAGTACAAACAATAAAAGATCAAATAGAACAACAGGGCCTCCTCAAAATTCAACATTTTTGTACCTCAAAGTACTGTTAAAAGGATGAAGAGGCAGCCAACTCAATGGGAGAAAATATTTGGCAATCATATATCCTATAAGGGTTTAATATATATTATATATAAAGAGATCATAGACCTCCACAATAAAAAAACAAACTATACAATTAAAAAATAGGCAAAAGACTTGAAAAGACAATTGTCCAAAAAAGAAATACAAATCACAAAGAAACACATGGAAAAAATGTTCAACATCACCAGTGGTTAGGAAATACAAATCAAAACTACAATGAGATATTTCACACCTAATACACTGGTCACTATTGAAAAGCTGGAAAACAGTAAATGTTGGAGAGGATGTAGAGAGATAGGAATGCTTATTTACTGTTGGTGGGAATGTAGAATGGCATAGCCACTTTGGAGGATTGTTTGGCAGTTCCTAAAGAAGTTGAATATAGACTTGCCATGTGACTAGCAATACCATCACTAGGTATATATTCAGAAGAACTGACAACAGAGACACAAACAGATATCTGCACACCGATGTTCATAGCAGCATTATCCGTGATTGCCAGAAGCTGGAAACAGCTCAGGTGTCCATCAACTGATGAATAAATAAACAAATTGTGGTATATATACACGATGGAATATTATGCAGCAGCAAGAAGAAATGAAATCGTGAAGTATATGACAACGTGGATGAATCTGGAAGACATTATGTTGAGTGAAGCAAGCCAGACACAAAAGGACAAATACAGTATGATGCACTAATTTGAACTAAATATACTGTGTAAACTCATGGAGTTAATAATTAGAATATAAGTCTACAGAAAATAGGAGGAGGGTAGAGAATGGAAAGCTGAGGGTTAATTTGTGCAGACTTGTTAAAAAAGTTGTTTGTAAAACTAAGGTCATATATATATTACTAGAAGGAAAAGTCAAAATTGTAACATAGAAATGTATAAAATAGTTAAACCTCATATAAAACATGAATATGAGTGATATTGCTTATATAAGACTGTTACAAAAGGTAAATACAAATATGCTAGAAAGAAGGAAAAAGAATAGCAGTATCTACACCAGATGGGGCATAGAGAGATTGAATAATGAGTTTTTTTTAATTTTTTTTTATTTTTATTACTGGAATAATGAAAGTACTATGGGAGTGATTGGGGTGATGAATGCAGAAACATGTGATAATACCAAATAACACTGATTGTATTCTTTGGCTGTATTAATATTTATCAAGAATTTTTTTTTTTTTTTAATGCATTGCTCTTTCCCCACAGATCTTCAGGCTTGAAACCTAGGATTTTTGTCTCATTCTGACTTCTTTTTCATTCAATTAGCTCTAATTAGATTAATTTTTCTTTACAAAACTGTACAGTATACTTTCTTTTTCCACTGCTAATGCTTTTTTGGATATGGTGGTTTGTCCAATTATTTCAATAATTACTTTTTTTCTAGTTTTGTTTCTGCAAATTGTTACAAAGTTGTACTGGCTACCCAATGGTACATGTAGGGATTGTATAAATACACAGATTGAAGATACCATAATGTATTAGTTTCTTATGGCTTCTGTAACAAATTATCACAAACTTGGTAGCTTTAAACAACCACATTCATTATCTTACTGTTCTCGAGGTCAGGAGTCCCAGGTGAGTTTTACTGTGCCAAACCAGTGTCTTCTGGGCTATTAGGGAGGCCTCCTTTTCTTGCCTTCTGCAACTTCTAGAGCTACATTCCTTGTATATCTTGGCTTATGACTCCTCAGGACAGCAGGGTAGCAACTTCAAATGCCTCTCTACACCAGCATCATATTGCCTTCTCTTGTGTGCCCAATCAATCTCCCTCTGCCTTCCTCATAAGGACATTTGTAACTGCATTTAGGACCTGTCCAGGTAATCTAAAATAATCTCCCCATCTCAAAATCCTTAATTTAATCATACTTGCAATGTTTCTTTTGCCATATATGATACATTCACAAGTTCCAGAGATTTGGACTTGGATACTTTTGGGGGCCATTATTCAACCTACCATGTATGCCTTCATGAAAGTATGAGTTTATATTGCTCTTAGAATAAAAGGGTATATTGTAAAGTAAATTTTAAATTCAGGTAAACTGCTATGGAAAAGCACAAAAATTCAAAGAAATCCCACCTCCTAGTAATACTCTCATTCCCAATAGAGAAAACTAATCACACTCTATTTTCATCAAAATAACTTCAGTGACAACCTTTGAGCAGCACTGCACCTCTTTTCCTTTAATTTATCTTAAACACATCTTAAATTTAATCTTTCTAATTACTATTTCATCAAGTTATTAAATCACTAAATGACCATCAATGGGTTCTTATTGCTACCAAATAATATTCTAATTCCTTTAGTGGACATATAAGTACATTGCAGTTTTCTCACATATTAGTCTTCTGACTTCTGTAGCAAGCCACATTCCCTAACAGATCCACCAAATTTTTACATCAATAGACATAGATGTAGATGTAAACATAGATATAGATGTATAGCTATAGGTATATATACAGTTTAATGCTTGGCACTTTCTTTTTTCAATTCAAATGTCATTTTCTCCATGGAAACTTTTCTATTTACACTATTCATAAGTTCTTTTGTTTCTTTATTACTACTATATTAACTCAAATAATAATTATTTAATATTTAATATTTTGTTCTACCACATTTCTTGTAAATTTTATCCATTAGTGGTCACTAAGATTTTTAAAAAGCAAATTAAGAGACTGTGGTCCTCAGGCAATTGAGCCACTCTGTGGAGTGAAATGCTACAACAGTGCATCATGGGCACAACAGAAAATTTCAGCAAATGGTCACTTTATTGTACAGAATAAAGACTCCAGAATGGTGAAATCTTCTTGTAACTTATACAGTACAGATTCCAAAAGAGCAGAGGAAGATGTACCATTGCAGAGGCTTTCCAGGGAGGCCAAAAATCTGCTCCAGGTCAGGGTCAATAAATGGCAGCTCACATGTCTGACTTCACAATGGACAAGAGATAACTCTGTACAGTTTAAATTGGTTTCTATCCTTGGAGGAGGGGGCCTGCCACTGAGAATTCCCATTGGGGCTACTTGTTCCTGGTTTCTGGGTTTGAGGTCTGTCTGTTGGGGCCTTTTCATTAAACTTAACTTCTCCCACAAGTGGTGAAATGGCCCACAATAGAAAAGGAGATGGGGGTAAAGAAAGGCTGGGAGGATGGCCGTTTAGCCTGTGTTTTTGACTTTCTCAGAGGAGGAGGTTGGGGTAGATGAGGTCAGGGCAATGGCCCTTAAGAAGTGCCTGTGATTTCCCTAACACACTTTACTCTGGAAAGTTCTTTTTCTACTATGGCAAGGGGGCAGACAGAGTCAAACGGCCTTCTGCTTGCTAACATCAAAAATACCTGCAACTGATTTAAAATGGCCTACATCCATTGCCACAACAGTACTCAGGACAACCTCCAACTCCCAAAGAAGCCCCTGTATTTCAACTGCTCATCCCCTCCCTACCCAAAAACTGTCAAGTGGCCACTGGCTCCACCTCATTGTTATAATTTCTTGCATTGCAAGAATCACCATATGTGAGCAAGAGAATACGGGAATCCCAGTGGGTTCCGTGTAATATTTTAGGTAATCTAAGCACCTCTTAAAATATATGTATATATATATATATATATATAAATAACATTTTTGTAAGCAAATACACATATATGCATATATATTTATATATCATTTTACAAATGTTTGTATGTATTGTGAGAATTTTGATTTTTACCCATAATAAAAAAAATAAATAAATAAAATAAAATAGAAAAAAAAAAAAAAAATACCTGCAACTGGAAGTAACCATAGAAGAATGACAATCAACCCTCAGCACCCCCTTACGAATAAGGGCATGAACTCTCTGATGGGGGTGGATTGAGGCAAGTTAGTACAGGGAAACGAAGAGAAGACGAGCCACAACATGGCCGACAGACAACATGGCTGACAGACAACATAGCTGTGAGACCCCACCGAGACCTTGACCTTGAGGTCCCAATTGGTACTATTTCCAGGTCCAAGGTGAGACCCCAGATATTCCAAACAGGCCTCCCCATTGTTCCTGGATAACCATACACAAAAGGCCTCCTCATTGGCCCCCACCATTGGTGGGGTAAGCAATAACACCTGGGGCCCCTCCCCCAAACATAAGCAAGGGGAGAAATAATAGCTTAAAAGGTAACTACACAAGCCAAATCTTGCTTCCTTTCCTTAGGGGAGCCCGCACCAAATCTCAGTACGTATTTCCATCCTTCCATTTCTCAGCAAGCTCTGTCCTTTTCCCCCATTTCCCAATAAATTCTTTTTACTGGTCTAACTAAACAACAAACACACAAACAAACCCAAAACCTGCAACTGACTTTGACTTTGGTAAGTAAAGCAAACCATCTGAATATGCCATCCTCTAGCTGATACTTATTATCTCAGTTAACTAAAAGAAAATACTGAGGCAAGTTTTCTGAGAACAAACACAAAAGGTTTGGTTCAACTGTTCTTCATTGTTAAACAAAAGAAGTGGTTCAAAGTAGCTCTCTGATACCACTGTATCAGATTATCACAAATTATCATGTTAATAGCATATCAGTCTCAGTAGAAAAAAAAGTCTGAGATCATTCTATATGAGGTGTGAATAAAGAGAAGCATGAAAAAATAACTCAGAATAAACCCGGAGCTTATGATGTAAAAAGGGGGGAGGAATGAGAACCTTAGGATAAAGTAGGTGTTTACATTATTTCCTAGGAAAGAATACTATTAAGGATACAATTGCATTGCATATAGTTCTGGATATTAATAAAAACCTGTAATTTCATTAATTTAAACAAAAGAATAACTAGCTGAATCTTCCTAAACAGCCAGTTTACTTTATATGTAACTCTAGTATTTAAGAATTCAATTCCATATACTTTCTTTATAACTATAAGAACTTTTGTAAGGATATCTATGAATTTTGAGTCTTTGTCACTGAGGATAATTTGAAGAGAAATGGAAGAGTAAAGGGAGGAAAATTTTATGGGAGTAGGGTCATTTTCAATGAAGATTTGGAAATTTACTCACATCTCTGAAAAAAATACAGCATATAGATTTTGATGACTAAATTTTGTTCTAAACTTATAAGATGAAGATATTAGAGTATTGAGTATTTAGGAAAAGGTTTAAAAATATTTAGGCATGTTGCATACTGCTATCTGCAAGAAAGCAAATAATTTGACCTATTGTTGAAACTTTAAGGCAGAGATAGCATAAATTGCTTTCTGACCCATTTAAGTTATTGTAGATGGAAATATGGTTTGCTGTCTCATTAAAATGAAAATAACATGTGAAAATACCATGAGTATTCCATTTAAGATTTTGTATTCCTTATTTTATTTTGCTTAGTTTAAGGTATTTGTAATATGTATTATTAAAATTACTAATGTTTTTGGTCTTCCATCATTATTATACTACTTTTCCAAAATATATTTACTTTAATAATATTTCATCATCCATAGTGATCTTAAAGGCCAAATTTGATGATAATAAACATTATTTAGTTCAAACTCTCAGTATGGTATCAGTCTAATCTTTCTCAACTTGTCATTTTATATATTTATAGTATCTACATTTTGAAACACTTCCTACTTATTATTGAACAAATTTTCCCAGGTAAACATACCCCACTTATTCTTCCAATCTAGTCTCTGATATACAGAGTGGGCACAAATAAAAACATGTAAACCTTTTCTTATTTTTTTGTTGTATGTTACTTCATCTTTTGTATACTGTCTTGCATTATACTTGCTTGCAATCATTTGTCTGTTGTTTTATCTTTCAAAATATCTTATCCCTAAGTCTGAAAGTTAAAATAATGTGGCCATAAGTTTCAGAAAAGAATAGAATAAAATGTGATTCAGTTTCCTTTCTCTGTCTTCTAGCAAAATATTTGTCCTGATAGGTTAAAGACTTATAAATTATTCTTTTTTCCCCCAAAAGTAATTAACTTTTGGAACAGTGTTTATAAAGAGACTTTATTTAAGTTTACATCACATATCTCTTCACTGCCATCACTTTTAAGGTCTAACCCATGCAGTTGTAGTTACTAGGAAACTAGAAAAGCACGTCTGTATTTGCCAGTCCTTTCTCAATTAGAAAGAACTTCCACATTTGCCTCCTCTCTTTAACTTATTTCTTGATTACCATAATTAACCCCATCATCTGTCGATGCCTTATGCTAAGATGGAAAATGTCCAGAAAGAATTACATATATTGGCATGCTTCAAGCTCATCATTTCTAACTATGCTTTTCCTTACCAAATCAAAAAAGGATTTACTGAACCTATATTGTACGCAACAATCAGGTAACATCTGTTCCCAGATCTCTGCTAACCTGTTCTGCAAAGAGTCTTGACTAGATGAAACAATGTTTTATTTTAAAGATTTTAAAATGTGCCTATTAACACATTTTAAAGTATTTAAAATCAAGATATGGCTTATAATCAATGGCAACTATAAGCAGTCTGTCAGGTGACTGAGGTATTTACCATTCTGAGCAGCATCACCTTCATCATAAATGTTCATATAATTATATTTTCATTTGAGTTATGTGCAGTTTTGTGCTTTTGCGTACAAAATATACTGAGCTTACTTAACTATTAAAATAGTCTTCAAACGGTTTTCTCGTGCTGATCATGAAAAGAACGTCAGAATTCAGATTGGAGGACATTCTACCGGATACCTTGCCAGAACTCCTCAAAGCTGTCAAGGTCATGAAAACCAAGGAAAGGCTAAGATAGTGTCACAGACTAGAAGAGACAAGGAGCCAGGACTACTAAATAAAATGTAGTACACTGACGGGATCTTGGAACAGAAAGATGAGATTAGTGGTAGGACTAGTGAAATCCAGATAAAGTCTGAGGTTTAGTTAATAGTTATATAACCTGCCAGTGTTTTCTTAGTTTGACAAATGTAAGATGGGAATGTAAGAAGTTAACAATGAGGGAAACTGGTTAAGAGGTACATGTGAACTCTGTAATATTTTTTTTTTACAACTTTACTATAAATCTAATTATTCAAATTTTTTAAAAAAATATTAAGAGTGTAGACTGTGATGTGATTGGTCAAGAAAATGAAAACATTGTATGCATAGAAAGCCATAAAAACAGAGAAAGGGAACATTATTTTGATGTTAATGAAGCAAACATCATTTGGGGAATGAAAGCAATCACGTATTTTATAATAAGCAAAAATTATGTAATTTAAGACCTAATAACAGACAATGTGTAAAGATGTATTTATGCTTTAGGAGTGAGTTCTGTGCAGATGAATCACTAATGGAAAACCATAGGAATGAAGAAACTGACCAGTCCTTCACAAAAGGTAAAAGGAATTTCAAAGCCCCAGTGAGAGCTAGCAATACACAGCATAATTGAATGTCATTTTAGCCAAAACATTGCTAAATTTGAAAGAAGCTTCTTACATTCAAGCAATATGTTTTTCAAGTGAAGAAATAAATAAAATAAAAAAAAAAGAAATTTGCCAAATAAGAAACGACTGTACCATTTTTAGGATGACTATCAGGTATTTGAACTTTAAGTAATATCCTGCATTATTAAAATTATTTATAAATTATTAATTTTTTTTCTTGGGGAAAAAAAGGAAATTTTGTTACAAACATGGATATTAACATTTCTGGGTAAGTGACTCAGGGATATACAATTCTAAATGTGCAGACATTTTAAGAATTTCTAAAAAATTTGTATATTGTATTCTTTTTTTATTTATGTGCAAGAATGATATTTTATTATATATAAAAAATTCTGAATAAGTAAAAAGGAGATCTTTCAATATGGATAAAATTAAAATACAAATTGGTTTAAAAAAAAAGCATTGTGTAACAGTTTAATCATCACAGTTAGCTTTCTTTATGCTATGTAATATAATGATGTCTTATGATCTACGGCATATTAGATTTGGGAAATATGTAGTCTGTGCAAAACATATATGAATCTAAATTCCTATTGGCATTCTCTTGCATAGACAAAGCAAAGGATATAGATAGATGATGATAGATTGACAGATAGATAAATAGTTATATGCATATACTTTTTTCTTTTTTTCATATCAATATTGACTTTTGGTTCCCTGATGGAGTAGTTTCTATTTGTATATTTATGGTACATAAGCATAATTTTACAGTCTTTTATAGAGCAACATTACTACCATCTCCTATATATTATTATGAATTTTTTAGAGGCAAAATTGTGCCATGCATGAATGATGACAGCATGTTTTTCTTTGTAATCTTTTGTATTTGTCCTATTTATTACTTTATTGCAATGACTTGGAACTAAAATACAATGCTGAATAGAAAGGTTCTAAAACTCATAGGGCTAATTTTTGATCTTTCATAATAAGTAATTATTTTAAGAATTAATAGATGAACATTTTTATCACACATTCTTATCTATTGAGATAACTATAATTTTTCTATTTTATTTGTGAATATTCTGAATTACATAATTGATATTCTAATGTTAAATTAGTATACATTCCTCATAATTAAAAAAAAACTAATCTCATCATGGGATACAATTTATGTATTGCTGGATTAGTTTTGTAAATACCTTATTAAGGATTCATATCTCTGAATAAGATCACCTTGTAATTTTCCTTTCTCATGTTCTTGATCTCCTTATTTGTGTTTGTTAGCTTCTTATTTGGTTATGCATCATTTTACTGATGTTCAAAATGAGGTCTAATTTGTGTAACGTTAAATTAAGCCTTTTATTTATAGAAGCAGATTTTTTTTGTCTCTAATAATATGCTTTACTTTAAATATATTTTTTCTTGTATTAATAATGTAATCCCTTCACTGTTGGTAGGAATGCAGAATGGTACAGCCACTGTGGAGGACTGATTCGCATTTCCTAAAGTAGTTGAATATAGACTTGCCACAGTGACCCTGCAATACTGCTACTGGGTATATACCCAGAAGAACAGTGACAGGAACAGACATCTGCACACCTATGTTCATAGTGGCGTTACTCATGATTGCCAAAAGTTCGAAACAACCCAGGTGTCCATCAACTGATGAATGGATAAACAAACTGTGTTGTATTCACATGATGGAATATCATGAAGCTGTAAGAAAAAATGAAATCATAACGCATATGGCAATATGCTTGAACTTGGAGGACATTATGTTGAGTGAAGTAAGCCAGACCCAAAAGGACAAATGCTCTTTGATTGAATTACTATGAACCAAATATATTGTGTAACATATTGTATGATTCAAAAAAAAATTTTATATGTATCCCATTCATTTAATTGGGAAATATATGTTTTTATTTAACTGTATTTTCTTTTTATTTGTAAATTATTGTTTATATTTTAAATTATTAATGTACAAAATAAAGTTAAAAATAAAAAGTAAAAAAGAAAATAAAATAACCCCAACTTTCTTTTTCCACAAGTAATTTCCAGGTATATTTCCTACCTTTTTTTCACACTTTTTTATTCTCAGAGTTCAGATAAGTCTTTTGTAGAGCCCTTGTTATTGAGTTATACAATCTAAATATATTTCTTCTTTTTCTGGAACATTTCACCTATTTAGTTTTATTGAAATTATGCTTTTATTGGGTCATATTTATTCTTTTATTAAGTACTTTCTAAATGTGCAGTCTGTTCTTTGTTCCTTTTCCCTTTCTTATTTGCCTTCTCTTAGATGAACGGGATATATCTTTTCTATCCAACTTTATACAGTGGTTGAAAAATTATAAATGCTATTTCTATTATTTTAATGATTATACTTTTGTAGTAATCCAAACACTATTCCAGAGACATCTTTGCTTTGTCAGTCTAAGCATTGGAATCAAGCTTACAGATTAGATCATGCAGTCCACCTTCAACGATTATGCTTTGTGTGAGAAAAACATTGATTATTATATAAATCACTAAGATTTTGATGCTTATTGCTGTTGCAACTTAATTCAATTTATTCTGTCTAATACATAAATCTAATACATGATTATTATATAAACCATTAAGATTTTGATGCTTATTGTTACTGCAACTTAACTTGATCTATCCTGTCTAATACATAAATTATTATTAGGGGAAGGTATGATCATACAAAAGTTAAGGACATATATGTATATGTGTGTGTGTGGGGGGTATTTTGTAAGGAAATTATTATTTAGCAAATAATGACATAATATTTGCTAAAATATTGTCTTTGGGAACTTGGGAAGCATATCAGGTATGTAATATACTTGTAAATCTAGGGAAAGTGTTTGGAAATAGAATGCTAATACTGTGATTTGATTTTTGTGGTCATATCTGGCAAGGTAATCCAAGGTAATACCAGAAAGAAATACACTCAGAAAAAAATTGGCTTGTTTGAAAGCAAGAATGAAAAAGATTAAAAGGAACCCATAAAAGAAACTTGGGAGCTGAGATGGAAATGTCATGCTTCTAAATCCCAAACAGCAAAATCAAATTTGAGTAATGCTTTCAGCACCAAAAGCCAATTAAACAGTGATAACCAAGGATGAAATTAAGTGAACTGTGATAATACCCTTTAGTTACATTCATTTAAGCTGTTAAAATTTCTCAGAGTTAAGGTCAATAAGGGTATGTCATCAGATAACTTCAGAAAGAACAAGGGATTCAGTGGAAAAACTTAATCATTTAGCTTTTCTATTAAATAAAGTCTATGGTTCAAAATATCCATAATTAAGTTGAGAGACAATTCCAGGGGAAGAATCATAGAAATATAATGAATATAATAATGATACTTGATTTAGACTCAAATCTATGAAATTCGTAGGGGAAAAAAACACAGAATTTTGGCTTCGACAATGGTTACTTAATTGTGATATCAAGAGTGATAAAAGAGAAAAATGATAAATTGGAGTTATTAAAATTAAAAGTTTTGTACTTCAAAACACACCCTTAAGAAAGCAAAAAGAAAACTCACAGACTGGAAGAAAATATTTTCAAATCAAATATCCATTAAGAGATTCACATTTAGAATATATAGAGAATGTTTACAACTCAATAATAAAAATAACAAATAACAATTTAAAAATGGGCAAAGGCAAAGTAGATACTACCCCAAATAGCAGGGTTCCTGAGGGCTCTGGAGACATCCAGACCCTGTAGCCAGGGCATATAGCTCAGGAGTTTGGTGCTTTGCCAGTAGGCCCTACTTTAGAATTTATGCTCCCCAGAGCGACAGAGTTGGACTCAGTCGTGGTTTCCCTACACATGGCTCTTCCGTCCTTCTATTTGAGCCTATAATTAGTACTAGAGTTGGTAAGTGTACATTCAAGAGACTTAAATCTTTGGGCTGTCCATGTGCCAGTTAGGCCCTGAATCTCAATGGAATTGCAACACCTACTCTCCAGTTCATTGGTCTCCCCCAGGACAACTAACATGGTGGTGATGATGGACAGCCACCATACCAAGGAACCGAGAGAGTCTACAACTGCAAGCAGGAAAGTCCCATCAGTTGGCCCTACGGGATCACAGCCCCCTCTCAGTTAGAGGTGGAATGAGCATCACCATCTCAGAATCCTCAGGACTGGGGAATTAACTATGGTCTAAAGTAGACTTACTGGTATTCCACTATAGACTTATTTTGATTCCAGCAATGGAAGAAATTATACCATTGATGTGGAAGCAGTGGCCACTGGAGGTTCTGAGGGCAAGGAGAGGGAAAAACAGATGTAATATGGGGGCATTTTGGGGACTTAGGATTATCTTGAATGATATTGCAACAACAGATGCAGGCCATTATAAATCACCATAACCCACAGAAATGGTTGGGAGAGAGTGTAAACTACAATTTAAACTTTAGTCCACACTTAGTGGCAATGTTCCAAAATGTGTTCATCAATTGCAATGAATGTACCTCACTAATGAAAGATGATGTTAATGTGGGAAAATGTGGGAGGTATGAGGAGCAGGGCATATGGGAATCCCCTATATTTTTTATGTGACATTTGTATAATCTAAGTATCTTTAAAAAAATACAGTCTATTTTATCTGATATTTTAAAAATGGGCAAAGGATTGCAATAGACTTATCTACAGGGAAGGGATACAAATGACCAATAAGTATAAAAAGATGCCCAACATCATTAGCTATTAACAAAATGCAAATCAAAATGATCAAATATCACTTCACACTCGCTAGAATGGCTATAGTCAAAAGAGATAATAATAAGTGTCAATGAGAAGGTAGAAAATCTTAAATCTCACATATTGTGCTAGGATTATAAAATGGTGCAGCCACTTTCAAAAACAGTTAGACAGTTTCTAAACATATTAAACAGAATTATTATATGACTTAGCAATTCAATGCTTAAGCATCTACCCCAGAGAAAGAACAAATGTCCATGCATAGACTTGTACATAAATGTTCATGGAAGCATTATTCACAATAACCAAAAAAATGGAAACAACTTAAATGTCCATTAATTTGTAAACAGATAAAGATCTGTGATAGATATATAAAATGAATATTACTTGGCTATAAATAGAAGTGAAATATTGATAGAATCTACAATAGAGATAAACTTCAAAAATTTATGCTAAGGGAAGGAGGCCAGACACCAAATAAAACTTATTTTGTGACTCCATTTATATGAAATGTCCAAAAAAGGCAATCTATGGAAACAAAAGTAGATTAAGTGTTGTCTAGTGCTGGGGTGGAATTGGAGAGTGACTGTAAATGGGCATAAGTTTTTCTTTAGAGTGATAGCAATACTCTAGATTTAGATTGTCATGATGATTACAAAACTTTTTGAACATGCTAAAATCCATTCAAATGTATACATGAACCAGGGAATTTATTATATATAAAATATCCTCAATAAAACTACAAATAATAAAAAGATGTATACTTGATAGCAAATTTGCAGGTGCAATTAGCACACAGACTTGGCTGGAATCAAATAGGTAAGAAGCTGACTAAATTTTTTAAATTTATTTTTACAAAAGGACAACCAGCTTGGAATAAAAAGATGCCATGATTGTCTGTGCCTTAATAATGTTTGGAGACATTTTCTATATATTTCTTGAGTTTCTTCATGTTTTATGAAGTGTGGCACTGGATGCCTTTTGTTTCAAAGTATCTTCTCAAGGATCTTTGTACAGCAAACAGCTTTGAAAGATATCCTTCTGTAGAAAAGGACAGATTTGCTTAGAGAATTGGAAGATAGAAACAATGTGTCCCTCCAGAGAAAGGACAAACATGCATATTTCTCATTTCAAAAAAAAAAAAAAGATTTCATTAAACTCAGAGTTCCTCATCTGCAAGACAACCCACTGCAAATGTAGGTCCATCTGGGCCTCGTCATTTCACATTGTGCATGCGATTTGGTGCTCAGGGAACTGATACAAATATGCTGAACCTCTGGCTACTGCTAATGCTTTAAATAATAACCTGCCCTTTATCTGTGACCCAAGCGTCTCATGTCTTCTATTGGCATCCATGTTTTTAGCTTTTTAGTAGAATAAAATCTCAGAACTTTCACAATTTTTGATAAAAACAGCCACATCTGCCATTTATGAAGTGGGTTGAGGAAGCTTCTTACTGTCCATTGAAAGTATATTCTCTAATTCCTATTTCAGGTGTGGCTAAGGTATCTAATGGAACAGGAAAAAAATTCTCTAATGAGAGTACTTGATATATTGTAATCAGAAAGGTAGAATGGGCTACTCATTAGGGTTATTCACAAATATGTTTTTTTTTCCTTGTGATTACATGGTGGGTGTTTCTGCCTTTTTACTCCCTTTAAAAGTAGTCATCATCTTGTGACTCGCTTAGGCCCAGGAAATGTGATTGGAAGTGACATTTCACTTATGAGGAATTTTTAAGAAAAAATGTGTTTGCTATTTTCTCTCCCTCAGCTGTGACAATCTGAAGGGTTTCAGTTGGATCACGGCTTTTAGATGACTGATGATGACATGTAGTGTGTGAAAGAAAGGAAATTGCTTCATAAGCCACTGAAATATGTGATTCTAATTGCAAGAAAACCTAGACTATCTTCAGTGATGTTTGTAAACTTACCAGTGGGAGCTTAATTAACTTAGGCTAATATTACTCAAAACCTTTACTCTTCTATGAGGCAGTGAAACAAATTTTGGACACTTTAACCCATTTACCTCTATCTTTTTATTGCTTTAAAATATGAATATATGTGGAAAATCATACATATTGTTTTAATGTTAGCACTGATTTATTTATATTTACCATGTTTTTGCTTTCTTTCCTTTTATCCTAGTTCCTTCTTCTATTTCTGACCTTGTTTCATTCTGACTGACAAACATATAATTTCATGTAAAATAATTTGCAGTTCCTCCAAATCTATCTGTTTTCTGAATATGTTTGTTTCTTCTTCATGCCATAAGGATATTTTCTGTGGGTATAAATCCTATGTTATCATTTGTTACCTTTCAGCACAATGAATATATCATTTTACTGTCTTCTGAGTTCTAGTGTTTGTTTAGATGTCAGCTCTCAGTATAACTGTTGTTCTTCTTAATGTAATTTTTCACTTCAAATTGTTTAAAGATTTTTGTCTTTGTCATTTGTTTTCTTCAGTTTCAATATATATTGTCTATATTTGGATTTCATTTTCACTAATTTTTTTCTCTGCTTCATTGAACTTCTTTACTCTATGGTTTTATATCTTTCATCATTTCTATAAAATTCTCAGTCATTATCAGTTCAAATATTGCCCCTGTGGCATTATCCCTTATCTTTCTCAAATTCTATTTGCTCCCATATTAGACTTTCCACTTTATCACCCAAGTACTTTGCATTTGTGCTATGTACTAATCTTTCTTTATCTCCATGCTCCAAATTACGAAAGTTCTTTTGACTGATATTAGTGTATAGTGTTTATTTATTCTGCTATAGATAATCTACTTATATTCTCATCAATGGGTTCTTGATTTCAATTTTTATATTTTTCAGTCTAGAATACCTATTTGATTAATTTTGAAAATGCTATCTTACTTTTTTATAATTTGGAGTGTGTCCTGAAATTTTTATGGTAAGTGTTTTTCTTCTTGATGCAGTATGCATAGTTACTTTACCAATGGTATAGTTAAGTATCTGAATTTCCTGATAGTCTCTTTAAATGTTAGTTATTCCTACTGATTTTTGCTAATTGTACCCATTGGGTCATCTTTGATATTATACTAGCCATTTATATAAAATATACATGCATACGTGAGGGCTAAGACAATTTTATATTTACTTGCCTTTTCATGACACTTGTGTCACTAGCGATCCAAGATACCTTAATTCATGTACAGGAGCACCCAAAGTTTTCATTGAAGAATTGTTGCCTCAGCAAGGACTGGTTAATGAATCCCTTTGGCATCCCAGTTCCAAGTTGGGTGTTGATTTTTCAGGATTCCAAAACTTGTCAGTCTCTGGACTCTGTCTTTATTTTTCTACCTCTTTAAGGCCTTAAAAGCACAGCTCAGTCTTTAAGCAGACTGACCTGTATCACCAAACTTCTTCAGAGCAAGTTTGATACCAGTGCTGGATGCATACCTCTAGGTTTCATCCCTTTACTGGGTTGTGACACAATAATTCCTCACCATTTTTTTGTATCACTGAAGTTATATTTTTAAAGTACTATTTGAACACGTTTCACCCATTTTTAAAAATAGTCTCCAGAAGCAGGGTTAGCATGAATTACTTGTTTTTTCACACCAGAAATGGAGAGAGAGAGACAGACAGACAGATGTTCTTAGTCAAAATAAAAATCTTGGAGGACAAGAAAAATAGCATATTCCTTTTATTTGCTTATTAATTATTTTTTTCTATGATAAAAAGGTGGGACGGGACATATTTTAGTGGATGGTTGTATGCTTGTGAGGAGAGCAAAATTAGAGATATTCTCAAGAAATATGCCAAAGTTTGGAAAGAAATATCTGGTTACAAATAGATGAAGAAAAAGACAATGTTCAATCAGAGGGGTGATTATTGACCACTCTAAATGATTCCCAAGTTCTGGAATGATAGAAACCAAAAAGTTATTAATTAAAATCCATTAAATCCACTAAATATTGTGTCAGGATATACTTAGCACCTTGGCAGTAGTTTCTGTTATGGAGCAGGAATAAAATACACAGGAAGCAACCTCATAAAGTTAGAATCTAGAATTTAGGTTACCAGGGAAGAGATTGTGGTTAGAGAATGGGGAGTTGATGTTTAATTAGTACAGAATTTCTGTTGAGGTGGATTGTAAAGGTTTGGAAATGGATGGTGGTGATGGTAGCACATTATTGTGTGTTTAATTAACAGCAATGAATTATATAGGTGAATGTGATTTAAAGGGGAAAACTTATATCAAATGTGATACATGAATAAAATTTAAGAGATAAAACATAGGACTGTATAACACAGTGAACCCTATTGTAGACAATGGGCTATAGATAATAGCACAAGTATAAGAATATTCATTCATGAATTAAAACAAATATACAACACTGATACAAGGAGCTAATAATAGAGTAGCATATGGAAAAATACAACTAGTGAAAACTATGGATGATAGTTAATAGTACTACTTTAATAATCTTTCATCAATTGTAACAAAGGTAACTATTGTTAAAAAAAATAGTACAATTACAAAAAATCAATTGTAACATGTTCCATACCAATGTAAGTTGTTGGTGGGGTGATGTATGGGCATCCTGTATTTTATGCTCGATTGTTCTGTAAACCCACAACTTCTCCATTTAAAAAAATTAAAACAAAATCAAATCAACGAATAAAACACATAGAAATACCTCCATGGATCATTGAGTCTAGAGTGGCTTATTCCAGTTGTCCAGCCCTTCCACCAGGACATTTCATTTGCCCTTGAGATGACACAGCCCAGCACAAGAAAGCATTAAATATTTAAGAATATCAGCATCAATAGAGAAAACAAACCATTTTGATTCAAATGATAAAACTGTTAGAAAGTGGTATTGGAATGGGCACCACTGGTGGTTTACCACATAGGTAGCCTTTGCATTTCAACCATGCACTTACCTAACATATCTGAAGCAGTTCAAAATTAATCTACTTCTATGGATGATTGGTAGAAAATGGTTTAAAATATAACTCATGGGGAAATGGGTTTAATTATCACAACATACTAACATTTTTAGGTAAGTTCATTACATTCCTGGACACTTACCAGCATGAATAAACACAGAGACACACATATGCTGGTGAATAAATTTATCGAATAATAAATTTTGCCTAAAAATATAATATTCTGATCTGGAAATCCTGAAGAATCATGAAGATAAATGATTATTTTAAAATACAGTGTTAATATACTACTTTTGCCATATATTTTAATCCCTTAAATGTATGATTGTATTTTTTGTCAAGTGCCAAAATGTATAATGGAAGTGAAAAAGAACCCTCCTTTACTTTCAGATGTAATGAACTACTTAATCTGCAGGAAGGATATGCTTTGTAAAATAGAAACACTCATATAATTGTAATGAGTCATATTTGCATTGAATGAAGAATGTTCAATCAATCTCACATCTGGAAAGAGGTTGGCATTTGGCATAGCTTTTGAGGACAAAACAGAATTAAGATGCTAAAAGACAAATAGTACTTGTGATTTTTTTTTATGGCTTGGGAGTTGTGCTCTGTGTTTAGAATGGCAATTTTAAAAATGTTATTATGAATTTGATCCAATGTCAATTGTTATTTGCATATTCTTTTCTATGAATTGCTTTTATGCACCCTCTAAGGTTTTGAAAGAGGATAAACATTATATACTAGTGATTCAGATTCTTGACTAATTTTCTTTGAGAAATTTTAAATGACAGAAATAGAAATATTAATACAGTTCTAATCTGATTTTCATATGCATCACACAATTTTAAATTATGAAAAATGTAAAATATTCTTAATTCAGCAGTTTGGTGTTATAGACTGTGATATAATATAATTCAGAGTAATGGTAATTTTTATAATTTCATGAGCACTGAAATTATTAATCCCATGCATAGTATCTGAAACCTAATTCATAACATTTAAAATAATAAAATATAAAATTACAAAAAAATGACATACATATAATTACTTTAATATATCTTTTGGGTGTTGGATGAGTCATCCCTCTACATAAGAGACAAAAATAGGAATTGAGAAAAATGTGGATCACATTCTCAGATAATTTTCATTTTGGAAGTGTTATGTTCTTGTAAACCATTTCATAATATCACAAATGATATTTTAATTTTGTAAAGTTATTTATGGTTTTGGCCTACATCAAGCTAGAATCTATCCAGAATGTTTAAGTATTTATTTCTATTCCTTTTGCTTATTGCTTAAATGTGTATCTAGAGTGCTAGAATATTTATTTTTTTCATGATATAGCCTATTAAATAATACTGGGTGTTATATATGCCATGAGTAAATAATGCAAGATATATATGTTTGATGGAATATATATAATGTATAGAAAATTCATCTTAAAAATTAAGGGCATGTCATATTCTAATGACAGTTGGAAATTAGTGACACATAATTCTCAGAAAAATAAATTATGTCACTAAATTATTATTTTAGTTGAGGTGTATTTTTTTTTAAAATTGGAAAGCACAAACAGTTCAATGTAACATAATAACAAAGCCTAGGCTAAGAAGAGAATAGATACTACAAGAGAGTAGTCATTTTAAATGTAAAGAATATTTTGGATTTTACTTTAGTTTCAGAGCTACAATTAAAATTAACAAGACTATATAAATTATGCTGAAAAACATATCACACATTTTTTAGTATCCAATAAAAGAAATATTAAATTTTAATTAAAGGCCTTATGGAGAAAATAAATCCTATCATTACAACAAATTTTTACTATCTGGTTCTATATACTATTTTTTCAAATTATTGCATTTCTAAAATATTGTTCTTTGAGTCATAGCTCCATTATTAAAAAGAAATATGTAATTTCCAGTTACTTGCACTTGTCAATTACTTTTCCAAGTAAATGCATGTTATCACAAAATTCTAAAAGCTTGAAATTTGATCAAGAAAGTTTATAAAATGCACATATTTACTTATTTTAACAAATTCTGTGGAAATGCCCCCCAAAAGAGGATAATTTTCCAAAAGCAATCAGTACTAAAAAAGAGATTTAAATTAAACAGGAGGTGTGCCTTTAATCAATATTACTGCTAGAGAGGATTACTGTAAATCTTGAAGTATTTTTAGGGATGTCACAACCTTAAATGTATAAGAAAAAAATGAATGAAGGAATATCATAGGATGACTTTTGAAAGGGGAAAAAATAAACAAAAAAACAAAAAACATTATTTTTCCCTGGTGAAAAAAGAGAAATAAACTATCCCATTCCTCTTCTGAGAGCATTCTTTAGAAAACATGTGATTGTAAATCATTCTCTTACCCTTTTAAGATGTATGTATTCGGTATTTTGTTGGCTTCAATTTTGAAGAAGTTTGGGATCACAGAAGGGCTACAACTGTGGCAAGGGTAGATCAATGGTGAGGTGTCAGTGATGGAGGATGCATGGGAAGAGGTTCACCTGGGGCATACATAAAAGGCATATGAATGTGTTCAAGTGTTCATAGGGCATTGTCACAATGGGCGGAGATCCACACAATAACCAAAGAAATATCAAATTCCCATCCTGGGGAGCTCTGCCACATTCTCTAATGGGAGAGCAAGAATCCCCTGAGTACAGGGACAGTGACTACTGAAGGAGGATGGACCATTGATGGGTCCTTGATTGTGATGACTGTACTTATGAACCTTTAGTTTTGAAATTGAAACTTAGCATAGTACTATAGGGTGCCTAAGTGTTATCTCCTGAGAGCCTCCTTGTTGCTCAAATGTGGCCTCTTTCTAAGCCAAAACTCAGCATATAAATGCATTACCTTCCCCCCATCATGGAACATGACTCCCAGGGATAAGTTTCCCTAGCATAGAGGGATTACTACCAAGAACCAACTAGCACTGCAACTGGAAAAAGACCTTGACCAAAAGGGGGAGAGGGTAAGGTCAAAGGAGTTTATATGGCTAAGAGACTTCAAAGTGAGTTGGGAGGTCATTTCAGAGGTAACACTTATTATGCATGTCTCAGCAGGACCTCCTTGAATACTGAATGAATATTACCTCAAATAGCAGGGCTCCTGAGGGATCTGGAAACATCCAGACACTATAGGCAGGGAAGACAGCTCAGGAGTTTGGCACCCTGCCAGCGGGCCCTACTTTGGAATTTATGCTCCCCAGTGTGATCGAGTTGGACTCAGTTGTGTTTTACCTACACATGACTCTGCTGCCCCTCTATTTGAACCTATAGTTAGTACTAGAATTGATAGGTGTATGTCAAAGAGACTTAAATCTTTGGGCTTTCCATGTACCAATTGTGCCCTGAATCTCAACAGACTTGCAACACCCACTCTCCAGTTCATTGGACTCACCCAGGACAACTAACATGGAGATGAAGACTGACAATGACCATCTCAAGGAACAGAGAGGGCCCACAACTGCAAGCAAGAAAGTCCCATCCATCTGCCCCATGGGACCCAAGTCCCCCTCAATTAGAGGTGGAGTGAGCATCACCATTCCAGAATCCTCAGGATTGGGGAATGGACAATAGACTACAGTAGACTTACAGTTGTTCTACTGTAGATTTGTTGTAATCCTAGCAATGGAAGAACTTTTATCATGGATGTGGAGGTTCTGAGGGGAGAGATAGGGAAAAATATGTGTAATTTGGGGGCATTTAGGAATTATCCTGAATGACATTGCAATGACAGATACAGACCATTTTATATCTTGTAATAATTTACAAAAATGTGCAGGAAAGAGTGTAAACTACAATGTAAAGTATAATCGTCACTTAGTGGCAATGCTCCAAGATGTGTTTGCCAATTATGGTAAATGTACCACACTAATGAAGGATGTTGTTTTTGTGGAAAAATGTTGGAGGGCTAGGAAATGGGGCATATGGGAATCCCCTGTATTTTTTGTGTAACATTTATGTAATCTAAGTTCCTTTAAAAAAAATTTTAAGTATATTTTTAAAAAGATACATGTAAATCCTTTTAAAACTAATTAAGCCTTTAGCCAGTTTTAAACATCAGAGTCTTTCTCAAGAGTCTGGGAGCAACACTCTAAAATGTAAATATTAAGGAAGTGAGCACCTGTCCTGGAGTCTTTTGTGGACCCAGAAAATCATTCTTTTAAACTAACCCATTACTGTATGTGGAAGCCTATTTTACGTTGGACTTTTTGGTTAGATTGAGTTAAGAGACACTTTGATTAGATCACTGTTGATTAGATAGCTTTAGAGCCTCTGATTGTTCTAGGTCAGTGAGGTTTGAACCAGATTGGGTCTCTGCCCTCTTGCTGGAGTCTTATATAAGCTGGCAACTGAAAGCAGAAACACATAAAGAAAGACCTTTGCCATTTTACCCTGCCATGTGAGGGAAGACTCCAGGATTGCCTATGGTTGCAGAAAGACAGAAAGACAGAGAAATCCCAAGAAGCTGAGGGCGCTGCCGGAGGCTGGAATCAGTGGAATAGCCAGAAGCTAGGAGAAGGTAGAAACAAGCTATATGCCTGATCACCCACAGCTGAACTCGGAGAGAAAGTAAGCCTGGAGGAAAGATACAGAGACTGGCCACCATTTTGCCTTGCCATGTGGCAGGAGTTCAGGCTTTGCCAGCAGCCAATCTTGGTGAGACAGCAACTCTGATGATGTCTTGATCTGGACATTTTCACAGCCTTGGAACTGTAAGCTTTAACCACAATAAATTCCTATTATGCCAACCCATTTCTGTTATTTTGCTCCTAGCAGCTTTAGCAAACTAGAACAGCACCCTCTCCCATATCCATAGGATTTAAGCTTAGGTGTCTGGCTCCAAGTTTTAAATATCTACCTGTAATGGGGATAAAGGTTTTATTATTCTTTTGGATAGAGGTAATTAGCAAAATAAAGACCACCTCCAATTGCCAGGTGAATTTAAGATGAACTGTTTGACAAAGGATGCTATCAATTTCTTTTACTTGAGAACTAGTTATCCTTTACCTTGAGAGCATGTATGTAATGGGTTATATCTGCTTTGCTATCCAAAAAGTGAGATTTCATTCTCTTTTTGCAGTCTTTTCAGAGGCTTGTCTATGATGCATTACATTTTGGTTTAATTCTTCTTCGATAATAAAAGGTTTTCTATTTTTTTCTCTCCTAACGTGGAAAAGTTTTCTGGTTTAGCAGAAGATTTTGTTGTTATTTTTATTACCCCAACATTTTCTAAGTAATTAGTCTGAGAACTAGATTTGAAGAAAATGGGACTATGCTAATAAAGGAAGGATTTATATCACTGAGTGCAAAAGATGGAGGCAAAATTGGTAGATTGCCACCTGGTAGATATGGGGCCACAAGGAGTGTTTACATAGAAGGGAAACAAGTTATTAGAACAACCTATTGGTAGTATGACTTGTTCCTCCCAAACAAAGCATCAGAGTCTGGACACAGTATACTGAAATAGCTCCATGTTCTGCCACCTGCCTTTTAACTTTTTGTCTGGTGAATTTTCTGGACAAATGTTTTCATTTAGGACTATAAAATTTATCAGTCTTTTCCTTAAGTGTCAATGTATTGAGTCTTGCTTAAGAATAATCCTATTCCCCATCAAACTACTAAAAGCAATATTCCATTGATATGCATAGTAGGAATGGATTATTTCTTCCAAATGAAAAATGTTATCTATTTCCTTTTTGTAATATTTTAAAATATTTTAATATGCAGCATTATTCATTTACATATGTATACATACATATATTTCTAAATTTTCTTCCCTTGTTGCACTGATTAGTTATTCTCTTGATTCCAACAATCTTGATATTTATGGTAATTTTATATTTTGATACTTAGTTTTATAAATCCATCCATGTTATTATCATCATTTTCATTGAAAAAATACCAATTGTTATCACATATTTAATTTCTCAGACATATTTTAGGATCAACTTTTGATAGTTCAAGAAGTCCATTGGGATTTTGAACAGAGTTTCATTAAATTTGTGTACCAATTAGAGAATTTTTTTGAAATATGAAATAGTAGGAAGCAGTATTAGAATAGGGGTCAAAGACAACAAAATGCAATAAGGTTCTAATCCCAGTTCTGTCTCTACAATATTATGTGTTATTAAACAACTTTAACCTTTCTTTTCTCTCTTCAATTTTAGCTGCTCTGTCTTCAGTATCACTTATTCTTTCTTCTATCATTTCTAGTCTGCTGTTGTATGCCTCAAATGTATTTTTGACTTCACCTATTGTGTATTTCATTGCCATGAACTCCGTTACTTTTCTGTTCAGGATTTCAAATTTTTCTTTGCGTTCACTCAATGACTTCTTGATGTCATTTATCTCTTTAACTATATTCTCTTTCATCTCATTAATTTGATTTTGGAAATTTGTGCTCATCTCACTGATTATTTCTCTCAAATTCTGCATCTCTTCTGGGACTTTGCTGTATTCCTTTTCTTGGGCCATGTCTTCTATTTTCTTAGTAAAAGATTTATTTTTATTTATTTATCTACTCCCCCATCCCCACTCCACCACTTGTGCTTGCTGTCTGCTCTCTGTGTCAATATGCTGTGCATTCTTCTGTGTCTGCTTGTCATCTCTTTTAGGAGGCACCAGGAACTGATCCTGGGACCTTCCAACATGGGAAAGAGGCACTCAATCCTTTGAGCCACCTTAGCTCTCATTATGTTGAGTGAAGCAAGCCAGACACAAAAGGACAAATACTGTATGAATGTGTTACTATGAACAAAATAAATTGTGTAATATATTGTTTGATTCAAAAAAAAAATTTATATGTATCCATTACATCTAATTGAGAAATGTATATATTTATTCATCTGTGTTTACTTTTTAGTTTTTAATTGTTTATATTTTCAATTATTAAATGTACAAAATAAAGTTAAAAATAAATAAATAATTAAAAAATAAATAGACAACTTTAACCTATCTGATTCTAAATTTTTCAGATGAAAAATGATGTTCACTATCAAGCTCCAAACATCTTTGACTTTAAGATAACCTGAATTTATGCTATACGTATCTTATCATTTGGGAAATTTAACACCAGTGAAGTGATGCCCTACATCATCAAAATAATAATTCTAAAAAGCATGAGCTATCATTTTAATGTTTATAATTTATCCAGTGGCTATTCAGTAGAATAAAATTATTTCTGAAGTAGATATTGAATTCCTTTCTTGTAATCAATATTTAAAACAAATAACTGAAGTAAATATGATATTAATAACTAACTTTGAAATGACCATTAAAATATTTTCATATTTTTTCAATTTTAGAAGACAAACACATACATAATTTAATAAATTCAAATTACCAAAAAGTAATATCAACAATAACAATATCTTGTATACTCAGTGTACTATATTGCACAGTTCAAATCTTTTTTAATTTTTTTAACTTTATTTTATACATTTAATAATTGAAAATATAAATAATTAAAAACTGAAAAGTAAACACAGATGAATAAATACATACATTTTTCAGTTAGATGTACTGGATATATATAAATCTTTTTTTGAATCAAACAATTTTGTTACATAATATATTTGGTTCACAGTAATGCAACCATACAGTATTTGTCCTTTTGTCATGTTGATTTTAGTATGATTCATATCTAACATAAAAAGAAAAGACTTTCTGGAAATGTATATAAATTTGGATAACAACTCTCTAAAGGCTTTTATAATATAATTTTGTAATTTTGTAATTATGGGAGAAGTTGTACATTTCTTCTTTGTATAGAATATCTTGACCTTCAAAAAATTATTTTGAATAGAATTTAGTTTACATTTTAATTATATGCAACTCTTCTCATATTCATTTTACAATTGAAATATGAACTTAGATAGCTGTGAAATCTATTCACTCTTTTAAATATAGTAATTTAATTACAAATGCTAAAAATGAACTTAATCATTATTAAATTTAAAAATTAAATATTGAATAATTGCTATAAGTTCTATACAGTTTAACAATTTAAAGGACTCTTCCTTAATACATAGAACAAAAATTATCTCTTCAATAGATGAAAGAAAGGAACTACTCCCATAAAAGTGCACTTTTTCCTTTTAATAGTAATTCTATACAGACCAAAATCATGTTTTGAAATCTCATTGGTTATATGGTCCTATAGTGCTTGTTTTTTAGATTTGAAAACAAGCTTTCCCCAGTTATTAGAAAACTACCCTTTCAGCCCTTTCCCCTTCACATGCTGTACCCCCTGCATTGTTTTAACACCTTGTCATTCTTAAAATTTCATTCCTCAAAAAGCTCTTTGTTGAACTCACCTATTTGGGATTACAGACTCCACATATAGTATCCTTTGCTCCTCTTTTTGTTTTAATTTGCTAAGAGCTGCCAAAGCAATATACCAGAAATGGGTTGGCTTTTAAAATAGGGATTCATTAAGATGTAACCTTACAGTTCCAAGGACATGAAAAATGTTGAAATCAAGGCATCATCAGAAGATGCTTTCTCCCTGAGCTGCCACTGTGGACCATCAGGCATATGGCAATGCCTGCTCATCTCTCCTCTCTCCGCTGCAACTCTTTCCTTTCAGCTTTAGGCTGTTCTATCTGTGGCTTTTCTCTCTACCAGATTCCATTGATTTCAGCTTCTGGGGGTTTCTCTCTGTCTCTGTGGCTTTATTCTGTAACTGTGGGCTTTTATTTCTCCGTTTATAAAGGACTCCAGTAAGAGGATTAAGACCCACTCTGGGTCCTGCAATCTAATCAAAGGCCCTTAAATAAATATAACCAAAAGGTCCCACCTACAATAGGTTTTCACACAAAGGAATGGATTAGCTTAAGAACACAGTTTTCTAATAGCTTGAATCTGTATAAGGCAGAGACTAGCCACTATTTTACCTTGCCATGTGTCAGAAGTCCAGGAACACCAGCAGCAGCTCTGCTGATGCCTTGATTTGGACATTTTTATAGCCTCAGAACTGTAAGGTTTTAACCTAATAAATTCCCATTATAAAAGCCAGCCCATTCTGGCATGTTGCATTGGCAGCCTGTAGCAAACTACAATAGACATTGGGACCAGGGAAGTGGGGTACTGCAATTGCAAATACCAAAAATGTGGTAATGAATTTTTAAATAGGTAAGGGCTAAATTCTGGAAGAATTATGAGATACATGATAGAAAGGCTTTGAAGAGAATGTTGATAGAAATACAGATACTAAAGATAGTTCTGATGTTGACTTTGGCAGAAATGATGAATGTGTCATTGCAAGTTGGAAGGAAGGTAATCCTTGCTTTAAAGTGGCAGAGAACTTGGCAAAATTGACCCCTGATGTTAGATGGAAGGCACAATTTGAATGTGATGAGCTTGAGCATTTAGCTGAGGAAGTTTCCAAATTAAATGTGGAAAATGCAGTCTGGCTTCTCCTTTCAGCTTAAGCAAAATGCGAGAGAAAAGGGATAAACTGACAATTGAACTCCTGGGCACAAAAAAGAACAGAAATTGATAGGAAATTCTAAGCTTTTGGAAAACAAGTCCCCAAAGAATAGTGGCCCATGTGATGACTTAAATGAATAGGGAACCAGCCAGTCATTCCCTTGCAAGTCAGGATTGGAAATGCAGTTACCCAGGAAGGATTTGTGGAAAGAATTACTGTCTGACAGCTTGGAACCCTGTTTTCTGCATACTAAACCAATAAGTTTTTTTAAGATCTGTGAGCCTGAACTAAAAGGGACAGAAAAGGGAGAGACTAAAGAAGAATATGATTTCAAAGGCAAAATCATGAAAGCTGAGGTCTAACTAAAAACATCTTCTCAGGTCAAGAGAGAGGGCCCACCCATGTGTGAGGATGGGATGGGTATACCCCAAAGCTTGAAGAGGATGGGCCTTCCACCATGCTGTTCAGGAAGACTGGCTGCCCCAGTGTTCTTGGAGGTTGGGGCCTAGAGTTTGGCTGCAGCCCCACTGTTCTGAGGGGGCTGAGCCTGTGCACTGGAGATTGGAGAAAGTGTATCTGTCACCCCAGTGTTCTTGGAGGATGAGACCTAGAGAGTAACACTTGATGAGGGTGGAGTCAAGAAGAGGAACTGTCGCTCTGTCAGGCTCTGAGGAGAAGAAACCACCATTCTATGGAATCTAATGAAGTATACCCTGCAGTTTTTCTTTTTGGAACCCATGACTCCTATTTTCCTTCCAATTTTTCTCTACAATAAGGGAAACATAGATTCTATGATGGCCCCTCCTTCGTATATTGGAAGCAGATAACTTGTTTTCTAAGTTTCACAGGCGGAGGGAAATTTTGTCCAAAGAATGACTACATGCCTATAACTAATTTTGATGAGATTTGTACTTAGCATTGTTTCTGAAATGATTTAAGGCTTTTTGAAATATTGTGAAAAAATGAATGTATTTTGCATATGGGAAGAACATGTATTTTTGGGGTCCAGTGGGTGGAATATGCTGGTTTAAATCTTTTTTGGACCCCAGTAAAATATGTTCTTACAATGGGTGTGGACTCATTGTAAATAGGATATTTTGCTAACTAGGATCTCAATTCAACATGTGACCCATGTTATTCAGGGTGGGTCTTAATCCTCTAACTGAAATCCTTTATAAATGGAAGACTAAAAAGCCATAGACGCAGAAAAAAGCCTCAGAGACAAAAGGAAATATCCTGGAGGCTGGTGATTGGAATTAGCAAAACACAGAGGCATAGAAAGAGGCCTCCGAGAGGCTAGGCCCATATAGCAGCTCTAAGCTGAAGAGACAAGATCCAGAGGAGATGGGATGAGTGGAATGGCATTGTACTCTGCCATGTGTCTGATTGCCCACAGCTGCAAATGGGTGAAACAGCATCTCCTGATGATGCCTTGATTTGGACACTTTCACAGTCTCAGAACTGTAAGCTTTTAAACTAATAAATTTCCATTATAAATGAGAAAAACAATTCCAGTATATTATATTGGCAGCCTTTAGAAACTAAAACAGATACATTGGATGGACACAGTTCTTTGAGTCTACTTATTCTTTCACTGAATTTAGTTTTCCTGTACAATATATTTTAAAATTCTGATTTAATGAGCATTTAATATATTTTAAATATATAATTAGATGCTTCTGAGCAATTTTCATTTAATCATCACAACTGTATTTGATACATTCCATTATTCCAAAGTTATCAAAGAGGACAGGAAACCTTAGAATTGCTAAGAAATGTCAGTATGATTGCTACCTAATGAGAGTTAGACTTGATGCCTGAACCTAGTCTCTCTGATTTCAGAAAGCATGCTCTTATCTCACTGCACTCTACATTCTTCTTGATAGAGGTTAGCACTTTCAGCAGTGAATTGATTTATATACTAGTTCTCTTATTCTCTCAGAAGAATTGAATTTCTTTGTTTTAATAGAACAATATCATGCCTATTCATCCTAAAAATGCTGTCTTAGTTTGTCTGAGCTGCTATCACAAATACCACAGAATGGGTTGGCTTAACAACAGGAATTTATTGGCTCATGATTTCAGAAGTCAGAAGCCCAAATCTAGTTTTTGGTAAAACCATGCTTTTTCCTGTAGTTGGTAGTGTTTTCCATAGTTGGTTACTGGCAATTCTTAGGATTACTTGATTTCTCATCACATGGTGATGTCCTCTCCTTTCTCTTCTGTTTCCCACTGACTTCCTGCTTCAACTCTTTCCCTTTATAAGGCCTCTAATTATCTGGAATAAGACCCAGCATCATTCAGTTGAGCCACACCTTTACTAAAAATAACATCTTTAAGACCTTCTATTACAGTGTGTAACTGACCCACAAGAATTCAGATTAAGATTAAGAAACTGTCTAAATTGGGAGGCATAATTCAAATCTACCACAAATGCTTAGGGAATTTTTTTTTTTAGTGATTTTTTGAACATTATTTTCTCACCAATTAAAATGTGAGCTCTTCAAGTCACGGTCTTCAAATTAATCAACTCTATGTCTTCAACGTCTATCATGGAGCCAGTTACACAGTAGCTGTTAAATGAAAATTTATTTTCTAACTGAAATTCTTTAAATAAAAAACTACTGCTTCAATTGCAGTATTTAATAGAAGAAATAATACACTTTAGGAGAATTATCTATATATTTGCATTGTGCTCAATTTTATCCCAAATGCATTTCTTAAACTATGTTTTCAGTTTCTTTATAAGTCTCTAATAATTAATTAATTTTCTGAAAGTTTTACCACTCTGAAATCATGAAACAGACTAAAAACTTCACTAAATTCAACCTACCTAATTAATGTAAAATTTTATTGCTTTATTTAGTGCTTTTCATCATTTATTTAGCACTTGACTTTATGCTGCTAGGGAAATAAAAAATATCACCTCAGTCTTCGAAATGTTTGCAACTCTGAAATATGTTTAATTATCTATATCACAGGAAACCATGCCTACAGTGTAGTTTGCTGCTACCCGATGAATATCATGCTCTTATATGAGAATACCAAACTGATAGGATCTATTGTAGTCTAGAGTGAAATCAGAGATACTAATCTATTCCAAGAAATATGTCTCCTGAAACATATTTAATGATTTTTTGTGAAGTAGATAATATGTACCTAAATTTACAATAAACAAAATGGCTTACATGATTTACTTACATAAAATGAAGACTCTAAATATAATTACTTAAAATGCCTTTTAATTAACAAATTTAAGTGAAAATGGGTCCCTTTTAAGTTATCTGATACTCTGTTTAAAACTGATATTTAGAAATAGCTGACCTCTGATGATGAGTTGACAGCATTTCCAAATTCATCACTGCTATAAGTATATATTGCCACAGAAGCAAAACAAAGCAAAAAAATATGCATTTTTTCCTACTTGTTTCTGTTTTTTCTAAGCTTTCATAAGATCACTGCTCAAATAAGCAAACATTATTTCTACATACTGTTTAAGATAAGTTCAACATTAATCATGTTTTGTAGAATGCCATATTGACAGTAATTTCCAAGATATTGATTTAACTAAAACTTGGAACTGATATAAAATTGATTTTAATTCATGAATAACCATTGAATATGTAGATAATTTCTGAAAAAGATAAAGTATTGAAATATTCATTATAAAGCATAATTTAAAGCATACATACTTTTACTTCTTATCTATATATTCTATAGAGACATTCTATCTTAGGGTCATGTTACTTAACGTGTTTATTTTTGCTACTTAAACAAGATGAAAATGGATGTGTGTGCCTGTAAAAAGCTGTGATATGAGTGTTCATGACTTTGCTGGTCTGATAAAAAGCTTGTGTACAGCAGATAGTTCTAAATTATTTTCTGTGAAATAAAAATTAGTTACTTTGGTTAAAGTTAATTAATATGTGATTGAGTCTATGCTCAGAGCAGTAATGACAGAGTAATGCAATTGTGCATGTGCCTTTATTTTTCAGAGAAAGAGAGTAGTTTGTTCTACTCTTCTTAAATCTTATACTTTTTTTGGACTCTGGCACCCTTTACAACTCTTGGAATTACTAAAATTTCCAAAGAAAAATTTTTATGTGTATTATAATAATCAATATTTACCACCTTGAAAATTTAAACTGTGAAAAAATTTAAATACTTATTTGTAGAGTCATCTGAAGATAACAATGAAGAACACAGTGCATTTTAACAAAAATAACATCTTGGTATTATTTTGAAAAAACTTTTTGCTCCAAGAACCTCCACCCCTGAAGGAGAACTGCTGACCTAAAGTATCAGGTTGTTTCAGAATATGAACCAACATAATGAAGTATAAAATATAGAATGTGAATTTTATCTGTTTTGTTTAAAGTCAATGAGTTCGTAAGGAAACTGTAAAATGTGTTAAAATCAGCAAATTTGCCCAAACTTGATATACTTACTTCCTTAGTTTAGTGATTAATGTTTCCCTTAAAATAAGAAAATACTTTTGTTACCTGCTATGTAATCTGCCTGGTTAGAAAAAAATTTGTTTTATGATAAGAAATTTTTTTTTTACTTTGTGTTGACTTTATTATGATCTTGATTATTTAAGGAAAAAAAAACCACACATAAACAACGGTTTCTCATTATGAAAGAGCTAAAGCCTTTTCAATTTTAGTAATTTTTATACATAGTTTTGAAATATTTATTGCTACTTGGATTAAGGTAACTATAGCAGTTTGGTATTATTTGTGAATTCCAAAAATAGATATTGGATTATGTTTGTAAATTGTTCTGTTTCTCTGAGTACATTAGATTGTATCAGATTCAGAGGTTTCACTCTTTCTTGATAAAATTATGATTAAGGCTTTGACTGGGCCACGTCCATAGGACGTTGAGTCCCTGCTGCATTGGTGGGTGGGGACTCACAGAGAAAACAACACAGCAGAAGAATTAGTTGGAGTTTTAATTCTGGAGGCCCGGGAAGTAAATACACAGAGAAGCAGAAAAGTGAGGAAAGAGAGGAGGCTTCATTAGACACGGCAGAGGCCCTGGGAAGAGATGAGTCATTCACTGATAGTTGACAACTGGCCTTGTGGAGAGAGCAGAGCAGCTGAGCCCAGAGAGAAATGAGCCCCAGGAGAGAGACAAGACTTACCCCGGCCTACAGATGATATTGGAAGATGCTGGGGCCACAGAGCCTTAAGAGGAAGAGGAAGCCTGAACCCTTACAGACATCGGCAGCCATTTTGCTCCAACACGTGGCAACAGACTTTGGTGAGGGAAGAAACTTATGCTTTATAGCCTGGTAACTAAGCTTCTACTCCAAATAAATACCCTTTATAAAAGCCAACAGGTTTCTGGTAGTTTGCATAAGTACCCCTTTGGCTGACTAATACAGTAAGAAAGTATTGTTTATTAGCATATATCTTAAATAAATGTCCAATTCTCCTCTAAGAACGTTAAAAATATTTCTCAAAAAAAATTGATTCTGGGAAGCGGATGTGGCTTAAGCAATTGGGTTCCCATAAATCATATAGGGGGTCCAGGGTTTGATTCCCAGGTCCTCCTGGTAAAAAGCAATCTGGCCTGAACAGTGAGCTGGCCTACGTGGAGTGCTGGCCCATGCAGGAGTGCTGACCCATGCAAGAGTGCTGGCCCTCATGGAGTGCTGGCCCATGTGGAATGCTCGCCCATGCAGGAGTGCTGGTCTGCACTGAGAGCTGGCGCAACAAGATGACACAAAAAAAAGAGACACAGAGGAGAGACAATAAGAGATGCAACAGACCAGGGAGCTGAGGTGGTACAAGAGACTGAGTGCCTCTCTCCACTCTGGAAGGTCCCAGGATCAGGTCCCAGTGCTGCCTAAAGAGAAGAGAAGCAGACACAGAAGAACACACAGAAAGCAGATAGTGAGCGCAAAAAACAAACAAACAAACAAACAAAACCAGCAATGGGGGGCATAAATAAATAAATAAATCCTTTTTAAAAATTTATCCTGAATAAGGAAAAAATAAAATTAAACTCTTAGGTTTATTAGGATAGTCTTTATGCCAGTAATATTTTTTGAAATGTACTAGAGGGCTTTGGAAAATCAGATTTGTATTTTGATCTTCTAAGAAAAGAGATTCTTTAAATAATTACTTCAGTTTGATGTGCTCCTATTGTAAGAGTTGCCTGGGAAAAGTTATTTAATAAGAAGAGAATCTCAGCCTGTCCTAGGTCAAATTTATGTAGCTAAAATAATATTAATATAAATATTTTAGAAATCTTGTGATTTAATGAAAGTTTTGACAATTTATTAATGACTTCATGGCTCATTATATATTTTAAATCTTATTGAGCTGAAATTCATGTAACATAAAATATACTATTTTAATGTGAGGAATTCAGTGATATTTAGCATGTTTGCAATGTTGTATAGCCACCAACTCTATCTTGTTCCAAAATATTCCTATCACTCTAAAGTAAAATCCCTTACAAATTTTCTCTATATATCTACCCTTTAGCAAACACCAATTTGTGTTCTGTATCTATGGATTAATCTATTTTGGGCCTTTAATATCAGTGGAATCACATAATATATGGCCTTTTGTTGCTGTGTTCTTTAATTCAGCATAATGTTTTGGGGTTTCATCCACGCTTTACCATGTATCAGCACTTCATTCCTTTTTAAGGCTAAATAATATTCCACTGTATGTATATATAACAATGTTTCTATCCCTTCATCTGATGATGGACATTTAAGTTATTTCTACTATTTGGTTATTGTTAATTATACTGTTATCAATATGCATGTATAGGTATTTGTTTGAGTACTTGTTTTTAATCCTTTTGAGTATATAACTAAGAGTTGAACTGTTGGTCATATGGTAAAGTACCTCTGCCAGAGGTCTTTATTTCTTCATTCAGCTTCAAGTTACTGTCTAGTGTTCTTTCACTTCTACCTGACATATTCCCTTTAGCATTTCTTGTATGAGTATCTACTGGTAACAAACTCTCTCAGTTATTGTTTAATCTGGAATGTCTAAACATCTCCTTCATTTGTGGAGAGTTTTGCCAGATACATTATTCTTTGTTGACAATCTTTTTCTCTCAGTGCTTGAAATATGTCACCCCTTGGCCATCTGTCCTCCATGGCTACTGATGGAAAATTGACTAGTAATATTATTGAAAAGCCTTACAAAAAATACAAATTAAAAAATAGATATATTATTGAGGATACTTTTTATGTGGTGAGTTGTTTCTCTATTGCAGCTTTCAAGGAGCTCTTTTTGTCTGATTATAATGTGTCTCAGTGTAGATCTCTTTGAGTTTATCTAACTTGGAGTTCATTGAGATTCTTAAAGTTGTAAAACCATGTCTTTCATCAAATTTGGGAGTTTTTTGGCCATTATGTTTTCAAATATTCATCCTGCCTTTTCTCTCTCTTTCTTGGCCTTCTGGGATTCCTATAATGTGTATATTGGTCCACTTGATGGTAAACAGGTCCTTTACGCTGTGTACATATTTCTTCATTATTTTCTTTTTCTGCTCCTCAGATGGCATGATTTCAAGTTTCTTGTATTCAAGTTCATTGATTATTTCTTCTGTCTGCTCAAATCTGCTGTTTTGACCTCTCATGGATTTTTTCATTTTGTTTTATCCTCATTTTAGCTCTAGAATTTCTATTTGGTTCCTTTTGTAAATTTCTATCTTTTTACTGATATTCTCATTTTGTTAATATGTCATTTTTCTGGTTACTTATAGTTCTTTATTCAAGGTTTCTGTAGCAGTTTGGCAATTTGATGTAATTATGAATTCCAAAAATAGATACTGGAATATGCTTGTAAACTGGTCTGTTATTCTGGGCATGATTAAGTTATGATTAGGGTGTTGACTGGGCCACATCAGTAGGGCATTGAGCCCCACCCCTTAGTGGATGGGAGAACCAAATATAAAAGGCATGTCAAAGGACAGAGGAAGCAGTTTTGATGTTGGAGTCTTGAGTTGGAGTTCTGGGAAGTAAGAGAGCTTGGTTGTGAGGGAGGAGAGAAGACCCCAGAAGAGAGACAAGCCATTTGCCTGATAGTCTACAGCTGGCCTTGTGGAGAGTAGCAAGCCTAGAGAACCTCATAGGCTACAGCTGACCTTGTGGAAGAAACAGAGGAGCTAAGCCCAGAGAGAAACACAGCCACAGGAAGAGAGGAACCCAAGAAGCCTGAATCCAGGCAAATGTCGGCAGCTGTCTTGCTCCAAAATGTGGCAATGGACTTTGGTGAGGGAAGAAACTTATGCTTTATGGCTTGGTAACTGTGGACTTCTACTCCAAATAAATACCCTTTATAAAGACCAACCGATTTCTAGTATTTTGCAACAGCACCCCTTTGGCTGACTAATACAGTTTTCTTTAGCTATTTGAGCATTTTTATGATAGTTGATTTGAAGTTTTTGTCTAGTTAGTCTAATGTTTGAGTTTTTTCAGAGGCAGTATATTTCAATTAATTTTTTTTCTTTGAATGGGTTATATTTTTTTATTTTTTGTATGCCTTGTGATTTTTTATTGAAAGTGATAATTTGAATATTATAATATAGAAATCATATACCCCAAGCCTTGCTGTTCTTAATTTTCCAATTCTTCAGTCATTCATTTGCTTAGTGACATCTCCAAAGTATTTTTGCAAATACTGTGTTCCTTGTTATGTGTGGCACTGAAGCTTTTCTTCCTATAACTTCTTTTCAGCAAATATTTTGAAAGAGATTTCCTTAAATACCAAGATCTAAAAATCAAACAAACAAACAAAATCACATCTCCCAGGCTGTGATGATTGGCTTTTTGCTGGGGCTTTCCTTAAACCCTTAGCAAAGACTTTTACAACTCTGCCTTAGCTTCTTTTCCAGCTTAAATTGAGCCTAGAGAGCAGCTAAAGGTGAAAGCTTAGGGTCTTCTCAGGTCTTTTCTGAGCATAAATCTTACCTTTACCATATAGGTGGCTTTTGACATTCTTCAAAATTTTAAAGCACTTTTGAATGACCTAATTTCCAAAAAAACTCTCTCCATAGATTTTCCCTCTATGCTATAGGCTGTGTATAATATCTCTCAGTTGTATTCTTTACCCCAGGCAGATGCAGATTTTTTATTCACCTCACAATACTTTTGTGCAATGTCCACCATTTTTGTGCCCTGAGTGATTCCCGAGTTAGGCAAAACAACAATAACTAACTTGTGTCACTTTTTAAGGTAATTTCCAGACATTTTACAACATTCAAATGCAATAATTTGTAAATAAGTTCCTTTCTGATTCCTCTGGAACCACTGACATAGTTCTACCCTGAAAACATGGGATGCCATCTCTGGCATCCCAAATTTTAGCCTCTCTCTTAGCCAAACTCAGCATATATATGTATTACCATCCCTCCTGCATGGGACATGATTGCCGAAGATAAGCCTCCCTGGCACCGAGGGAATATTACCAAGTGCCAACTAGAAATGCATCTGGAAAAAGTCTTTGACCAAAAGGGGGAAAGGGTAAATACAAAAAAGTTTCTATGGCTAAGAGATTTCAAAGTGAGTAGGGAGGTCATTCCAGAGGTTACGCTTATGAAAGCCCCAGCAGGATCTTATTGACTGTCACAGTAAACAGTGCTTCTAATAGCAGGTCTCCCGAGGGCTCTAGAGACTTCCAGACACTATAGGCAGGGCCTACACTCAAGAGTTTGGCACCCTGCCAGTGGGCCCTACTTTGGAATTTATGCTCCCCAGGGTAATAGAGTTGGAATCGCTTTGGGTTTCCCTACACATCTCTTCTATTTGAACCTATAGTTAGCACTAGAGTTGATAGGTGTATGTCCAAGAGACTTAAATCTTTGGGCTGTCCATGTGCCAGTTGTGCCCTGAACCTCAACAGAGTGGTGACACATACTCTCCAGTTCATTCGACTCACCCAAAACAACTAACAAAGAGATGATGATGGACAAGGCACAGAGAGAGTCTGCAACTGCAAGCAAGAGACTCCTATCCATCTGCCCGATGGGATCTAAGGCCCCTCTCACTTAGAGGCAGAGTGGGCATCACCATCCTATAATCCTCAGGATTGGGGAATGAACAATGGATTAGAGTAGACTTATCCTACTATAGCAGAGTTATTCAACTATAGACTTATTGCTATCCTAACAATGGAAGAACTTTTATCATTGATGTGGAGGCAGTGGCCACTGGAGGTTCTGAGGGGAAGGAGAGGAAAAATCACATATAATATGGGAGCATTTTCAGGACATTGGAATTGTCTTGAATGACATTGCAATGATGGATATAGCCATTATCTATGTTGTCATAACTTACAAAATTGTGCAACAGAGCATGTAAACTACAATGTAAACTGTAATCCACACTTAGTGGCAATGCTCCAATATGTGTTCATCAATTGTAAAAAATGTACCACACTAATGAAGTATGTTGTTAACGTGGGAAAGTGTGGGAGGGGTAGGGAGTGGGGAAATAGTAATCTCCTATAATTTTTATGTAACATTTATGTAATCTAAACTATTTTTTTTAATGTAAAAAAAAATGGCTGCTGCTGAAAGGAGTGAGTGGAGCAAAAGCTAGTAAAAATGCCACAAAACATTTCCTCTATTTTAAAATTTCCTTTTGTGTAAATTTCACATCAGTTTGGTTGCTGTAAAACTTTGACTGTTTTCCATAGTTCTGATAATGTTGACTCTGTCAGTGTCTACTTGTTTTTTTAATGTTTCTGTGGAGATGGGCATTTAGAGCTGCCTTCTCTTCCATTTTGCTCATGCCACTCCATAATATGATTTTAATCTCAGGACAAACAATGACCATAATTTTTGTGAAATGTTAGGAATGTACTGTGATAGAGAGTTTTACTCTGTTCCATTCCCTTGGTATTGGATAAACAGTAACAAATAACTATTAGCCATTAAATCTCTGTCATCTACCGATAGTTTTTGCTTTTCTCTGATTCTTCTTGAAGCCTCTGCTATAAGTTACAGGCCAGAATTTGTGCTTCACAAATTTATCAGAAATCTATATTTATATATTAAAATAATACTGCATAATTTAAACTAAATAAAACATTATCCATATAGCTAAAACAGAAAGTAAATTTAACACAAAGCTTAAAAACAGAAAGCATAAAATAAAAAATCTTGTGTAAGATGATGATGGAATTTACAATAAGTGAATAAAGGATTTATTTTTCAATAAATAATATTTAGGGCACTAATTAAAGATTTTTGGAAAATGTGGACATAGGCTCCGTTTTGCACTACTCTGGGGAATATCACTAATATTGTTGTCTATGGCATCCCCTTGGAAAATGTCCCTGGTGCAAGCAATCCTATAAATGCATAACTTACTCTAAAATTAATTTTAATTATGGTAAATATTTAGAATTGTAGCTTAAAAATATAGAAGTGTTGAAAATGTGAAAGACTATACAAAAAATTTTTGGTTGAAAAATAAAGTATGTTACTCAGTGGAGAAAAATAAAGTGAAGGAAAAATAGACAATTCAGACATTTTAAGCAAAACAAAACACTGTCAGAAGTTGGAAGGCATATAAGTGAATAGAGAAATTTTCAGACATATGGCAGACAGTAAGTTGTAATCCTTAATACACAAGTACACCTCTAAATAGTCACAATATACCATAAAAGACTTATTTGTGTATATTTATTTAGTGGTTCTCCCAATACTATAAATTTCATAGGGGAGATACTCAGTAAGTTTGACCCATTTTATAATGCACAAATAGGAAGGCAAATACTGTAATAGAAAATAAGTGAAACATTTTAAGAATTAACAAAGAAATATTCAAAAATTGCCTATAAACAAATAAAATGTTATATATTCCTAGTGATCTAAGAAATGCAGAATAAAGCAAATATTTTTTCCTTATCAAACTTGCAATGATTCCAAATTAAAATAGCCAGGTTGCCTAGAATTTCTGGAAGTAGGTGTAGTACCAATGAATCCAGGAATTATATTGCCAATAATTTACTTTAAAGCAAATAAAGTATTTGCAAATTTACATAAATAAGTGTATTCTGAACAGAAGCACAAAGATTGTAAACCACAGAAATGCCTAGAAATAGAGGAATATTTAAATCAATTATAACATGTCAATGCAGTGAAATTGTGTTGAGTTTAAAAACAGCACTGTATATGTATGCATATAGAAATGAAAATATTCCAGTGTTATAATGCTAAATGAAAACATTTGGTTCCCCAAACTTTCTCTGTTTGTGTTTGTGTAGATAATTATAAAATAAACTGGGTAATTTTATGAAAAATTTTCCTGTAACACCAAGATTAGAAAAATAAACAATTTTTCAATAGGAATGTAAAAAGAGGGAATTTAAGTCTGTTGATAGTATTGCATTTTTAGAGAGGTATATGGAACCCATCTTTCCATTGGACTCTTTCTTTTTCCATGACAAGATACATGGCCCAGGCATCCATCCTCTTGGAATAGACAAGTAAGTAATGGCAACTAAATCGTTAATGGCTCCTTCTGAGTCGTGAGTTTGTTCTCTTATCTCTTCCCCAAGTGCCTTTTTAGGTGGGGACAGGTTTGGTTATCAGAGTACTCTCAAAATAGATAGACTGTGTACCTATAGAGTAAACAATAGCTTATTACAGTTCTATTCCTTCTTCTTTTCTTAAAAATATATTTTTATTAGAGAGGTTGTGAACTTACAAAGCAATCATGTACATGTATGGAATTCCCATACAACACCCCATCCACCAACACACTACATTGTTGCAGAACATTTGTTACAGATTATTAGATAATATCATCACACATATTCCAACTTGTTTTTCAAAGCAGGGCTAACCTTTCTGCCAATTTCCCTCAAGATTGTTTCTTCATCTAGAACTAGATTTCTCAATAATATGTACTGAATTTTATCAGGTGCTTTTAACTGAATACATTCAGTTCATCACAAGGTTTTTCTCCTGTAATCTTTTAGAATGGTGAATCATATGAATAGATATTTCTAATACCAAACCATCTGTGAATAATCTGAAATAAACCTTTCTTGGGCATTACGTTCTGTTCACTTTTTATACTCTGCTGGAGATAATTTGATAATATTTAATTAGAAATTTGCAATACATAATAAAAGGAAGAAAAGCCTAAATTTTCTTTCCTTTTACTGACTTTGTTTAGGTTGAATGTCACATTAAAACAACCTATACCAACAAATTGCATGAGATTTCCTCCTTTGTTTCTTAGATTTTATTCAATGACCCAGTCAGAATAGAAGGGAGTGAGACTCCAATTATTTTCATACTAGTAATAACACTTTTCTCTAATTAAATGCTCTTTTGACCAAGTCTCAAAGAATTATAAGAAGTTATTGTAGATTCAGTCTCTATTTTAAATCAAAATGTGATCTGTATTTTAACTAAATTTAGTCTGTGTGGCTTTTTACTCTCCTCCATCCTCAATAGCAGATGACATATTAAGAAGTCTGCTTTTCTCTACATACTAATTTTGTTATAGATTTTTGAACATAAATTACTTTTAATAGCAATAGTGTGTTTATATTTGTCCTAATAAATTCTCCAATTGCTTTAAACCTTAAAATGTAGGATCCTTGGCATAGATTTGAAAGTATTTTATGTTACCATATTTATTTTTCCTATCTACTTAGAATCTAAATATATTTAAAAAATATGCTCTATATATTTAACAAGAGTAAATTGATGCAGCCCATTTTCATACTGTGTATTTTTGATATTATACAATGACACCTACCTAAAGAATTAAAGGTTCCATCTGCTAGGACTACTAATGATATGAAAATTACCTACATAGTGCTTTTAATACAAAAATGGACATTTTCTATCTTGCTTAAGAGGAATTTATGAAACACTGCATTGTCAAAGAGCCAGAGGATGCTTAAATTTTATGGAGCCTATGTGATTTTTATTTTTTTGTAGCAACATGTAGAGTTAGAAAAAGAACTCTAAAAATTTTATGGAATCAAATAAAAATATCAAAGCATATGAAAATATTTGACTTATGTGCAAAAACTCTTTACTGAAATTTACGTACAAATGAGATTGGCAAGTACTTATTTTTTTTTAAATGATGAGACATTGTAATAGCAAGAATACCTTGCAATTTATTTGCCCCACAGATGAAAATCACTGAAAAAAATTACCTAGCCCAAACCATATAATTTTTTTAAAGTCACATTTTCTGAAAAAGAATTACTTTACCACCTTCATGTAAACATATTGTTTGGTTTAATAAACAATTTCAAAAAGTTGCTTTTAGATTTTTACATGAAATGTCAAAGTAGCTAATTCTTTTATAATTATTCTTTGAATTTTATTTTTATGCTGCTCTTTGTCATATAGACATTGAGATTTGGTTTATAAAATCAATTTTAATATAATCGAAATAGAAATCATTGTAAATAAAATCACTACTTAATTTGAGTCAATTATTCCCATTCACTTTGAAATTCTAAATATATTTTGACTAATAATTTTGAGTTTTTTGAAAATATAATAATCTCTGGTTTTGTTAAAGCACTATTCAGTTTCAAAGCTCTTAATGACTAATGAATTGATGGACTTATTAAGAATAGAAATTAAATTAAACTGAACCATGCTCTTTCTGAGCAGAATGGTAAGTTTCTATATATTATACTTGATAGAAATGATTTATCATAAACCACAATTACATTAGGCCTATCATCAATAAAGAGAATATAGTAGTATTTTCATATTTTGATTAAAGTATGAAATAGAAATATTATGAATAGTCAAGGAGATCTTTTCATTTTTTAACTTTTTATTTTGAAATAATTCCAAATTTACGGGAGAGTTGCAAAAATAATACAAAACCCACACAGAGAGCTCCAAAATACCTCTCACTCTTCAGCGTACCCACATACACCAAATTTCATATTTTATTTACCTCCTTCGTCATATTATTCTCTCTACTATATATCTATCTGTCTATCTATTTTTAGAACATTTGAGAGCAAGTTGCACACATCATAATTCTTGAGCATGTAATGCTTACAGGTACATTTCCTATGAACTAGAAGATTCACTTATATAATCACCTTAAGTGCAGTAATCAAGTTTTAGAAAAATTAACTTTAATATACTCGAATTTTTTCTTATGTACCAATAATGTTCTTTTGAGCCTTTTCCCCTCCATTCTTATATCACATTCAGGATCATGCATAGCATTTAATTGTCATTATCTCTTTAGTTTCTCTTTCTTTCTTTTTTAGAAATTGTGGAAACATATATGCAACATAAATCTTCCCATCCTAACTCCATCCAAGCATATCATTCAGTGAGATTAATCACATTCACATTCTCAATATTGCATTACCCTCACCACCATCCATTAATAGAACTTTGTCTTCACCCCAAACAGATTCCCTACACTCATTTTGAGGAACCACTTTCTGTACACAAGGCAAGTTCCAGAACAGCAAGTCCTTCAGGCCACCACCAGAGAGATTGGGCCAGGTATATATAATCCCAGTACGAACATGAGGATTTCTCTTCTCTCTCCAAAGCTGGGACCAAGGATCCACACTGGGAGCACTGCCAGCTAATCTGCACTAATCTGGTGAGGGGATTGAAGGCTCAGCAGGGAGATTCTAATGCTATTAAGTGGTCTTTTTCTTGATTCAGTGTTTGCCCTATTATGCAATCTTTTGACTGTTTACTTAATCTTTGAGAAAAATGTTTCTACCAGTCTTTGCTGGTTGTTAAAAAGTTTATCCTAGGATATGGAACACTGCAGCTTCACATTTGGACATTTTGATCAAAGCAGGGGATTCATTCTTTTTTGTTTTCAAAATTATTTACTGATTGGCTATATTGCCCAGGAACTCAATAAATATTTTTGAATGAATATAAGATGGTGAGACATAGGGTTGACAAAACAGACAAAGGTCTTTTCAAATAAAGGGCTAATTAAGGAAAGATATAATAAATACAAAGAAAAATAATTAAATAAGAAAATTTTGGCATATGCTTTATTATGTGAGGAAAATTAAACAGAATATTGAACTAGAACTTGACTTGGTGGTGAGAGAGCATAGTTATTTTAGATAGTGCTTTCTGGAAAGGTCTCTGAGGAACTAACATATGACCAGCAGTCCTAATGAGAAGGAAAAGCCAGCCTAGTTGCAATACGGAAGATGAATATAACTGGCAGTAGGATGAGGATGTATAATAGAGTTTCAATGATAACTGTTATGTTCTTGGAATACTCCTTTACCTGGCATGAATGAAAATTTGTTGAAGAAGTCTGTGGCAGTTTGAGATTATTTTACCATGGGCTGGGGAATGTGAGGTCGCCACCCCACTGCTCTCAGAGGGGTGGGCCTGTTCCTCATAGATTAGGGAAGGCCAGGTCACCGCTTCACTGTTTTGACAAGGTTGAGCCAGTATGCATAAGATTGGGAAGAATATTGTCACCACCTCACTGCACTAATAGAGTTGAGACTTTTCCTGAGAGATTGGGGAAAGTGTGGCCATCATCCCAATGCTCTTGGAGGGTAATATCTGAAGCTCTTTACCACCCAGATGCTTGATGAGGGTGGAACCAAGAAAATGGCCACTGGGCAAGCCTGTGGAAAGGATGGGCCCCATAAGGCCCTAGGGAGAAGAAATCATCATTTTAAGAATGACTCTTAGTCTTTGAAATCGAATGGACTATGCCCTGCAGGTTTTTGGAACTGTTGGAGACCTGTGACACATGTTTCCTTCCCAAATTCTCCTTGTGGTAATGTAAATGTTTTTTCTATGTCTGTGCTTCATTTGTTTAAATTGTTTGGTAAATTTCACAGTTCTATAGTCAGAGGGGACTTTGTCCCAAGACAAACTATATTTCTATAACTGATTGTGATATGAATTTTTTTTTTTGCCTTTCACTTTATTTTTTTAACTTTATTTTGTACATTTAATAATTGAAAACATAAGCAATTAAAAACTAAAAAGTAAACACAGATGAATAAATATATACATTTCTCAATTAAATGTAATGGATACATGTAAATTTTTTTTTTTTTTGAATCAAACAATATATTACACAATACATTTGGTTCATAGTAACGTATTCATAGAGTATTTGTCCTTTTGTGTCTGGCTTGCTTCACTCAACATAATGTCCTCCAGGTTCATCCATGTTGCCACATGCTTTATGACTTCATTTCTTCTTACAGCTGCATAATATTCTACCGTGTGAATAGACCACAGTTTGTTTATCCATTCATTTGTTGATGGACACCTGGGTTGTTTCCAACTTTTGGCAATGGTGAATAACATGGCTATGAACATCGGTGTGCAGATGTCTGTTCGTGTCACTGTTCTCAGTTCTTCTGGGTATATACCAGTAGTGGTATTGCAGGGTCACATGGCAAGTCTATATTCAACTTCTTTAGGAACTGCCAAACATATCTAAATATAAATGCCAGGACCATAAAACTACTAGAAGAAAATGTAGGAAACATCTTCAAGACCTTGTAGTAGGTGTGGTTTCTTGGACCTCACACCCAAAGCACGTGCAACAAAAGAAAAAGTAGATAAATGGGGCCTCCTCAAAATTAAACACTTTTGCACCTCACAGGACTTTATCAGAAGAGTGAAAAGGCAGCCAACTCAATGGGAAAAAATATTTGGAAATCACATATCTGATAAGGGTTTAATATCCAGGATATATAAAGAGATGTTACAACTCAACAATAAAAAGACAAATGACCCAATTAAAAAATGGGCCAAAGACTTGAATAGACATTTCTCCGAAGAAGAAATACAAATGGCAAAAAAACACATGAAGAAATGCTCAACATCACTCATGATTAAGGAAATGCAAATCAAAACTACAATGAGATATCATTTCACACCTATCAGAATGGCCACTATTAAAAAGACAGAGAACTACAAATGTTGGAGAGGATGTGGAGAGATAGGAACACTTCTTCACTGTTGGTGGGAATGCAGAATGGTACAACCACTATGTGATATGAATTTATACTTAGCATTGCTACTGAAAGGATTTAAAGGTTTTTGGATTATTGTAATGTCTTTTTGGGATTCCGAGAGTATTGTGTGGCAGTTTGAGATTATTTTATAAATCCCAAAAAGAGAAAGATTATGTTTGTAAACTAATCTATTCTTCTGGGTATGACAGCCTTTTGATTATATTGGATTTAGTTGCAGATCCTCTGATTGAGTTTACTTGATAACATTAATTTAAGGGTTCTAATTGGGCTATGTCAATAAGGAGTAACTCAGGTTGAGGCCCTGCCCTTTGGTGGGCTGATATAAATGGACACTCACTCAAGAAGACACTCAGGAAGAGAGAGCTCTGTCATTTTTGATCCTGGGTCCCCAGGGAGAGATAAGCCGTTCACCTGATAGTTTGCAGTTGATATTGAAAGCACAGAAAGACATGAACTTTTTGCCAAGAGAGAGAGGAAGCCCTGAGAGACAAGTCCTATGCCAGGTTACAGCTGAGATTGGGAAGAAACTAGGCCCAGGGAGCCTTAAGAGGAAGAGGAAGCTTAGGAAAGAGAGACCAGGCAGAAATCAGTGGCCATTTTGACTGAACATGTGACAACTGACTTTGGTTAGAAAGCAACCTTGAGTTAGACTCCTTAGGGACTTGTAAGTGTAAATACATTTTATAAAAGCCAACAGATTTCTGGTACTTTGTATGGGCACCCCTTTGGCAAACTAACACAAAGTTCAAGAGACAGCCAGTAGCCAGATGATGTGTAGCCAACTGGGTCATATAATGTGTTTGGATTTTATTGTAAATGAAATGGAAAACCTTTGGAATTATTTGAAGTAGTGTGTATTAGTCAGCCAAAGGGGTGCTGAAGTAACATACCAGAAATCTGATTCTTACAATACAGTTACAAGGCCCTAAGGAGTCCAACTCAAGGTTATTCCCTTACCAAACTCTGTTGCCGCATGTTGAAACAAGATGATAGGCAATGTCTGTGAGAACTCAGCCTTCCTCTTCCCCCTTAAGGTTCCATGGGCCCAGCTTCTTCTCATCTCAGCTGTAGGAAGCAATAGGACCTGTCTCTCTTCTCCGGGCCTTTACTGTGTCTATGGACCATCTCTCTTCCTTCGTGTGTCTTCTCTGTGTATCTACTTCTGTGTTCTTGATTGAGTGTCCATTTACATAGCCCACCAAAGGGGTGGAGTCTCAACTCTCCATGCCCTAATGATGTGGTTGAATCAAAGCCCTAATCTTGATTTAATCAAGTAAACATAAATCCTTTGGATTTAATATCAAAGAGTATCATGCCCATAGAAAAGATCAGTTTACAAACATAATCAATATATCTTTTTGGAATTCATAAATAATCTCAAACTGCCACATAGGGGAATAACAGTATCAGAGTTTTTAAAATTTAAATTTGTTTTTAAACACACAGCAGCCTGACTACTGAAGGCATAATCCTCTTTAGTGAGGACAAATGTTAAATCAGGGAGGTTCTTAAATAGACCAGGTGAGTGATGAGGCTGATTTGATTAGTGGCTGATGTTGGAGCTGTCACCAAGTGGTCAAATTCGGTATCTACTTTGAAGTCAGGACTTGCTGATGGATTGGCTGTGAGAGTAAGGAAAATAGAAAAAAATATAAAGGATGTCTCTTAGATTTTTCACCATGCAACAGGGTGAAAGTTGATGTCCTAACTAAAATAGAAATGCCTTGAGAAAAAGATGTTTGTGACCAGGGAGGCAGATTGTCATAATCTATTGAAATTTTAGAAAAGTGATGTAGAAACTGTGTGAGAGTAAAGATTGAGAAACAAACAAAAAAGAAGACACGGGAAGGCATGGGATAAGTCACAATACATAGTTAAAATGTAAATAATCAGTGCTTATTTCTATATACAATTTGGAGTCTTATTTTTTCACCTCATAATTTCTGAAACATGTTTGACATAAATTAAAACTCATTTTGCTTTTTGATTTTGGAATGGTTATTCTCCAATATTATGCTGCAGGGGAAATTGCGAGGGCTTTTAGATGCAAATTACCTCAACTCTTGAATTCAGACTGCTGGTGATTACCTAGAGGATAAAGGTTTAATACAGCAGTTCCCAAACTCTAATGCAACTAACCTTCGATTCAGTGATGTTTATGTCGTTGCAACATACTTAATGTTTTATAAATGTAATACATATATTTGTATATGTATGTTATTATATGAACACAAGCTTTTAAATGTACAAAATTTTTTAATAACTTTTGTTCCTTATTTGAGAAGTCTGGTTTGGAATTTTTTGCCTATTTCCAAAGTTCCAGCTATTTCTTCATACTTATTTCTATGAAAAGAAAAAGGATTAGAAAAAGCACTAATGCATTGACTTAACTCAAAAGTAGATTTCATAAAAGAATTTTCACAAAAAATCTAATCATCACTGAATTCTATTAAGGACATTAAAACAAAGCTGATTAATAGCAATAAAATTTAAAAATGTCATTAATTGTGGTATATTTCATATACAGGGTTCTTAAGGGAATTATAGAATTAATGGTTATGGCAAGTAATGAAATAGAAATAATTTTAAGAGTAGCTAATTTAGGTTCTTTTTTTACTTCACTTTCAGAGCTTAATTTCTCTAAACTAATATGCCTAGTTTTAGAAGAATTTTAATAATATCTAGTGAATCATGTTTAATCATTTATAATTTTTTCTTCCTGCTATAATACTTGATGGCTCATCCATGCATGAATGAAAATTAAACACATAATAAAAATGTTTAGTTTCACTCAGAGTTTGGAAAAACAAGTCTTTATAGACTAATATAATGTATATCATAAAATGAAATATTAAATAATTTTGTAGTGCACTTATATATTTTTCAATAAATTAATTCCATAAATTTTGATTTACTTAAATGCTGGATTACACATGAGATATGGCCTCTTGAACAAATATCCTTGAGTGTATTCCTTACCTCAGTGTTATATATACATAAAATAAAAGGTAGGAAATTTCCAGTTGACTTTAAGTCCGCTATTATAATTATGCTCCAAAGGAACATACTATCTTCATAAGACAATAGAAAAAACTATTTAAAATTCTAATTCACATTAGTATTTATAATCCCCTGTTGGAGATTGTATCATGACCCTCACAAGACATGTTCATATCTTAAACCCCAGTCCTGTAGATCTGAAGTCATTTTTAAATTGGATCTTAGAAGATGATATTGAAAGAGGTGAGTTAGGTATGGCTGTGAACCCAATTTGTTAATGGGACTATTAAAGGTGTTGTTAAGGTAAGGCCAAACCGAATGAGGATGGGCCTTAATCAAATATAACTGGAGTCCTTACAAAGCAAAGGAAATTCAACATGGAAGTAAAAGACAGAAAGGCGGTAGATCATCATGTGAGGGAGGCAGAAATGCAAATGCTAAGGGTTGCTGGAAAGCCACCACTGGAAAGCTACAGACTTAAGAGAAAGCATGGCCTTATTGGGACCTTGATTTTGGAATTTTAGTCTCCAAAACTGTGAATCAATAAATTCCTGTTATTTAAGTCAACCAGTGTGCAGTGTTTATCTTAGCAGCCCTGTTAAACTAAGACATTTCTTTTTTTGTTCTCATACCTTTGCATGTATTCTGCAATCCAGTTATTTTTATGAACATTAGAATGATACATCTAAGAAAATGTACTACCTAGTTCATATTAATTTCTAAAACAGTACTTATTGATTCAGTAGAATGTTACTTCTTTTATAAGGCACAATGACATTTTCCTAGTATATCCAACTGATTAGATTTTTAAGAAATTATAAATCAAGCAGACTTAGGTGATTTCTTACAAAATTTTGAGGTAATATTCTGCCGAGGCTTTGAAATTGTATTGGATTTCAAAAAACCTATATATGATAAATATCTAAATAGGTAAATTATATTATAGAACTCTTGCCGGATTCCTCTAGGTTCTTGGCTATGTAAAGAATTCAAGAACATGCCAGCTTAGTTAGGCCATTATTTTATTAAAGAAATGAGAGGAGAGGACAGAAATGAGAGCAAATAACAGATTACGTGTCCTCAGTTGTACTTGCAGGCTGGTCCAGGCAAAGTAGCTTGTGCTGCTACTTAAAAACAATTAATTATTCCTCCCCTTGCTAATGTGCAGGGAAGGGGTCCCAGCTGTTTGCTGTTTTGATTGATTAACCCACCCCTCAATTTCCCTGGGGGTTGGGGCCCAATGATAAGGCCCCTTGAGAATATCTGGGGCTTTTCCATGATCCTGGACAAATCTTGTTCCAAACAGGGGATTCTCGTGGGGTTTTTCCAGCAGCCTTCTGAAGGAGACTTTCCCTCAGGAGATTTACAGGCGTGGTTAAATAGCCATGTGTATCACGGCCCTGTTTTTCTGCCAGGCTTTATATTCATCTTCCCATTCCCTAAACTAGCTTGCCTCAGGACTATTTCATTTTATTTGTAGAAATCACTATGTATATTCTTAGTATTTTTAGTGAAACCTTTATTCATTTACACAAGAAAACAAGGAATTTTATTACTTCAACGCACACAAAATATCGTTTTGTCAGCAAATACAACTTAAAAATCATCAATATATCTGTCATCTACTGAAGTCACATGGTAGAACTCCCCAGATCCCTTTAATCCTATTTTATTCATAGTTTCCCAGACAATTATCCAAAGGAAGCTTTCCAGGATTTTGCTAAATCCTCCAAAGTGCCATTGCCCTTCATTGAAATAAAAGCATTTTATTTTCTGACAGTGCATAGGCATTTCAAATATGGCTGTAGCTAATTCACCCCACCAAAGACTATTCAGGAGAATATACAAAAATAGAAGATAGTAAACAAAATATCAGCTTTTGCAATTACTATAGAATAATGTTATTTACTTGTATGGAATACATTTTTGAAGAGAAAACTGCAGCACAAAATTGGGGCATTTAATTCAGTGGCAAGAGAACAATTCATGATTTTGCTTCAAAGGTAATCAGTTTTCTGTCATACTCTGTCTCTTTTCTCCAGAACATTCTTCATCCTGCTTTTTTTGGTATGCTTGTGATTCTCTAATAAATTTGGGGAAGGGAAGGTTGAAATTCTTGATAAGTTTTTGCATACAAAGTCCAAATAAAAAACTCAACTTCGTTACTAAATTTTAATATCTTAGATTAAAATAGCTTTGGAGCAGAGGGTGTGGATTTTAGCATATGGTTGCTTAAAGCAGCCTTTTTTCCAGTCTCTGTGTAGTTTTTATTTGAACTTTTTGGTTGTGTATTTAATTTTTGGCATTCTCTCCCTCTTTTTTTTATCTCACTCCTCTCTCCTCTCTTTCTTATCTACTCTCCTTTTCCACTTAATCAAGTCTTTATAGAGTTTATCAATTTTACAGATTTCTTTCTGATTTTGTATATTTTCACTTATTCTTTTATTCTGTATTTTAACGATTTCTGTTCCTATTTACTGCACCCTTTCTTCTTGTTTCTTTGAGTTGATTTCTTTTTTTTAAGCACTTATTTAATTACAATTGTGGTAACTTATGATGAAGAAATAATATGTAAATATGAGAGGAAATCTTTCCAAGTTTATTGAGATCAAACAAGGAAATTATATTTGAGCTGAATTATAATGACAGAGCAGAAATGAATCTGATCAATCAGATTAAAAGAGCATTCTACTCAGAGGGAATAACTTTAAGATGAGAGCCCTTTTGCAAAAAGAAGCCTGGTTGCCTTGTGAAATTGTTAAAAAAAAAAAGCCTAATGTGGCTGGAGTTCTGGTGGAGAAACAGAAAAGGAAAGAATTTAGAGGTAGATAAAGCCTATACATAGAAACTTGTAATCTATGCTTTTGACATAGAAGCAAAACCCACCAAAAGTTGTTGGCTTAAGAATTTATGAAGATTTTCTAAAGTGAGAAAAGCTCAAGATGACTGTTAGGGAAATAACATTTGCCTAATAAGATTCTATAGGGTGGATTGCAGAAGGTCAAAATTCAGTTTTGTTCCAAAAATTATTCACTGTTCAAATTCTCAGGAAGTATGAGAGAACACATTATGCTTATCATAGTATAAATTTTGTTGATCTTTGCTATTGCCAGAATTGCTAGTTTTTTGTTTTGTTTTGTTTTTTTCAGTAATTGAACTTAACAATACTACTTCCACTTCTTCCTTCTTTCATATAAGGTCTTCAGAAAAAACAGTAGAATAATGAGAGCAACACATGATGTCCGTGGTGAGAGGAAATGAGAAGCCTACTGATTTTTTTTCCATTTAGAATTAATCATTATAAACTATCAGAATGGAAAATATTTCTATATAATATCTAATTAAAATCAGTAATTTTTCAGATGAAATTAAGGTTTGGAGAATTTATGCAAACATATTTCTACATAGTAGCAAAGCAGACATAGAATTTTAAGTTAAAACATCTGAATCTTAGTTACAGAGACATCTCTTCTGGCCAATGCTGAAGAGTTAAAAATGTAGAGATATTCGTAACTCAATTTTCAAAAAATAGTAAGAGAAAAGAGTGTAATAAAAATTCTTTCAAACAAGACTTTTAAGTTATAAGTGACATACAGTATTCCTAATTCTGTACCATATTATTCTGAGTTGAGTAAGAATAATTATCTCCATTTTATAACATCTGGGTTGGACTTGAATAACATTTTATGACTCAATCCTATAATTAAGATCTGATTACATTGCAAAAATAATACAAATGTACTCTGGATTAAATAAAACTCTCAATTAGTCAGTGTAATTAACAAAATATATTTTTTTACAGAGACCCGACACTAGATTTTGTTCAGATATATTTTAATGGAAGAAAATGGTAGTTTTTACATTAAATTTTATATTTCCTTGGGAAATGATGTTCCATGGTATGTAGTAGTACAGAGAGCTGTATAATAGCATGATCTTAAGGTAAATTAGTATGTTTACAAGATAATGGCATAGACCATTTGAATGCATCCATTCATCTGCACATTTTTCTATGTTGATTGTGCTCATGTAATAATTCATTAAAGTAAAATTTGCATTTCTTATTAGATATTTTATAAGATTGTGAAAAGTTTTAAGGAAACTTATTAAAAGTGATTTGTGAAGTGGAACATCTATAGAAAGTTTGGAATGCAATTTAATAATGTATAACATCCCCTGGTACCTCCTGGAAAAAAACTAGGTCAGCAAGATAATAAGCGATAAAATATTGAGCAAAATGTTGATAATTTCATTATTGAATTTCAATTTTTCAATTTCATGATGATAAGTTTCATTATACTACTATCAAATTTGTTCTTTTGTACAAATTTGAGAATTCTCAATTTAATTAAATATATATGTAAAAAAATTTTGTGTATATCAAAAGCTGAAACAATGCCAATATATTCTGAATTAAATATACTAAACTAAAATTTCTCCAACTAAAAATTGAAGCAAAAGAAAATTAGAGCTTGCAGAGATGGAGATATGAAGTTAATGAAACAATGTGAAGAAATTCCATTTAGTTAATGCATACAATGTCAGAGTTATTTTCCTAAACACATTAACGTTTTATGATTGATGTGTTTCTTTGACTGAATAAGCAAACTGAATTGTGTGAATTTGTAATCTTCTGCGTCATATTGTAGTTTTTCTCCTCATTCTACTTCAATTAATTAAAAATCTATTGTTGGGAGTATTCCTCCCCCATCCCCCAGGTCTATGGTTGACCAATGTATAATGATGACAATTATACAGAAATTCTGTGTGGACGTACAAATGGGATCTATGCACAGAGATCTGCGTCTCAAAGACTAAAAACTCTTTCTTAGTTTATTTAAAATGAGCAATCCTTTAGTTTAAGAGTGATCAAAAATTTAAATATTTTGTCTTACAGCAAATAGTAGATGGTTAGATCAATTTTAAATATAACTGATAATTAGTGAAACTCCTCATGGGAGATATCAGAAATTCTGGGAATTGTGGGAGAAATTTCCAGGAAATATGTCAGCCTCAGATGATGATTAACAATATGTAATTTTCCCCAGTAAATGAGAGTCTATTAAACATCTCTCAGGACATGGCTGATAGAATTTGTGGGAAATGTTCAGAGACATTTCATAAAGGGCACATTTGCATGATTAGAAAACCATTGTTCTAGCTTTTCACAGCTATCTGAATCTCAAGCAAACATTGAACTGAAGTCATACAGTTGAGGAAATCTTTTTACTTAAATTGTGTTTTGAACAATAAAAGATGAGACACAACAACCTCTATACAATAAAGGATGAATCTGATGAGTGCCAGCAATGAATCAATTGATGAATATAAATCACAATGGGATGTGGATTAGATTAGGATGTGGTACATCCAAAGAGTGAATTTTTTTTTAAAAAAGAAAAATATGGCATAGTAAAAACAGTATGCATCCTAGCCATTATTGTTAGGGGATTTATGAATATAAATCTGATGAGGAACTTGTAGTTTCACTTAGACCCATAGTACAGTTATATCTAAGATTAATTCATATTTTGCTATATATCTATTGATTTAATTTTATTATGATATAATAATTATTAGTTGTATTCTTTGTATATAATCCCTACATTATCTTTTAAAATGCCTGGTTCATTTTGAAAAATGAAAACTTTTCAGACACTGTTAAAGAAAATATTTGAAATTGGCATACCTAATTAACCCTTGAAATTTTTCTCAGGTTGCCTTAAATTAAATAAATCAACACTTTTATATGGTTCCTTATGTAACGTATATAGTAAGGTAATCCAGTTCTTTAGAAGAGAAGGATTTAAATTGAGTAGGTACTTATTTAAGGAATTCAGAATATAAATTTCATTAATCTTTTGCCCAGACTTGTTTAAAAAGAGAACTATGGATAAAACATCTAGTAAAGAAAGAACACAATTCTTGAACTTTAATATATTATCTTTAATCAGACTTAATGTTGTTAATGTCTTAATATTCTTTGCTGAGAAAGTTGTTAGTAAGTTTAAAAATAGTTTTAATTGTTTAACTAAGACAAATGTCCCAAATAAGGTAAAATCAAACAATATTTTTACAGAATATTGCAGTTTTTAAAATAATGTATCTTATTTCCTCTTTAAAGAGATGACATCCCTCTTCTTCTCAAATTATTTTGTCTGTATTTACACATCTGAAATAAAAACATCAATGTTTATATAGATATTAGAGGCTGTGAAACACATTTTAGATAATTGTAGAAATTCATAAAGTATGGCTATTCTGAAATATATTGAGAGTTAACAGTTTTACCAGTTGTTAATCATTTTAGATAACTGAGACAAATTTTACTGACTTTTAAAAATTTATTTATGCTTTCCCATTTTAAATTTAGTTCACACTACAAAAGCTCTGTACAGCTTTTGATGTTTTAAAATGACTATTACCATGTTGCTATCTTTCAATTGCAGATGTTAAAACATCTGCAATTGAAAGATATTTAAAGTAAAGTACTTCTGGAATCTTCTAAACTTAAAACAAAATGGGAAGTTCCATTCTTCTAAAATGCACTGTACTTAAAATTATTTCTGTAAAGTTGTAAAGTTTCATCATGAAAGACAGTCAGTCAATTGTATAGGAGAATTTAGGAGTTCATCTACCAATAATACACTTTAAATTATGTAAGTTCTAAGATTTTATCTTTTTTTTTTTAAAGATTTATTTTATTTTGTTTATTTATTCCCCCCCACCTTGTTGTTTGTGCTCACTGTCTGCTCTCTGTGTCCATTGGCTGTGTACTGTGTCTGCTTATCTTCTCTTTAGGAAGCACCGGGAACCGAACCCAGGACCTCCCATGTGGGAAAGTGGCACTCAATGGCTAGAGTCACCTCCATTCCCTTTATTTTTTATTATTTTAAGATATATACCATTAAAACATAAGCTTACAAATAAAAATTGATAGTTTTGTTTATACATAATTGAATATACTTTGAATGATTAGTCAAGAAATTGAAAAAAATTAAAATACGTTCCTAAAAGATTAATTGCTAAAAAATTAACAAATTATCAAAGATATTATCTAAAGTGGCTGATCTAAAATTAGATTCAACTTAACTTTCACCCTGTGAAACACTATGTGAACCACTATACTACATAAATTGGCCACAGCATCACATACTTTATACTGTGCATGCCACTCTTACTATACTCAACACACTATATTAAAATGATTTTATTTTAGTTTCCCATACTTTGCTATATACCCGTGAAGTTAGGCATAATGTTATTCCCTTGCATATTACACAGAATTTGAAACCAATGAACTAGTTGGCTTTTTATAGCAAAAAATATTTTGAATAGAAATTCAGAAATATGAAACACCCTGTTGGAAATTCTTGAACATAGATGAAAAATATTTTCAAATTCTTATTTTGAAATATTTATCTATCACATGCAAAGTACTGATGAGCAATGAAAAAATTCATAGTAGATCTTTAAGTTAAATTTTCAATGTTGCCTTGAGTTAGAGTACCTAAAAATTAACTGAAAGTTTCTTATTAAATGTTAAAGGAATACTTATCATGTCTTGAATAATGGAGAAAATTCACCAGAAAAGAATGAGCTTTAATTTACCTAATATACCTAAGAAAACACATAATTCTGTAACTTTAAATTAGGCAAGCCAATTGTACAAGTGTAAGTGGGAATTTAGTGAACAGTGGTTTTATAGAAGATCTCTTAGTAAGTTTTCTATTGAAAGTGATAAATTCATAATTATTCCATAATTTCCAGGATGGTCATTAAGTTATAAGAAGTAAGGAGATTTATTCTTGTATAAACCAAACATTATCATTGAAGAGGTAGTCTCAGCAGAGAACCAATTCTCTGATATTTAAAGAATATGGCAAATGCTATCTATTATATCTAATTTAGATATATATTTTTAAGGTTATTATATTGTAGTTCCCTATCTCTGTTTTACTTATTTTCATATATGTGATGGTATATATATGTGTGTATATTTGTGGATGTATATGTGATTCCTTTTTAGCTAGCTGTAGAAAGATGAGCAATTGTAGGGACTATATATTTTATGACATTTAAATGTAAAACTATGTAAAGAGTTTAAATAAATCATATAAATTTAGAGCAGAAAACACCCTAGAAATCTTAATATCTAGTCACTTTATTTTCAGTTGATTTTCACTTAATTTACTTAAGTCATATAACTTCTACCTGGCAGAAACAGAACCAGAATCCATCCAGTTTACCTGACTAAAAATTTCCCATCTATACTATGCTGCTATAGTAACACAGTTTCATAACAAATTAAAGAAAAATCTTTTTAATAATTAATGAAATTAATGGAAATGTTTAATTGTAGCCAGTTAACTTTCTTAAACAGAATCAGATGAAGTATTAGACTTATTCAGTATCTGACATCCTGAGTGCAATGTCATATCCTAGTTCCTGCTATTATCACTATTAGTGTGACTTAATTTACTTGTTCTCAATTTTTTTTTTTTTGCATTATAAAATATGAGAAATAAATACCTTCTCTGTCCAATTTCCTAGCATGCTTGGTAAGAAAATTATCAAATGAGAAAAGTTGCATGAAAGGCACACAGAATTAGGGTGTTGTAAGAGAGAATTCTGATATGAATGTCCTAAATTAGGAATAAAACATTTCTGGGACCATATCTCTAGTGATAATCAAAATTGAAAAACTAGAAAACATAAATATATATTAGGTAATTCAAACTGGTTTGCAAATTTAAGAATATATCAAGAGGTGACTAGATATAATAAAATTATATTTAATAAAAATTTAAAAAATAATAAAAAAAGAAATTGGATTTTTATACCAGAGAAGCTCTGTGAGAGATGTACATGCATTTGAATACTTAAAAGATTTGCATTCCATATCACTGAGAACATTCAAGCAGGCACTGGATGACTTTAAGGGATATCTTACACACCAAATTATTTTCTTTGATAAAGAATTATTATTTTTAAGTTTGCTGTTTAAGTGTCTAGACAAGCATGGTTAATTTAAGTAAAATATTTTATTTGGATAATTTGCGCATTATTATACTTATCAATCAATAGCCCTTTGGATAATTTATAGTTACAAATAAATATAATTATTTTTATTTTTTTATTTTGAATTCAATGTTCATAAAAAGCTGGTAACACACCATTTAGACTTCTACTCATTTTTTCAGTATTCTCAAAATAAAAAAAAAATACATTTAATCTTAATGCTTTTCAGGGAATGATTTCATTCTTAAACTGAGGTATAGTCACACTTGTACTTTTGCATTACTCTATGCAAAATTACTCTAGTGTAGAAAAACTCAGTGAATACATTGAGTTCTGATTTGCTGTTTAAGAAACCCCTCTATTTAAAAGTTGTTTTAAGACATAAAATATTAAAAAATATTTGACAAGAGTTCATTATTTTATCTAAAGTTCCCTTTTTTGATACCAAAATTATGAAATATAACTTGTATATTAATAACTCCTTTAGTCACAGAGCTGGACTACATTTCCCAAGCTCCCTTTCAGTTACATACTGTTTTTTTCTTTGTTTTTTAAATTAATTTTTTTTATTTTTAAAGAAACTTTATGTTACATAAATGTTACATAAAAATATAAGGGATACCCATATACCCCACTCCCTTCCCTTCCCACACTTTCCCACATTAACAACATCCTTCATTAGTGTGGTACGTTTGTTACAATTGATGAACCCATATTGGAGCATTGCTACTAACCATGGACTACAGTTTAATTATAGTTTACACTCTGTCCCACACAATTTTGTAAGTTATGACAACGTATATAATGGCTATATCCATCATTCCAATGTCATACAGGACAAATCCAATGTCCCAAAAATGCTGCCATATTACACCCATTTGTCCCTCTCCCATGCCTCAGAGCCTCTGGTGGTCCCTGCCTTTACATCAATGAAAATAGTTCTTCCATTGCTAGAAAAATAATAAGTCTATAGTAGAATAATAATGTTTACTTTAGTCAATGGTTCATTCCCCAATCTTGAGGATTTTTGGATGGTGATGCCCACTCTGCTTCTAATTGAGAGGCAGCTTATCCCATGAGACAGATGGATGGGACTCTCTTGCTTGCAGTTGCAGACTTTCTCTGTTCCTTGGGAAGGTTGTTGTCCATCATCCATCTCCTTGTTAGTTGTACTGGGTGAATCCAATGAACTGGAGAGTAGGTGTTGCTATTCTGCTGAAATTCAGGGCTCAACTGGCACATGGACGGACCAAAGATTTAAGTCTCTGGGGCATATATTTATCAAGTATAGTGCTAATTATAGGTTCAAATAAAAGAGGCAGAAAAGCCATTTGTAGAGAACCTATAAATGAGTCTAACTCTGTTACACTGGGGAACATAAATTCCAAAGTAAGGCCCACTGACAGGGTGCCAAATTCCTGAGCTATCTGTGCTGCTTATATAGTTTCTGGACATCTCTAGAGCCCTTAGGAGCCCTGCTATTTGAGGCACTGTTTACTGTCATAGTCATTGAGATCCTGCTGAGACTTGCATAAACATAACTTCTGGAATGACCTCCTAACTCACTTCGAAATCTCTTAGCCATAAAAACTCATTTGTATTTACCATTACCCCCTTTTGGTCAAGGTCTTTTTCCAGATTCATTGCTATCAAGTAGGCTCATGCCCAGGAGTCATATGCCACTCTGGGGGAAGGTAATGCATTTATATGCTGAGTTTGGCTTAGAGAGAGGCCACATTTGAGCAACAAGGAGGCTTTTAGGAAGTAACTATTAGGCAGTATATAATACTAGGCTAAGACTCAATTTCACAAGAAAAGATTCATAGGTACAATCATCTATGTCAATAATGGTCTGTCTTCCTTCACTAGACATTGCCCTTGCACTCAGGGGATTCTTGCTGTCCTATTAGAGAATGTAGCAGAGCTCCCCTGGATGGGAATTCAATAAGCTTTCAGTTATTGTGTGGATGTCCACTCTTGGAGACAATGTCTCATGAATCCATGAACATTTTCATATGTCTTAGGGACATGCCACAGGTGAACCCCTTCCCACGCATACCCACATCACTGACACCCTGCACTAGTGATCCTCCCCCACCACTGCTGTGACCCTTTTGTGATCCAAAACCTCTCCGAAATTGAGGCCAACAAAATAACTGAATAAAACTAATAAGAAAAATGAAATAATAATTTTTAAAATAACCAATAAAATACAAAGAAATTAAAACAATTTGAAATAATTAAAAAAACTTAGACATCTTGTTTTTCATCACTGTAAGACCTGTTGTCTTATATGTACAGTGACATTTTCTTCCATGTATTCCCCTAGTGTCCTACTGTTTTCATTTTATCTTCAAAGAAGCTTTAGGATACAGAAAAGTCACATAGAGAATACAGGTGATTCCCATATACCTAACACCCTACCCCTTTTCCCCTTCCTTTATTAATAACGTTTTACCTATGGTTTCATAACTGAGTTTTAGCCAATGTAGAGTGAGTAACTAGTACTTTCAATGAATGTCATGTCCAGTCCCATTAAAAATTATACATTTATGGGAGTGTATGTGTGTGTTTCCATGCATGCTTCTTCATGCTTTTTTGCTCTTTTCTATTTTGGGGGGACACTGTAAATGGAGGTGACCTTCAAAGTGACCTTTGAACTATATGTTGAAATTAGTGGACCCACTATTAATAAAGCCTATGGCCCTGTGATTCCTGCCAACCAGGCAGTCACACCTTGAATTGTTATTTGAGTAAGAAACCAAATTCCCTTTTCTTTAACCCACGTAATTGTCTAGATATATTCGTTACTACAATGTAACCTGCAAATACTAATACAGAAATGGGAACAGAAAGTGTGCTATTGCCATAACAACAAACCAATATATGTAAATTAGCTGAGTGTCTGCTTATGGATGGCTGGTAAACTGATTTTGGAGGCAGGAAAGGATATCATGTTAAGCAGTAACAACATATTTAGCAAAAGTGCTATCTAAAGTAACTTGGAAAGCAAATCACCTTCCTACTTAGCCTGTAACTCTCGAGGAAAAGAGGTTGTAAATGAGTGGTACATTAATGAATATTGACTGCTGTTTTTAGCAAGTCATTGCAAAAAAGAAATTAGTTCAAGCAAAAATTAGCCAATTTTCAAGCAGAAATGGAAATAAATTACTTCTAGAAATGTAGAGCCACTCAAGATGAGAGAAGTTAATGTCTTCTGTATCTAAACAATAGAAAATATGGCTGAAAAAGGTTATCAGCAAAGAAGATCCATTAGGAGTTCCCTGAAAACAAGACGTTTTGGCCTTGAGGCAAAGCTCTGATTAAATGTTGACTTCCCACACAGGATATTTTTCACATGGCTTAAAATTGTTTCTACCAAACTAAGAAAGGGAATACAGCAAGGAAGCAAACAAAGAAAGCAAACAATACTGAAGTCTCAGAAAAAAAAATATGTATGCATTGTTTACAACACATTAAATGTGAGGAAAAAATCCCCCCAGAAACTTGTGAAGATTTTTCTACTTTTAAAAACCTTTTATTTAAAAATAATTTTAGGTATACAGAAGAGTTGTGAGGATAGTACAAACAATGCCTGTATGTTCTTCAAACAGCTTCCTCTGAGGTCAACATCTTTTAAAACTAGGGTGCATTTATCAAAATTAAGAAATCTGTGTTGGTATAACACTATTAACTAAACCTTAAATTTTATTTGGATTTTATCAGTTTTTGTCTTTTATTTTCTGTTTTAGGATCCAATCCATATCCATTCAATCCACGTCGTACTCAAAGGGAGAGAAATTAAGGTCCTCTACATGAAAGGAAGAATATCAAAGAAATTATGGGCATATGTTAAAATCATCATGCTAATTGGTGGCTATTTTAGGAAAGACAATGTGAGATTATGTAAATATCCCATCCCTTTAATTTTGCATTTTCCATAGTTCCTTGTACATTAGATCATACAATATATAGACTTTGGGTCTGGCCTCTTAGAAAAATGCATTTAAGTTCCATCCATGTTTTTGCATGAATCATTAACAGATTTCTTTCACATTAATTTTGGCACCCATCAGAGCATACTGCCCACGAGCAATGATTACTGTCGTGTTCTAATGGTGATTTTCCATTTCCCTCATTTTTTCTATATTTGTCATTTAGAATTTTTCAGTAAGGAAAATTTATCTCTTTTTCACCATTTATTTCATATATTCAACCATTTATTTATATCCTTATCAACACATGGGTATATATTTTATTCTTTGGGTTATGATGCAATACTATATATAATATATATTTGCTTGCTCAAATTATTCAAGCTTTGCCCATTGGGAGCACTTTCAGTTATCTCCTCTGTCTACTGGGTTATCACTTCTCTTTGACCCTTTCAGTGGACAAAGCTAAAAATTATATATGTGTATATTAACTCATGTATACATACATATCTATAATTATTTCAGAATCTAACCGTCTGTATTTATACTAAACTTAATATAAGTCCATATTGATACCTCTAACTATAATCGAATTCCAGAGGATCTTTCTAGTCTTATACCCATGCTTATTTTAAACTTCTCTGACAGTGAGAAACCTAGATCGCATTATTTACATTTTTTTTTTTTGCTTTTTCTTATTTGTACAATCCTCATATACATGTAAAGTGGTTTCAGAATTGCAAATTATACCACTGTGAGAAACACCTTTACTAACTAGAGTACAATGTTTTTGTACCATTCTTTATTACTTTAGATTTAGAGTGTCCAGTAAATCACTGCTCTCTAAAGTTACTTAAATCAGCTCTTTTTTTTTTAGCCTTCTCTGGTTGATTTATGTACACTAAAGATTGCTCTTTTTGCTGTAAAGTTCTATTGATTTTGCCAAATGCAGAGTCATGTATCCACTGCCAGGACGGCACACAGCATAGTTCCATTGACCAAAAATTAGGCTTGTGTAGTTCCCAACCCCTAGCAATCACTGATCTGTATTCTATCCCTTTAATTTTGCTTTATCCATAATGCCATGTAGATTAAATCTTACAATATGTAGGCTTTGGATCTGGCTTCTTTTCCTTAGCAAAATGCATTTAAGTTTCATCCATGTTTTTTCATGAATGATTAACTGATTTTTTTTCATTATTGAGTAATATTTCATTTTATGGATGTATCACTGTTTTTTTTATCCATTCACCTGTTGACATATAATTGGCTGCTCCAGTTTTTGGTGATTATGATATCAGCTGTTATAAATGTTGACATACAGATTTTTGTTTGAACATGTTTTTAGTGTACTTGGGTAAATACCTAGGAAAAGGATTGTTAGGTTGTATGGTAATAACTGTATGTTTTAATTTATAAAAAATTGTCAAACTGTTTTTGAAAGTAGCTGCATGTTTTACATTTCCAACAGCAATGTCTAAGGGTTCCAATTACTCCACATCCTTGCCTAAACTTGTTACTGTCTGTTTTTTTGATAGCCTTTCTAGTGAGTATGAAGTGGTATCTCATTGTGGTTTTATCTGCTTTACCCAGTGATTTATGGGATTGAGCATGCTTTATATGCTTATTTTCCAACCCACCTTCTTTGGTGAAATATCTCTTCAGTTATTTTTTGGACTTTTCTTTGAACTTTTAAATATTTATTTAGAAATAATTGCATATTCACGGGAAATTGTAAAGTTAGTACTTACAGATCTCATGTACCCTTGACTCAGTTTCCCCCGGTGGTTACATCTTTCTTTAAGTATAGTTCAATATCGAAACCAGGAAATTAGCATTGGTATGGTACATGTGTATAATTCTATACCATTTTATCATATATATAGATTCATGTATATGGCGCTGCAATCAAGATATAGAACTATTACATCACCACAAAGATCTCCTTCAGTCTACTCATTTAGTCTCATCCAACTCCCTGCTCCCTATTTTTCTTAGCCCCTGGAAGCCACGTGTCTGTTCTCCATTTCTACAAATTTGTCATTCAAGAATGTTACATAAATATAATCGCACAGTATGTGAACTATTGAGAATGCTTTTTAAAAGAGCATAATGTCCTTGAGATCAAGCCAAGATGGTGATTGTATCAATAGTACATTCTTTTTCATTGAAGAGAAATATTCTATAATAGAGAGGAAACACAGTTTGTTTACCCATTCATTTATTAAAGAACTTTCAGGTTGCTTCCAGGTTTTTGGCTATTAGGAAAAAATTTGATATGAACATTTGTGCAAGTTTATGTTTGAATATGAATTTTTATTTATCTGGAAAATATGCCCAAGAGTGCAATTGTTGCATTGCCTGGTTAGTGAATGTTTAATTTTGTAAAAAAATATTATTTTCCACAAAGGTTGGACCATTTTACATCAGCAATATATGTGTAATATAGTTTCTCTACATCCTTGTTAGCATTTTGTATGGTAACAATTTTGTATTTTAGCTATTCTGATTAGGCATATAGTGATATCTCATGGTTTTAATTTGCATTTAACTAATTACTACTGATGTTAGACATTTTTTCATGTGCTTATATGCCATCTCTATATCCTCTTGGGTGAATTATCTACTTATGTTTTTTGCTCTTTTTAAAATTGATTTCTATTTTGTTTTTCTTTTTACTGTTAAATTCTGAAAGTTCTTTATATATTTTAGATGCAAAGCCTTTGTATGATATGTAGTTGGTAAATATACTCTGCTATATTTATCCTATTTACAGGGCCTTTTGCAAAGCAAAGTGTTTAATTTTAATGAGGTTTAACTATTACTGTTTATTTATTTGTATCATGCTCTTGGTACCAAATCTAAAAAAAAAAAAAAATTGCCCAGCCTTACATCCAGAATATTTCCTTCTGTGTTTTTTCCATAAAAGTTTAGATTTTTCTAAAATTATTTACTACAAATTTCCTAAAAGCAATCAATTTGGGTTAATTCTTTCTATAAGTTTTGAAGTTTAGTTCAAATTTCCTTTTTTTGTTTTCTCTTTCTTTTTATTTGCCTATAGATGTCCTATTGCTCCAGTGTCATTTGTTGGAAGTCTATTCTTTCTTCATTGAATTGTTTTTGCAATTCAATGTCAAAAATCAGTTGGACATATTATTGTGGGTCTATTTCTGAGTTTCCATTCTATTCCACTGATCTGTGTGCCTGTTCCTCCACCAATACCACACTGTCTTAATACTGTAGCATAAAATGGCCTTTAACATCAGTAGAGTGATTCCTCTCATTTTATTCTTTTTCAAAATTGTTTTAGCTATTTTATGTTGTTTGCTTTTACATATAAATTGAAGAATAAGACTGTCTATAACTGCAAAAAATTCTATTTGAGATTTTGAGAAGAATTGTTTTAAATGTGTGCATCTATTTGAGGAGAATTGGCATCTTTACTCTTTAGAGTCTTCCAAAACATAAACATGGCATGTACTTTTATTTAGTTCTTCTTTGACTTCTTACATTAGTGTTTTTTAAAAGTGTTCTGCATACAGGCCCTGTGTATATTTTGTTAGATTTTACAAAAGCATTTCATTTTATGATTTATTATAAGTGAGACTATGGTTTTAATTTTAGTTTCTAAAAGTTTATTTTAGTATATATACATGTGATTGACCTTTGTGAGTTGCTCTTGTATCCTTACTCAACTAATTCAGAGGTTTCTTTTTTCATAGATTCTTTGGGATTTTCTATAGAAATTATCATTTTATCTACAATAAGTGCAATTTTATTTCTTCCTTTTCAATCTGTAAGCCTTTTATTCCTTTTTCTTACCTAACTATGTTAACTTGAACTTTCAGTATTCTGTGGATTAAGAGTGGTTAGATCAGATATCCTTATCCTCTTCCAGAGACTAGAGAGACATCATTCAGTCTTTCAACATTAAGTAGTGAGTTTTTATGCTGAGTTTGCTTAGAGAAAGGCCACATTTCAGCAAAAGGATTAAGGAGGTAATTCTTAGGCAATATATAATACTAGACTAAATTTCAGTTTCACAAGAACAAGGCTTACAAGTACAACCATCAATGTCAAGGGCCTGGCGTATTGGTCTGTCCTTCTTCGCTAGGCACTGTCCATGTACTCTAGGGATTCTTGCCACTCTATTAGAGACTATAGCAGGACTTCTCAGGATGGGAACTCAATATTCTTTCAGTAATTGTGTGGGTCTCTAATTACCGAAACAACACCCCATGACCACTTGATCCAAAAAACAGAGAGTATCTATAACTGCAGGCAAGACAGTTCCATCCATCTGCCCCACGGGATCTAGACCCCCTCTCACTTGGAAGCAGAATGGACATCACAATCCTAAAATCCTCAAGTCTGAGGAATGTACAAACAGAAGAGGGGAATGGAGCTATGGACTAAAGTAGACTTAGTGTTGTTCTAACAATGGAAGAACTTGTACATTGATATAAAGGCAGTGGTCAGTGGGGTTTCTCAGGGGAAAGAGAGGGGAAAGTGAGCATAACATGAGGCATTTGGGGGACATTGGAGTTGTTCTGGATGAAATTGCAATGATAGATACAGGCTATTATACATTTTGTCAAGACCTATAAAATTTTGTGGTGCAAAGTATAAACTATTGACCATGGTTGGCGGCATTGTCTCAGTGTGTGTTCATCAGTTGTAACAAATGTGCCACACTGATGAAAGATATTAGTAGGGGAAAGTGTGAGAAGGAGGGGGGTCAGGTATATGGGAATCCCCCTGTATTTTTGATGTATCATTAATGTAATCTAAAGCTCCTTTAAAAATAAAATAAAATTTAATTTAATTAAAAAAAACATTAAGTACATGATATTTGTGGGTTTCTTGTAGGAGCTTTTACAAAATTAAGGGATTTATCTCTATTCCTAGTTTGCAGATAGTTTCCATCATAAATTGGTATTGAGTCTTGTCAGATGCTTTTTTTACATCAATTGAGTTTTTTTCTTTAGACTGTTGATTACATTGATTTATTTTCAAATAAAGCCTTATATACCTGGAATAAATCTCATTTAGTCATGGTGTTTAATTATTCCTATAAAATGACAGATTCAATTTGTGAATATTTTGAGGATATTTGCATTTAATTTTATGAGAGATATTGATCTGTAGTGTTATTTTATTGTCATGTCTTTGATTTTGGTACCATGGTAGTACTGGCCTCAGAATATGAGATGTAGGGATTGTTTCATCTTCTTCTATATTCTGGAAATAGAGAAAGCAATATTAGTATTAATTCTTTTAGTGTTTAGAAGATTACTTCAGTGAAATTACATGGACCTCCAGTCTTTTTCTGAAGATTTTTTTATTACATATTTATTTAATGGTTATAGGGTTATCAGATTATTTCATCTTGTTTGAGTCTTGATAGTTTGTGACTTTTAAGGAATTTGTCTAATTCTCCTGAATTGTTGAATTTATGAACATAAAGTTGTTCATAGTATCACCTTATTATTATCTTTTTAATAGCGGTAGGATATGTAGTTTTGATTAATGTAATTACATCTTTATAGTTCCTTATGCCATGTGAGGTAAAATATCACACGTTCTGGGGATTAGCCTGTGGACAATTTGGGAAGGCTGTTATTCAATCTACCACTCTGCCCCTCATTCAGATGTAATGCTTGAATTAGTACATGTTCCTGCACTTCCCCAGGATTGACATCTGTTCTTTTCCAGTTCCCTTGTCATAGCTGCAGTGGGTTTCCAACAGTGCCCTCAGATTACAGTGTTGTTGGTTGCCTTTGTCCCTGTAGATTAAGGATTCTGTTACTTAGGGGATGTCTTTGTTTTCCTGAGCCACTATCACAAATACTATTCAATGGGTTGGTTTAACAACAAGAATTTATCATCTCACAGTTTCAGAGGCTACAAAGTTTTTTTCTTGTTGGGGTTGGTAACCTTCTGGCTGGCTGGCAACCTTGGCTTTCCCATCATATAACATGGTCATGTCGTCTCCTTTCTCTTTTAGGTTCCTGCTGACTTCATGCATCTGACTCCTTCCTGTGGCTTTCTCTTTATAAGGCCTCCAGTAATCTGGATCAAGACCCATCCTCATCTAAACCTTAACTAAAAAGAACCTCTTCAAGAGGTCCTGTTTACAATGGGTTCACACCCACAAGGAAGTCGGTTATGATTAAGAAGGTGTTTGCTGGGGGTATCTAATTCAGCCAACAACAGGGTATACATTTGTGATGGCTACCACTCTTCTCCCATAGCTTTAGCGAGTTATAATTCTTACCCAGGAAGCTTTTGTTTGCCTTCTTCTTGAAGATTTAGGCTTTTGTTCTATGGGGAGTCTGGGAGTGAGTGGTGTTCTGGGTGGAATATTGGCAAGAGCTGCTGTACACCTCCTTCAGTCAGTACTTGGGGGAAGACTTATCAAGATTATCTCCAGTCTTCCCTGTGAATATCTGGTAGGGTTTCTAGGTGGAAAAGCCTTGAAGAATGTATGAATCCTATGTCTATGGCCCTAGGCGTTTTGCACCTTTGCTGTAGTTCCAATGTCTAGCTGAATCTTCTTACTGGGTTATATGGTGTTCTACAATGTCTGGCCAGGGTAAACAAATACTTCAATCTTGTTTCTTCCTATAGGTGCCTATCTCCCTCTAATTTTTAATTTAGCTCTTTGCCCCATGATCATAGCTCTTTGATAGGTTCAGGAAAATCATTTGAAGTTTGTCTAGCTTTGTTTGTTTGTTTGCTTGTTTCAAAAGTAGGGGCAATGCTCATTCAAAAAGTCTTTGCTTCTCTGAGCTTAAGTCAAAATAACACATTTTTACTTACTAATTTTTTCCTTCAAAGAAACCAGGTACACAGCTAAGAAAGGGTAAACAAATAAACAAAAAATACCTGAATTTATAAAACAATACTGTAGGTCCTCAAACTTGCCCCAGTACAGCTTCTAAAGGGGGCATAATCCCTAATCCCCACTTGCTGTGTAACAATGAAAGTTCATCAGTGAGAAATTTACATCCAAAAACATCCATGTTGAAATAAGGAGCTACCTTCACTATCATATAGGGATTCCTCCTAACTTCCTCACAACATTATTTCATTATTCTTATGGGTTGCCTACACTTCTCTTTTCTGGATAGAATTTTTTTTGCAGCTTCTGTCACTATTCCCCGTCATTGTCTGGGTAGTGGCAAAAACATATCTTTTTATATTATGGAAGCATGTCCTGAATTAACAGAACAATGAATATTACAAAAGACTTTCAATGCCTTAGTTAGCCAGTAAAATCTTTGCTCTCCAGGGGTACTGAGTTCCAATTTATTTTAACAGTGTGCAGCCTCTTAAATATCTATGGAGAATCCTAGCCTCCAGACAGCAGTTTTCTGCTGGCCTTCTGGGTTTTACTCTGCATGCAGTGCTTAGGAGTTTGCCAGGAACATAAGGGAAGTTCCATGTATATTTTTGGAACTCTACTCTCTTTGTTACCTACTCCCTCAAATACCCTTGTCAACAACAATCTTTGGTTTAGTTTCCTCCATTCCAAGTCATGTTCTTCTCTGGTTGGTTTCTATTTCCCTGCTCTATTGCTTCTCGGCCTTTTGGCTAAGATCAAGTGTAGTATCTATTTCCCTGCTCTAAGGTTTGGATAATCCCCTGATGGAGATTCCTGGGTTGAATGTGCAACTGCGTCCTGTGTTTCTCTTCCCTTAAATATTGTAGAACTGCGTTAATTCCTATCAAGTGTCTCAAAACAGCTTTTGGACATAATGTTCTAGCTTTTATATTTGTTCACTTAAGGAGCTACTCCATCATGACTGGAAAATGACATAAATACATTTCTAAATTAAAAAATATATATATTTGAAAAATGCCTAAGGAATGGATCATTCAATACATGAGGTTGTTGTGGCAAGTTGAGAGAAAAAAATACACATGCTAGAGCTTCATTTCCACTAAATCTAGTTAAAATAAATCACAAAAGGTAAAAAGCAGACTAGAAATAATCAGTGGTAAGTGAATATTTTCCTGATGTAAGGTTAATAATGTCTTTCTAAACAACAAAAGAAATGGAAAGCACAAGGTTCATCACATTTGAACAAATAAACATTTAAAACTGCTATACATAAAAGAAAAAGAAGAGCAGCAACAATAACAAAATGAGGGCAAAGGTGTAGTATCAAATATACAACATATTTTAAAATCCAAAAATTAGTAAAACATAATATTTTCAAAATTAATCTTTATACACAAGTAAAAGATTAAGAGATATTAATGGTGTAAAATATTAATATAACTAATTATTCAATAAATAAATATGAAAAATAAAATCATCTATCAAACATGTAGCAAAATATTTAAAAATTATTTAATAAAAATTAATATTCAATTCTCACTTATGGTGAGTAGAGACTCTCTGATTAAATGCTACTGGAAGCTTAAACTGATATGACTTTCCTAGCAAGAAATTGTCATATTTATCATTTCAGCAAAATTCCAAATTTGAAATATCCAAATATCCAAAATATGTAAGGTCTAAACTGAGCAATAATTACATATGAGTAAATGAAATGTTTAACATAAGATAAATAATTTAGACTTCATTTATATGGGGAAATATCATGAGCCATATTGTAAAATATTTCCATGCCATGCTATAATGATGAATGAGAATATAATGTTCAAGTCTTTATGTAGGATGTGAACACCAAAACACAAGTGAATTTTAATCCCTGTGTTTGTACACCTGGGATGGAAGGCAGAGGAAGAAAGGGAATAACACAAAATTTTAACAAAACTACAAATGGACAGTAGGAATATAGGCTTTGCTTTTTTTTCACAGAACTTTTTTAGTATTTTTCAAATATTCACATCATAAACATAAATATTATTTTTATAATAAAGTAGTAAAATTTTGTCTACACTATTTCACAAAGGCTATTATAAAAATTATTATAAAAATAATTTTGTCTATATAGCCCAGTTTGTATGTTATTTACTATGATTGTATATGCCAACTTTTCAATTATTGACAAAAAATAAATATGATCAATGAGTTAGACATTAACTAAGACTGAAAAGAAAATTTGTCAAAGTACATAATTGTGTGCAAACTAAGAATATCATTAAATTAGAACTTGTTAATATCTTATTTATAGCATTTTATTTATAACATATATATCCATAAGTGTGTATAAAGAGATAGATAGATAGATAGATAGATAGATAGATAGATGATAGATAGATAGATAGATAGATAGATAGATAGATAGATAGATAGATATAGGTAGGTAATTAAGTAGTTTGGTAGGTAGGTAGATATTACTTAGGGCAGAAAGTTGAATGTGGCAAAGTTTGCTTTTCGAGCAGAAACACCTGGAGGTAAGGGAAAATGGAAGATATGAAACATGAAAAATGGATGGAGTATGCAGATCAAATCCTTTGTTTAACTAAAATGCAAAACATTAAATCTATCTACAGAGAATGACTTTAACACATGATATACTTTATGACAAAGTAACATTCTCAGATGCTTATACCAAATAGGGAACATCAAGCTTGGAAAACTAACCTAACGTAATTTAAGCCTTAACACTTGTTCCAGAATTGCCACTGGGTCCGTCAACCACCTGTCCAATGATTTTCAACAGCTGGTTGTGTAATAGTAGAGATGGCAGCTGTTTCTTTTCATACTCCCTTAAGCATTAGGACCATGTGTAAACCAAGCAGAGAAATTTCAGATTTAATATAGATCAGTTTAGACTCAGTATTTCTAGAACCATTTATTGAGCATCCTCAATTTATATAGCAGTCTACTAAGTGCCATCAGAAAAATAAATTTTAAAAAAAGACAAAGAGCAATTCCTACACTTCAAAACAGAAAGCATGCACTTGAAAATTTAAAATAATTTACGTACAGCGTGTGTTAATGAAAATTATTAGTACATGAATGCAAGTTTTGTATTAGCTAAACAGCAAAAATTCATGAAAGAATTCACAAACCATTTTGAAATGGCTTTTATTATTCCAGTATTTGAAGTCTTTGAAGCAATACTTTTTCATAAGGTAATTAAGAATACTGGGCTTCTAGAAGTCAAATCTCTGCCCAACAAAATTTATTTCTTTGATACTTGGATAAAGAGCCAAGCATTAAAAGAGAGTCTTGAGAAAGACATGGTTCATGTTAATTGATAACTAAGTCCATAGTTCACTCTAGAACAGGGGTTCTTAACCTTTTTTGTTACGTGGGCCCCTTTGCCAGTCAGGTGAAAACCATGGACTGCTTGCTGCATCCACACTATACTGTGTATTATTTAATAAATATATCCCACCCACACCAACACATCCTGGTAAGAATAATGTTTTTTTGTATTTCAACTCAAGCTCATGGACTCTTTGTTAAGAACCCCTGCTCCAAACTGCTCAATTTATCTCTCTACAGTTTTTTAAACTCCTTATTTCTTTAAATTTTATCCTTCTCCTTCTACACCATCATGTGCAATGTTTAATAAATCTACCTCTGACAGAAGTGAAGTACCACAGCTGAAATTAAAGTAATTGTGGCTTTGGGGTAATGGATGTGCCCTGCAGCACACAGCTTTAAAAGAACACTGCTTGGAAATTTTAAATGAAATCTGAGTTTGGGATGAGAATTGTCCTTTGGATATCCTTAAGTCTTATGTCTAGGGTATTTCCAGTCTGGTTTAGGAAATAATTACCTCATCTGGACAGTGGTAATGTTGCAAATTCCAGTGGCCCTAAAGTATTCTCTTGCCAGGTAGGCCTTTATTTTGGAAAAGTCACTCTCTTTTATTGCCCTTAAGTGTTTTGTTTTCATCTGGAGAATGATAATGGTGTTTAGTGTGTGTACCGCTAATTTTGACATCACTTGACAGCTTGTTAGAAGAATACCAGAGCTCATGCAGACCCACTAAATCAGAATCTGCACTTTATTAAGATTCCCAGATGAGTTGTTGTATGGTAATATTTGAAAAACACTGGGCTAAATATTTTCATGCTCTCCATTTGTTAATATTTTTATTTACTTCAATTGAGAGCAGTGACTTCACTTTCAATGGCAGAGGAGGTAAAATAAGAAATGAGAATATGGGCTAAAATCCTCAAATTGGCAAATCAAACTAGCCAAATGCTCTTATAGTAAATTGTCCTTCTGTTCCTCAAGTAACAAAGGACCTAATAGGTTTATGTACTCATAATGGTAATGTTTTGGTAAGGTTTGAAAATTTGCTTAATCTTGACAGTAAAAAATATTTCCTGGTTCTGAGAAATTGGTGGAATTGTACACATTTAATTCCATAGGTTATCCATAGGTAATGGTTTATCTATATCTTGAGGACAGGATTTTTCAAGAAAGATTTCATTCAAAAAAATGGATAAGAATGGCTATTTTGGTGGGGATTCTGAGCATGGCTTTACTTTTCAAAAAAATTTATTGAAGTATACCACTCATACATAAACATAAATAAACAATAAGTGTATAATAATAGTTGTGAACTTACAAAACAAAACAAACATACATAACAACATACAGAGCTCTCATAACTCACCCTACAAACAATACCTTGCATTGTTGTGAAACGTTTAACTAATGATGAAAGAGCATCCTCAAAATATTACTACTAAGCAAAGTATCTTATACTTAGTATATTTTTCCCCCAACCTACCATATTATTATTATTATTATTTTATATCATCTATACATGAACATATATAAACAATAGGTAATAGTAAAAGTTGTGAACTTACAAAGCAAACATGCATAACATCATGTAGGGTTCCCATACATCAACTCATCACTAACACCTTGCATTGTTGTAAGACATTTGTTACAAATTATGAAAGAATATCATCAAAATCTTACTACTAACTATAGTCCATATCTTACATTTAGTGTATTCCCCCCCCAACCCACCCTATTATTATTTTTTAAAAACATTTTTATTACAAAAGTTGTGAATTTATAAAACAATCATGCATATGTTCAGAATTCCCATTTAATAGCCCTCTATCAACACACTACACTGTGGTGAAACATTTGTTACAGATTATGAGATAATATCATCAGAATATTACCACTAACCATGGTCCATAGAGTATATTTGGCAGACTTTTCCATACACCCCCATTATCAACATAGTACATCTTTGGCATAGATGCATGAATATTACAGTATTGCTGTTAACAACAGTGCAAAGGTCACTCCAGTTGTATTTTTCCCATGCTTCTCCACATTCCCACCACCGTGCAATACTGATGTACTTCTGCTCTAGCTCACAAAGAACACTCTTGCATCTGTACCATCAACCACAATTCTCATGCACTTCTGGGTTTACTGTGTTAGTCAGTCCCTAGATTATTCTCTAGCTTTCTTTCAATTGACATTTACATACTTAGAATACTCTTTCCAGCCACAGTCTCATTTATAAACCAGCTGTTACTCACTATAATGTTACCCTCAACTCTATACTTTTCCACACTTTTACAGTAAAGTTAATTAAAACTGCTACATACATTAATCATCAGTAGTCCATCTCAGTTCTCCTCTTATCTCCTTTAAGAATCTACCACCTACTACCAGGTTTTGAAGATGTTTTCTTACATTTTCTTATAGAAGCTTTATGGTTCTTGCTTTTATATTGAGGTTTTTGATCCATTTCGAGTTAATTTTTGTATAAGGTGTGAGATAGGGATTCTCTTTCTTTCCTTTGGCTATGGAGAGCTAGTTCTCCCAGCACCATTTATTGAGTTGACTGTTCTGCCTGAGCTGGGTGTGTTTGACAGGCTTGTCAAAAATCACATGACCATACACTTTAGGATCTCTTTCTGAGCCATCAGTTCAGTTCCATTGGTCTATGTGTTTGTTTTTATGCCATTACCATGGAGGTTTTACCACTGTTGCTAGGTAATATGAAGTGAGAGTCCTCCAACTTTGTTTTTCCTTTTTAAGATGTTTCTGGCTATTTGGAAGCCCTTAACCTTACAAATAAATTTGATAATTGTGTTTCCAATTTATTTTTAAAATGCTGGTGGAATTTTTATCGTGATTGCATTGAATCTGTATATCAATTTGGGTAGAATTGACATCTTAATGATATTTAATCTTCCAGTCTATGAGCACGGAATGTTCCTCCAATTATTTAGGTATTTTAAAATTTCTTTTAACAATGCATCATAGGTTTCTGAATGCTAGTGCTTTACATCCTTTGTTAATTTTATTCTTAAATATTTTATTCTTTTAGTCACTATTGTAAATGGAATTTTTTTCTGACTTCCTCCTCAGATTGCACATTACTAGTGTCTTTTAAAGTCTAATTTCATCTGATATAACTATAGCTATTCCATCTTTTTGTTGTTGTTGTTACTATGTACATGGAATATCTTTTTCCAGACTTTCACTTTCAATCTATTGGTATTCTTGGGTCTAATGTGAGCCTCTTGCAGACAGCATATAGATGGCTCATATTTTCTTATCCATTCTGCCAGTCCATGTGTTTTGATTGGGGAGTTTAATCCATTCACATTCAATGTTATTACTGTACAGGCAGTTCTTATTTCATCCATTTTGACCTTTGGGTTTTATCTGTCATATTTTATTTTCACCCCACTTTTAAGACTTTTAGTTACTTTTTCTGATATAATCTTCATTCATAGACTCTCTTTCAAGCCTCTCTTTCCAGTCTTTTCTTTTCAGATTGTAGCACACCCTTTATTATTTCCTGCAAGCCCAGTCTCTTCATAATAAACACTCTCTGTTTCTGTTTATCTGTGACTATTCTAAACTTGCCTCATTTTTGAAAGACAATCTTGCAGGATATAAGATTCTTGGCTGGAAGTTTTTCTCTTGCAGTATATTAAATATATCATACCACTGTCTTCTTGCCTCCATGGTTTCTGATGAGAAATCGGAACTTAATATTATTGGGTATCCTTTATATGTTATGCATTGCTTTTCTCTTGCTGCTCTCAGAATTCTCTCTTGTCTTTGGCATTTGACATTCTGATTAGTATGTGTCTCAGTGTTGGTCTATTCAGATGGGAGTATATTGTACTTCTTGGACATGGATATCTATTTCCTTCAATAGGGTTGGGAAATTTTCTACCATTATTTCCTCAAATATTTCTTCTGCACATTTTCCCTTCTCTTCTCTTCCTGAGACACACATGACACATACATTTGCATGTCTCTTGCTGTTGTTTAGTTCCCTGAAAACTTGTTCAATTTTTTCCATTCTTTCTTTATCTGTTCTTTCATATTTCAAAGTTTATGTCTTCAAGCTCACCGATCCTTTCTTCTGCCTCCTGAAATCTGCTGTTATGACTCCAGTGTATTTTTAATTTCATTTATTGTGATTTTCATTCCCAAAAGATCTACTATTTTTTAAATGTATGCTTTCAAATTCTTCTTTGTGCTCATGCAATCTCTTCTTAATATCCTTAATCTCTTTTTGCCATCACATTGAATTTATTCAGGAGATTTGTTTGAACATCTATGATTAGTTGTCTCAACTCTTCTTATGTCATCTGGAGGCTTATCTTGTTCCTTTAACTGGGCCATATCTTCCTGTTTCTTGGTATAGATTGTAATTTTTTGTTGGTGTTTTGGCATCTGTTTTACTAGATGTATTTATTCTGGATGCAGTTTCTCTCTTTAGTCTAGAAATTTCTTGCACTTTCTCCCTTGCCGGCTATGTAGTAGAGTTGCAGATGTATTTGGTGCTGTAAGTGGTGGAGGCTCAAGCTGCCTGATTACCCCAGGGAACAATGAAACTTCTCCCACCTTTCTCCTTTGCCAGGGGTAGGAACAGAGCCACAGCCATGTGTAATAATCCAAGTTGTGCAGGCCTAGACTGTAGCTGCCCAGAGAAACTGATGAAGCTTCACATCCCTTCTTTCCCTGCCTGGTGTGGGCAGCAATCTATGCCATGCAGGTTCAAAACAACTGCAGTTGCTCAGGTAGACTTTCGACTATACAATCTGTGCCAGCCAATTGTTTCTGCAGCTGCCTGGAGAAGCTGGTGCAGGTTCTGCCAGATTCCTCCCTGCCAGAGGTTGGGCTGAAGCCTAGGCTAAGGCTGCAGTCCTATCTGGGTGGAAAGAAGCTGGACCCTACCTTCACTGTGGTTTTTCAATCAGGCCTGCTTCCTCTCATGCTGCGGTCAGAGTTAAAATAGTGACTACCAGCCTCTTTCTGACTTGGCCAGGTTAAAAATTTAGCTATTCTTAGGATTATACTTTAGCTTATAGAATTTATTAATCAGTGCCCAACTGTCTCTTCCTCCTCTGTTTTTGGGAAATGGGGCATCTAGTTTCAGCCACAGAATAGCTCCTGAGGTGGCTTGTGCCACCAGTGGAAAATGGGCACAGGCCTCTGTGGCATGGAGTGATCCACTTACAAATCTTCTCTGCACTTGCTCAGGTAGAAGTCTCTGCCTTCCATTCTTTCAAGGATGTTGCAGGATGCTCTTCTTGTCTCCTGGAGGCCCCAAACAGGTACTTTTTTTTTTTTTTTTTTTATTATGGGTAAAAATCAAAATTCTCACAATACATACAAACATTTGCAAAATGATATATAAATATATATGCATATATGTGTATTTGCTTACAAAAATGTTATTTATATATATATATATATACATATATTTTAAGAGGTGCTTAGATTACCTAAAATATTACACCGAACCCACTGGGATTCCCATGTTGCCCACCTCCCACACCTCCCACCACATCCAACACAAACATCTCCCACAGTGTGGCCCACCAACCTCAATGAACTTACACATCCTGGAGCCTTGCCACCAACCATAGACCACAGTTCACACTGTAGACCACACTCTCTCCCACTCAGTTAGCTCTGGGTGATTACTAACTGCCCTGTAGCACGAGCTGACTCTAGTAACTCCTTACTCTGCTGCCATCTTGCTGGTTGTTCCGGCTTTGCTTTTTTTTTTTTTTTTTTTTTTGCAATTTACATACACATGAAGAAAACCAATATTTTTTTTGTAAAATGTAAATAGCTTTAAAAATTGGAAAATTATTTAATATCTAATTTAACCCATTTGTCTATTTTGCTTGTCCTTGGTCCAAGTTCTTTCTCTCCATCCAATTGTTATATTGTCTTTTTTCTCAATTCTATTAGCTTTATTCAGTTTTGGAAGATATATTATATTGAAAATAATGAGCCTGAAAAAATATCCAAGAAGGGCCTTTTAATGGTTATTTTAATAATCCAATAAGTTGTTTAAAATAAAAATTATAATTTCATTTTTGGAGTTCCTATTCAAGTCACTTGTTAGTTACACAGCAGGTATCTTTCTTGCTGCATTTCAGCTATTTATCTGATATAGAAAGTAGGTCAGAAAACACCATGGATTTTTCCCTTCTGCCAGGCAGCACATTTAAAGTACTCATTTGGGGATCCATGGCCAAAAATAAAGCTGAGAATGTCAACACCATATTTGGTCTTAATCTATATCTGGTTTCCTTCAAAAGTTAGTAATTCCACAGTGATGACTGATATTGTCCCAACTATGACTATGGAACGAGTATTGACTGGAAAAAAAAGCACATTTAATGGCAACAGCTATTTTATAAGTTTAAAAACTTTCCTTTTCCTCTGGTTTTCCCCATCCAATTAGAATGTGAGTAGATTGAAAGTGGCATATAGTTGACCAGCAAATTGCAAAAGGAAAGAACCCAGAGGATATACTTCCTAAAAAGTCCCTGCCCACTCCTGTCCAACACAAAATTTTCACTTAAAATACTGATCTTAAATCAGTTAATAAAAATCATTCAAGTAGTTAAAATACAAAAAATATAATTACTACAATAAACTCGCTCATAAACTATTTCCTTGATTTTCCTTAAAATACATGATCAACTATGCATACATTTGTAAAAGTATAGCTGAACTTTTAATGTTTTTCTAGTATTAAGTATGGAATTTCATTGGGCTCTTGGGACCCAAAAATTTAGAGAACATATCATAGCTTGTGGGACAAATTGTAGTACAGACTGTTGGTTTGGTCCCAACACAAATGATGCCAATAGGTGGTTTCACTGATCAAAAGGACCAGGTATAATTCCCAAGTGAAGCACATATTTTCTCAAGTAACCAAAGATTCCAATAAAATCTTTTTCACATGGTAGTGGCCTGAAGAAGCAGAGATTTTATTTCTTGGCTGCCAGACAGATTGATTTTGGAAACCTGCTGTAGCAGTTTGGCAGTTTGATATAGTTATAAATTCCAAAAATAGATATTGGATTATGCTTGTAAGCTGGTCTGTTCATCTGGGCATGATTAAGTTATGATTAGGGTTTTCACTGGGCCACGTCAGTAGGGTGTTGAGCCCCGCCCCTTGATGGGTGGGGTCTCAAAGATAAAAGACATGGCAAAGGACAGAGTTGGAGTTTTTTTGAGTTGGAATTCTGATGCAGAGTCTTGAGCTAGAGCCCTGGGAAGTAAGCATTCAGAGGAGCTTGGTCGTGAGGAAGGAGAGAAGGCCCTGGGAAAAGAGATGAGCAGTTTGCTGACAGCTCACAGCTAGCCTGGCTTGTGGAGAGAGGCAAAGGCTAGAGAGACTCATGGTCTATAGCTGCTCTTCTGGAAGAAACAGAGTTGCTGAGCCCGAAGAGAAATGGAGACCTGGGAAGAGAGGAACCCAAGAAGCCTGACCCTGGCAAACGTAAACAGCTGTCTTGCTCCAACATGTGACAACAGACTTTGGTGAAGGAAGAAACTTATGCTTTATGGCCTGGTAACTGTAAGCTTCTACCCCAAATAAAAACCCTTTATGAAAAACAACTGATTTCTTGTATTTTGCATTAGCACCCCTTTGGCTGACTAATACACCTGCCCACATAGTCCCAATAACCACTACTTGGTAAGCAGTACTCTGAATTTTGTCAAGGAATTTTGACAAAATTCCACTAGAATTTTCTTCTAGTGGAAGGGTGTTAAAAAATGCAGTCGGCCATTGAAATGGAGGCTTCGGATTTGAGGACAAACAGAAAATTAATATATAGTGAGAACTTTGGACATCTTAGAGTAGAGGTGTTTTCACTAAAACCTTGCCCACTAACTGGAGGCAAATGAAAAGGGGCTTAGATACTCCTGGAAAAATATTGCAAATGTATGCTGGAGGTCATGCCACATGAATGCAAATTGACCTTGGTCCACAAGTGTCAGTCAGGTAGAAAAGAAGAAGTTGATTATATCCAAAACTGTGTATCAAGTGTCATCAGTCTGCTGCAATGGATTCAGTTTCAGCCTAATGTCTGGAACAACTGGGGTGTAGCAGTTTGAAGTTATTTTATGAATACCAGGAAGATTATGTTGTTAAACTAACCTATTTCTGTGGGTGTGGTACCCTTTGATTGCATTAAATTCCATTGAGGATCCTTTGATTAGATTACTTGATAAGATCACTTTAGGGCAGGGGTTCTTAACAAGATGTACTTGAGCTTGAATTGAAATGCAAAACAAATATTCTTGTGGGGGCTTGTTGGTGAGGGTGTGATATATTTATTAAATAATACACAGTATAGTGTGGACTTAGTAAGGGGTCTGTGGAACAAAAAAGGTTAAGAACCCCTGCTTGAGGGCTTTTGACTGGACTATGTCAGTGAGGTGTGAGCCAGCTTGGGTCTCTGCTCTCTGGCTGGGTTTGATATAAATGGAGAAACAGAGAGAGACAGACAGACAAAGGAAAAGGAAGCCACCATATTGATCTTTTCAAGTGAGAGAGAGAGTACTGCAGGAAAACAGAGAATCCCTGAAGGCTAAGAGAGCTCCTGGAGTCTGGAACCAGCAGATCACAGAGGCATGGAAAGAGGCTCCCGAGAGGCTGGGCCCATGGAGTAGCTCATGGCTGATGAGACAAGCCATATGCCAGATAGCTCACAGTTGAACTCAGGAAGAAAGTGGAGCAGCTGACACTGAGAAAAAAGGCTGGGGAAGAGACAAGCCAATGCCTGGTTGTTCACAGCTGAGCTCTGGAAGACAGTACATTCTGGAGGGGAAGCCAGAGACCTTGGTAGAGATCATGGGCCATCTTTCTTTGCCACATGGTAGACCCTGAGAAATCATCTCTGATGGTATCTTGATTTGGACATTTCACAGCCTGAAGACTGTAAGCTTTTACCCCAAATAAATTCCCTTTATAAAAACCAATACATTTCTGGTGCTTTGTATAAGCAGCCCTTTGGCAAACTAAGATGTGGGGTTATAGGAGCAAAATTGAAATTAGTTCGTTTCATCTCTTTTTAGCTTCTTCACCAGGATACAGACATTTTGCATTGAGATTTTTTTTTCTTTTTTTTTTTCAGTGTACCTAAAGTTTTTTTCTTTTTTTTCAAGGCTGGGATTTCCCGTTCACCTCCAGGGTTTCTATATTATTACTTTTGATTGGACTGCCTGAGAGTGAATTGGGAGATGGGTTTGTAGCCATTTATGGACCCCATTAGCACTAATACATGAGTTCTGCCCAAACAAGATACTTCTTTCTATATTTTAATACTTTCAAAGAGCAAGAAAGTAACACATCAACTCCAATTATCCATTCAGCAGTGGAAGCTGCAACAATTGTACATTGATTGGTCCAAAGGGTACCTACCCACAAAATCATGTTGGCTTCCCTTTTCCACTGTGAACCTTGCTCAAACCCCAGCAGTTAAATCTGGGCTTCCCTTCTCACCACAGGACTACATTCAACAGAGCCATAAAAGCTTGAGTCACTCCCCTTTCTGAAGTTCCCCAGCATATTCAGACAGGTTTATATAATATTTAGTTCTTCTTTGGGACAATGAATGCTTGACCACTCCCCCAATCATTTTTCTTCTTAAAGAAGCTAAGATCATAATAGGAGAGAAGGAGAGATCAAAGGACACAGAAAGAGAGATCAGCTCCATAACATTAAACAAGATGAATCTGCTTGTGGTATGGCAATTGTTTGTGCCTCAACTAGATGAACTGCAAATGTTTTTGACCTACCTAAGGCTCTGTATCATGTGGCAAGGTTGTCATTACTGACACTATTTTAGCTTCGGGAACCCCTTTATGAAGCAGCTATTACCACATGTTTTCTAACTGGGGCCAAGGGATTTGCACCATTTGACTCACATGGGCTTGACTCACAGTAGCAATCATTTTTAAGGAGTACACCTTAACATGGGACAGATGCTGCCCCATTCCCAAGGTCACATCTCCTAAATTCTCATCTACTTTAAACCTACTTAAACAATGGTGTTTTGCTAGTTAGTGGGATTGAACACAAGAATTTATATTGATCTCTTTGCATCACTTTCTCTTTCTCCAGTGGGTCACTCTTACCCCAATATTGCAGTAAGAGTCCAAATTCTAGTCAGTCCCTCTCCTATGGTTTCCTAAATAAATTTGTTTGAATCAGAGAAAAACTCCTTGAATGACCAAATTCCTCTTATTACATGTAGTATCCACTACAAACAACTCTGAGAATTTTCATTGTTGTCTACAAGTTGATCTAAGGTTGGTATGATAGGTTGCAAGATGGAGAGGGCCATAAGACCACCCAGTTGTTGACAAGCATTACATATCCTGTCCCCTCATCTCCTAAATGAACCAATCAAAGTTTTAATAATCCACCTGATTTAGACACATAATTGTTGTAAGTCTTCATCCTTTCCTACTTAATGTATGTGTGTTTAGGTAATTATTGTATGAAAGGAGTTATAGTCTTATGACCACTCAAAATGAATCTTAATACAATCTTAGTACAATACCTAATATTTGGGAACAAAAGTGAAAAGTGATAATTTATTGTCTGGATGACTATACAGTTTGATCAACATGTTAACTACTGAATCTTGTGAACTTCCCCAAAATTCTGTGAGGTCCTCATTCTTTATTTTTTGGAAAGTCATGTTTCTCTCACTATCTTATCCTCATTGCCCAAACTGTCAAGAATGTGAAGGGTATAAGATTTCATACTACTTGCAAACTAACAAGTTAGCCTACCATACTTTCATGAATGCTAACTAAAAGGAACCCTGAGTCAGACATAAAGGACAGTTTTTTTTTTTTACTCTCAGCAATGACAGCAACCAGAGTATCACCATCTTGGTGTCAGTTCTCCAAGTCCCAATTCCCAATGGCCAATGATAAGAAGGCCATTTGACACTTGCCCATACAGTGAGTTGTACAATATGAGAGGAGCTGTGAATTTAGAGTTACCAAATATTTCATAGCAAACAGTAAGCATATCAGTCAGCTAATTGTTCTACTGGGAAACACTATCTCTATCTTCCAAATATGTTTGCTATACACATGCCCTTGAAAAGATAGTACAGAATAAAAAGCAACTAGTGCCTTTGCTCATAAGATGAGCAATAATATAAGATTCTTGAGGAATTATTTCCTAACAATATATATTCTTACTGGTTATTTGCATTTTTCTCCTGGCATTTCCTGATATATTTCTTAAAATTCCTCACTCTATATTTGGCATTCGCATATTTTATTGTATATTTCTGACAACTTATCATGTTCCTGTGCTAAGCTAGACGAAAATCTTAAACTGGATGAAAAGCACAGTTCTTCTCATGTCTGTTCTACTTCTTTACTCATAATCACCTTTTTTCAAGAAGAAAAAAGAAAAAAAAAGGAAGAATAACCTTTTCTAAAGATTGTAGTAGTGTATTATATGCTTGTAATGGGAGTTATGTTTTATATATCTTCTATTATTTAACCAGCACAATGATTCTATTTGTTAGATATTATTATCTTCACTTTGGAGAAGAAAAGTCTAATTTCATAAAAATAAACTAATATATATAAATGATAGTTTAAGCATTATTTTGATTATAATTCAGACATGTTAATCTTCAACTTTACTTTACAACGACATGTCTTCAGGCAATAAAGCTCCTGATTGCTGTTTACTGGAAAACTCTGCTTTCGATGCCTATTTATCTTTCTGTTAAATATCAAATTTTCTTTAAGGTAGACTTTGACTAGAGCAATCATGTGTTTTTTATTCTTTTCATAACAAGTTTAGAAGTTAGAAAATATTTGCTATTCTAACAAGATTTTTTTTTAAATAAAAGGAGTTATTGAACAACTCTAACCGATAGTTTCCTCAGATATAAATTCAGAATACACCAGTTTTAGTTTTCCTGGATGCTAAAGCAAATACTGTGCAATGGGTTGACTTAAACAGTGGGAATTTATTAGTTTCTAGTTTTGAGGCTGGGAAAATTTCCAAATCAGGGCATCATCAAGGCAATCTTTTTTTGAGAAGACAGGTGTTCTGTAAGTGATGCTTGATTCTGGGCTCTGTAGCATGGCAATGCACCTGGAAGCTTCTCCCGGCCTCTACTTCTCTTTCAGGTTCCATTGACCTTCAGTTTCTTGCTTCTGTGGTGCACGCAACTCCAAACCACCCCAATATCCTATCTTCCAAAAATTCATGTGCAAATCATTGAAGTAATACATGAATGGCAAATGGTTCAATATGTGGATTATAGCATGCCTTCAGTAAATAGTAAATTGCTATCACTTACACTAATTCCAGTACCACAACATGTGTTGATTTCAACATCTAATTTAAACAATACTTAAATGAGAGCTTTATTATCCAGAACACCAGGTATCGTCAGGAGGATTTATTTGAGGCAAATGTGTGTTAAAACTGAATGACATTTGTATGCCTGGGTTTCTAACAGGTCTATGTATATCACACTAAGTGTAATGGCAGAAAAATACCATTTTACCTTCACATGTAGGGAAGAGGCAAATGGTACCCTGAAATACACACCATGCAAATACTACATATATATAAAGCTAATGGAGCCAGAAAAAAAAATCATGGGATACACATTATTTTAATGTAAGTATTTGTGTTTATTTAAAAATTAACAACTCATTTATTTAGAGAATCACTAAGTAACTTTGCCCCATCCCTGCCTCTTGGCACATAGAAAAATATAAAAATAGATTAATGTAACTTTTATTTCCTCATTTATACTGTGAATTATGTGTCCAATTGTAAAAATACGAAAAATGTTTCCTTCCAAATAATTTTTCTATGTATTTCTACTCCTTTCTGTTGCTTTCAGAGTTATGCCATTAAAAATGTGCTTTAAAGTAGGCATAACATAAAGAAATGAAGGGCAGGGCTCTGCCAAGTAAGCCACTTGAGTGCACTTTATGCTAAATATATTATCATTTATAAATGGATCTTCTGCAACAATATCTGAAAAAATTCCATGTAATTTCTAATTAAATGCATTTTTTCCAAAATATAACCAGCATAATATTAGACATTAAATTTTTAGACTATTTAAGTAAATGATTCTGCCAAAAATTTCAATCAACTGTAATTTTTTTGCAAATTTTCCTCTAGTACCATTTGAAAATGCATATGCTGTACCATCTCCATTAAATTCTCACATCCATTAGGACATGAGATTGATATTGAAGCAAAGCACTTTATTATAATGATATTTTACATATGTATGGGTTTTTATGATTAAAAAACATTGATGATCTCAAAAATTTTCACATGACACCTTAGAGCAAGATTTTAGTAATTTTAATAACCAGTCACCTAATCCTTGGGATGACAGAAAGATGAGAATTTTGAAATAGGAGTGAAACAGAAACAACACATTATAATGGATCTTTGCTTAGTTCAGAATAATGGCCTTATTTTTAGATGGTTCTGATTTTCCTAATAAATATTCATAAATAAAAATTCATAGGTTGAAATTGATCACAGCAAGTACTTTAAGCAATTCTTTTCAGGTACTCTAATCATCTTTTATGTCCATTCAGAGAAATAATTAAATTAAGACAGCTAAAGTATTGTGTTTTGCTAATTTTTCACTTATAATAGGTTATTTTTACTCACCAATAGACTACTCATGTTAAGGCATGTTAAAATCAGAATTTCTGGGAAGTGGATATGGCTCAAGTGACTGGTCTCCCACCTACTACATGGGAGGTCCGTTGTTTGGTTCCCAGTGCCTCCTAAAGAAGACAGCAAGCTGGCGCAATGGACAGGTGTGGATAGCTGACACAACAAGATGATGCAACAAGAGACACAAGGGAAAACATAATGAGAGACACAACAAAGCAGGGAGCAGAGGTGGCTCAAGCAATTAAGCACCTCCCTCCCACATTGGAGGTCCTGGGTTTGGTTCCAGTTCCCGGTGCTTCCTAAGGAAATAAGGAAGATGGACAGACACACTAAGTGCAAACAATGAGTGGGTGCAGAGAGATAAATAAATAAATAAAACAAATCTTTAAAAAATCGGAATTTCTAATGCTGGTTGTCAAAATAGATGATGACGAAAAAAGGGGATGGGTGCACAGCTACTGAATCTCTCCTATCTTTACATAGTTTTTATTGTAAGCAGCAGAAAAGATGATGACCATCTTACCTCATTCAATCACTCATACAAGGAAATATCTTCTATTTAATATCTTCTCCTTCTCACCCTTTTACCAAGGAAATTAATCAGTGAACGAAAGAGGTCATGTGTGAAGGAACCCTTAACCCCTTTTCATTCTATCAGACCTCTGTGCTAAAGGCAGAAGAGCTTTGAACCCAATTTGAAATTTATGCTTAGGAGAGATTAAGTAAGTAGCTGTCCACCCATCCCCTTTTTTCATCATCATGACTGATCTAAGTCTTTAATTTTAATGGGAGAAAGACCTGGGAAAGTTATATAGGTCAGTGCTCTATGGGTGTAATAAAGAGTGGTGCGTCACATTACTGGGATCTTAACCCCTGTAGAGGTCTTATTGGCTTTTTTATTGCAAATTTGCTCATAAGTTGTTTGATTCACCAGCATTGTGGTACTGCTGGGAGTCTCACTATATAGCATATCTATATATTTATGGTCATTCAAAAATGGTATGAAGGGCTTATTAAGTCTGGTCCTGCAGAGATGTTAGCTATTCCTATTTCCCAGTATTTGGTTTCACATACAGTCATTATTTCATATCCCAATGGATAATATTTGTTTACTACTGTAGAAAAGCCCATGGTTCATTTTCCCTGTGATGTTCTTCCAGTGCTTAGCTTACAGCTTCTTCATGTGTAGGTATCTGCTATACATCTTTTGCCTGCATTAATGGAAAATGATTTTTATAATCATCAGTGAACGTCTGGAGGGTATGATTGATTTGTAAACACTGGTTTAAATTTACAGAATCCGTATAATCTACAAAATTAACTGTGGTTAACACCAAGATAAATATCCTATGTTGCCAATCTATTTCTGCATAAGCAAGGTCATTTATAAACCACTACAAGAATACTTCTAGTGTTTAAAGAATTTAGCTTTGGATGTGACTAATTTAGTTTCATGTGTAGTCATATTTCCATAATGGTAAGGTTATATGAGTATCATTTGCTGTATCATAGCTTCATGGCACCCCCATTCTTATTAACTCTTATATGGTATTAGAAGTAAATTCACATTAATCTCTAACCATTCTTTTTTATAATTTAACAATTGTTGCTGTGTGAGAGTTATTGGTATGGTGCATGGTTGTGGTATGAATACTTATGTAGTATTGAATACTTTCTCTTTTGCTTTTGTCATTTTTTCCTTTTCTTCTTCCTCCTCCTCCTCATCAATTTCCTCAGATATCCATCGTGTCATAGTCAAATAGTATAAATCCCTTGCTGACAATTCTAAGTACCATTCACAACTTCTCCTATTTTGTGGGTCATGAAAGATCATGCCTATTATGAGGCTTACCACATTTCTGCCTACAAGATTATAGTAACTATTCATAACACATTAGCAAAACTGCTTGGCAATTTCTCATTTCTCTGTAAGCTGTAGCTGTATTAGTACTTATAGAGCAATGGTAGTCCTTTTGCTTTTCCCATGTGGTTAGTTTAGGGATTCTAAAGTGCTTATGGTGGTAATCTCCATACCTAGTCATGTACCTCAAGGTATTATAATATTTCTGCTGGAAATGTTGGTCAAAGCAATCTGTGCAAGCATGAGGGAATAATGTTCTAATTCTGATGTTTCCATATACACATATGGGTATCCTGAGGTTTGAAGGCTACTTGTTTCTATAACCAGCAAAGACAGACAGTAATCAAATATTTTCCTTTAATTTGTGTAACGGGCCCTTGGTAGTTGTGACTATGGTTGTAGTTTTATTACCAGAGTAAAGTCATTATTTATCCTATGTCTCCTATGATTAGCACTATTGACAAAATCACTCAGCAAAAACACAGCATGCATTACGCTAAACAATAACAACAAGATATATAGCCTTTTAGAGCAATTAGCTGGTATCCACATGGAATTGCTACTAGTTTTCCTAAATGGGAGCTACTCTGGCAGCAGTCTTCTTAGAACAGTTTGGGCTGCCTCTGTTAGCATTTCTGTCTGTTCTAAAGTACCAATACCCCATGATGCATAACATGCCTTGGCTCCTTCATGATAAAATGCGATTACAGAAAACAAATCTGGTATCAAGTCTGGATGTTGTTCACTCAAGCCTTGAAAAGTGCTTAAAAACTGCATTTCGCTCAATCAGAAATTTCATAGGAAAGTCAGTCTCAGTACCTTCAGTAGTGGAGTTGTCAAAGTCCTCAGTGTCCCAGGTTGGCACTGGGCATTCCTAGTCATCCCTTTTATGGTCCTGGAGTTTCTTATCACAGTTGTTCACATTGATGATGCTTTGCTCTGCTACTTCTCTCCACTCTTCAGAAGTATTGAGTTACTAAGGTGTAGGGTTGGTGCAGTAGGAAGTATGACTCTAACTTCAAATTCATTATCAGTAAAATTGTTTGGCTATGTGACAGGCAGTGGTGTTGTAGAAGGTGGAGAGAGTAGAACTACTGCTACTGGTTTCTCCACCAGTCTTACAGTGAATTTGGTTTCCAACAAGGATGAATTTTGATAAGATGAATAGTATAACCAGAACTGCCTCAATCATTACCCTGCCACACATCTGCCAGTTAGATAGGCATGATTTTAGTATATTTAATCTTTTCCTGGGGTTAGCCAGGAGGTTTTGCATGATGCTAATGCTATAACTTCTCTTATTTCCATAGAGATTTCTGTGCTTCTAACACTTTTTCCTCTATTCCTTTTATAGTCTTTCTATCTTACCCCATATTTTTAACTCAGTATGTTGTGTTCTGATAATATCTATAGAACTGGGCGATTCCAACCTTTCTCTATGATTTGAGGCTTTAGCAGGTGTGGAATGAGTTGCAACATGGTGTGCCATAGAAACACAGGCTCAGACAAAACAGATATTTTCAGCAAATGACAACTTTATTACTTACACAGCACAAAGGGTCTTAAAGAACAAGTGAAGAGATCCCAGGAAGGCTGTTCCCTCAGGGATGCCAACTGCTCAGGACAAGGTCGGTGAATGGCAGCTTCACATGACATGCTTCATGTCATAGATGTGGGACCCCAGTCCCACCCAAGCGTTGTTTTTTATATACTTCAAGGGGAGGGGGCCCTATCACTGTTTTTGAAATTCAAGATCACTGATATTTCAATACACAGTAGTAATTCTATGCAACAAATTAAAAAATACTTGTTTATATAGTTTTCAGCATATTGAGCAACTCTACATTCATAGCCCAATTTCATCCTCACAGCATCCCAAGATAGCTAAGAAATCAAGACTAAATAGCCACATTTTGCTGAAGAGAAAAATGAACTTTAAAGAGAGAAACTAGTTCCTGTTTCTTTACTTATAATATGAAGCTGTTGTTTTATCAATAGTACATCTAAAATGCTTCTTTTATTATTATTCTACATATTTATGTTGTCTATAGATCAAGAATCATGTTTCTTCCTCTATTCTTACAAAGTATATTACTGTTCACAACAAAGCACTTAAATGCATACCAGTTTCAATTAGACATTTATCATAGTCTTTAACAGGAGATAAAATAGAAGCCACCCACACACTGCAGACATTATAATAATTTTGAATAGACTTTTCAGGAGGATAAAAGAGTGTGGACCTCTAATGAATGCAAATAGTAGCTAGTTTACTCTTTAATTTTCAGTGAGTTTTCAATTTTAGAGTCAAGCTCCATGTTCTGTGATCACACGAAGTGTAGGGTGAAGATTTTAGTGCATTTATCTCTTCGTGAGAATGGAAATCAACTTGGTTTATCTTCCTTGAGATATTTCACATTGGGAGGTGGAAAATGTTACTGGAACAGAAAATAATCCTCACTTTCTTTTTTTAGGTCATTGGAAAAAGCAGTAGGCAAAATAATCAAGATAGTAGCAATGTATTAAAGCAGTCCTCTATGTTCAATTAGGAAGATGGCATAATGCCCTGACTTCATCATGCTTGAGGTATCAGTTTATGTCTCAAGGCCTGATATGCATAGAGTTCCTCAATCAAAAACATATGAATGGTTTTTAATTACTCATACAAGGACTTAACTGTAAGGATAATTCTCTATTATTTTCTTTTGTTCTTACAATTGGATAAGTCAAAATACATTTCTCAATGTTACAACTATCTTACTCTAGAACACAAAGGCAAAAGCTCTCTTTTTGACCTTTTGGTCAGAAAATTCTGAAATGATGGATATTGTGACTTCTTTTTACCTGATGAGGCATTTAGTTTAACAGAAAGATTTTGATCTTGTCTTATTTCTCACCGAGGATTTGTCTAGTTAAGATAGTGTGGTACGTGGCAAGTTCACCTTTACCCAATGCAAGCTGGAGTGAGTGGTTCTTATTTTAAAGCATTTAGCTGACAGATAATATAAAAGGACAAAGTACCTCTTATACAAGTGGGTCCAGAAAGAGAAAAATACCTGAGATAGTGAAAAACATTTTGTTTTTCACTTTTCAGAAACTAACAAAAAGAAATCTCTAACACATACGATCAATGAGCTCCAGTGAGCACAAGAACACTGTTTTCAGCACACTATGACAAATAAACTCACCACACAGAGTTATATCTTGGTAAAAGAAATACCCTCTAAAGCATTATGATCCACAGACCAGCAATATTGGTATCCCTGAGAGCTAAGGAGCAGTGCATATTCTCATGCCCAGCTCTAAACCTATTGAATCAGAATCTACATTTTTATCAAGATTTACAGAAGATTCTCATGCTGAAATCTTAAAGACAAACTCCTCTGCAATAATCAAATTCCATGATACATAGGTTGATTCAGTTTCACTGAAACTTTAATTTTTGCAGTGTATTTGAAATGATTATCTGAGTTTAAGTCTCCTATCAAAGTCACATCTGCAGAAAATCCAGTTATTTAAGTGACACCCTGATAATCAAATTTGTCTTTAACCTTTTGTAGAGACTTCATATAGTATATATGTATACATTTTATATTCAATTTGTGAACATTTTCAATGTGATAACAAATATGGCCTATTTAAATATACATGTGTTTATATTGAAATTTGTTTTGGCTTATAGGAAAAAAATGAATGAAATACATTGATAGCCAAAAAAATTAGGCATAGTATGTTTATGATGAGTGACAGCAAATTTCTCAAGGGCAAACAAATGTAAAAAACATCAATCTGTAGCAAAAAGTAAAATGCCCCTAAAGCAGACTCGATGGCTTAAAACAGTATTTCCCAAAGGTTAGTCCAGGAACATCTCAGTTACTTGTGATAAATGCAGGGTTACATTACCACCCAGGCTTACTGAAGCACATTCTTTGGGTCCCTGAACTCTGCATTTTAACTTCCCTGGTTACTGCTATCCATAGCATGTTGGCAACCATTGACTTAAATAAGAAATCCATATTTTATTGTTGTATTATGAATAACTAAATCTATGTCTCACTCATTAACAGATGATTGAAAATGATTAGTTTTCTCAGCCAAATAATGATTCAAATATGCCTTTAAAATATTTCAGAACACCACTTCAACAAACATGCTACCCTAATGATTTCTGCCTTCTACATGAATTCTGCTACTTTCTAGTGTTTTCACTTTATGAATTTTATGGGAATTTATTCCTGTACGAATTCCTACTGGGAAGAAGAGCGTAAATTGCCTAGGTTCTTTCCTTTTTTTTTTTTTTTTTTTAATTTTTTTTTTTTAAGATACTTAGATTACATAAATGTTACACAAAAAGTATAGGAATTCCCATATGCCCCATCTCACACACCTCACACAACCTCCCACATAAACATCTTTCATTAATGTGGCACATCACCTGCAATGAATATACAGTATTTATTTCTTCACAATCCTACAGTCAATTTGAATGAACACTGCAGGAAAATTTTCAGAGGTATGATATATTCCTCTTAGACCAAATAATTTTTAGAAATGCCACTTAAAAGGGAGAAGAATAAATCTCTGCAAACTTGATTACTCTCAATTTCTCTCAATTAATATAATCTTGGGGAAAATAATTTGACCCTTTTCAGCCTAATATGTAACTTGAAACAGCAAGATTACAATATCTATAATGTCCCTTCCACTTCTAGCAGTCTATGATTCCAAATAAAACATTTAAATCTTGATCATAAGAAATAATATTTTAAAGAAATAAATTATGTTAACTATATAGTAATATTTTCTTTAGCTTTCTTTAAAAAAAAAATCGCTATAGAATATTTGGTAGGGTGATTTATATTGGAAATTTTTGGAACCAACTTTTGCAGGCCAAATCTCTTGCTGGTATTTTCCTTAGATCAACATATTTATATCAAATTGGTAATTAGATAGGTCACTAGTGGAGCTTTCCTTGGAACCAAAGATTTTCAGTTCCCTTTATAGTGACATCTTCTACAGTTAAAATGGAACTAGAAGCTGCAACTTCAATGCTTTACCTCACAATACAAGGCATAGAGTGAGATTCCTTTGCTTTATTTTGAATAATTATATGTGTCCCCAGGTTAAAAATCTTACCATTTATCCAAGCATAGAACTTTTCAAAGAACAGTTTTAGCACACTCTTTCAGAATTCTCTTAATTTTAGTTTTTGGGTACTTTATATTCTGTGATCAGGACTCTGATACACCTGAATTAGAGGCATTGTTTCTGTAATTTGACAAAATTGGCTAAAGTTTGCCTGGTTTTGGAATTGAGGCCATTCACTGAATGTGTTTCTAATCTCTGCAAAGCATTTAACACTTAGAAATGCATTTACCTTAAAGTCCTACATAAAGTGCCTCCAGACCCTTTCTAGGCTCATCCCTTACCTTTTTTCCCCTCATATGTTCTGCCACCCTCTAAGCCTCCTCCTCCATATTTCTTTAAAACACAGGGCTTGCTCAGCCCAGTGACATCCCTACTGCTGCTATTATCTGAAGCATGCTTCTCCTCAATTATCTAATTTGCTATTTAAGACAACCAGTGATTTTCTTCTGAAAGTTTTTATTGAAATATAGCATACATAATAAAGGGAGGAATTATAATCATAAAATTTAATGATTTTTCAGAAAGTGAATACACTGATATAAACAGTATTCAGTTAAACAAACATAATATACCCAGCATTCCAGAAGCCTCCCTCATGCTCCAGGTCATTCCATAGGCAGATCATTTTCCTGACTTTTAACAGAATGGATATGTTTTGCCTGTTTTTGAATTTTATGTAAATCGAATCATAAAGTAGTTGCACTTTGGTGTCTAGCTTATTTCCTGAACATTTTCTTCATTTGTATCACAGTATATAGCTATGATTCCTTTATTTTCTTTCTCGAGAGTATTTCTTTATGTGAATATACCAAAATTTATTGATCTGTTCTGTTGTTGTTGGGCATTTATCTAGTGTGATGGATTGAAACCATGTTTTAAAATCTAATCCACCCCTGCGTGTACGAACCCATTGCAATTAAGGTGTGGCCCAGACAATCAGGATGGATCTTAACCTTATTACTTGATTCCTTTATAAGAGAATGAAATTCAGACAGAGAAAGAAAGCCACAGAAAGCAAAAAGCTGAACATCAACAGAACCCAGATGAGAAGAGAGAAATCAGGAGATGCTGCCATGTGCCTTGCCTTGTGACAAGCTAAGGACTGCGCATCATCGGCAACCAGCCCTAGAGAGCTATAGACTTTGAGAAGAAAGTATCTCCTTGATGATACCTTGATTTGGACTTTTTCCCAGCCTCAAGCCTTGAGCAAATAAGTGCCCATTGTCTAACTCAACCCATTTCATGGTATTTACTTGAGCAGTATAGGAAATTGAAAGAAGTAGTTTCCAGTTTTTCACTGTTACAAATGGTATGAAAAAGTTTAACAATATTTTTTATACATGATTTTGGTGAAAACACATACTCGTTTTTGTTGTATATCTATCTTTAAATGGAATTTCTGGATCATAAAGCATGAGCTTATTGAGCTTTGCTAGGAAATGCCAAACAATTTTCCAAAATGATTCTACCAATTTTATCCCCTCCCAGTATAATATGAGAGTTCCAGTTGTTATACGCCCTTGCAGACACTTGGTAATCATAATTTTATTCACTTTAACCATTATGGCAGGCATAGAGGTGATAAGTTATTATAGTGTTATTGCATTTCTCTAATGAAGCCATGAAGCTAAATACCTTTAAATATATTTATTGGACATTTATATAGCCTTTTTGGTGATTTGTTTGTGCAAGTCTTCAGCCCATTTTCTATTGAATAGCCACTTTTTTGTTTTGTTTTGTTTGCTAATTGCTTTAAGGAGTTCTTTCTATTTTCTGGATGAAAGTCCTTTATCAAATAATTGTACTGTTATTATCTTATGTGAACTCACTTGTGCACATTTTGATTTTAAACATACAGTAAAATTTCAAAAAAAAAAAAAAAAGAATAGTACAAAGAATACTGGTATATCTTTTATCTAGATTCACCTATTGTTTATATTTTGAAATTTCTGGTTTATTTAGATAATATATATGTATCTCTTTATTTACTTTTTATCACACTCTTTACATACTTATATTATTTATATATCTTTTTTATGGAACAATTTAAGTAATTTACATATACCATGGCCCTTTATCCCTAAATATTATCAGTGTGTACTTCTCAAGATTATAGATATTAAGTAAATTTATCATTATGTCATATTATTATGTAGTAAACACGGCCTGACAATACCTTAGTTTTTTATTTCTAGCCCCCAAAATTGTGAGGCAATACATTTCTACTTTTAAATCCAACCAGTCTGTATTTGTTACAGCAGCCCTGGCTAACTAAGCTAATTAGTAATGCTTTTATTCAGTTTTAAGAATCTTTTCCTTGTTGAATATCCTGAAGATCTTCTCCTATTTTTCTCTAAAATCTTAATTGTTTTAATTTTTACATTTATATTTGCAAAGCACGTGGAATTGATTTTATTCCATGTATGAGGTAGAGGCCCAAATACTTTTTTTTTTCCCATATAGATATAAACTTGATCCATTATAATTTATTGAAAAGGAACTCTTTTGGTATTATATTGAAATGGTATGTTAGGTGACTATGTTTGGATCTGTTTCTGGACTCTCATATGTATGTTCCATTCCATTCCAATTTCTTTATTGTAGTGCTAATACACCCTTTCTTGTTTATTTATTTATTTAATTTTATAGCAAATTGTAAAATCTAGTAGTATGGGGAATTTGTGGATTTATTTTGTTGTTTTTTGTTTTGTTTTGTTTTGCTTTGTACTTGCTATGAAACTAGAATAAATAACCTATTAAAAAGGTTGACTCTTCCAATTAATGAACTTGATATGTCTCCCATTAATTAATTTATTTATTTTTTATTTTTTATTTTTTTTAAAGATTTTATTTATTTATTCATTTACCCCCCCCCCCCTTGCTGCTTGTGCTCGCTGGATCAGCTAACTACGCCGTGCGGGCAGGCTTGCCTTCACCAGGAGGCCCGGGGAACCGAACCCAAGGCCTCCCATATGGTAAACGGGAGCCCTACTGATTGAGCCGCAGCTGCTTCCCTCTCCCATTAATTTAGATCTTCTTTAATTTCTCTCAGTAATATATGCATTTTTCAATGAAACAATCGTGCAGATCTTTTATTAGATTTATTCAAGATATTTGGTATTTTTGATGCTGCTGTGTCATCATTTGTTCAATTCCATTTTTGTTAGTGTCATATAACAATACAATTGCTGATTTATATTTACCTTCAGTAGTGATACTAAATGCACTTCCTTATCCAAATAATTTTTCTGTAGATTCTTTTGATATTTTTATATATATAATATTTTCTACAAATAATGATACTTATATTTACACTTTTCCGATTCTGATCTCATAATACAAGTTGGAAAATATTTGCTTTTCAATTTGATGGAAGATAATTGCAAGATCATTGCAATTTCTTTGTTTAACTTTTTGAAGAATTGACTTTGAAGATATCAAGAAATTCCCAAGAGAAGGATTTTAATAATTAGTTAATTTCTTTAATATGCATGACATTAAATTTCCTATTGCTTCTTACATGCATTTTGGTAAATTATGATTTTTGACAAATATTTTCATTATAGTTGTTAACATTTTTAACACAGCTGTTTAGCTATGATACCTAATATTGGGGCTTGTACAAATTTGGTCTAAAATATATAATCCTGAGTCTTTGGACAAGGCTCTATGAGGAAACATGAAGTAGAGAATCCAGAGCTCTCTGTACTGGCATTGTACTTGTTAGGTGCTTCAGTTTAAACTTCTTGCCTCAGACGGACCAACCCTTCATCTCCTGTCTTTGGATAATGTTTAAAACACTTTGGAAAACTCCTTCCTCTCACATCTCCAAGGCTACTGCAGCATTAGTTTACATGCTCAGTGCTCTATGTTTTGCTGCTTTGGTACGGGCACTGAATTTTCTCCATTTTGTTCCTTATAAGCCCAACATTCTTTTAAACATTATTCCATGTTACCCAACATTTCCAGCTATTCATGACAGAAGATATTTGGCTTTATCCTTATATAAAGTAAACATCTAAATTTTTTCATAACTTTTTATAATTTATATATTTGTAAGTACGTGAAAATTAGGAAGGATAGATAGCAAATTGGTAACAGTATCAATGGTTTAGGAGAAAATATGAAGACAAAAATGGTATGGTGATGGTCTTTATTTAATGTTATACTTCTCTATTATTTAAACTATTTTCATAAACAGAAGCATTTATTATTAGAAATTTAATAGATTTTATAAAAATCAATACAAACATAATTTTATAGAAATATAAACACATTGAAGGAGAAATTTGTGAAAGCTATAATGTAAAGGCAATATTTTAATACCAAATTTCATAAAATAATCATATTTTAAATGCAGTGGGTTAAGGGGAGCGGATGTGGCTCATGCAGTTGGGTGCTTGCCTCCCACATGGGAGGTCCTGGGTTTGGTTCCCAGGGTCACCTAAGAAGAAACTAACAGACAAGCAGACAACAAGCAAGAATAATGAGCAGATAACAAGCAATAACAGCAAGCAAACAGACAAAGGAGCCATCTTGGGGGGGCATGAATATAGGGCATTCAATATATACTAGGTAATATCTTTTAAAAAAGAGCTATTAAAAAATGCAGTGGGTTAAAAACTGTGGTATACAGAATTTCATTGGTCATACTTGGAGACTAAGGAAGGGCAAGTACATCAACATATGTCCCAAATTTTCGATTAGTACAGCTCCACTTTTCCTCTCTCCTTTTTTACAAACTTCTTGAAGAACAAGATTGTAGATAAATTGGAAGTTGAAAATCACTTTTTTTAGAAAACTGTTAGTAGAACATATCTTTTATCTCCTTGAACCTGTATTTTGACTCCAGGTTGACCATAGGGTCTGTCATATTGCAATATTTATGTTTGAAAGTCTGACTACTCCCTCATATATCTCTGCAACAAAACAATGTCTATAAATTAGCATCTTATGTATTTATGTTGTTGTATTCACAAGTCTCAGTTTTTAATTACAGCTATTAGTCATAGACAATTGATCAAAACATAAATATAACAAATTTAGATACCTTGTAAATGCATAAATTCACAATTATTGGAGTGTCTCACAATGAAATGAATGTTGTGTATTTTTAATCCATTTATATGGATAATAATTTCTAAATACTGAACTGAGTAAGCCCTGAGAAACTTTACATGTAAATAATTAGCTACAAATAAAAGAAATCTGCTACACCAAAATCCCTCAATACCTTGAACTTCTTCAGAATTATATGCCAAAATTTACATGGTGATCTATCATCAGATATCATTTTAATGATCTCTTAATTGACAAGATTAAATCTTCTTCAATTTTATTGAGAAAAAAAACAACACTGGAAGTCACCTGACCTGCAAATTGATTTGTTATACAAGCATTAAATAAAATAAAATAGCAGTATTTTTAATTACCCTTCTTTTCTTTTGCATTCCAGTGATATTTAAAGTGAGAGAAAATAATAATAAAGAGGATCTAGAAAAGAAAATCAGATTCATGTCTCTCAACATGATGATAATTACCTCTTTTAATAAATCCAATTTGGTGAATACCCTTACTATAGAAAAAGGTTTTTGTAAGTGTTTGTTTTGTTTTTTGTTTGTTTGTTTGTTTGTTTGTTTGTTTAAAATAAACCTAAATTTCTTTCCATGACTCTAATTTTAATTTTGAGGTTTTTGTGTTTGAACTTCCCTACTCCCTTTCACTCTTATCTCCACTACATCCAGTTCAGAATGATATTTTATATTATAATTCAGAACACTTTCCACTTGCCATGTGGCAGCTTGAGCCATTATTGATTTTAGAGGCTGGATCTGTTTTCCACCCACCAAGAAAAAGCTCTTTAGTGGTCTCTGCTTCAGGCAGTGGTTATAATTCTATTTAGTCATTTTGAGGGGCAGTCCCCCAATACCTCTCAAAACTAACCTCTAGAATCCAATTTTATGCACCAATTTCATCTCTAGTATCTATTTTGAATGAGGGATTATCCTGATCTGGTGTGGGAGTGCAACAGACCCCACTTACTAATGAAGTCATATTAAATAGAAGCTAAAGAGTGATCTGCATATTGCTCCTATTATTACTTTTAACATTAAAAAAATAGTTGGATGTAGTTGGTGCAAATTAGCAGTAAAACATTTTTCTAGTTACTAATGATAGGACTGAAAGATTATAGAATATGCTAACTGGACAAGGAGATTTTATCAATTTAATAAGAAATATTTGGAAATGTGCTAGTAAATGTATATTCAAAAACTATTTGTACAATCTGAGTTTGGGCTGCTTGGTTCTTGTCTTTAATGCTATAAGGTAAACCATGAACTGTAAAACGACTGTATCCTTTATTCCTTTGTTCTCTTTCACTAGAGACATAGGAACATTCTTGCCAAGCCATGGTATCTTATATTTTTATTGTCAAACTTTGATTCGAATTTGTATCATTTCATCTAAAAAGCTAAACTTTATTAACTTAGAAAATGAGGATTCCAATATATTGTTAGGGACACAGCCATTTACTCAAGGCCTGATTTCTAAGTAGAAGCATTGTGTGGAGTGAGTTGCTACAACAGTGTGTCTTGGGAACACAGGTACAGGGCACAGCAGCAAATTTCAGCAAATGATCCCTTTAATGTACAGAGTAAAAACTCAAGAAAGGACAAGTCTCCTTGTCACTTAAATCACCTGAGAGTCCAAAAGAGCAAGGGGAAGAAGTCCCATCAAGGCAGGTGTCCTGGGATAGCTGAAAACTGCTTTGTGCTGGGTCGATAGATGGCAGGTCTACACATCCCAGTTCCTGCTGGAGAAGAGAGACAAAGCTATATTGTTTAAGTATGTTTTTTATCCATCTGGGGAGGGCAGAGAAGGGGGCCCTGCCACTGAAAATTCCTGTTCTTATAAGCATCTGGGGCTGCTTGTTCCCAGTTTGTGGGTCCTCCCGGACCTTTTCATTAGTTTTAAAATTTCCCCAGTTTGTGGGATGGCACACAATAGAAAAGGAAGGCTGAGGATGAACACTGAACAGATGTCTGTGACTTTCCTAACACCTGGGTTAGCCCTGTGGAAGTGAAAATAGCCTAGCTGAGCCCAATCCAAATTACCAGTCTATGGAATTGTGAATTGACTAAATGTTTGTTTTGCTCCATTAAGTTTTGGTCTGGTTTATTATGCAATATTATCAATGGCAGTAGATATTTAATACAGTATATATTTGATTATCCATGGCAGTAGATATTTGATATTTAATATAGGGGGAATTTTTCCATGAGTCTCCATAAACAGTGGTTAGAAGAAAGGAGTATTCACCTAACTATAATTTGTGCATATAGAAGAATTAGACATATATTTATCTGGTCAAAGATAAAGCATATATATGAATGAATTGTTAAAAAATAAGAAGGCATGCAAAAAAAAATACAGTCAATGGGGGGGGCGAATAAAATGAAAAAAGAGAAAAAAATCAAGAGAGAAAATAGAAAAATTTATATTCCCAAACAAATAAAAGTAAACCAGCAATATATGAAAAATATAATAAGGTATAAGGTATTATGGGTGTTAGAACAGGATTGCAAAAAGGATTGCAGTGTTTTATGATTACCCATAATATTGGGACCAATATCAATGACAATGTTAAAGTACTTAAAGTATTATAACAATTAGAAAGCTTATAAAATAATCATTGAAACAACTAGAAATTCTAGTTAATTCAATTATACAAAAGATAGACAGGAGGCATAAATATAAGAAAGGAAGAGAAAAAGGTGTGATTATTTCTGATTATATGATTCATATAAAGATATATTAGGGAATGAACAGGTAAACTATTGTAAGCTCTAAAAACTTTAATAAGGTGATCACATGAAAATTAATATTCCAAAATAAATCACTTTCATACATACAAATACAACTAAATATTGTAAGAAAACATAATAATATAAGGCTACATCACAGATGTTTTAGATGCTTTACATAACTTATTAGTCTTGTAATGTGCACCCTTACTCTGCCCAATTTACAGGCAAAGAAACTGAAGCTCAGCGAAGGTAAGTGAGCCAACATCATATAGCTATTAAGATTACAAAATTTCAAAACCAAGAAGAATGACTCTGGAATATGTGCTCTCAATGTCTTCCCTATACTCTCCCTTGATGCCAATCACAGTAGCAGCACATAATATGAAATAACAAAGATACACTTAAGAAATTTTCAGGATTTATGAATAAAAAAATAAAATTATTATGAAAGCATAACTGAAAACATGGAAGACAAGAACCATATAATTTTTATGTTCCAATTCTCATAGTTAGTACAATGTTGGGCACATCTAATAAGCACTTAATGAATGTTTGTGAATAAAATAAACTAACAAAATTTAATATCATAAAGATGCTGCAAGAGACAAGTATTTTCATTTGCTATTAGAGGGATATAAATTTGTACAATTTTTTGAAGGAAAATTTGACATTGATGATTATGATTAAAACATGTATACCATTTATGTGTAAACCCCTGTTACCATTTTATTCTTTATATAAGTATTCTACAGAATGTAAGAGTGCTTTGGGCAGAAAAGAACTGAAAACTTGATCAATTATGGCTTAAGAAATTGCAGCTCATATTTTCCTTAGACAATTGGAAGTAGATAATTTTTAGTGTTGGTAAAGTAATTCAGCAATGTAACTAGTTCCAAGACTCTACCATGTGCCAGCTGAGACTGAACCTCAACAGAAGTGCAGCACCTATTCTCCAGTTCATTGGACTCACCCAGGACAACAAACAAGGAGATGATGTTGGATAAGCACCGTATCAAGGAACCAAGAGAGCCTGCATGTGCAAGCAAGAGAGTCCCATCCATCGGTCATGTGGGGCTGAAGCTCCCCTCAATTAAAGGTGGACGGGGCATCACCATCCCAGAATCCTCAGGATTGGGGAATGAACTATGGACTAGAGTGGACTTACTGATATTCTACTATAGACTTACTGTGATTCTAGCAATGGAAGAACTTATATCATTGATGAGGAGGCAGTGGCCACTGGAGGTTCTGAGGGTAGGGAGAGGGAAAACAGGTGTAATACAGGGGCATTTTTGGGACCTGGGAATTGTCCTGAATGACATTGCAACAACATATACAGGCCATTATATATCTTGCCATAACCTATAGAATTGTGTGATTGAGAGTGTAACCTACAATGTAAATTCATCAATTTACAATTCACCAATTGCAATGAATGTACCACACTAATGAAGGATGCTGTTTATGGGGGTAAATGTGGGCTATGTGGGAAACAGAGCATATGGGAATCCCCTATATTTTTTATGTAACATTTATGTAATCTAAATATCTTTAAAAAATAATAATAATAAAAATTTTTAAAAGACTCTATCATTGTGCCCTGATATCCTTAGCATCTTGTGCTTTTCTCCATGTACTAAGTTTTTCATGGTTTCAGTATGCCCAACTCATCTCCAGATAGCAAGTCCACTTTCCAGAAAAAAAGAAGGAGAAAGGGATTGTAGAAGGGTAATCTCTTTGCATGCCTATCACTCCTATCACAAAATAATATATCTTTCTGAGAAATTACCCAGCAGATTTCATAGTAAGTTTATTTCTTTAGAAAGGATTTTCTGTAAGGATCGGAATGCAAGGATCTGACTTGCACTCAATTGATACTGTCTGTCACACACTCACAATAATGCTGAAATATATATGAAAAATAATTAGACACCCACCATCAATGTGATAAGAAAACAGGGTAGAAAACTTTCTAAATAGCCATCAATAGGAGACGAACTACTTATCATATGACCAGATACTGGAAAAGAAGAAAAGGAAAATGTAAGAATTGCCCTACATCAAATACCGTAGATACTGGATGAAGGGTCAAAGTAGCTGATCATGCCTCTAGATCTTATGATGTAAGAAGAGTATAAACCTAGAAGAATGCTGTAAAATATGAAATGTGTGAAAGGGTTTCTCATATGTTATGTTTTAATAATGTAGTCTTTCCAGATAAACTAAAGACACACACATCTTAGCTCTCTAGATCTTGACATCAAAATATCTTCTAAGAATCTGGGAGTCAGATTTGTCTAGCCTTTGGTATGCTACCCAAAGAGCCAAAGGTCACAAGGTACTGCAAGGGGGACTAATACCACTCATAGAACAGTGACACCTATACATTATATTGTCTTCTCCCTTTCTCTCATCTACTCTCTCCACTGCACCCCAAGTGAATTTGAAGGGGATGTCAGGCAGGTTTTCCAGGTTAACATGCTTGCTTGTCTGTATGTTTTCACGTCTTAATTTTAAACAGGAGTATTTATTCATTCAATTTTTAGGAACCACCCAGAACAAAGAGGCACACAATGTTCTATTGCTACTGTTTTAAAATAACTAAAGCTTTTCTGCCCACCTATAAAGATTCCAACTCAAACTGAACTAGTCATATCATACAAAGATAGATCTTAATTCCATATCTGAGCATCATAAATTAATGGCAATCTGAGTCATGGCCCATTAGGTGTGATTTATGTTTCTCATTAAATATAGCCATAGCAATATATTTTTTTCTGCAAAAAAGCAGTTAATAGTAAACAAATTTGCTTTGAAGAATTTAAATTCTCTATAAATAACACTTCTATGGGACTTCATCACTTCTGCTTCTATAATGCTAATTAGTAACCCAAATCATGATATGTGCTGAAATCTCTAACAAACAACTTGTTTAATATTCTTTGTCACAAAATAAAGCAATGCAAAGAAGTTATTAAAAAGCTGTTTAAAATCTCATTAAAATCCTGACATCAAAAGAGTCTAAATTTGGGGAAAACCACAAGATGAATGCTTCTGAAATAGAAAATTTCCTTAACTTTCTTTTTGACATGATTCACCATAGTTATGTTTAGATGTTCCAGGTAATTTTCTTAAGGAAAAATTAGCCTACAATGCAGTCATACTTACAAAAAGTGTTATTCTGTTGTTGTTCAGGAAATAGTCATTCTCCTAAGCTCCTTCTGTGGGAGAACATTCCCATTAAAAAAGGCAACCCATTTTGTTACTTTGCTTTGGCAGCCCTTTGGCAAACTAATACAGTATCTATTATATCTATTACCTAGAGTATACAAATAAAAGAGAACGCATATGTAAACTATGATTTTACAGTACTTCACTTACAGTAGAGGTGTTTAGCCTATGGAAGATACTGAAAGTGGTAACCATTGAAAGAATAACATTACTTTTATTTCATGCACACTCCTGACCATGTGTTCATTTAGTGAGATTACCTATATAATAAAATGGCCATTTTCCTCTTATCTTTTCTTATTCCTCCTTTTTTTTTTTTTTTTTTTGCTGAGTGTGTATATTTGTACAGCTTGAAGATAACTCCACCACAGATATGAAATCATTATTTATGTATTTGTATTTTATCAGGTTTAAGTATTGTTAATTAATTAAAAATATGTACTAACAATTATGCAATCATAGTTTCACTAATTGGTACTGTTGTAAAAATTACAAATCAAAAAGCTATTCTATTATTCCAAAACAAAATTAAATATTATGTGAAAATCTACAAAGATTCAGGTGTCCTGCTAGTCCTTAACTATAGTGTTTATATACTATAGATCAAACAAATGCTCCATTCTCTGATAAATGCCCCTCCCTCTCTCTATACTTGCTGTGGCTGGTTTCCATTAATTCGTTCATTTACTCATTCACTCTTTAATTTAACAATTATTTCTTGAGCACAAATATGTGCCAGAGAAATTACAGTAAACTAAACAAGCCAAAGCCTTGTCTCTGTGCATATTCAAAAAATTTAGATTCAAATAATGGAAAGAGAACAAATTATATTTATATATATATACACACACACATATAAACACAATCACATATTATAAATAGTTATACATATAATAAACACATATATGCACATATGTGTATACCAACCCATGCATCTGCACATAAATATATATATGCATTTAAAGACATTAATGCATAAGATTATAATAAATAATGATAAGTGTTATTAAAAAATAAATCCTGGCAATGGGATAGAAAAATGACATCTAATATTGTAGATAGGAGCTAGACAAGACTTCTTTTTGAGAAGATAACATGTGACTTCAGCCCTGAATGAGGTAAGCAAATGTGCCATGTGGATATCTGGGAGAAGACTATTGCAGACAGAGAGAACAATAAATGTAAAAATCATGGTGTGAGAATATGTTGAACACCGTGGATAAACTGTAGGGTGGTTAATACAGCTGAAACCCAGTGAGAAGGAGTGGATATGATTAGTAAGCAGTGATTGGATCATATAGTGACTGGTAGGCCATAGTAAGGAAATTGAACCTTATTCTTCATGTAATGATATGCCATTGGAGGAGCTGAGTATGAGAATGAGCAGTGCTAAAAAGTATGAAAAAGGGTGACAGCAGGTGGATTTTGCTTTAGACAATATGGTGGAACTGATAGTCCATAGGGGAATCCAATAACATATACTAATATCCTTAACAAAGTACAATAAACATATTTAATGCAGTGTTGGATTACAAGTAAAAGAGAAATTTGCAACCATCCCCCCCAAAAAACTCTTAAACTAAAAACAAGCACCAATAAGACAAACACACATACACACACACATACAGAGAATCATCTGTATCCCAAAATAAAACCTGGAATTTCCAATGGGGGTATATACTGATCTGTTATGGGGATTAGGATACTAATACTTGGTCCCTCCACCAAATAATGCAGCTCTACCTTAATGCAGACATTCCAAGCAAACATTAAAGCAGACCATTGAAATCATAAAAGTGGTATCGAGTTGGTGGTCTTTCCTTGCTCCTGGTAGACAATTGCAAATCTCTAGAAAGCAGCATTTAAACATTTAGACGCAAATTTCCCTATATTAAGTTCAATAAAATATGAAGACACACTAAAAATCACCAGTCACTCAAGAAAACAAGTCATCAGAATACAAAACGAAATGAAAAATAAAAAACATGCTTAGCCCAGCCAAGGATGTCAGATTTTGGAATTACCATCTACAGAATAGAAAATAATTATGTGTGAAATGTTTACAGAAATAAAAAATGGAATAAAATATAAAGCAATCAATAAAAGGTACTTGAAAATGACCATGAATATTGGAAAATACATTTTTAATAATTAACAGGAATAAAAACTAAAATCTCATTGGAACTGAAAACTGAAAAAAATCAGACCACAAAGCTCATGAAAACAAAATGACCTTGAAGATAAATATGAAACAGAGAGAGATAGAAAGATAGCAATATAAAATAGAGATTAAGAGGCATGGAGGACTAAATTAGACATTACAAAAACTATCAACTGCAGTTCCATTGTAAAGAGAGAATGCAGAAAATACAATATTTAAAAATATAATGATTGAAACCTTCTGGGACTATGGAAGCTATAAATCCAAATAAATCAGTTGTACAAGATCCAAGCAAGATAAATGGTAGTTCATATACATACATATTATTTAATGTTAAAAAGAGAAGATAATAGAAATATGCAGAAATAAAAAAGTAAAATAGATTATCCACAAAAGGTGAACAAATAGAGATCACAGAATTTTCAACAGCAAAAATTAAAATTAAATCAATTGGAATACTCTGTAGCTGTCAATCTTGAATGGTGTATCCTGAAAAAACACTTAAGAACAAAAGTAAAGATATTTGCAGCTAAATAAATTGGAGAATTTATTACTGGGATCATAATTAAATCTACATATAGGAGACATCAAAAGAAGAGAGAAGATGAATATAAGTCATCATAACGGAACAAGAAACATATTCTATGTAACAATCTCAATAAATAGGGAAAATCTTATTTTACTATCAAACAAAAAATGTGAAAGACATTTGTGAAGAAAAAAATGAACTTTAAATACATCAAAAAACAAAATAATGCATTGAATAATATTATTCCCTGTTTATTATAAATATATCGAGTCTCCCCATCCTGATCAACAGATATGATATCATTCAAATCAAATTCATAATATGACATTTCAGGGAAATCACAAGATATTTCTAATATGTATGTAAGGATCAAGAGTAGAAAGAAAATAAGCCAGAGAATTATAAAAGCACTCAAAATGAGCAAGTTCCTGGTAGAGGGACTCCTTAGAAGATATAAAGATATTGCAAGGCTTTGGCAATTTAAACAGTATCACTTTATGCGTGCACAGTTTACTGTTTTCTACAGACTCAAAGAAACCCCTGTACAGATTTCTGATGCTCTTTTCCTGTATAGCTCCCTTATTTCAGGAACACTGTCTCACAATACCCAGCCCTCTCAGCCAATAAGAGCTTTGATTTCAGTCTCCTCATCTCAACAGCAACACCTAGCTTGGTCTGGAATCCCTCTCCTTGTGATGTTGTCCAGAATGTGTATCTAAGAAAACAGCCAGGATAATCACAGGATTCACTTAAATTTTTCGCTTTCTCTGAGAGATCATGGTCCGGTACTGATGGGTATCCAGTGTCTAAAACCTATTGTTTCATATTTACTTTTTCCAGTTTTCTAATTGCTTTTGGTTAGAGAGTAAAAAGTCATTGAAAATAATAGTTACCTGTGAATGGGAAGAAGAGTGAGAAGGTGCGTGGTTTTATTTATTTGTTTTTTGTTTTTAGGAGCTACCGGGGATTGAACACTGCACCTCAAACATGGGAAGCAGACACTCAACCACTGAGCTACACCCGTTTCTGAGGAGGTGAGGTTTTATCACAGCAATAGATTTAATAATATTGGTAACATGTATAATTCTAAGATTTGAAAATAGGTTTGTGATGGTTAGAGTAATGTGTCAACTTGGCCAGGGAATTGTGCCCAGGTGTTTGGTCAAGCAAGCACAGGGCTAATTGTAATAAAAGGACATTTATGGACTTTGGTCACCAGTGAGTTTACAGCCTGGACGGCTGATTACATCTGCACCAATCAGGGAGATTGCCTTCAGCAATGGGTGACGCTTTTATCCAATCAATTGAATGCCTTAAAAGGGGAAGTGATTTCAACATTCAGAGAGAATTTCCCAGCTCTTTGGACAGCCAACGTCTCCTGGAAACTCATTAAGGATGTTCATTGGACTTTCATTGAAGTCCCTGGTTTGCAGCCTGCCTGCGGTATCTGCATCCCCACGGTCACATGAGAGACTCTGATAAAATCTCATATTATTGACAGATATCTCCTATTGATTCTGTTTTCCCTAGAGAACCCTGACTAATACAGTTAACACTGAGCTACACCCGCTCCCAAGGAGTTTTTATCACAGCAATAGATTTAATAATATTAGTAATGTGTATAGTTTTAAGATTTTAAAAGAGGTTATAAATGCATTTTATTATGATGACTCAAAACTCCTATACATCTTATGTATACTATTTTATTTATCAAATATTACAAAATGTGAAAGAGGAGAAGCAGAATGACTAGTCATATGATTGCTTCAAAAAGGGAGAAATAACGCTAATTTAGAGAGCCTAGTGAAGGTTCAGGTGAAGAGTAGTGATCCCTTTCTTGAGCCCTTGGTTGTAGGGCGTGGAGAAAGAGTTCAGAGAAGGATAGCTACAAGGTTTCTGCCCCCAAGAAAACAGGATAACATTTGTGTTTTATCAGTGAAGACTGGGACCTGAGCAGATTTAAAAGGAGTATTAATACTTGGGTTTTGACATGGTGCATTTGAGAGGTACTTTAGACTTCAAAGTAGAAATGTAAAGTGTTATTTCAGGAAAAAGTTGAAGGCAAAGTATTATATTTTGAAGTACCTGTGTATTTTTGTGATTTAAATCCAAAGTATTCAATGAGCTCACCTAAAGAGTAAAGAAAATTAGAGGAAAAAGTCTCCAGCTAGAGGTCTTGTGGACTACATAATATAGAATTGCCCTAGAGTGAGGAGTTAGGAATGAAAACTGGGAAAGAGAAGAGGATCATATAGCAAAAAAGTTGAGGAGAGAAAAAGGAGTTAAACAATCATCTTAGAAGAATAGAGAATGATTGAGAAACTAAATAAAGTAGTTCCCATTCTATTCTAGTCAGTCAATATGACCTAATCCACCCAAAAGGAGGAGGGGGGTGCACTGAATAAGACATTTGACTAAACAGTGAAGCCTGTTTGTTCATGAGGATACAGCCAGTAACACAAAATTGAGAGTTTTAGAAGCCACGTAATTTATTCAGTTTATTAGAGTTTAATTTTATAAAATTAATTTATTGCTGATAGTGCTTAAATGTATTTATTTATCATCTGGAGTTTTGTAAAGATGCCAATTATCCACAGAGACAGGTTTTTTGTATTATTTTATAACTTGTCCTTTTTAATGGAACTCTATAAAATAGAGCAGGTGATTAAGATTGCCAACTTATGCACAGCCATAAAATTTGTGCCCCTTGGTGGTGATGGTAATAACACAACAACTCTTAGGGAGACAAACAGATTGTGCAAAGTCATTTATTTCTACTGCTGTTGAAATCTGCCACCAAATCTATTATCCACTACCTGAATTATCCTAAGGAAAAAGTCATCTGAAGAGAAATATTTTCATTATAAGTTTTAAAGCTCCATTCCAATCTCTCTTATCTCCATGTAGATACTGTTTGCTCCCTCAAGAGCCCCTTTATTTTGATTTCCTCGAGCGAGGGCTAAAATCTATGAAACTAGAAGTAACCTTCAATTATTTTAGTGGTCACCTACTTGCCTACTTGAAATGTTCATCACTTCCAAAGGCCAATGGAAAGGCCTTTATCTGAGTAACAAGAAAGTTATTTTGTTTAATTCATGAAAACTACTATTACTAAAATGCAGCCTTATAGTATCTATAGATTTCCCCTGTTTTAAAAACTGCTTATACACATGATCTTCCTAACACTTAAAATCTAAAGGGAAGAGCGCAGTCAGAAAATTTCAGTTTGATACAGAAAAAGACAAATATATTCTTTCCTCTGGAATTGGGGAAAGTAAGGTTCTGAATGCATCTGTTATCAAACTATTTTTTGTACCATTCCAAGCCTTCCTTTACTTGCATGGAAACCAGTGACTAGCCAGCCAGGATATTCTTGATCCTGAGCAAGCAAAGAGGGTGTCTTTCATTCAAAATACAGTGAAAGGGTTTCTGTTTGGAAAAATAATGGACTAGAAAAATTCAGAATAACCTTGTATCATCTATCTATCTATCTATCTATCTATCTATCTATCTATCTATCTATC